>OX439036.1:52100676-52700676 GCA_949317995.1 Acholoe squamosa | reverse complement strand
ACCACACTTCATAAGGGCAGCCAAAGGTCTAACCATGCCACCAAATTCTGAATCCACATTCAATGCAATCGTCATAGGACCTGATTCCTTGATAGGTAAAACAGGCATCACAGAAAATGTTGACACGACATTACCGGTACTAATCAAACACGCCCTTGTTGAACCAAGGTCAACAAGAAAAATCATACCGGTAACAGTGGCCAACCCAAATGATTTTTCCATCAACATCAAAAAGCACATGAACCTAGGCATTTTTGCACTTAACAACCTAAACAAAGCCATTCCCATTGGAAAACTGAACAGCCAACACTCCCTCAACAGCATAATCTCTGACAAAGACATGCTCCCCATCAATTGTGGAGATGATCCTCTGGATCAGCTACCCAAAGGGGACGACCCTCTAAAATATACAATATGTGACAAGCTCACTGAGGCCCAAAAACAACAAATCAAAAACATTGTTGAATCAAATAGGGAGGCCTTTGTATTAAATGAGAGTGCTATAGGATTAAATGTTGAAAATGAAGTCAAACTAGAATTAATCCCTGATTTCAAACCCTGCAACAGACCATCCTATAGAATGTCGCCCAAGAAAGAGATTTTCCAAAGAGAGCTGTTAGATAAACACTTACAGCAAGGTGTCATTGAAGAATGCACCAAGCCCTGTGAGTGGAACTCCCCAGCCTTCTTAGTACCCAAACCCCAGGGAGACAGGTCTGTAGCCTCAGGATGGAGAATAGTCGTGGATTATAGATGGGTTAACCAAAACCTAAAATCTTTTTCCTACTCCTTCCCCAGAGCAGACGACCTCATGCAACAAGTTGGCAGAACAGGTGCTAAATATTTTTCCAAATTGGATGTATACAGCGCCTACCATCAGATTCCTCTAGCTAAAGAATCAAGGCCTTTAACAACTTTCTCTGCCAATGGCACAAGGTATATGGCCAAAGTATTACCCATGGGTTTAAAAACTTCTGGTTTGTCATTCATGAATGTAATGGAACAATTGCTCATGAAGTGCAAATACAGGAATGCAGTAGCCTATGTGGATGATGTGGCCATATACAGCCCCACATGGGAAAGACACCTGCAAGACCTAGATGAAGTGCTGAAACTTTTCATCAAAGGAAACATCAAATTAAAGTCAGAAAAATGTGAATTTGGCACCACCAAAATGGAATTCTTAGGTTTTACCTTAGATCGACACGGCATCTCACCTTCCCCAGACAAAATCTCACCGGTTAAAACCTTCCCAGCACCTAAAAACATCCACGACCTTAGGTGTTTCAATGGAATGGCACAATTTTATAAGAGGTTCATTAGAGGCTTCGCCCATATAATGAAGCCCTTATATGAAGCTACAAAGGGTACCTTCAAATGGACCACTCAATGCCAAACAGCCTTTGAAAAAATCAAAGCATCAATTTGCACTGAGGCAATCCTAAAATTCCCAGACTATAACAAACCCTTCATCATCTTCACAGACTCCAGCAATTTCAGCTTAGGAGCAGTCATTACACAGGTAGATGAACATGGTTTATATAGACCCATTGAATTCTCTGGGAGAGGTCTAACACCTCAGGAAACCAGATATGGAATAACTGACAAAGAGTTACTTGGGATAATCTTCGCTGTCAAAAAGTTCCACCATTATGTAGACGGCACTCACTTCAAAGTATATTCAGATCACACAGCCCTAGTCTCCCTCTTCAACAAAAAGGAAAATATCACCAATGGTAGATTGGCAAGATGGGTAGACACTGTTATGTCCTATGACTTTGAAGTGAAATACCTACAAGGTAGAGCAAATCTAGTGGCGGATTGCCTGTCCAGAAGAAAATATCCCCCTGGCTCTGATGATCCAATACCAATTAGATCACAAGGAAGAATTATCCTCCCACCAAAGAAGGTACAATTTTCAGATATATCCATGACAAAGGTTTTCAGATCAGACGACCCAATTCCCAATAATCCCATCTGTTTGGGACCTCCTAGATCAATATTAAAAGGAGGCAAAATTTGGGGAAGCACAAACAAACCACCAAAAGGCATCATAGCAAGAAAAGGCACCCCAGAAAGGCAGCAGGGTGTGAACCCTGACCTGTGTGTACTCACTCGTGCACAATCCCAGTCCCAGGACGACACACCTCCAGCAGCCAGCCAATCAGCGCCCAGTAAAAAGACCCGCCCACTCAAGCCTAAGTGCAGCAGTCCTCGCCCCAGAGGCAGGCCCGCCAAATCTAGGTCACCTAGGGTCTCCATCAAAGCTGCAAACGCCAAGAGAGCTAAGCTCTCCCGCCATGTGCTACCTCTAGCCGAAAGGGCAATTCAGGAAATCTGTAAACACCAATCCCTGACACCTTCTAGAGAAACACTGATTAAAAGCCAAAACGAAGACCTTTTTGCATCCTCCATGGCAAACTACATTGAAAAAGGTAGCCTGCCACACGACTCAGGATTAATGAATCAATACTACGTAACCACGACCAATTCATCTTACTGGATGAAGTCCTCTTTAGAATTACTGATACCAATTTGGGTAAGACCTTAGAGCCCACACTGCAAATTGTAATTCCAGAAAAATGGACAGAATCTTTAGTGGAGGCAACCCATTGCTCTCCCCTAGGTGGTCACCTAGGTGCAGTTAAAACCTATACAGCCATAAGAGCTAGGTATTACTGGAGATCAATGTTTAAAGAAGTTTTTGACTTCTGCGGTACTTGCCACACATGCCTGACCACCAAAAAGAGACCCAAAAACCTGAAAACTCCAATGAAATTACGTGACCCAGTGCTTACAGCATACTCTCATGTCACCATGGACACAATAGGCCCTTTTTCCAAGGCCACTGATGGCTCTCACTACATACATGTGGTGACCGACCATGCCACTAGGCACATAACTGCCTGGACAAGTGAAGAAAATACTGCTGCAATTGTAGCACTTGGTTTCTTCCAAAGAGTCATATGTATCCACGGCACTCCCTCAGTACTGAACACAGATAATGCCCAGCAATACCTCTCAAAATTATTCAAATATTTTTGTGAAAAGTTCGGCATTAAACATGTGACAGGAAGTGCACATTGGTCTAGGTCTCAAGGTCTCTGTGAGCGCCAACATCAAACCATTGAATCATCCCTCAGAGCTTTTGTATCAAAATCACAGAAGCATTGGTCAACCTTCCTACAAGCTGTAGTCTTCAGTATTAATAATACTATAAGCAGCGCCTTAGGCTACTCACCAAATTTGTTAGTCTTTGGCAAGCAGACACACCTACCAACTGAAGCAGCTTTGTCCTTGATTAAAGCTGAAAAAGACTCAAGCACCAAGGAGAAAATTATGACCAGCCTACTACAGTTTAGGGATGATATTCAAATGAGAGCTGCAGAAAACATGATCTCTGCTCACAAAAAGATGAAAGCCAGACATGACACTTCAGCAGAACTCAGCTCATATAACACAGGCCAATTGGTATATTTACATATACCCACCCTACTGGTCAAATGCACATCAAAAAAAGTTGCAACCCACATACTCAGGCCCCTACATCATAATGAAGATGACTTCACCAGTTACAGCTATTCTAAAAAGGCTACAGGATGGAAAAATACTGAAGAAATCAGTACATGTATCAAGGCTGAGGAGACCAATCACAAGAGCTAGCGCCAAAGCCATCATAAAAAGGCTACAATCAGGGCCCACAAGCTCACTTCACAACCCCGACCAGGACGACCCCTCCAATGTGAGTCTCACCACTCCCAAAATAAAGAAAAAGAGAGGAAGGCCAGCCAAAAAGGGAACAATCTCCTTCAGCCCCATGCCCTCCAGAAAATCAAGAAAAATTCCTAAGCGTCCATTATAGATCACAAGACGCTGTGTCAAACACCAAGCATCCATATAAACAACCCTCCTTTAATCCCCACAGGCGCCACGCGCCCCAACAGAATCAATCAACCATTAATATAACAACCACTTAAACACACTGACAGCAACAGTCACAGCCCAACGCCCAACCTATTTATACTAACAACCATAAAAATTCCTATGCATCCAAAATCAACACCGCCTTGATTAACTGTATATACAACCACCTACCCATTCTAAGTGGAACGCCAAACACTGGCAAATGGATTATCAAATAATTAGGTTAGGTTACCCACGCCACATACCGACCGCCCAAGGCAGCGCTGTATCCTCGGTTTGTGTATAAACTTCAAAACACACATGCGACGGCTTGTTATCACTTCAAGACCACTATTTCCAATGATAAACCTATTGTAGGAAGATGGATCTCTGACACCCACAACCCATGTTTACACCACTGTCTCCGCCAACCCTTAAGTGCTGTGGTGGCACATATACAAATCAATAACGCGCCGCCCTCAAGGTCTTTAAAAACCGCAGGGCCGCCATAGAAACCATACCACCATGGCTAGGGATAAATACCCCCCGCCAAGCTTCCCAATATTCTATTTTTAGACAATACCTCACTACCAACCAATCCAGGCCAGGATAACCCTAATTTGCATAAGGGGCCGTCGACCCCCCCCTTGCATCCACCAATAATATTTGGCCTACGCCCCTTTCAGGGCAAGACATACCAATTTGGGAGATCTTGGACTGGGAAGTAGCCAAACTCAGTCTCAGGTTTATAAGCGCTTGCCCACCCACATCTGATCATAACACAACCTACAACCAATACCACCACACCTTAAGCACGGGAACAAGTGTCTGGGAAGGGACCATGGCAGACCCATCATGCAACCAGCCCAGGTAGGATTATCTTATGGGTCTATTTTAGCATTTAGGATTTATTTAACAGTCGTTCTAGCATTGTACATGATAATTTTATTTATCATGGTGCCCAGGTACCCCTATTAACCAATGGCGGTGTGAGCCTTAAGTGTGTGTAAAATGTGGAAGAACTTCTCCACTATCCTATAATTTTTAACATTGATAATCCAATTTACTAAACCTCTTCAGCCAAGCAAATTCCCCACCTCTACCTCTCCCCCATTCACAGCCCACTTAGACCTTTTTTCCTTTATGACTTACAGCCTGGACCCACCGGCAAATAAGCACGGCCCAAATGCTACATGGACCATACACAGCCTCCTTGGACCACATGGGATCAGGAGTGATCTCATGGATCCTTTTGAAATTAGGAGCATAATCATGGAACAGCAACACCTCATCACCTTCCTCGCCCAGGAAGATATTAAACATTACCTCAGCAGCCCTGTGCTAAGACAGGAGCTGGACTTGAGCAATCACTCCATAGCAGCAACCATAAAAGCCTTCATGGTCGCTGTAGCTGGGGATAATCCCCGCCGGCCTCCATGGGGCAGGTTTAACCATAGATCTGCATCATACATAGCACTTTTATGTGCTCGCACGCTTCTAGCATCAGAACAGCCCCTCAGGGACTTACCCCGCCAATACTCCAGAATTGGACGCGAACTGGCCATAAGGAATACAGCTAGCCTAGTATTCCAGTTTGCTGTTTTCGAGATAAACAGATTCCATGCTCAAGCACGTGTACCGCCCCTGACGGTGACAACAGGCACCAGTCCATCTGCATAAATCCATTTCATGTAACAACAACCCCACCACCCACAGAATCCCCGACCTTTGTAAATACCTGACCATACAAACATCCCATTTGTGACTAAGCTATTGCTATTTTTAATTGAACCCCACCATCAAATTTCAAAAATCCTCAAAATTTCTCAATTTTTCTCATTTTTCTAGAGCAGCAGCCATCCTAGCAGTCTGTATATTCTTACATCTGCTCCTCGGCTGCACCTCAACATCAGATACCAATCTGAACACCATCTTCAGACCCAACTATGGCGCACTGTTTACCAAGTTACCCCAAACATTACTAGCCAATTACATGGACTATCCATTGACCTTCAGCCTCAACTTGACCTTTGACCAGAACTTAAGTCAGCCAGAACTGCTCAGCCCACTCATCGGCACTGATGCACCCCAATACATTAAGCACACAGCCCATGCCCTAGATAACATGATTCAGAGCCTATTCTCCAAGTCAAAAACAACACTAGAAACCTTGTCAAAATTAACTTCCCCTCCAAACGTCAGACAAGCCAGAAATGCCCCAGGCCAAGTCATTGGTGACATTTTAAGAGCTTCAATAGGCCTCGGGACTCAACCAGAAATTGATATTTTAAATTCAGAGATGTCTGACCTGGATAAAAAGTTAGCCACCAAAATGCACGTGGTAGAATTAGCCACCCATTTCTTGTTAATTTAATTACAATTCTGTCAACATCTCAAAATTCCAAAACGACACTGATGATGCTCTATCTTTTATTTCTGGAAAATTAGAGCATTTAAATTCAAACATCTCATCAATATTATTAAAATTAGAACTCCAATCCAGACAAGACACCTTCTATTCCATGTTATTCACAGCAGCAAATTCTCAAATAGAGTCTTTAATTGACCTCCAAAATGACTTGGAAAATCTGCTCTTAACCATTAATAATCTACTTGAGGGCACCCTACCCCAATCCATCATCACACACGACGACCTCAGTTTAGGTTTAAACAATTTATCCAGCCTCCTGCACGAGGCACATCACGGCATTATTTTAGAAGGCCTACCCATAAGTTATTATTATAAGCGCCGAGTACATGTGCACTGGAGCCATAACTCGAGCCTATTAATAACCATACCAGTACCCATAACCAGAGGGGGAAGCACCTTTTCTATATTTAGGATAGAAACCTTCCCCGTGCCTTTCGACACCTCCGACACTAAGTCAGTAGGTCACACCCAGGTGGAGCCACTTCCCGGCTACTTGGCTATGTCCAGGACCCACTCACACTACATACAGTTTACACAGGCTGACCTGGATATGTGTGACCTCGGTCACCTTATCAGCTGTAACCTACCCCTACCTCTGTTGTCGGCCACACACCCCACATGCACTCTATCCCTATTTTTAGACCTACCAGAGGCGGTGCACCATACCTGCAGTTTTAAAGCACACATGGCAGCACCCATACCAAATCTTATCCAACCCCTATCTCACAGTACCTTCCTGAGGGAGTGCATGCCAGCACGTTCTGAAGGCAAATTAGCTAAGAACATTAACCTCTTCAGAAATTTCAGCAATTGACCGTATGTGAATGGTACCAGTTCTGAATCCTTGGGAAGTACAAAAACTGGAGCTGATGGGTCAGAACTGGGGAATTCATTCAAGTCTGACTAGACTCGCAGCACATAGAGGAGATCCAGGGGCATAAGTGATTGGCACCTTGTGTACTCTCTGGCCATGCTGAATAGTCTTAGAACTAGACACGGCCAGCTCCATGCCCCAGTCTGTGAAACTAACTGCTCCGCGCCTGAGATAGTGAACTCCAACAGCTGCGATAGAATCTGGGACTATATTACATTTCCTGAGTAGTCCTCTAAAGCTTAGTGCCAGGCAAGTCCATAGAACTCTGTCACGAGTTTGACTCATGTCAACAAACTTATACATATTGAGTATGTCTTTCAAAGTGAACGATGGGCGCACTGGTTCTGGATCACCTAAGACCCTGCGAACCCCGGCTAGCGTCATAATGAATTCAAAAGAAGAGCGGATAAACTTGACATCATAACCATAGTACATCTTCAATGAGATCACTCCACTGATGTAATTTTGGATAGTCGAGTATTTAAGACTTCTCGCCATGTCTACGACATAACGACACATATGTTGAGCATCTGTGGGGAGTGCTGGTCTGAGGATCGAGTTACTGAAGCTTATGTAACGCTTCCATTGGGAAGCCTTTGTCCTCCACGTACTGGGGGCCCATGCCTTGGACCTATACTTGGCTGCTTCCAAGTCTAACTGGCGCACTCACTGACTAGCAACTACAACAAAAAAAGTTTTTAGAGCATGTGGCCCTTGAAATCGCGTCTGCTAGAACATTCTGTACACCAGGGATATGAATACACACTAAGTGACAGTTAAACATAACACATAACCAAAAAATTTTTCTCAACAAAATCATTGAGGCGTCATTGTCACTTCTACCCTTGTTGATAGCATGCATAACTTGTGTATTGTCAGTAACACAATATATTTTGTGATCTCTCCAATATGGCCCCCAGCGTTCTAAGGCCTCGTATATGGGATAGAGTTCCCTGACATTAATATTGACTGGTATCTCCATTGTCGGTATGTCCCGGCAGTGACCGTGAATGTCACTATCCATCACTAACATGTCACACCAGTGACCGCATAACCAATCATTACCATGAACGGCACCATAACCTATACCAGACGCGTCAGTGTAAATGAGTGAGGTGAATTCCGGCGGAGTGATAATCTTCGCTGAGCCATTGAACAATGACGCGAAGTCGCCCCACCACTTCAAGTCCTCGTGGAACGAATCCGACAATGTAATATAACGTTTCTTTGCAGTAAACACACATAACATCATTATGACCCTGTGGGAGAATGTTCTTCCTCCCCGTACCAAAGTTGAGCAGTGACTTAGCACACCACAAAGGTTTTGCAACTGGCGCTTTGTCGCCCTATGGCGACCAGCAAAAAAGCGCAGCTCTAAGTGAAGTTTGTCCAACTTGTCTTGTGGTAAGCTGAGCATCATATCAAGCGAGTTCAAGATCACCCCCAAATAACGCTGCACCTGTGAGGGGGATCGAACTTTAGCATAAGCTATATGGAAGCCTAGCGAGCGTACTATAGCGTGGAGAAACAGTTGAGCGTTCCTACATTCCTCATAATCACTACCAAGAACGATGAAGTCATCTAAATAATTCCGGCATAAAAAACCATTGGCGTTGACATAGCGAGCTATGGCATCGGATATACTGTTAAGTATATAGGGGGCAGCTCTCGTGCCAAAGCTCATGAAATTATCTTGTAAAAAACAATTTTTACCGTCAATATTCCAACATAACCCCTGATGGTTGCGGTCCACTGGCCTAATCAACACTGTGCGATAAGCACTTTGTATATCTGTCACCACCATGAAACAATTTGGCTCCATAAGTTCAGAAATGTCATCGACAGAGTGGTAGCTAAATGAATGGAATGTGTCTTTGGTGTAATTATTAATGCTGCTGTACAATGGGCGGCTAGCGTCGGTAATAGGTCTATAACCACCACTGGATTTTTCCACTGCTCCCATAGCATGGACACATTTAGGCTGGGTGTCTACTACTGATAACTTGTCCATACTGAGTTCTTTCAGGATTAACTCGTTGATATAATCATAAGCGTCTACCTCTGCTGACGGACAATTTTTACAAAAGTAACCATCGGATGGGCCCAAAGTATCAACTAATTTGAATCCATGGCAAACCCCATCTAACAGGTAGTGGGCATTGCAGTCCCAACCACCTTCACCATAAACCTGTGTAGGACCTCCTGAAAGCATTTTCCTCCAGCCACAAATATTAAGTTGTGTCCTAATACCCGCAACATAATGAGGGAGTGAAGCATCCCAGAGCGGAGCATAACCAATATAGCAAGACAACAATTCTGTTATATTAGCTGAGCAGTTTACAAAATCATAAGTGTTGGGCCACAGGTCTGACAAACAATCCGCATATGTGGAACTTCTGCCTAAACCTATATAAGCACGATTGCCCAGTCACTGATTTTGCTGGTTGCCGTGCTGATGAGCGTTTTTATCCGATTGCATGTCGTCATTATTACAGAATTTCTTCTTGTGTGGGCCTCTACAAGTGGCGCAGACATGCTTCTTGTAACAAGGATCATAATCGCATACATTAGAGTTCCATTTCCAACATATGTCTGCGGGCCAATCCGATCCGGGCTGATTACTCCCCCGCTGACGGTTGCGGCGACGTTTGTTGTTACCGCGATTGGAACTCTGATCTTGTCTTGACATCAAGTTCTCCACTACGGTCATGTGTTCCGCACTCAAATAGGCCTCTACGGCTGGGATATAACCGGAGACAAAATTCACTAATTTACCCTCAATAACATCATCAACCACTTTATGATCGTATTTTGCCAGAGCTTTCGCTGGGAAGGCTCCTCCTTGAGCTTTGAGGGACACGAACCTCATATGTGCCCGATAGCCATCCAAAGTAACACGGGGCAAACCAGCAGTGTTAATGAATTCAGCTACACAGTTCATACCATTGATCAACTCTTGAAAGCTCATGTCTTCAAAATTCTTGTCTGTATCTATGTGACAATCAGGCCTCAATATATTGGTTGAGCATTTACATTTTGAGGTGTCAGAAAACATTTTAAAATTGTTAAGCCAGTCTAAATCCGGTATACCTGTGGGAGTAGGATTGGAGAGTAGACTGCTCGCGTTGTCCCCCAGAATCCCAAGTGATGCTGATGACAAGCTGGCACTAGCTAGACCAGCTTGAAGTGTGTGCTGAGTTGATAGCAATTGTTGATTGGGTTGCTGGTTAGGAACCACTTTATACACAATACCTTTATGTAGAATACGCTGAGGCAGGTTAGGTGGGTGTACAGACTGTAAAGGATTTCTACCCTCCTCCAGGGGTGTGGGTCCTTCATTCCCACCAAGCGGACGTAAGCCCTGGAGCGCAGTAGAATTACCCTTATTTACATCAGTATCAGGTAACGGAACACCCTGAGCCCTGTATGACTGTTGTTGCTGCTGGACCCACCTCAAGTAGGCAGAGTAAGAAGTGTCCAAAATGTTCGTGCGTGCCGACTGGGTTATACCGGGTACCCCGTGGCCACTGCTCGGTACCGCGTGGGTCCCAGAAATAAAATTATTGCCCAAGTTTTGTGCACTAACACTGTTCATAATTGTTATGAGCTGCTGCGGGCCTGTGGGGGCCTGTGAGGGGCCAATATCTCCTGATCTTGTCCATACATTGGCTGTACCACTGTCAACAGGAAGGCCCGGTCAGCCATCTTGGATGTTGTGGTTTCCTGGTGCGTTTGGGTCCCCACGTTGGTCCTTTACCGATAGTTTTCCAGATTGATCCCCAGTTACCAGTGGATATTTGTGCGGTATTGCACTGGGATCAGAGTAATCAAAGGCCACCATAAGGCCACTCCATGCTTTCTCACCTTGAGCAATATCCTTCAGGGTATGCGTATTTTGAGTGCGAATAGATGTCAACTCCAGCTCTAACTCCCTTTGCCTGCCTAACTGTTGTATCTGCTTCTCCTTGGCCTTTTCTGCTTCAATTTGTGCCTGTAAATCATTCAGCTTCGGGTTAAAGGCATCCTCCGTGGCCACGGCGTCCTGCCTGGGAAGCCTGGCATCCTGAGCGGCCATTGGGTGGCCATGACTGGGTGACTCCACTGCAGCCGGTGGTCCTCCATGGCTTTTTTGGTCCAATGACTGATTCTGTGGGTCCCATTTGGGGTTGGGATGTTTACAACCTGGACACAGTCTGGAATTCCCATGGTATTGTGTCTCACAAGAGTCACAAGTCACTCCCATGATGAGAATTTTTCCCAGCTGTGACCAAGCACCAGACCCTCCAGCATGAGGGTTGGTAGCAGCAATGTAGGTCAGCACCTGACAGGTAACACACCTGTAGTGGTGGCAGTGGCTCCACCTGAGTATCAATACCGGTAACAATATAATCGTTCCCTTACATAATTATATAGCCATAGTCCCTGTAATCCTGAGACCTTACAGAACTTTCAAAGCTGATTATGCCTGCATACATACTGCCACTTAGGAAATATAATGTGTTAGTAACAATGCATGGCGTGTCAATATGGGTATGAACTGTTGTTGTAAACTCTAATGGGAGTATGGGAAACTCTGTGTGTATGATCCATCATCACTTTGGTACAATGTCAGACTTTAGCTCCCTGGAGGGTTCCCCTTTTAATGTGCCACATAAAGCAACAGTTCATTATCAGGTTTTGACTCACTGTGCCTGGTATATTGGAGATAGAGCCAGATAAATGGTTCTATTATAATTGGGATGTCATGAGCATTCTAGAGAGGGTCTAAGTTTGCAGATTCGACCTGTAGAAGTACCAGGATGAAGATTTCATTCCCTATATCCATGCATTTAAATCCAAAATTGTGCATTTAAGCACGCATGGGCACCTGAGACCAATGAAAAGAGATTTTAACATTTTTGGGGGGAGGGGAGCTTTTTGTAGGCTGTAGGGATTTAGGAAGGAGGAGGAGGGATTTAGGAATCATCTTGGATAATTCTTCAAAACCCAGTCCCATACCTGTTTAACTCAATTATTGGGATATCATCACCCAGCAATTTTGAAAAATACAATAGTAATCCTGTTGCTGGGTAAATTTGGGAATTACTTGTAGTTACTAAGTTATAATGGTTATTTGAAATGATGTTGCCATTGATCATGGCATTCAATTGATAGGAATACATATTTCATCACTTGAGAAATTTATAGGACCTATATGAGGGGCCAATATTTAGAAATTTCTTGCTAGGTAATGTGCCTGTTGCTATGGAAAATTATAGCAATTGGTAGTTTCTATATGATTTTGATTGCTTTTGATATATCCATGACACTGGGGTAACCATAGAACCAGCTTGAATAAATACTCATGTAGAAAAATGCTGAATAACCTTGTATTGATATTGTTGCTAAGGAAATCCTTTATATATGGCTGTTGTTGCTAAACAACCAAGGTACATAGATAGCAAATGGTGGTTGCTATATGACTTTCTGATAGATCTAGGACACTAGGGTAACCCATAGAGCCAGCTTGAATGAATCCTTATGTAGAAACATGCTGAATGATATTATGATAATGGCGTTGCTAAGGAAATCCTTTAAAAGCTGTTGTTGCTAAGCAACCAAGGTTCCTAGAAACAAACCAATATATAAAGTAATCACATTAGGTTTGATATTAGGGGTAGGGGTGGTTGGTATTATTATTTGACACAGTATCATACACTTTAGGGAGCATTTTAGCTGATTTTCAGTGTTGCCAAGGAATACGGTTGCCATGGTAACCAACATGAAAAGAAAAATTCCCAACATACATTTTGGGAAGCTTAGGTACCCAAGGAACATATTTATGTATGTTGGGTAAAATTAACATCCACTTCCCACGAAACTATTGTAAGGGGTTGTGGCCTTACGGACCTGGGGGTTCGGGTCTTACGATTCGGAAAGAAAGAGTAAGACGGTGTTTCAAGTGTATGCCAACGGTTAGATTTATTACTAATGCACACTCACGGCTACCCGATAGTATAGAAGGGGCAGCTAATAATGATTAATGGTGGTCTACATTCTTCGGAGGCCAGAAGGGCCTCTGACGTAGCGGCTGAGCCCTGGGCTTTATATAAGGACCCAGGTGTTCGTCGTCAGATGTCCCCACAGACCCGGATCGGTGCTGCCACCTATCCGGAACCTGAGGAACGTCCGACGACTCGACTCACCCGCCACGTCAGACGGTACCCAACTCTATGGTTAAATAATACGTACCTCTACACCACTCCCCCAGACATTTAGGAGGGTGTTATAGTTATAGTAATATTACTAGGATAACATTTCTATATGTCTAAACCATTAGTAATAGAGGTACAACCATAGATATAACATTAACACCAAGTTAAATATGATTCGAATGTCATATACATATATTCTGATAGTGTATATAGTTACATAATAATAAATTGGATGTTGTAATATGATACGAATTACTTGAATGAATAACAGTTGTATGTATCGAAACTGTTAAATAGCTTATTATACCTTTAGGATAACATATCATGTTTACGGTATAAGTAATAGGACAAGTATCATAATTCGTATACATATGATAGTAACAGTTATGTGTAACGGAACTGTTAATATTAAATAAATCACATAATAACATCCGTATGTGTTTGTAGTTATTAATAACACATTTGATTATATAGTCTTGAAAAAGACTTTAAAAGTAACTACACTATCTAATGACATATAATCATGTATCATCATAACATGATATAACCATATGAATCCGTTAAGGATTCCGTGAGTAGTACGAGTAGAACCATTTGTATTATACACTTGAAAAGAAAAAAATCACGGTGTAGTAATGAATATAATAATATATATGATATCACCGTGTACCAAATAACCTCTATAACACCAGATTAATATATTTATGATACAATATGTCTCGCAGAACAATAATATGTTGTTTACCGGTGTAGTTTACCGGATCTTATATTATTAATATGAACAGCAATTTGAGATCCGTACTAATAGATATGTATATACCCGTATCACAATATGTGGATCAACACGGTAAAAGGTATGCCCGCGCACCCCCTACTGGGCGTACCTTTTACCGTGTTGATCCACATATATAGTAAGTTATGACCATAGTGTGAATATGCACATACAAATAACATTATAGAAAAATAGACATGTGACATTATGTACAATATATAAAAAAAATGGTAGATGCTGCTGGAGTCTTCTGCTGTAGTTTTCCGGATACTAGAAGGTAAGTGTGGTCAGCTAACCACGGGATGGACGTGCTAAAGTCTATGATTCCTGGTTATTAGAGTGAACACGGTAGATGAATTTGGGGCAGCTACCCACAATCCTCTGGAAGTGCTATAGTTCATAAGTATATCCGAATGGTGTAGAGTAGAAGTAGAGTGTAGATCCGGTTTTGTCAACAGTGTAGAATCGTAATCCATTTAAGTATTGTTGACATAAGTAAAAAGTCCAATATAGGCTGGTCCGGAAGTAGTAGTAACATGTAGTATAAGTCCATTCGGGAGTATAGGTGAAATGTAGAGGTAAGTCCATCCTAGTATAGTGGTTAGCACAGATAGCAGCAGAAGTCTGGAACCGGCATCCGGATACGTCTGACAGCGGCAAGTCTACTATCGGATTGTTTGTAAGTGAAGTTCTGAATCCGAATAGACTATTCAGGGTACAATAAGAATTATACGGCCTGAATCATACAATAAGCTGGTCATAAAAGGAACCCGGAACACAAAGAACAGGTGTTCATATACTAATAAAAGACATTCGCAGACCTGTAGGGTTCCGCAAAGACTATATCTGGTTATTTAGTGGAGAGAAAAAAAAATTTAGAAAATAACCCGTAGCATGCTTAGGCGGATTTCTTCGCATGCTTCTTCTTAAGAAGAGCTAGAGCCGACTCGGGAGTGCCGTCTTACTAGTCGAGATTGACTCCGAATACCCTCATGAACTTGGTGTTCAAGTTGGTATTCCGGGTGATTTCTTCCTTGACACGTTTCTCCAAGACATGTACGTCCATAGCTGCCTTTTCTTGGGCAGCTGCGGCAGCCTCCTCCTGGGACTTTACATCGTCCCGAATGAGGGTCTCGAGGCGCTGCTTTTCAGCATCCGCAACCTCCTTCATGCACAACAGAGTATCATTAAGAAGACCCTGATGGAATTCTGTCGCCTTCTCGCGGACGCATTTCTCCCAGTGGGTGTAGATGGCCTTCTGGACATCTGCTTCCCCCTGGCGAGACTTCTCGAACCAAACTTCCGCATTACCGGTTTTAATGGTAATGGCGTCCTTGGGTTTCTCTGGTGCAGCGACAGCCTTGGGGGGAGTCGATGCGGCCTGAGGACCACTTCCGGGTGTGGGACTCCCGGACACGCCTGCTGTTGGCATACAGTAGGTAGGAGGCTGGTTCTGCTTCAGCCCCATCTGCAGATAAAGGTTTAACTGCTCCGGGGTGAAGTTGGTTGGGAGGGCGGCTGGAGCGGATGCGGATCCGGCGGCAGCAGGTGCTGAGGTCTTCTTGGGAACAAGTCGACCACCCTTTCCAACGACCAAGGTCTGGCTCTCAGGTCCAGGTCCCTGGGTCAAGGACGGAAAGTTGCGGGGGTTAACTTTCCAAGGCTTTGATACGGTGCCAGCGTATCCGGCAGGTTCGGGTTTCTTGAACACAGGAGTGCCCTGAACCTGCTCATGGGGGTGCCGAGCCAGAGGAGACCTGGAGCGGTCATCTGCTCTGACTTTAGTAGTGGTGGTCTGACCATTACTGTTACCACCACGGTTCTGGTCCCTTCTGCTCCTTTCACGAGCTCTCTTTCCCTCCTTGCCGGATTCCTCGCATTTCTGCCAGAGAGACTCGTGCATGTCCAGCTTACCCTTTCCAGGAGTCAGGACTATCTTTGCGCGGAGTTTCGAATCCTTGGTCTTCGGAACCTCGCAGAGGACTTGGTCCCCTGGTCGGATCTTAGACCAAGCATCCTCGCTCAGACTGTCGAACTCCTTCATGAGTTCCTGATGAAGCTCCATGATACGCTTCCGAGCCCCATCTAAACCTTCTGCGTGGCATTTCTTCTGGTGCCTCGCCAGATCGCTACGTCGGTTATATTGAACCTTCGTAGTGCACTTCTTGCCCTTCTTACCATAACTCGGATCACAAATGTAAACCGGGTGATGGTGGAAGTGGGCCTCTACCAGATGCCTTTGGAACCGGGCTGGAGTACTCCAGGTCCGGACCGAGACATCACTCGCATCCTGGCAGATAGAGAAGGGACAGGACTTCTGGTCGTCACCGTACCACTTCTCAAGAGCCCAACGCAGCTTTCTCCTCTGGGTATAAGTGTAATACCCTTCGGTGTGGTTTAGCATAAGCCACATCTTTCGATAGGCTTTGCTCGGATTGGGGTCCTCGTCCGAAAGACGCATCCAATCTTCATCATCTGACTCATTATTTTTATTGACTGAGTCCGGGCAGGCATATAGGGTGGAGCCGTCCTTCTTTACTCCGTAGGCACAGTCGGAGAAACACGTCGGAATCCGGGTTTTGAATCCGGATTTGGCGTTAGCCCATCGTTCGGCCTCGGTTTGAGTTGATGGAGTGGCCTTCTCATCATACTCAACCGAGGACTCGTGTACCGACTCCTCGTCTGACGACTCAACCTCCATGGCAGTACTACCAGTGGCTGAGGTGCTGGCTTTCGGCTCGGCTCTAGCAGAATCCGGTAGATTCTTGAGCTTCCGAGCAGCGGACCTCCTGTTCTTACTGACCTTCCAGTCTTCCTCCGGTTCCTGGGTTCCGGATGCGCTGGAGGTCGAGGCTTCTACCGGGGTGGTAGTACTGCCGGTGGCTGATGCAGAACCAGCTGTGCTTCGGGTGGCAAGCTTCAGGTCGGGGATAGGAGGTGCGGGTACTTCCGCTGCCCTCTTAGCCTCTTCCTGGGCCTCCTGTTCT
This sequence comes from Acholoe squamosa, assembly GCA_949317995.1. Classification (NCBI taxonomy): domain Eukaryota; kingdom Metazoa; phylum Annelida; class Polychaeta; order Phyllodocida; family Polynoidae; genus Acholoe; species Acholoe squamosa. The sequence goes on along the minus strand of OX439036.1, from coordinate 52,683,515 downwards.
GCAGTCATTCGACGGACGAGAACCGTTCGAAGGGCTGCACCTCGGTCCATGCCGGTTAGCGAATTGTTTTGGACATCCACTAACTCCTGCTCGGTTATGTAATAACCGTCGTCCCACTGTTCAAAGTTGGCAGCGGCTTCCCGAAACTCCTTCGTGGTCCGGTACTGGGGCCGGGTGGCACAAGGACGTGGGTAAGTCTGCCCCTCGGGTTCCGAGACGTAGCCTACCCAATCGATGTTCGTCGCCTTGACGTTCCACAGGGTCTTATCCGGCTTCGGATACGCTCCGAGCTGGAAAGCTCTGTTGGCTTCATACACTGCTTCGCAGAAAGCAGCGTCCACCATGAGTCCCCGTTGGAACCACGGCCAGTCTCGGAGTCATTCGGGAGGCGTCCTGCCCAGCTGTTCGGGAACCATGATGCCCTCGACAGCTATCCTCACCTTCGGGTCCAACCTAACTGGTGTACCGTCAGCATAGGTCACTTGTGCCTGTAGTTCCGGGTGGACGTACAGGTAGCGACCGTCATATTCTACCGGGAACGGGTCAGCCACTGCTGGCTTCCACTGGTCCTTCGGTCCGTCGACCTGTGCCTTCTCGGACCCAGTCGCTGCGGGTTCAGCACTCGTAGCCCCTCCGGATCCCTCGGGTGGGAGTGGAGACAACATCTTCTCTGGCTCATTCAGTGAGAATGAGGCCAGCTTCTCCTCGAACGAGCGATCCGTGGGTTCCTCCACGTCCATCATCTCGCTCTCTTCCTGTGTAACAGGTGACAAAGCTTCCGGAAAAGCTTCTGCGGACGGAGTCAGCTTATCCGGGTCACCGGATAGCTTGGCTGCAGCTACGGATTCCTCAGCCATGACTGGGGAATCACCCACGGGAGTAAACTACTCCTTTTTCCGGCTTTTACGGCGCCGGGGCCGACACAGACGGAGTCTGCCTACTAGGAGACAGACTCTGGAGGAGCAGCGAGGAGTTTGCTAGCCGGTAAAATCCAAGAGGGGAGCGAGCTCGACCGTCTTGGACGTTACTGAAAAACATTATGGCGACAGGCCAGCTTTCGTGACGTCATTTCCCCGCGGGTTCGCGAGGTCACGAGGGGTCAGCCGAGACTGGACGCGGTGACGTCATGCGGAAACGCACGTGCTACAAGCGGAACATCAACAAACTGATTGTTTTTAGGTAATTATCGCTCACGCCGATGACTCGTCTGGGGATTTAAGTGGAGATTATGGAAAGCTTAAGCAAATCCACCGGATTATCCGTCCACTACCCATTGGTACATCATGCGGCGGCGACAAATAAGCCTTTCGGGTCAGTTATCATCCGTTCCTCTAAATGTAAACATTACACCCTTTGTGTATACAGGTTAGGTCACTGCAGTCCTCTGGGCAATTCGAGGGCTGCGACGAACGTATCTCCCCTTCTCGGATAGTTCTTTATCGGACCTGACAGTCTGAAAAGCCTTTTCTAGGTATTTCTTAGCCTTCGAGACACCTTTCCTCTTCTTCTTGTCTTCACCTGCCGAGACTTTTTTAACTCCCCCACGCTTAATCGGTGTTGGTGTGGGTGCCACTGATTCGGAACACTTCTTAGGCCTTCCACGGCCTCGCTTCACTGTAGTGTTCTTTACCTGGTCTATTATACGATTCTGGTTCAGGATCTTTCCGGAACCTTCACCATACATTTCTGTGGAGGTCTCCCTCCCAGACCATTTCCTTAATCTAGCCACATTTGACTTGTAAAGTCGACCGAGGTCAGATTTAATAATTACGGTACAATCACTGATAACTTGTGTTACCGTGAAGGGACCATCCCAATTAGACGCTAATTTTATGTGTCTAAGTGGTTCATGTAATCTTAGAACTCTGTCTCCGGATTGGAATTTCCGATGCTTTAGATCGGTATCATATCCAGCTTTCTGCCATTTGGCACTTTTCTCCAAATCAATTCGGACAGACTCATATGCTTTTTTAAATCTGTCTCTTAAACATTCCACAAAAACTACATGGCAAGGTAGTTCCGGGTCCATCCCTACGACTCCAAATACTAAGTTGGCAGGCATTATCAGATCCTCTCCGAATACTAAAAGGTTCGGGGTACAATTTGTACTTGAATGTACCGTACTGTTATAAGCATGTGTCACAAAATGACATTGCTCATCCCAGTCGTCCATGTGTTCATTGACGAGTGACTTTAGAACTTGGATAAGGGTTCTATTGAACCTTTCTACCAATCCGTCGCTTTGTGGCCTATACGGGTTGGTTCTAGTCTTACAAATAGCTAAGTATTCGCACATACCCTGCCAGAGATTTGATTCGAATTCTCTGCCTTGATCACTGTGTAGCATTAGTGGTACACCGAAACTTAGTACCCAACCTTTTACAAAGGCTTCGGCACAAGTAACTGCTTTGTGGTCCGGTAGTGGAAATACTTTAGTGTATTTTGTGTAATAATCACACACTACCATCATACAGGTATTATCATTAGCGGTTGTGTTCAATCCACTAATGATATCTACCCCGATTCTTGCGAATCTAACTCCGAAAAGTTCTTGGGATAGGGGAAGTTTGCCCATCCCGGGTCCGGGTTTGTTTTTACAACAATCCAGACAGGTGGTTACCCATCTTTGCAAGTCTCTTGTCATGCCAGGCCAGTAGTATTTCTTGGAAAGTCGTGCTAACGAGCGTTTCCTTCCGAAATGACCACTGGTCCGATGTCCATGACAGAAGTACATAATGTCATGTCTCATGGCATGTGGTATCACCACTTGCATGATTTTCTCACCATTATTACATGGCTTCCAACGGTATAACATGCCTTTCCGGACTTCAAGCTCGGTCCATTGAGCAAGAAACCTTCTCATTTCTCGATTTTCCAGAGAGACCTCAGGTCTAACTGGACGTATACCCTTTGGTACTAATTGCAGTAGCTGCGCAGTTATCGAGTCAGCTTCCTGGAAATGTCGTATGTGATCCATAGACCAATCCAGTATACTGGCAACCAGGGGTTCGAATGGTCTTCGAATCCCTGCTAACACTGCCCTATGAGCTCCACAATCAGTACAATCCGGATTATCATATTTCCGGATTGGTATTCGAGATAAAGCATCAGCATTTAAATGCTTCACTCCAGGTCTATGCTGAATCTGGTGATGTTCAAGCCCATATTCTGATAGATGGGCTAACCATCGGCCTAACATTCCTTCAGCATCTCGGAAGTTCAGTAGCCATCTTAAAGAGGAATGATCCGTACGTAATGTAAAGTTTGTTCCCCATAGAAAATGTTTGAACTTCTTGGTATATACGACTACTGCTAACAACTCTCTTTTGGTTGTGCAGTAATTGCGCTGAGTTTTGCTCAGTGTATTGCTGGCAAAGGCAATAGGTACCTCTCTCCCATTTTGGACTTGCGAGAGAGCTGCACCAATGCTGTCATTACTAGCATCAGTATCCAGTATGAAATGATCCGTTTCATTCGGATATTGTAATACCGGAGTACTCATGAACAGGTCTTTTAGCTTTTGAAAAGCAGATTCCTGTTCATGCGTCCAAGGAAATTTTTCCTTGGTACTTCCTGGAGTCCAGTTAGCTATTGCTTGTAATGGGTAACTGACTCTAGAATAATTCGGAATAAATTCCCTATAATAGGAACAGAATCCTAAAAAGGACCTCACTTCTTTGGGTGTTTTAGGTCTATTCCAATTCGTAACTGATTCGATTTTCTCCGGATCAGCTTTTATTCCTTCATCACTAATGATGCGGCCCAAATAATTTATGGACTTTCTAAACATGTGGCATTTCTTAGGTTTCAATTTGAGACCATTAGAAATAATACGTTCTAGTACCATTTTTAGGTTATTAGAACACTCTTCGAATGTTTTTCCGAAGACTATGACATCGTCAAGGTATACAAGACATCTTTTCCACAATAAATCACTTAGGATTGTTTCCATCATTGCTTCAAATGTTGCTGGTGCATTGCACAAACCAAACGGCATTACGTTATATTGGAATAACCCAATATGACTCGAAAATGCAGTTTTCTCCATATCTGAAGGATTCATCCCCACTTGCCAGTAACCTGATTGCAAGTCTAGGGTACAAAACCAACTGTTTCCTCCTAAGGAGTCAATGGTTTCATCTATTCTCGGTAATGGATACGAATTCTTTTTCGTTACTCCATTCAGCTTCCTGTAGTCTATGCAAAAGCGGATAGTACCATCTTTCTTTGTTACCATACACACAGGACTACTCCATGGACTATTGGAAGGGACTATTACATCCTGTTCCAACATCTTGTTTATTTCCTCTTCAGCTACTCTCTTTTTCGCTAAAGGCAACCGTCTATACGGTATTTTAAAGGGTTCCGCATCTCCAGTATCTATTTTATGTACTACCTTATTTGTCGTACCTAGTTTCTCACCAGGTTTGGCAAAGGCAGTCCTATACTGACAGAGCATATCATAGAACTCTTTCCGGTGTTCCGGATCTTCTAATGAAGTTTCTTCATACAACTTGAGTAAGTCTTCCGAAATTTCATCATTTCCTGTTACTTTTTGTAAGTTTAACTTACTATCCGTTACAGTTTCCGAAAGGGTCACGTTTCCAAAAACTTGTCCCTTTTTTAAGTAGATAGTACTGTTTCCAGTGTTAGAGACAGGTACTACCGACCAGGACGCATTTGCTACAATAGTGTCCACAGATATTAATCCGATACTTGACAGAGTAGCTACATCCGGTTCTATCACTGCAGGCTTATTGCGCATTGCAGGATCACTTCTTACTAGCACATCACAGGCTACTCCCGGAGGGATTCGCACAGTGTGTGCCACACTAGCCATACTGCTCACTTGTCTCAGTACACATCTAACCTTTACAGGATACGGGTATTTCACACTCAACACTCCTGATTGGGGTTCCAACACAACTCCATACAGGGATGCGAAATCCAACCCGAGTATCCCCTCATCTGCTATATCCGCAACGGTGGCGCTCATGACATAGTCATGTACTCCATCCAATTGTAGCTTCACACAAGTTCTACCATATGTCTGCAAGGTACTGCCATCGGCCGTCTGAGCACTTCCTCCCGATTTGAGAGTATCATGTTCATCCGGTATAAGATCATAGAACCTCTTGGAGATACAGGAGTGGCTAGCTCCCGTATCCATGAGAAATTCGGCAGATCTTCCGTTAACAGTAAGGCAAACATACCACCGCCTTCCGTTTAAAACAGAGGGCATATCCGTGATGATCGGAACGTCATTGTTCACACCAGGAGTCGATCCACATCCTTTCAGGTATTCCAGACAAGGATGACCCGGGGGCAGGTGGGCACTACCAACCCTGGCTAACTCATAGCCGCCTGCCTCGTTACTGATATTGGGTTTCCCCTGTGCTCCCGTGGCACCTGTTATATCAGCTTCCCTAACCTTCCGGGTGTCTACAACCACCTCGGTGCTAGGCGAGTTTGCTACTACATGCGAACTATCATCACGGATGGTGATATCATGGAAAGATTTGTCACTGGGATCCCCTTCTTTGCCCATCGGGAGACCCCTCCTTAGTTTTCCTCTGTACTTATTCCAGAGACACCCTCCTGTCTACGAGGGACAGGTTTCTCAGCCATACATTCGGGAGCGTAATGCCCCAGTTTCTGGCATCTGAAACATCTCCTTTGAGATTTATCAACTCTCGGTCTCTTTAGAGCTTCTGTTAATCCAGCTATTAATGTTTCCATCATATTAGTCGGAGCAACAGCGGCTGCCACAGTTGGCTTCGCCGTAGAGGTTACATTGCCAGATTGAGTCGGTCCGGAAGCTGTTTTACCAGCAACGGATCCTCCCCTCCCTCTCGAATGTACCTTCCTATACTGCTTCTGTCGGTAATACTTTCCAGCTACCTGGACTGATCCAATATATTCTCCGTTTTCATCGGAGACATATTCATCCACCTCATCAGCCTCATGCGAATCGACCGGGGCTAACTGGGAAGTTTCATATATCGGAGCAGGTGTACCTCCGTATTGAAACGGAGCTGCTCTTACCGGGTTAGGTCCTAGACCTACCAATCGTTTCTTCATGTCATGTCCATCAATTGATATGAACAGGTCACTGAAGGAAGTGTCATCCTTCCAAGAATCCCAAACTCCTGTAGATAGCAGTCATCGTCATGAGCCCAATTCGGACGCGCTTTAGATAGCAAGTCCTGTAGCTCCAAACCAAAGACCTTGTGAGATTCTTTAGGTTTCTGTGTCCTCTTCTTGAAGCTTACCCATGGATCTTCTCTAACGATTGATCCGAATAGGTATGCGGCACATTCGACCAATTGATCATAGGTGCCGTATATTCCGTATGCTGCTCTCCATTGATTGAGGGCTACTTTTCCACCTTTATTCAACCAACAGATCAAATACGGCAAAGCTTCTTCTTTTGTCCAGCCACTACAATTGACTTCGTCGACAAAAGCTTGATACCTATCCTTCCATGGATCATTGGAATCATATGGAGGGGGTATCTGTGCCTGTCTACGTGCCGGATTATTACATCCGCGTAGTCTATCTGCTTCTCGCATGCTCCAGTTCAGTTTCGGTAGCAGTCAATGCCAAGGTTTTGAATACATTGGCTTCTATCAAAGATGGTTTGCATCCCTGCAGGCATGGAAGTTCTTCTGTTTGGCTTCCTGCCATCTCCTCCCGATCCTGATCCTCTGGATCCGGATCCTCCTGGGCCGCCTGGAGGGTTTCCTCCTGGTGGACCGTTGTTGGGATAGTGTCCGGATGAACCGCTAGGACCTCCACCACTGGAACCAGCATTTCCAGCTGTTCCGGAAGATGCATACCTAGGGTAAGAATTATTTTGATTCCATCCCTGATTATAGTTATTACCATTCTGGTAATTACTACTTCCTGCCGGATTATAATTATATCTATATCCATAGGAAGTTGTTCTTGGTTGGTACGTACCGCCGTTAACATTGTTATGTGGCGGGTTTGGTCTTGGAAAACGTCCATCATTAGGACCATTACCTTGACCCGAAGGTGGGTTCGGTAATCTTGGACCTGCTGGTGTACTGTGGCCGGGTTGGGAGAAATATGAAGGTGGTGTTAACATATGTCTCGGTGGTACCGGTACTCTCGGTTGTGCTACGGGTGTATTATTGTTAGCTCCAGTAGCACTATCGTGAGTCGCTTTAATTTTATGACTCAAATCTGGTATTGGTGGTGCCGGACCTATTGTATCCAGCACAGGAGTTGCTGGTGTAGGTGCGTTTCCATTACCTGCGGTATTATCTGGTTTCTTATAGATTCCGGATACTACATTCTTATCAGCCCCGTCGTCTACGAATGGGTTGTATCTAATTGGAATTGCATCCTTGGATGTTTTCCCCAACATTGTAGACACCACAGCTGGATCTATAGTACCTATAGTCAGTTGGGCGGCTTCTACGTATTTGTCTAAGGTTATTGCAGTAGTCTGCAATTCCTGAAGCTCATTCGTGAGTTTCTGTCTATCTTCCTCCAGTTGTTTATTGTAAGCTATAATGCCTACCCGGATGGTTTCATTGTCTTCAGCTTGTTTACTACACTGAAGTTTCAATTTCTCTAACTCGCTCTGATAGTGGCATATTTCGGATTCGAATTTTGCCTTATCAAGACTTAGTTGTTTGTTCGTATCTATGTATGTTTTTGAAATGTGTCTATTGTCATATTCTTTATTGAATGACTTTCTCATTTCCTGAAGTTTTAGTTCTTCATTTTCGAGTTCCTTCATGTACTCACTCCTTCTGGCTTAAAATTCACTTCGCATGCCAGTCAGGTCCTCTTCCAGCTGAAGTTTTTCATGGAATACTTCATCTTTAGCTTTGACCAAGGTATTTAGGTTCTCGTTCAAAGTTACATAGGTTTCATTTAACAACAGGACATCCGGTCGTTTAAATTCCTCACCTTCCGGTACAGCATAGGTTAAGTCGCCATCTATAGCGCTGTAATCTAATATTGGTAGTCCGGGTCTGGGTAATCTATAAGGTAGTTTTCCAAATGTTACCCTTTTTGGCATTGGTGCCGGATGTTCTGGATTAGTACTACCACCAACTTCGAACATCGAATTACTTAACTCGTCAACAAGTGATTGTTGGCCTATTAAGTTACCCTGTCTCTGTATGGACTGTCCACGTCGTACAGAGTCTGGTAGATTTTCCTCACTATCATTATAGTGGGGTTCGGGATCTCTCCAAGATGCAGATTCCGCATCTTGGGAGTTCGAATGGGTTTGGAGCACTAATGATCCATTGCCATTCTCCTGGGCAACTAATTGCCCTGCTGGGTTAGCTTCCGCGAGGCTATCTAACCCATGTACTAGCCGTTCGGACGTTATAACGTCCGGGCTATACACCAGAATTAACTGGTCACAGCACCAGTGTAAGGGGTTGTGGCCTTACGGACCTGGGGGTTCGGGACTTACGATTCGGAAAGAAAGAGTAAGACGGTGTTTCAAGTGTATGCCAACGGTTAGATTTATTACTAATGCACACTCACGGCTACCTGATAGTATAGAAGGGGCAGCTAATAATGATTAATGGTGATCTACATTCTTCGGAGGCCAGAAGGGCCTCTGATGTAGCGGCTGAGCCCTGGGCTTTATATAAGGACCCAGGTGTTCGTCGTCAGATGTCCCCACAGACCCGGATCGGTGCTGCCACCTATCCGGAACCTGACGAACGTCCGACGACTCGACTCACCCGCCACGTCAGACGGTACCCAACTCTATGGTTAAACAATATGTACCTCTACACCATGCTTGCCCCTCTACTATTTTAAAGTATTCCAACTAGAACCAAATTTAGGGTATATTCTCCAGTTAATTCTGAAATTTTGGGCGACAAAGAAGGTACCTTTTTCAAGAAATTCTCGAAATTTGGCTGGGAAAGAGGTGCCTTTTCCAGAAAAAAAAATCTGAAAAATGATTGGGAAAGGAGTACATTTTATAAAGATATTCTGCTGAAAGGTAGTCTGCACATGCCTAACTGTTGTATCTGTTTCTCCTTAGCCTTTTCTGCTTCAATTTGTGCCTGTAAATCATTCAGCTTCGCGTTAAAGGCATCCTCCATGGCCACGGCATCCTGCCTGGGAAGCCCGGCATCCTGAGTGGCCATTGGGTGGCCATGACTGGGTGACTCCACTGCAGCTGGTGGTCCTCCATGGCCTTTTTGGTCCAATGACTGATTCTGTGGGTCCCATTTGGGGTTGGGATGTTTACAACCTGGACACAGTCTGGAATTCCCATGGTATTGTGTCTCACAAGAGTCACAAGTCACTCCAATGATAAGAATTTTTCCCAGCAGTGACCAAGCACCAGACCCTCCAGCATGAGGGTTGGTAGCAGCAATGTAGGTCAGCACCTGACAGGTAACACACCTGTAGTGGTGGCAGTGGCTCCACCTGAGTATCAATACCGGTAACAATATAATCGTTCCCTTACATAATTATATAGCCATAGTCCCTGTAATCCTAAGACCTTACAGAACTTTCAAAGCTGATTATGCCTGCATACATACTGCCACTTAGGAAATATAATGTGTTAGTAACAATGCATGGCGTGTCAATATGGGTATGAACTGTTGTTGTAAACTCTAATGGGAGTATGGGAAACTGTGTGTGTATGATCCATCATCACTTTGGTACAATGTCAGACTTTAGCTCCCTGGAGGGTTCCCCTTTTAATGTGCCACATAAAGCAACAGTTCATTATCAGGTTTTGACTCACTGTGCCTGGTATATTGGGGATAGAGCCAGATAAATGGTTGTATTATAATTGGGATGTCATGAGCATTCTAGAGAGGGTCTAAGTTTGCAGATTCGACCTGTAGAAGTACCAGGATGAAGATTTCATTCCCTATATACATGCATTTAAATCCAAAATTGTGCATTTAAGCACGCATGGGCACCTGAGACCAATGAAAAGAGATTTTAACATTTTTGGGGGGAGGGGAGCTTTTTGTAGGCTGTAGGGATTTAGGAAGGAGGAAGAGGGATTTAGGAATCATCTTGGATAATTCTTCAAAACCCAGTCCCATACCTGTTTAACTCAATTATTGGGATATCATCACCCAGCAATTTTGAAAAATACAATAGTAATCCTGTTGCTGGGTAAATTTGGGAATTACTTGTAGTTACTAAGTTATAATGGTTATTTGAAATGATGTTGCCATTGATCATGGCATTCAATTGATAGGAATACATATTTCATCACTTGAGAAATTTATAGGACCTATATGAGGGGCCAATATTTAGAAATTTCTTGCTAGGTAATGTGCCTGTTGCTATGGAAAATTATAGCAATTGGTAGTTTCTATATGATTTTGATTGCTTTTGATATATCCATGACACTGGGGTAACCATAGAACCAGCTTGAATAAATACTCATGTAGAAAAATGCTGAATAACCTTGTATTGATATCGTTGCTAAGGAAATCCTTTATATATGGCTGTTGTTGCTAAACAACCAAGGTACATAGATAGCAAATGGTGGTTTCTATATGACTTTCTGATAGATCTAGGACACTAGGGTAACCCATAGAGCCAGCTTGAATGAATCCTTATGTAGAAACATGCTGAATGATATTATGATAATGGCGTTGCTAAGGAAATCCTTTAAAAGCTGTTGTTGCTGAGCAACCAAGGTTCCTAGAAACAAACCAATATATAAATAATCACATTAGGTTTGATATTAGGGGTAGGGGTGGTTGGTATTATTATTTGACACAGTATCATACACTTTAGGGAGCATTTTAGCTGATTTTCAGTGTTGCCAAGGAATACGGTTGCCATGGTAACCAACATGAAAAGAAAAATTCCCAACATACATTTTGGGAAGCTTAGGTACCCAAGGAACATATTTATGTATGTTGGGTAAAATTAACATCCACTTCCCACGAAACTATGCTTGCCCCTCTACTATTTTAAAGTATTCCAACTAGAACCAAATTTAGGGTATATTCTCCAGTTAATTCTGAAATTTTGGGCGACAAAGAAGGTACCTTTTTCAAGAAATTCTCGAAATTTGGCTGGGAAAGAGGTGCCTTTTCCAGAAAAAAAATCTGAAAAATGATTGGGAAAGGAGTACATTTTATAAAGATATTCCGCTGAAAGGTAGTCTGCACATGTCAGTGACCATGAAGTACCAGAGGACTAGTGCTCGCAAGGTTACTATCCGATAAGTGTGTGTTTGCAAGGATACTAGTGGACAAGTGTCCCCAAGGATACTAGCTGATAACTTCGTGTCCATGAGGATACTAACATCCGCTTATATAACTGCATACATATATATGACTGCTAGTAACTTGTCTGTCGATTTATTGATGGTCTGTTGTCCACTAGGCTTTAGTAAGCATAATGTGTGTCACACGCAGGGTGTGGGGTGGGGGCCTATTGATCGGGGGCCTTTTGACAGTGGGGCCTCGGGTCAGGAGGCCCTCTGATGGGGGGCCTTTTGCCAGGGGGGCCTATAGGGCGTGCACCAATTCACATGATATTGATGGAAATACTAAGAGGACATCTGATATCATATATCAAAAGTTCCCTAGTTTTATATATTTTTCAATATAATAAGGAAATACAGAACAATAGTGCATATTGGTCCAAATAAGGATACCAACTGGTCCAATTTAGGCAACCAGGTGCCTAAATTGGACCATTAGGCTTTGATTTTTAATTGCACACCCTGACTAGAGAAATTCAAATTCCTAGATTTTTATGCTATCACCATTAAGCTATAAGGTGCCATCACAAAACGTATAAATTTTACATTCAAAATCACATAAATAATCACTGGACAGGAAAAAGTTCTTAGGGGGTCCAAATTAGGCAACTTTCCCCTACAAAATGATGTGCTACACATAACTGTGCGATAAATATATAGGGTATTAAGGGAGATATGGTGGGTTTTCTGAATTCGTTTTAAATTTCAGTCCAGACAATGTTTTTGCCAGTCCCTGCACTGGCATGTGCTCCCCCTCAGAAAAACCCTTTTTCAATCTGTTCCTGCCTTAACTCTACCATTTTTGTACCAGTTGTTGCCGAAAAAGAGCCTTTAGATAGGTACATCCAACCCCTGGTCAGTGCACCGAGGGACCGTCTGTGGAATGTGGCGAATTTATCTGCCTTCAAGATGTCAGCAGCCAATCAAATGTCCCAATTTGGTCACATGATGACACCGGTTTGGAACTAGCGTCAACAGCAACCAAACTAAATATATAATCATATGGACTGACATCGGCTTTATTATACACCACTCGGTAGCTATAACTTGGATTGATATTGCGGATGAAGATCATTGAGATTTAAGGGCTAAAACTGGGGAAAAATAAGGCAGATCGATTCCAGACGCTGTCTGCAGTTCCAGGCATGGCAACAAGGGCACCACCCACGGCCGTCAATGGAACTAACCGGTTCCCGCCACAGTAGTAGGGTGGTCCTATTATCAAGTCATTCATAAAATATAATAGAATTGATATAAATGTCAAAAATCCTCCAGATTACTCAATTTTTAGTTTATATGAATGCATTGATACTGAGAGTTTGAACTTAAATAGCATTCTAGACACCATCTTATTCAATATAACAGAGAGTCTAGGCTTAGCTGGGTGGTTAGTGAGTATCAGTTTATTCACTCACCTGAACCTCAGACCATTTCAATCTCACTTTTACCCATGATTTGTGAGAAAGATTTATCATTTCTGAAGTTGTTAGTTGAGGACACAGGTATATATGTTGCATAGCACTGTTTGATTTGAAATCAATCAGTTAATTACCCTGATCACTTTTCTAGCCAGGGTGTCCGGAATTTGGGCCTGTCCGGAATTAGGGCCCAGTACTCTAATTGCAACTGGTGAAGAGTACATATATTAAGTACCCAGCAGGTACCCTGGGTGGCCTTGCCCATGGGAACAATGTCACCACTAGGTCGGCATCAAAGCGCCTGTTTGACATCAGAATGTTACAAAAGGTCCACTGAGTATAGAGGTCACACCCAGTGGAACTTTCTATCTGAGTGGCTGAATCAGAGTGAAACTCTAACTCAGTTCAAACGGCAGGTGAAGTGAAAGATTAATCTGCGGGCTGGCTTACTCCTTGATCATTAATTAGCGCTAATGCATTTTACATGATATGTATGCCATGACATCTGTAAAAGAATTTTGAAGCGCTATTTCTTGTCATTATATTTTGACACTAATTACCCAGCAAATTGTCGTCATCTGTGGCCATGATTGGTCATCAATGGAGACTCCTTTATGAGTGATAACTCACTCCGTCATCTTTCGCCACTGTGTGTCAGTCTCACATGGCATGGCGATTTATCACCACAGTCGCCAAGATGGATCTCACTCACCATGTGAGTATGTGCCACCCCTTGTCATCTCTCGCAAAGTATGGCGACTTATCAACACCATCGCCAACATGATCTCACTCACTGCGTGAGTATGTGCCACTGGCTGTCAACTCTCACTCAGAATGGCGACTTATCAACACCATCGCCAACATGGATGTCACTCACTATGTGAGTATGTGCCATTGCCAGTCACCTCTCACTCAGAATGACGACTTATCACCACCATCGCCACATGAATCTCTCTCAGTGTGTGAGCATGTGCCACTCCCCGTCAATTCTCACTCAGAACGGCGACATATCAACACCATCGCCAACATGGATGTCACTCACTGTGTGAGTATGTGCCATTGCCAGTCACCTCTCACTCAGAATGACGACTTATCACCACCATCGCCACATGAATCTCTCTCAGTGTGTGAGCATATGCCACTCCCCGTCAATTCTCACTCAGAACGTCGACATATCAACACCATCGCCAACATGATCTCACTCACTGTGTCAGTATGTGCCACTCCCAGTCAACTCATACTCAGAATGACGACTTATCACCACCATCGCCAACATGGATCTCACTCACTATATGACTAAGACTAAGTGCTAAACCCATACATCTCTCACTCAGAATGGCGACTCATCACCACTGCCGCCAACATTGTTCTCACTAGCTGCATGATGAATTGTCAGTCCCTGCTAGTCACTGATGGTTGTAAACCACTTTATGGTTATCAAAAGCTTGTGCAGTGGTGCAGTTGATACTATCATACACCATAGATTTTTGGTTATTATATAGAAGTGTAAATCAAAGAAAATAAAATGCTTTCAAAAACAAGTCATTCACAATGCAACATGTAGATAGTGTTCCCGAAAATATTTGATGGCTCTTCTTGGTTCCTTGATAATGTGCTTCTCTTAGGGTAGTTTGAATGTAATCGACGCCAGTAAAATTCCTTTATCACAAATCCTGATATAACGAATTTTCGGTTATAACAAACAAATACCTTCTGACCAATTCAATTCTATATATTTCTATATTCTATATTTGTATTTCTACATCAAATCAATTCGTTTATAACAATTTTTAACGTGAACAAACAGTTTTTCTTATGGAAAACTGAATAAAAAAGTCAATTTTTGAGCTAATATCTAAGAGCCCTGCCTACCTGCCCCTGTGTACGGCCATAGCCTGGTGATGGGGAAGGGGGGGGGGGTGTGGGCCCCTGCTCCTCTTATTCTTTGTACTTATTTATAACAGCATTATAGGGTATTCTAGCATCAATTCAATGACTCCTGAGGCCATTAGAAGTGTCTACAATGGCCGTTTTGGTTACAACGAAATTCATTTACAACGAACGTTTGTGCTTGTCCCAAGCAGTTCGTTGTAAAGGAATTTTACTGTACTAGATTCCTACTATACACAAACCAAAGCCCTTCAAAGGCACATATAACATTTTCAAATTAAAAGGTGGGTGTTCAACAGTACTAAACTATGCAACTATTCCCGCAAATTCTGGGTGTGTCTTAAATGTGGGTGCAGCATATATACATGGTTATTCACAGTATTTACAAACACATAATTTCAGCCAGCCATGAGAAATGATTTCGATGAGTTGAACTACAGCCAGTGATATTTGTTTCTGTAGAGGCCTTTATCAAAAATTGAACCCTACTTTAAAGTACATTGAAACTCTTCCTGGTACATCAGTGACAATGACAGTGGCTACTATGGAGATACCTAAAGCTCCTCAACCCTATCGGGCTTCCCTAGCCCACTTGAAAGGGTCTATATCTCCTCTTTCCTATCCCCTCAGGATGTGTGTGGTGCACATATGCCCGGGCACTGACACATTCCTCTGTTAAATTATCAACCTGTGAAGCACGGGATAGCCACTTAGTGCCGCTAAAGTGCTGTAAAACACAAATCAATCAATCAATCAATCCTCAACCCTATATGTTGATTATAGTAAAGCCATTACTGTAATCACTGTCCCCACAGTGCAGGTTTGAGAGACTACAGTGTACAGTGTCTACCCAAGCGTGACCACACTGCACAACCTCAGTTCTCAATCCCATTTCACCTTATGCCAGCCAGCAGTGGAACCTGAAACCAAGAGGCAATATGTGAGTATACAATGTTTCCCTTCATTTCCATTGAATTCAAGTTTACAAGTGTACTACATTTGTAATGAAGATAGTATATACATGCAATGATGACATTTAGAAGCCTAGGTATTTTTGTATAAATTCAATCCCTGTGCACACAAGGTACTGCCATATGTACTACAATGACCCTTGTTTGATACTGTTTATAATTAGCAACAACTATAGCAGTAAGCACTGTTGTTCATACATGTGCCACATTACACAAATCCATTCAAATTAGTGGCACAATGTCCTATCCATACTATAACAATAACCACTATTATTTTATATTTGAGGCTAAAGGGGGATTGCTATATCTCTGTGTCCACTCATTGTGTTCACAAACACATCATTTAACTATAGAAACATGGCTTATACACTCTTACTGGACTGACCACTAAATATAGCTGTAAGTACAAGGGGTGGGCAGGCCTAGAGCCCTACTCAAGGTATGGCTATTGTCATACTAGTAATTGTGCATGATCAAGTTGTCATATGAGAAATATCATAAGACTAGTGGTATATAGTGTAAATACATTAAGCTCTCATAAAATAGTGTTATTTCCAGTTGTCACTGGTTTATTCAGCTTTAGGCAACATGTAAGAAATATCAATCATACAGTAGTTAGTATGTAGGTAATTTGTACATACAGTAAATACACAGTAATTTATAAAGTATAATGTTCTGTTCCACTCCACCTGTGAGGTAATAATGATACAATGTCCAGCATAGTTCTAGGTGGGTTCCCACACCTAGCTCCTGACCTGCTGCTTAGAGGAATAATGTAATAATGAATAACTTTACCCTCTGGTGGAAGTCTTGAGGAAGATACCCTCTGGCCACTAATGATAGAAACCAATGCCTGTCTAGCATAGTTTCACCATAGTGCAGTGGTATAGCAGGTAGCAGGAGATGACTGGAGATGTTACCTCTAGAGCGGTTCTTGGTGTTCTGTCCTCTTGGAGGTGCAGACAGGCTATTTGTAGCAAATCTTGGAAAAGCACCTCCAGACTGACTGGGGCCAGTGGCATCTGCCTAACTCTGCAATTGTTAGAGGGGAGTCTTTCATGTGTCACTGGGTGCACAAAGGACCCCCATGGGCGCCGCTGTGTCCCCCATTGTCTTGGTCGGTTCTGTAACTTCAGACCCTCATATCTCGGTCGTTTACGCCGCTATAACTGCCATTTTGCGCATGCGCGGAGTTGAATATGCCAAGTTTATAATGCCCGCTGGATAGGTGCGTAACTTGCGCCGGTTTGTCTGTAGTGCACTCGGAGGTCGATTCAGTCTCCATGGCGTAACTTCCTTAATAATGGGAGTTTCGCCTTGATCTTGGGCTCATTTTGACCGTCTAATTATGGGCTTTCCATAAATGCTTTGATATTTGACCTAGCTTGCTCAGAAGCGACGCTAGAGCGACCGGACGGTTATGGCATCGTGCTTATGTAACCCATTGTTCAGTTATTAGAGTGCTCAGACACTCATGACGGCGTCAGCGGTGCTCAGGCACCCGTGACGGCCGGTTGCATTCACTTACAACTTATTAGTTTGTGCACTGAACCATGAGGTCGCACACTGAGACCCTCATTTTTATTATATTGTGCAGTGAACCATTAGGTCGGAGCCTTTGATGTCATAAAGTGTGTTGTAACTGACCTGGCTGGTGTGCAGTGGGGCATGAACGCTCTTATACAAAGTTTGAGCGCTCTTATAGCTCTTAGAACCAACCTATGTATTAATTTCATAGATATTCTTTGATTAATACAAAATATGTTAGAATTTATGGAATAATAAAATGGTATATCATAGAATACTCCCTCTCCCCCGAGAGAATGCGAAACTCCGTCATTTCGCCGAGGGAATGTACAATCTATATATATTTTTACCTTATTTTGGAGTTATATACTGTTTGTAAGAGGATTTGAAGTAATGGGGAGTGCTTCAAATGCAATTTTTGTGGTAGAGCTTTGTCAGTATAAACAATTTTCTCCTGGGTATAAGTACATTTCCGAGTTTCTATATCTTACCATACCTGAGCGTATTTGCTTATGTAACATCAATTTTGGGTACAATTTTCCATTTTTATGTACAACATACAATTTGGCAAATAGTGTGCAATTTTGGCATTCAATGTTCAATTTAGCGTGCAAATTGAACATAAATGACAATTTAGTGTGCAAATTTACAATTTCGCGTGTAATTGCGTTCAATTGACAATTTTAGTATGCAAATATATAATTTTCGCGTACATTTAGCAATTTTAGCATGCAAATATATAATTTCGCGTACATTTGGCAATTTTAGTATGCAAATATATAATTTCGCGTACATTTGGCAATTTTAGTATGCAAATATACAATTTCGCGTTCAATTCACAATTTTAGTATGCCAATATATAATTTTGCGTACAATTGATAATTTCTGTATGTACATGTATAATTTTGCGTACAGCTTGGTTACACATAAAAATGTTGATTTTTGTAAAAAAAACCTGATTTTAGTGTATGAATTGGGTACAGACATACAGTATAATGTGCAACATACAATTTAAGTGTGCAAATTGGGTACAAACTTACAATCTAGTGTGCAACATACAATTTTAGTGTGCAAATTGGGTACAAGCGTACAATCTGATGTGCAAACATACAATTTTAGTGTGCAAATTGGGTACAAGCGTACAATCTGGTGTGCAAACATACAATTTTAGTGTGCAAATTGGGTACAAGCGTACAATCTGATGTGCAAACATACAATTTTAGTGTGCAAATTGGGTACAAGCGTACAATCTGGTGTGCAAACATACAATTTTAGTGTGCAAATTGGGTACAAACGTACAATCTAGTTTACACTATACAATTTTTGGGATTTGAGACAAATTTTTCCGAGGACCGGAAAAACAAAGTACTTCATGTACAATAGGCTTGTTTGTCTCTGAGTTACTCTTTGATTTTGCTATATGGGTGTATTGATTGGCAATTTCGGCAGTGGGCCGCTGCTTTTAATTGACTTTCCCCTAGCCTTCTTGAGTAAGTGTCCCTGAAAGAGATTATTTGGTGAGTATCTTAAGTAAACATTTTTCATGTCAACAATTTTTCTCAACAATTTTTTTTCTTTTTTTTCATTCATTTTTCCAACAATTTTCTTGGATACCTAAAGTGTGTTACTTTAAGTAAACCTTGGTATAGTATACAAGTGCTAGTGGGTACAAAACTGTCTTAGTTATCTACCTGCATTCATGTATATTAATGTTAGATTTGTACAATTTACAATGTGTAATTTGCAATTTCGCAATTTTGCGCGTATATGCGTGCATTAATCATCGATTTTGTGAGAATACCATAGATTTTCATATTATACATCAACAAGTGACTGTGTATATTTTCTAAATTTTTTTTCTAATACTTTGATAATTTCATTGACAGTGGAGGTGTGTCAGGAGTGAGATGTGAGTCTCCTCCCTGATGTGCTCATGCAGTGGTGGCACTTGAGGTGTTAGGTGCCAGATTCTGGCATGTGTCTGTGGCAGTGCCTAGCTTGGTGTCAGTGGACAGTTCAGGGTGGGGGGGGGTGTGTGTGTGTCCATTTAAGGAGTGGGTGGCTGGTATTGGAGTATCAGTTCCTCTCTGGAAACCTCTGCTGCAACACCATGGCTCACCTTCAAGCTATCTTTGCTTTGCCTGTCTCCCAGGTGATGGTGGTGGGGAGTCCGGCTAGGGCCCTGGTGGAGGCCAACCAGACCATACACTATGGCTACATAGTGAGGAATTTCAGAGAGATCAGTGAGCATAGTGATGTGTTGGTCGACATGTATTCCTGCCACTATTTCTTGGGCTCAGCCTTGCGTCGGGGGGCCACTGTGGCCCTTTTGGCTAGGGCCTTGAGTAATCTAGGGTTCTGGCCCATGGACTCTAACTTCGGACCGCGGGAGCGAGTGTTGTGGGATTATTTGTTGGCAGTGTCCTTCATCGATCTCGCGGCATCCGGGGACCCATCTATGGCAGCCGAGTATGGACCTGGATTGATGGAGGCCCGACTTGTTGAGTGGGAACATGACCACGGCCACATGTATGGATCGGACTCGGACTCCCACTCTCCCATCGATGTTGAACCCGAGGATCTGTGGTAGGATCCCGACTGACTGAAACCTAGGGTGTAAAAACCCGCCATCCCAAAGGCCCTTTTCAGGGCCGGCAAATTGTCCGAAAAGTTCTGAATACTGTCTCTGATATGTTGTCTCCTGGTGGTGGACTGGGGGCAGTCTAGGCTGTGGGCAGTCTAGGCTGTTTCCACAGTCACCGGGGAGGGCTGGTGGTTTAGAAAATTAGCAATAGTCTGCATGTTTGACCTTGCGGTCTCCTCCTGTTGTTCGTCAATAATTATATCTGTTGTATTTTCCAGTGCTGTCATGGTCACCGGGCTGGTGCCACAATCATTCTGGAGAAGCATGGAGTAGTACAGTCCTTTGTTTTTAAGGGCTGGTATGGTACTGAACCTAGTGCGCCAAGGTAGGTGTATCACCTGAGGGAGGTGATAAGCAAATTCTCCTCTCTGTGTTGTTATAACTGCTGGTCCATTCCAGGTAAATATAGCCTTAGGTAGTGGGAAGGTTTTAACCACTATATCCTTATAGGTCGGGGCAGCTGCTGATTTAATCTCATCAAATTCATGTGGTATTGGCCTCAAGGGTAGCGCGAAGTTTGAGTCTCCACAATATATTTTAAAATATATTGTGGGGTTTGTGCCCTTGGCCACATTTTTCTTGCCACAGTGTGTCTGTGCAAATTTCTTAAGGTACTTCATTATTCTGTAGGCTGAGTAAATGGTCAGGGTGAATAATATAGCAATTATCAGGGTGTGGGTTTCCTGAATTGTGAGGAAAGGGGTGTGGGTTTCCTCTGTAGGGGTAAATTTGGTAGGATTCTTATCTGGGAGCAATTTGTGTAGGGGCAGCTCGGTGACTAGTCTGAATGCTTTGGCTGTAGGCAGGTAGGCTACAGTCCCTCCTAGTCTGTATAGTTTGAGTAGTATGTATACTATAAAAATGTGAGCTGATATCCCTAGGATGAGTCCTAAGCTTTGGAAGATTGGATGCTCTGTAACTCGACGTAGGTATGATTCTACGTAGCGTGTTTCCATTGCCTTATCAAGGTTGGAGGCATCTTTTAATAATGTTTTGGCAAAGGGCTCTAAATTTAGTTGAGTAATATCATCCATGATTGGATTTTCCTGTAGTTTTTCTAAGGTTCTAGAAAGGTTTACTACTGGGAAATTTGGAAGATTCTCTCTTTCATCTGGTTTGGTTTCCGTAATTTGGTTAAGTGCTGCCATGAATGGTAAATTAATTGTCTTGAGAATGTAGTGAAATGATAAGGTTGAGTTACAGGGCAACCTTGTGTTTGGAAGAGAAAATTCTCCTACACTGATTGTGCACCCACAGGGTACACCTATGATTGAGTAGGACTGGGCTTTTCGAGTTTCAGACGTTTTACCATGGCAGTTGATAAAGTAATGGGGTTCATTAGTAGTGACCAGATACTCATCTTCAGAAATAGAAATAGCGTGGGTGGTAGGTGTTTGCAGTGGTGAAACTGTAAACTTGCAATGTTCCTTAATTTGTTGAGCCTGGTTAGTAAAAATGGCTACAGGGCATGTAGGCCTGTGTTTATAGATTCTACCATTTACATCTCTGCATACCTTTACTGTAGTACCTTCACATGCCTGCATATCTGCTGAGTCCAATTCGATGAATAATGATTCGTCGTAAGATACTGCTAGAAACTCAGTTGTGGTTTGCAACTTGGTGACTCCTCTGGTGGGGGTCTCCTGTGTGACTATAGGCATGGGTGATGTAATCATTTGGTACAGTTTGAAGGTCGAGGTGGTAGATTGAATTATAATGTCCAGATGAATATATATATGGTGAGCTGAGTAAGTGTATGAGGTCAGCTTCTGTGAATAATAGAAATCTAAGTCATTAATTGCGACTTGTGCTCCAGGGTGTGTAATCCTAAGTTTGTTATTAATGTCAATTAAGTATCTAGCAAGGTCTGAGGGTGGTACTATATCAGGGGTTAGGATTCCTGATGATAGCATCCTCAGGGCTGCATTTGTCCTTTGCAGTGATTGAACTGTATTCATTCTTGCTGCTATGATAATTAATGCATCATTTAATACTTGCATTTTTTCCCTTTGAGTTTTCTCGTGCCTTGATTATGAGTCAAGTGACCTGGACATGTTAGAGGCCCACAGGTTGACAGTGTCACTTATGGTGTTGATTGTGCTGTCCAGTACCTTCTTATCTTGGATGTATGCTTTAACAAACTTATCTTGTCTGTCTGTGATCTTTTCAATGAGACTAGCTGCTTCCTGATCTTGTTTAGCAAATTTTCTTAGTATTTCATCTATGTTCTTGAGCTGTCCCATTACTTGGTTCACATCTTCCACTGTGGCTAGACCTAGCACACCGCGAAACAGGGGTGCTAGAAAACCCAGTATGGCCTCTCTTTTGGCCTTGTCCAATGTGTTTATGGGGTTGGATAGGAACAATTTGATGGAGGCTAATGTTTCATTTATCTCCTTGTCTGCAATTTCCAGCAAGGTGTCAAGCTCTTTGGCTTGTTGGATAATTTGACCAGAGGTATGATCTTGTAGAGTAGGAGTGGTCAATTGGAGTATTCTATCCCTTATGGATCCTTGGGTAACGGGTGCCTGAGGTATCTTGTAGGGGATAGCTAACAACAGTGTTGTGGTTGTATGTCCATTGACCAATGGTTGAGGGCTAGGTTTGAATACTACTCCTATGTTTTGTCTCACCACAGGTGTATAACCTGCAGTAAGTGGTTCTATAGTATATAATAACAGCATAGTTAGCAGTATGGGTGAAACTCTCAGTCTCCCCATGGTGCTTGTGTAAAGCAAGTTTGCTGTTTAAAGTCTTGTCAAATTTGTAGTGATTTGGTGCTGGTAAAGTCTAAGTGTATGGTGCAACACTTTAAATGAAGTGGTTCAAACTGTACCTTTGCAAGATTGAGCTGTCTTGGCAATATGTCCGGTGAGTCTATAGAGATTGACCAGTAAATGGTAAGGTCAGGTTGAAGGTGAAGTAGGTGTGTTCTTTATCCTAGTGCAGTCTCTCCTAATGGAGAAGTGGGCTGGCTAATTCCCAAGTGGGGTCCTGTAGACTTGTGTTCCAGACTGCAGCTGGATGAAGACTGATGGTGGGCTATGGTCCACAGTGCTTCTTATGTAGCCTACCTTACCCACATCCATTGTGGGCCTGGTATTGTGTCTCTGGAGTCAAGGCCTTGATCTCCAGTGTCTGCACCTGTGGGGTTCTATTGTGTAATCTGTGTACTGGTAATTAGCTCCTCCTGTCATCCAGGACAGCCATTCATGACCGTCTAGACAGTTGTCTGAGTGTAGCTTATAAGGTCAATTGATCTCTATAGACTGCTGTGTTGGCATAGCGCGCTCTTTCATGTGGGGATTAGGCTTTAGACACTCCATTGTGTTACCCTTACTCTTCTTAGACTTCATGTCTGCTTTACTTGGAGGGTCCCAGTCTTTGACCATTCAGAGGCAATAACCTACTGATATATTTACAAATTTGATTGGCTTTATATACATATAAGTAATTCATTATCAGTCACACATGTCTTATGTGTGGATGAAGAGAATTTGTAATAAATTTTGAAAATCTTATGTTCTTTTGGTATCTCAATCTGTTTCTAATTTCTTGAAACTGCACCACACCTAGATGTTTTTCTTAGTATGTGGTGTGCAGGCCTAGGCCTAATAGGGCCTATGCCTGTGGTTTCTCTTGTAAGGGTGATATCATTTTTGTTCCTTACAATTTTGTTGTAGTATTTGGCCTCATGTGGAATAAGCCTGTGTGCAAATTCATTGTTTCTGACAGCCACAACCTTTTTCAGTCTGTCTATGTGCACTGGTCTGGCCACCAATAGATTGGTGTCCAAGTTTTTGAGTTTGGCACTTGTCAAACTAGGTCTATCTACTACAACATATGGTCCCATAAAAAGGGGTTGAAGTTTCTTACACTCTGTGTTGGTCAGGATTCTTGGTATGTTTAGGTACACCATGTCGGTGACCTTGATTTCCTGTGGTGTAAGTTTCTTATCATATCTATCCTTTCTTTCCTTTTGTAGCTTGGCGACCCTTTCTATAGCTTTCCTCCTGGAGGTATCTTGATTTGTTATCATGTTAGCTACATGGTCTGCTACGGTGGATATGTCTTCCTGTATTCCCAGCCCTAAGTCCATTGGGGTGGCTGGGTTTCTTCCATGGAGTAGGAAGAAAGGGGTGAATCCTGTGGTTTTTGGATTCAGTGTTGTTTAATGCAAAGGTTATGGGTTCAATAAATGAATCCCAATTGTTTTGGTGCTTTGAGCAGAATGCTCTGAGCGCTGTGCCGATGCTAGCATTGAATCTCTCTACAAGCCCATTTGATTGTGGCCTGTATGGTGAGGAGAATTTATGTTTGATCTTGAGGTGTTTGGTCAACTTTGTGAACTTTGCACCTGTATAACATGTTCCATTGTCTGTTTGAAGAGTGGCTGGTGTTCCATGATGACAAATTATATTCTTGTAGAACTCTGCTGCTGTTGTTTCAGCTTTTAAGTCAGTAGTAGCCCAAGCTGTTGCATATCTGGTAGCATAATCTATGCAGACCTGTATATGTTTGTTTCCCCTGGCAGTTGTGGGAAGTGGTCCCACCGCGTCGAGGTTTAGGAACTTCATTGGTGAAGCCATGTACTCTCTCACTGTCATTGGTGTTTTGTGTGAGTGTACTTGCCTTTTTGCTGTGAGGCATGTGTGGCAGGTGGAAACATATTTTGTTGTGTCTGCTAGCATAGACTTCCAATATACCCTAGGTCGGAGTGCTGACAGCATCCTACTTGAACCAAGATGGCCGCCGGTAGGTGAGTCATGGAAATACTGTAGTGTACTTGTTACCCATTGCTGTGGTATAACAATTTGAAGTGGTACAGTATTGGTTTTTCTCCAATTTATGGGGCATATATGGACTAATGTACCATTTACCAAGGTGTATGTCTGGCCTTGGTTGATGATTCTGTTTCCTTGTGCTTTTGGTGCAGGCAAGGTCCCATCCTCAAGATATTGTATGAGGGGCAATAGGTCCTTGTCCTTCCTTTGTTCCAAGCCAAGGTTTGTACCTGAGATGGATGTGTCGGGAATCTGATCCAGTAGTTGATTTATATCTAGCACATGTTGTTTTATTCTGTCTCTTTCTTTTTCTTTTTCATCGACTATTGGCCTATCTTGTGCCTTTTGTTGGGGTGTGTCACTCTTGTTTTGGTGTGTAGGCTCCTCTGGAGGGCCTATTCTCGCCTTGATGGGAGTGGCAACCTTTTTCTTTAAAGGCATAATTTGCTTTTTGTCATTCTTCTTTGTCTCAGAGTTCTTTGATTTAGTAGATGCAGTGTCTTTTGTGACATTTTTCCTGGCAGGTGGGGTTTTGGTAGGTTTGTTTCCTGTGACCTTTTTCTCATTTAGAATAGTTTGTGATTGTGTGGGGCGTTTTGGTGTGCCCTCCTGAATCATTTCTCTAGTCTTTGAGCGTGTGGTCATAGGACACAAATGGTTTGATGTTTCCTTTTCCTGCATTGGTTCAAAGAATCTGACTGATTTAGAAGTTGCTTGCGTAATAGCATATATTGTGTCTTCTGAATCTTCATCATCTGAGTCAGGTGGGGTAAAGGGTGGCTCCTTAGGAGTTGCCTTCAGCATCTGATTGAGTGATGAGAATTCAATAGGCTCGAAGTCATTATCTGGAAAGAGTTGTGAGTATTCTCTCTCACAGTGGCAAAACACATAATGTGTAGATTGCTTTAAGATACCCCTAATGGGTGTCTCTGGCCTTTCAATGGTGTTGGGTGGATCATCCCTTTTGAATGGTACTTTCTTTGTTACTTTTGCAAACTTGGTTCTACTGGCTGCTCTAACTCTCCTTGGTGGGGGTGGAGGGTTAGTCATGGGTCCAGAGTCTGGGTATTCTCTTCTAGACATAGCATCTGGAGGTATGTTATCATCACCTTTCACATGTTGGATGGTGAATGAAAATTGCTGTATGTCTAGAGCCCATCTGGCCCATCTATGTGTGAGTCCTGTATTGGTTAATAGTGGGATTAGGGCTGCATGGTCTGTGTATAATTGGAAGTGTCTAGTCTCTAGATAGTGTCTGAAGTGTAATACTCCATACACTACTCCCAGTAGTTCTCTCTCTGTGGTATTGTAATTTCTCTCATGTTTGGAGAGGGTTCTACCTGCAAAGGCTACTGGTCTGAGCACTCCTTCATTATCTCTCTGTGAGAGTACAGCTCCTAAACTTACATTGGAAGCATCAGTTGCCAAACTGAACTCTTTCTCATAGTTTGGATATCTGAGAAGAGCATTGGTACAGAGGGCATGCTTTAATGTTTTGAAAGCATTATCTGCCTCCTCTGTCCAGACAAATGCTTTGAGATGTGTCTGTAGATCATACAATGGTCTAGCAATTTGGGCATAACCTTTGATAAACTTTTTGAAGTATTGGCATAGGCCTGTGAAGGATCTGACATTTTTGACTGATTTTGGTGTTGGGAAGGTTTTGATTGATTCCACCTTTGTGGGAGATGGTTGCAGTCCCTTGGGTGTGACTCTCATTCCCAAGAAGTCTATTCTGTCTATGAAGTATTCACATTTTGATTTCTTCAGTTTGAGTTTGCCAACTCTTAGGCTGTTGAACACATCTTCCAGGTCATGGAAGTGTTGTTCGATTGATGGTGATAATACCAATATGTCATCTAGGTATGGTAGGGCACATTTGTATTTGAGTTTGTTCAGAATTAATGTGACTAGATGGCAGAATCCCGCAGGTGCGGTCGCTAAACCCATCGGCATCCTTTCGTAGACATATTTTTTGTCATTTGCTATGAATGCGGTTTTATGCTGGTCTTCCTGTCTTATAGGAATTTGAAAAAATCCCTGTTGGGCATCTAGCTTACTGAATACTCTTGGTCTGAGTGACCCTATCATGTCTAGAGTGTCATCGGCCCAGGGTGTAGATAAGGCTTGATTTATCGTGTTCTGGTTCAGATAACGAAAATCTGTGACGAGCCTATGGCCTCCCGATGATTTTTGTACTAAAAAGGATCTGGAAGCCCAGGGGCCCTCAGCACATTCTCTCAGAATGCCCTGTTGTACTAGCCTTTCACACTCTTCCCCTATTGCGGCCTGTTTTTCTGGTGTTTGTCTATAAGGTAGGAAATGACATGGTACTGCCTCAGGTTTTACATGTATTGAGTGGGTATACAGGTGTGTAGCACCAATGTCTCCATCTTTTCCTACAAATATATCATCATACTTGGTCAGCAGTGATTCTAATCTATCATGCTGGTCTTTGGATGTGAGCACAGATTTTGGTGAAACATTCTCTTCCAATTCTGGCTCGAGGTCATGTGCCTCACTATTTATAGCAGCTATTTCAGAGAGTCTGATTGAGTTGGGTTCAGGGTCAGCATATGTGGACTCACAGTCTGAGTCTGTGTCACTGAATTGAGTTACATCCTCAGGCCGTATGGCTGAGATGGATTGATCAGTGTGTGGGGTAGTGTCTGGCACCTGTTGAGGTTTTTCTAAATCAGATTCTTTGACTTCCTGAAATAGAGCTATGATGGCACCCTTTTTGATTTTATGTGGGCGCCTGCTGGTGTTGAGTAACACTAGGGGATGTTTGTTATTTTCCCTGGGGGTTACTGCTGCCCTTTGAACTAGATATTGGGCATTGTTATTTCTTTGGAGGTTATCTACTACTCCAGTTTTGCCTTGCAGTGATTGAGTAGATGTGACCTTACCCAACACTGCAAGTTCAGAGAATGGAGGGATGGTAAAATCCCTCACCGCCCTAATAGGTTTGAGAATTTGTTCAGGATCAACATTAAATTCAATTTGAGATTTTGTAGTGCTTAAGAAATCTGTGCCGAGAACAACGGGCTGTGTGAGGTTGGGTATTACAGCAAATTGGTATTGGAATCTGACACCTTGGATTCTAAAGTTCAGCATAGCTGAATGTCAAACATGACACACCGATCCATCTGCCAAATGGATGTTGATTTTAGATTTCCTCAGTTGGATATGGAATCTCTTTTGGAGATCCATGAGGAATGATTGTCTGACACAGGTGATAGTAGCACCTGTATCAACCAAACATTGTACATCTGAAACATCATATAGATTTGCATTGATACAGCCATTTTGAAGAAGTACAATAGAAAGCTTGGTACTCTCACCTGTATCCTTTGATGATGAATCTGGTGGGGTGATGTGTATCACTGATGGACGTCTCTGTCTGTTAGATGGTAGATTGGCACTAGCAATTGTCTCTGGCTGGATCCTTGTTAATCCTGATTGATTGTTTGTTTTTGGGGTGTCACAGTGCACTGGCCCATCGGCACTGTGACATCCTAGTTTTCCTGGTTCTGTGGGGCGGTTGAGATGCTTGCCACCAGGAGCTTGGAGATTTGGTCCATTACGTGAGGTGGTATTTGGGGGTTACTGTGTTGGTTCCCCTGGTAACCTCTTGTGTCAGGTTTATACTCCTCCTGACGTGAGCTGGAACCCTGGTTATATTGACCAGAGTTGCTGTATTGACCAGAGTTGTTGGATCCCTGGTTGTTGTAGGACCCAGAGTTGTTGGATCTCTGGTTGTTGTAGGCACCATTGTTGTTGTAGGATCCACTGTTGTAGTTCCTATGTGGACTATGGCTTCTACTGTTGGATCCTTGATTATAGGATCCAGAGTTGTTTGAACCCTGGCTGTTGTTGTAGGATCCAGAGTTGTTGTAGGATCCAGAGTTGTAGTTCCTATGTGGACTATGGCTTCTACTGTTGGATCCTTGATTATAGGATCCAGAGTTGTTTGAACCCTGGCTGTTGTTGTAGGATCCAGAGTTGTTGTAGGATCCAGAGTTGTAGTTCCTATGTGGACTATGGCTCCTACTGTTGGATCCTTGATTATTATAGGATCTGCCATTACTTGGGGTTCTGTCTCTCCTATCACTGTATGAAGAGTTACCATTGTTGGAGTTGGAAGAGTTGTTGTCTTTCCTACTGTTGTGACCCCCCCGGTTGTTGTTGTTGCCCCCCTACCTCTACCTCTATTGGATTGGTAGTTGGGGTCATAGTTATTTCCTCTATATCTACCGGTAGGGTCTTTTGATGTAACCTTACCCTCCTGTTGCCTTACATGGGCACTAGACATTAGGTTAACATCTTCATCTGCACTAGTGCTGATTTCCTGGACCTTTTTCTTAGTAGGCTGTGGGTTAGACTCTGCCTCCCTTATCTTCCTAGATCTTTCTTGGGTCTCAACCTCTAAGGCTAGGTCTAGGGCTTGGTCAAAAGAGTCTATTTTCTTGTTTTCAAGAGCCACAGAGATCCAGGGCCTCATGCCTTGGGTAAATGCCTTGCTTAGGATTTCATCGCTTTGGCGTTGGGCATTACACACTTTCCTGAGATGGCATGCATAGTCTAGGACAGGTTCATCTACCTTTTGTGCACGGAGTGCTGTCCTTGAGATGATATTGTCTCGAGTAGCAAAATACTCTTTTAATTTATTCACTACATTGGTCCATGTCAACATATCAGGTGTGGCACTTTCCCTGAAGGATTCAAACCAAGCTAGTGCTTGTCCTTCAAGGTACTTGGGTAAATATGTTACCATGGTGTCACTGTCTGTTACTTTGTACTTATCCTTCAGATATTCTGGGAATTTGTGATCAATAAATAATGCTGTTGACATGAGTGGTGATGGGTGTGAAAAGGTTTTGGGTTTTGTTACCTCATGTAGCCTGATCTTTCTGTCGTCCTGTTGTTTTCTGTCTATGAGTTTGGTCATGTTGGACACCATGGAGATTATGATGTCATCCTTGGATCCAGAGGCAGATGGTGTGACAACAGGTGTGATGGCTGGTGTGGGAGGTTGTGGGGTCTGGGATGATACCATCTTCATGAGATCTGCTATCTGTTGTTGTTGTCTCTCTAGGGACTTCCGTTGATCTTCCATGGCCTTCTGTTGGGCATCTATTGCTGCATTCCTCTCTGCCAGTTGTTGGTTGAGGATCCTCTCCCTTTCCTCCTGCTGGGACTTGTTGGTCTCTAGGGCAGTAACTGCATCTTGGATGGCCTTCTCATAGGCCCTTATCTTCTCAGCTGTCTGATTAGGTTGGGGGCCTTCATCGGTGTCCATGATGGAGGGTGTGGGAGAAGTGTCTCTGGAGGAGTGGCTGTCAAAAGCCGGAGCTGGGGTGGAGGATCTAGATGAGGGTGTGGATCCACCCCCTGAGGCAGATCCTTCTTCCCCTGAGGTAGATAGCGTGAGTTGAGCGTTCTGTAGAGATCCCTGGGAAATGTTGGATCCCTGAGAACTGGTTGTTCCCTGAGTAGACAGGGTGGGAGGTGTGGGGTCTACTGAGTGTGGGTCTGTTGTACTTGAGGCTGTGCCCTTTGTGGGTCTCCTAGATCTAGGTGGGAGGGAGACCTCTTCAACAGGCCCCTGACTACGTAAGGTCTTTGTGTGTTGTTCTGCCAGCTTGACTGATAAGACCTTGATGTGTGGGGTAGACCTCACTGATGTGTGGGAGACCTCACTGACGTGTGGGAGACCTCTCTGACGTGTGGGAGACCTCTCTGACGTGTGGGAGACCTCACTGACGTGTGGGAGACCTCACTGACGTGTGGGAGACCTCACTGACGTGTGGGAGACCTCTCTGACGTGTGGGAGACCTCCCTGACGTGTGGGAGACCTCCCTGACGTGTGGGAGACCTCCCTGACGTGTGGGAGACCTCACTGACGTGTGGGAGACCTCACTGACATGTGGGAGACCTCACTGACGTTTGGGAGACCTCACTGACATGTGGGAGACCTCACTGACATGTGGGAGACCTCACTGACATGTGGGAGACCTCACTGACGTGTGGGAGACCTCACTGACGTGTGGGAGATCTCACTGATCGTGTGGGAGATCTCATTGATGTGTGGGAGATCTCACTGATATGTGGGAGATCTTACTGTTGTGTGAGAGATCTCATTGATGTGTGTGAGATCTCACTGATATGTGGGAGATCTTACTGTTGTGTGAGAGATCTCATTGATGTGTGTGAGATCTCATTGATGTGTGGGAGATCTCATTGATGTGTGGGGGATCTCACTGATGTGTGGGAGATCTCATTGATGTGTGGGAGATCTCACTGGTACGTGGCGGATCTCACTGGTATGTGGGAGATCTCACTGGTATGTGGGAGATCTCACTGGTATGTGGGAGATCTCACTGGTATGTGGGAGATCTCACTGGTATGTGGGAGCCCTCACTGGTATGTGGGAGATCTCACTGGTATGTGGGAGATCTCACTGGTATGTGGGAGCTCTCACTGGTGAC
Organism: Acholoe squamosa; assembly: GCA_949317995.1. Classification (NCBI taxonomy): domain Eukaryota; kingdom Metazoa; phylum Annelida; class Polychaeta; order Phyllodocida; family Polynoidae; genus Acholoe; species Acholoe squamosa. Next base: position 52,652,533 of record OX439036.1, on the reverse strand, counting down.
CTTGGTGGGCATGGTGTCAAGGTCACTGGGTGGGTGGAGTGGGGTTTACTGTGTGTATGATCATTTTTAGTAATGTTGCCAGCTTAATTTTTAGAGAGCATTGGGTAATTTGGGATCTTAGTAGGATGTTCTCCACCACTTTGTCATACTAGTAATTGTGCATGATCAAGTTGTCATATGAGAAATATCATAAGACTAGTGGTATATAGTGTAAATACATTAAGCTCTCATAAAATAGTGTTATTTCCAGTTGTCACTGGATTATTCAGCTTTAGGCAACATGTAAGAAATATCAATCATACAGTAGTTAGTATGTAGGTAATTTGTACATACAGTAAATACACAGTAATTTATAAAGTATAATGTTCTGTTCCACTCCACCTGTGAGGTAATAATGATACAATGTCCAGCATAGTTCTAGGTGGGTTCCCACACCTAGCTCCTGACCTGCTGCTTAGAGGAATAATGTAATAATGAATAATTTACCCTCTGGTGGAAGTCTTGAGGAAGATACCCTCTGGCCACTAATGATAGAAACCAATGCCTGTCTAGCATAGTTTCACCATAGTGCAGTGGTATAGCAGGTAGCAGGAGATGACTGGAGATGTTACCTCTAGAGCGGTTCTTGGTGTTCTGTCCTCTTGGAGGTGCAGACAGGCTATTTGTAGCAAATCTTGGAAAAGCACCTCCAGACTGACTGGGGCCAGTGGCATCTGCCTAACTCTGCAATTGTTAGAGGGGAGTCTTTCATGTGTCACTGGGTGCACAAAGGACCCCCATGGGCGCCGCTGTGTCCCCCATTGTCTTGGTCGGTTCTGTAACTTCAGACCCTCATATCTCGGTCGTTTACGCCGCTATAACCGCCATTTTGCGCATGCGCGGAGTTGAATATGCCAAGTTTATAATGCCCGCTGGATAGGCGCGTAACTCGCGCCGGTTTGTCTGTAGTGCACTCGGAGGTTGATTCAGTCTCTATGGCGTAACTTCCTTAATAATGGGAGTTCCGCCTTGATCTTGGGCTCATTTTGACCGTCTAATTATGGGCTTTCCATAAATGCTTTGATATTTGACCTAGCTTGCTCAGGAGTGACGCTAGAGTGACCAGACGGTTATGGCATCGTGCTTATGTAACCCATTGTTCAGTTATTAGAGTGCTCAGACACTCATGACGGCGTCAGCGGTGCTCAGGCACCCGTGACGGCCGGTTGCATTCACTTACAACTTATTAGTTTGTGCACTGAACCATGAGGTCGCACACTGAGACCCTCATTTTTATTATATTGTGCAGTGAACCATTAGGTCGGAGCCTTTGATGTCATAAAGTGTGTTGTAACTGACCTGGCTGGTGTGCAGTGGGGCATGAACGCTCTTATACAAAGTTTGAGCGCTCTTATAGCTCTTAGAACCAACCTATGTATTAATTTCATAGATATTCTTTGATTAATACAAAATATTGTAAGGGTTTGTGGCCTTACGGACCTGGGGGGTTCGGGTCTTACAGTTCGGAAAGAAAGAGTAAGACAGTATTCCAAGTGTATGCCAACGGTTAGGTTTATTACTTAACGCACACTCACGGCTGCCGGATGATATCAAAGAGGCAGCTAATATTAAAAGACAGTGGTTTACATGGTGTGGAGGCCAGAAGGGCCTCTGACGTAGCGGCTGAGCCCTGGGCTTTATATACGGACCCAGGTGTTCGTCGTCAGATGTCCCCACAGACCCGGATCGGTGCTGCCACCTATCCGGAACCTGAGGAACGTCCGACGACTCGACTCACCCGCCACGTCAGACGGTACCCAACTCCTATGGTTTAGTAACGTGTACCTCTACACCACTCCCCCAGACATTTAGGAGGGTGTTATACATATAATATTACTAGGATAACATTTCTACATGTCTAAACCTTTAGTAATAGAGGTACAACCATAGGTATAACATTAACACCAAATAAATTGTGAACCGGATGTCATATATATATATTCGATAGTGAAATGTAGTTACATATAACGATTAGGATGTTGAAATATTATACGAATTACTTGAAGAAGAGACAGTTATGTGAAATGGAACTGTCTATTTAATTATTATACCACATAATATTGTATTATATTTCAGGTATAATTAATAAGACAAGTAATATGAATCGTATACATGTGATGATGACAGCTATGTGTAACGGAACTGTCGATAATAAAATATATCACATAATAACATCCGTATGTGTGTTTGTAGTTATTAACACCACATTTGAATATGTAGTCTTAAAGAAGACTTTTATAGTAACATCACTATATAATGACATGTCGTATATTATTATCATACGAATCCGTTAAAGATTTCGTGAGTAGTACAAATAGGGTTAATTATAACATACACTTGAAAAAAAAGAAAAAAAATTCACGGTGTGGTAATGAATATAATAATGATATATTATCACCGTGTATCTAATAACCTTTATAGCACCAGATCAATATACTTATTATACAATTTGTCTCGCAGGACAATAATATGTGTTTTCTGGTGAGGTTTAACGGATCTTATAATATGAATACTAATAATAATCAGAGATCCGTTTCAAGAAAATATCTATGTACCCGTACCATAATATGTATCTAGTGGATATGCACATACATATAATATTATAGAAAAATAGAGATATGACATTATATACAATATACAGGAATTATAAATGCTGCTGAAGTCTTCTGCTGTATCCTCCGGGTACTAGTAGGTAGGTGTGGTCAGCTAACCACGGGATGGACGTGCTAAAGTTTATAGTTTCCTTATATAGAGTGAACACGGTAGTTGATTTTGGGGCAGCTACCCACAATCCTCTAGTAGTGCTAAAGTTTGTAGTATATCCGAATGGTGTAGATTTGTAGAATAATAGTCCGGATGTGTCAACTATGTAGAGAACGTAATCCTTTTTAAGCTTAGTTGACATAAGTAAATAATAGTCCGATATAGGTTGATCCGGAAGTAATAGTAGTAGTTGATATAAGTCCATTCGGGAGTACAGATGAGTTGTAGAGGTAAATCGTAAAGTCCATCCTAGTAAGTGGTTAGCACGGGTAACAGCAGGAGTCTGGAACTGGCATCCGGATACGTCTCACAGCAGCAAGTCTACTATCGGATTGTTCATGGATGAAGTTATAAATCCGAATAGGCTATTCAGGGTGCAATAAAAGTTATACAACCTGAATTATATAATAGACTGGTCAAAGGAACCCGGAACACATACCATAGGTGTTCATACACTAGTGAATAAAACATTCGCAGACCTATAGGGTTCCGCAAAGACTATATCTGGTCATTTGGTGTTGGAAAAAAAATTATGGGAGAAATAACCCTAGCATGCTTAAACGGATTTCTTAGCATGCTTCTTCTTCAGAAGAGCTAGAGCCGACTCGGGAGTGCCGTCCCACTCGTCCAAGTCGACTCCGAACACCCTCATGAACTTAGTGTTCAGATTGATCTCCGAGTGATCTCCTCCTTTACACGTTTCTCCAACACGTGCACATCCATAGCTGCTTTTTCCTGGGCAGCTGCGGCAGCGACCTCCTGGGCTTTTACATCGTCCCGGATGAGAGTCTCGAGACGTTGCTTTTCAGCGTCGCCCACCTGTTTCATGCACAACAGAGTTTCGTTTAGGAGACCCTGATGAAACTCGATCGCTTTTTCACGAACGCACTTCTCCCAATGGGTGTAGATGGCCTTCTGGACATCTGCCTCCCCTTGGCGAGACTTCTCGAACCAAACTTCCGCATTACCGGTTTTAATGGTAATAGCGTCCTTTGGTTTCTCAGGTGCAGCGACAGCCTTGGGAGGAGTCGAGGCGGCCTGTGGACCACTTCCGGGTTTAGGACTTCCGGACACACCTGTCGTTGGTACACAGAAGGCAGGTGGTACATTCTGTTTCAGTCCCATTTGCAGGTACATGTTTAACTGCTCCTGGGTAAAGGTAACTGGTGGGGCGGCTGGAGCGGATGCAGATCCGGCGGCAGCAGATGCGGTGGTCTTCTTTGGCATAAGGCGACCATCCTTTCCTACCACCAAGGTCTGGCTCTCAGGTCCAGGTCCCTGGTTTAAGGACGGAAAGTTTCGAGAACTCACTTTCCCAGGTTTAGATACGGCTCCAGCGTATCCGGCAGGTTCGGGCTTCTTGAACACCGGAGTGCCCTGAGCCTGCTCTGCGGGGTGCCTTGCCAGAGGGGACCTAGAACGGTCCTCTGCTCTGACTTTCGGTTTAGTCGTGCTCTGACCATTACCGTTGCCGCCACGGTTCTGATCTCTCCTGCTCCTTTCACGAGCTCTCTTTGCATCCTTTCCGGATTCCTCGCATTTCTGCCAGAGAGACTCGTGCATGTCCAGTTTACCCTTTCCAGGAGTCAGGACTATCTTTGCTAGGAGTTTCGAATCCTTGGTCTTCGGAACTTCGCAGAGGACTTGGTCCCCTGGTCGGATCTTAGACCAAGCATCCTCGCTCAGACTGTCAAACTCCTTCATGAGTTCCTGATGAAGCTCCATGATGCGCTTCCGTGCCCCGTCCAAACCTTCTGCGTGGCATTTCTTCTGATGTCTAGCCAGATCACTACGTCGGTTGTATTGCACCTTAGTAGTACACTTCTTGCCCTTCTTACCATAACTCGGATCACAGATGTAAACCGGGTGATGGTGGAAGTGGGCCTCTACCAGATGCCGTTGGAACCGGGCTGGAGTACTCCAGGTCCGGATCGAGACATCACTCGCATCCTGGCAGATAGAGAAGGGACAGGACTTTTGATCGTCGCCGTACCACTTCTCTAAAGCCCAACGCAGCTTCCTCCTCTGGGTATAAGTGTAATACCCTTCGGTGTGGTTTAGCATAAGCCACATCTTTCGATAGGCTTTGCTCGGATTGGGGTCCTCGTCCGAAAGACGCATCCAATCTTCATCATCCGACTCATCGTTCTTATTGATTGAGTCTGGACAGGCATAGAGGGTAGAGCCGTCCTTCTTAACTCCGTACGCACAGTCGGAGAAACACGTCGGAATCCGGGTTTTGAATCCGGATTTGGCGTTAGCCCAACGTTCGGCCTCGGTTTGAGTTGATGGAGTGGCCTTCTCATCATACTCAACCGAGGATTCGTGCACCGACTCCTCGTCAGACGACTCAACCTCCATGGCAGTACTACCAGTGGTTGAGGTGCTGGGTTTCGGCTCGGCTCTAGCAGAATCCGGGAGATTCTTGAGCTTCCGAGCAGCGGATCGTCGGTTCTTACTGACCTTCCAGTCTTCCTCCGGTTCCTGGGTTCCGGATGTGCTGGAGGTCGTGGCTTCTACTGGGGTAGTAGTGCTGCCGGTAGCTGATGTAGCACTGGCGGAGCTTCTGGTGGCAAGCTTCAGGTCGGGGATAGGAGGTGCGGGTGCTTCCGCGGCCCTCTTAGCCTCTTCCTGTGCCTCCTGTTCGGCAGTCATACGGCGGACAATAACCGTCCGAAGGGCTGCAGCTCGGTCCAATCCGATTAGTGAATTGTTCTGGACATCCACCAATTCCTGTTCGGTTATGTAGTAACCGTCATCCCACTGCTCGAAGTTAGCAGCGGCCTCCCGGAATTCCTTAGTGGTCCGGCACGGCGTCCGGGTAGCACTAGGGCGTGGGTAGGTCTGGCCATCGGTATCCCAGACACAGCCTATCCAGTTGATGTTCGTAGCCTTGACGTTCCACAGGGATTTGTCAGGCTTCGGATACGCTCCGAGCTCGAAGGCTCGGTTAGCTGCATACACGGTTTCACGGAAACCAGCGTCCACCATAAGTCCCCGTTGGAACCACGGCCAGTCTCGAAGCCACTCGGGAGGCATCCTGGTCAGCTGTTCGGGAGCCATGACGCCCTCGATAGCTATCCTGACTTTCGGGTCCATCCTGACTGGTGTCCCGTCCGCGTAGGTCACTTGTGCCTGCAGTTCCGGGTGGACATACAGGTAGCGACCATCGTAGCTAGCTGGAAAAGGCTCCGCCACTGCTGGCTTCCACTCATCCTTCTGTCCGTCAACTTGGGTAGTTTCGGACTCTGTCGCTGCGGGTTCAGCACTCGCAGTCGCTCCGGATCCCTCGGCCGGGAGTGGAGATAATAGTTTCTCTGGCTCATTTAGTGAGAATGAAGCCAGCTTCTCCTCGAACGAGCGATCCGTGGGTTCCTCCACGTCCATCATCTCGCTCTCTTCCTGTGTAACAGGCGACAAAGCTTCCGGAAAAGCTTCTGCGGACGGAGTCAGCTTATCCGGGTCACCGGATAGCTTGGCTGCAGCTACGGATTCCTCAGCCATGACTGGGGAATCGCCCACGGGAGTAAACTACTCCTTTTTCCGGCTTTTACGGCGCCGGGGCCGACACAAACGGAGTCTGTCTACCAGGAGACAGACTCTGGAGGAGCAGCGGGGGGTTTGCTTAGCCGGTAAAATCCAAGAAGGGAGCGAGCTCGACCGTCTTAGACGTTACCGAAAAACAATATGGCGACAGGCCAGCATTCGTGACGTCATTTCCCCGTTGCTTCGCGGGGTCACGAGAGGTCAGCCGAGACTGGACACGGTGACGTCATGCGGAAACGCACGTGCTACAGGCGGTACATCAACAAACTGATTGTTTTTAGGTAATTATCGCTCACCCCGATGACTCGTCTGGGGATTTAAGTGGAGATTATGGAAAGCTTAAGCAAATCCACCGGATTATCCGTCCACTACCCATTGGTACATCATGCGGGGGCGACAAATAAGCCTTTAGGGTCAGTTGTCATCCGTTCCTCTAAATGTAAACATTACACTCGTTGTGTATACAGGTTAGGTCACTGCAGTCCTCTGGGCAATTCGGGGGCTGCGGCGAACGTATCTCCCCTTCTCGGATAGTTCTTTATCGGACCTGACAGTCTGAAGAGCTTTCTCTAGGTGCTTCTTAGCCTTAGAAACACCTTTCCTCCTCTTTTTGTCTTCACCTGCCGAGACTTTTTTAACTCCCCCACGCTTAATCGGTGTTGGCGTGGGTGTCACTGATTCGGAACACTTTTTGGGTCTACCACGGCCGCGCTTCACTGTAGTGTTCTCTACCTGGTCTATTATGCGATTCTGGTTCAGGATCTTTCCGGAACCTTCACCATACATTTCAGTGGAGGTCTCCCTCCCAGACCATTTCCTTAATCTAGCCACATTTGACTTATAAAGTCGACCAAGATCAGATTTAATAATTACGGTACAATCACTGATAACTTGTGTTATAGTAAAGGGACCGTCCCAATTAGACGCTAATTTTATGTGTCTAAGCGGTTCATGTAACCTGAGAACTCTGTCTCCGGATTGGAATTTCCGATGCTTTAGATCGGTATCGTATCCTACTTTCTGCCATTTGGCACTTTTCTCCAAATCAATTCGGACAGACTCATATGCTTTTCTAAATCTGTCTCTTAAACATTCCACAAAAACTACATGGCAAGGTAGTTCAGGGTCCATCCCTACGACTCCAAAAACTAGGTCAGCAGGCATTATCAAATCCTCTCCGAATACTAAAAGGTTCGGAGAACAATTTGTACTTGAATGTACCGTACTGTTATAAGCATGTGTCACAAAATGACATTGCTCATCCCAGTCATCCATATGTTCATTAACGAGTGACTTTAGGACTTGGATGAGGGTTCTATTGAACCTTTCCACCAATCCGTCGCTTTGTGGCCTATACGGGTTGGTTCTAGTCTTGCAAATAGCTAAGTATTCGCACATACCCTGCCAGAGATTTGATTCGAATTCTCTGCCTTGGTCACTGTGTAACATTAATGGTACACCGAAGCTTAGTACCCAACCTTTTACAAAAGCTTCGGCACAAGTAATTGCTTTGTGGTCCGGTAGTGGAAATACTTTAGTGTATTTCGTATAATAATCACACACTACCATCATACAGGTATTATCATTAGCGGTTGTATTAAATCCACTAATAATATCTACCCCGATTCTTGCGAATCTAACTCCGAAAAGTTCTTGGGATAGGGGAAGTTTGCCCATCCCGGGTCCGGGTTTGTTTTTACAACAATCCGGACAGGTGGTTACCCATCTTTGCAAGTCCCGTGTCATGCCAGGCCAATAGTATTTCTTGGAAAGTCGTGCTAGCGAGCGTTTCCTTCCGAAATGACCACTGGTCCGATGCCCATGACAGAAATACATAATGTCATGTCTCATAGCATGTGGTATCACCACTTGCATGATTCTCTCACCATTATTACATGGCTTCCAACGGTATAACACGCCTTTCCGGACTTCAAGCTCGGTCCATTGAGCAAGAAACCTTCTCATTTCTCGATTTTCCAGAGAGACCTCTGGTCTAACTGGACGTATACCCTTTGGTACTAATTGCAGTAGCTGCGCAGTTATCGAGTCAGCTTCCTGGAAATGTCGTATGTGATCCATAGACCAATCCAGTATACTGGCAACTAGGGGTACGAATGGTCTTCGAATCCCTGCTAACACTGCCCTATGAGCTCCACAATAGTACAATCCGGATTATCACATTTCCGGATTGGTATTCGAGACAAAGCATCAGCATTTAAATGCTTAACTCCGGGTCTATGCTGAATCTGTTGATGTTCAAGCCCATATTCGGATAAATGGGCTAGCCATCGGCCTAACATGCCTTCAGCATCTCGGAAGTTCAGTAGCCACCTTAAAGAGGAATGATCCGTACGTAAAGTAAAGTTCGTTCCCCATAGAAAATGTTTGAACTTCTTGGTATATACGACTACTGCTAACAACTCTCTTTTGGTTGTGCAGTAATTGCGCTGAGTCTTGCTCAGTGTGTTGCTGGCAAAGGCAATCGGTACTTCTCTCCCATTTTGGACTTGCGAGAGAGCTGCACCAATGCTATCATTACTAGCATCAGTATCCAGTATGAAATGATCCGTTTCATTCGGATATTGCAATACGGGAGTACTCGTGAACAGGTCTTTTAGCTTTTGAAAAGCGGTTTCCTGTTCATGCGTCCAAGGAAATTTTTCCTTGGTACTTCCTGGAGTCCAGTTAGCTATTGCTTGTAGTGGGTAACTGACTCTAGAATAATTCGGAATAAATTCCCTGTAATAGGACCAGAATCCCAAAAAGGACCTCACTTCCTTGGGTGTTTTAGGTCTATTCCAATTCGTAACTGATTCGATTTTTTCCGGATCAGCCTTTATTCCTTCATCACTGATGATGCGGCCCAAATAATTTATGGACTTTCTAAACATGTGGCATTTCTTAGGTTTCAATTTGAGACCATTAGAAATAATACATTCTAGTACCATTTTCAGGTTATTAGAACACTCTTCGAATGTTTTTCCGAAGACTATGACATCGTCAAGATATACAAGACATCTTTTCCACAATAAATCATTTAGAATTGTTTCCATCATTGCTTCAAATGTTGCAGGTGCATTGCACAGTCCAAACGGCATTACATTATATTGGAATAATCCAATATGACTCGAAAATGCAGTTTTCTCCATATCTGAAGGGTTCATTCCCACTTGCCAGTAGCCTGATTGCAAGTCTAGGGTACAAAACCAGCTGTTTCCCCCTAAGGAGTCAATGGTTTCATCTATTCTCGGTAATGGATACGAATTCTTTTTCGTTATTCCATTCAACTTCCTGTAGTCTATGCAGAAACGGATAGTACCGTCTTTCTTTGTTACCATACACACAGGACTACTCCATGGACTATTGGAAGGGACTATTACATCCTGTTCCAACATCTTGTTTATTTCATCCTCAGCTACTCTCTTTTTTGCTAAAGGTAACCGTCTATACGGTATCTTAAAGGGTTCGGCATCTCCAGTATCTATTTTATGTAATACTTTATTTGTCGTACCTAGTTTTTCACCAGGTTTGGCAAAGGCAGTATGATACTGACAGAGCATATCATAGAACTCTTTCCGGTGTTCCGGATCCTCTAATGAAGTTTCTTCATACAACTTAAGTAAGTCTTCCGAAATTTCATCATCCCCTGTTACCTTCTGTAAGCTTAGCTTACTATCCGTTACAGTTTCCGAAAGGGTCACATTTCCAAAAACTTGTCCCTTTTTCAAGTAGATAGTAGTGTTTCCAGTATTGGAGACAGGTACTACCGACCAGGATGCATTCGCTACTATCGTGTCTACAGAATTTAATCCGATACTTGATAACGTAACTACATCCGGTTCTATCACTGCAGGCTTATTACGCATTGCAGGATCACTTCTTACAAGCACATCACAGGCTACTCCCGGAGGGATTCGCACAGTGTGTGCCACACTAGCCATACTGCTCACTTGTCTCAGTACACATCTAACTTTTACGGGATACGGGTATCTCACACTCAACACTCCTGTTTGGGGTTCTAACACAGCACCATACAGGGATGCGAAATCCAACCCAAGTATACCCTCATCTGCTATATCCGCAACGGTGGTGCTCATGACATAGTCATGGATACCATCCAACTGTAGTTTCACACAAGTTCTACCATACGTTTGCAAGGTACTGCCGTCGGCCGTCTGAGCACTTCCTCCCGATTTGAGAGTCTCATGTTCATCCGGTATAAGATCGTAGAAACCCCTGGAGATACAAGAGTGGCTAGCTCCCGTATCCACAAGGAATTCGGCAGATCTTCCGTTCACGGTGAGGCAAACATACCACCGCCTTCCGTTTAGAACAGAGGGTATGTCCGTGACAATCGGAACGTCATTTTTCACACCAGGAGTCGATCCACATCTTTTCAGGAATTCAAGACAAGGATGACCCGGGGGCAGGTGGGCACCACAGACCTTGGCTAATTCATAGCCGCCTGCCTCGTTACTGATATTGGGTTTCCCCTGTGCGCCCGTGGCACCTGTTATATCAGCTTCCCTAACCTTCCGGGTGTCTACAACCACCTCGGTGTTAGGCGATCTTGTTACTAAATGCGAACCATCGTCACGGATGGTGATATTATGGCAAGATTTGTCACTGGGATCCCCTTCTTTGCCCCTCGGGAGATCCCTTTCTAGTTTTCCTCTGTACTTATCCCAGAGACACTCTCCTGTTTACGCGGAACAGGCTTTTCAGCCATACATTCGGGAGCAAAATGCCCCAGTTTCTGACATCTGAAACATCTCCTTTGAGATTTATCAACTCTTGGTCTCCTTAGAGCTTCTGTTAATCCGGCTATTAATGTTTCCATCATGTTAGTCGGAGCAACAGTGGCTGCTACAGTTGAGTTCGCCGTAGAGGCTACACTGCCATGTTGAGTTGATCCGGAAGCTGTTTTACCAGCAACAGATCCTCCTCTCCCTCTCGAATGTACTTTCCTATACCGCTTTTGTCGGTAATACTTTCCAGCCACATGGACTGAACCAATATATTCTCCGTTTTCATCGGAGACATATTCATCTTCCTCATCATTTTCATTCGATTCAACCGGAGCTAATTGGGAAGTATCATATACCGGAGCAGGTGTACCTCCGTATTGGAAAGGAGCTGCTCTTACTGGACTAGGTCCAAGACCTACCAAACGTTTCTTCATGTCATGTCCATCAATTGCTATGAACAGATCACTGAAGGAAGTGTCATCTTTCCAGGAGTCCCACACCACTTGCTTATGATCCGGATCTTGCAATCCACTATAGAATTGTATGAACAATTCTTGTAGATAACAATCATCGTCATGAGCCCAATTTGGACGTGCTTTCGAAAGCAAGTCCTGTAGCTCCAAACCAAAGACTTTGTGTGATTCTTTAGGTTTTTGTGTTCTCTTTTTAAAGCTTACCCACGGATCTTCTCTAACGATTGATCCGAAAAGGTATGCGGCACATTCGACCAATTGATCATAGGTACCGTATATTCCGTAAGCTGCTCTCCATTGGTTGAGAGCTACTTTTCCGCCTTTATTTAACCAACAAATCAAATATGGCAGAGCTTCTTCTTTTGTCCATCCACTACAATTGACTTCGTCGACAAAAGCTTGATACCTGTCCTTCCATGGATCATTAGAATCATATGGAGGGGGTATCCGTGCCTGCCTACGTTATGGATTATAATTATTTCTATATCCATAGGAAGATGTTCTTGGTTGATACGTACCGCCATTAATATTGTTTTGTGGCGGGTTTGGTCTCGGAAAACGTCCATCAGTAGGACCATTACCAGAACCTGGGGTTGGATTCGATAATCTTGGTACTGCTGGTGTACTGTGGCCGGGTTGGGGGAAATATGAAGGTGGTGTCAACATATGCCTCATTGGTCCGGGTGCTCTTGGTTGTGCCACGGGTGTATTATTATTATTCCCTGTAGCACCATCGTGAGTCGCTTTGATTTTGTGACTCAAATCTGGTATGGGTGGTGCCGGACCTATCGTATCCAGCATTGGAATTACTGGTTTAGATGCGGTTCCATTTACTGCAGCATTATCCGGTTTCTTGTAGATTCCGGATACCACATTCTTGTCAGCCCCATCATCAACGAATGGGCTGTATCTAATTGGGGTTGCATCTTTAGATGTCTTTCCCAACATTGTAGATACCACAGCTGGATCTATATTACCTATAGTTAACTGGGCTGCTTCTACATATTTATCTAGAGTTATTGCAGTAGTCTGCAATTCCTGAAGCTCGTTTGTGAGTTTCTGTCTATCCTCCTCCAGTTGTTTGTTGTAAGCTATGATGCCTACCCGGATGGTTTCATTGTCTTCAGCTTGTTTACTACACTGAAGTTTCAATTTATCCAACTCGTCCTGATAATGGCGAATTTCGGATTCGAATTTTGCCTTATCAAGGTTTAGTTGGTCGTTCGTATCTATGTATGTTTGGATACGAATGTGCCTATTATCATATTCTTTATTGAATGATTCTCTCATAGATTGAAGTTTTAGTTCTTCATTCTCGAGTTCTTTCATGTACTCGCTCCTTCTGGCTTCGAATTCCTTTCGCATGCCAGTTAGGTCCTCTTCCATCTGAAGTTTTTCATGGAATACTTCATCCTTAGCTTTGACCAAGGTATTTAAATTCTCGTTCAAAGTTACATAAGTTTCATTCAACAACAGGACATCCGGTCGTTTTAATTCCTCACCTTCCGGTACCGCATAGGTTAAGTCGCCATCTATAGCGCTATAATCTAATATTGGTAATTCGGGCCTGGGTAACCTGTAAGGCAGCTCTCCGAATGTTACCCTTTTTCGCATTGGTGCCGGATGTTCCGGGTTAGTACTACCACCAACTTCGAACATCGAATCACTTAATTCGTCAACAAGCGATTGTTGGCCTATTAAGTTACTATGTCTCTGGATAGACTGTTCGCGTCGTACAGAGTCTGGCAGATTCTCTTCACTATCATTATAGTGGGGTCCGGGATCTCTCCAAGATGCTGATTCCGCATCTTGCGAGTCCGAATGGGCTTGGAGCATTAATGATCCATTTCCATTCTCTTGGGCAAGTGATTGCCCTGCTGGGTTAGCTTCCCTAAGGGTGTCTAACCCATGTACTAGCCGTTCGGACGTTATAACGTCCGGGCTATACACCAGAATTAACTGGTCACGGCACCAGTGTAAGGGTTTGTGGCCTTACGGACCTGGGGGGTTCGGGTCTTACGGTTTGGAAAGAAAGAGTAAGACAGTATTCCAAGTGTATGCCAACGGTTAGGTTTATTACTTAACGCACACTCACGGCTGCCGGATGATATCAAAGAGGCAGCTAATATTAAAAGACAGTGGTTTACATGGTGTGGAGGCCAGAAGGGCCTCTGACGTAGCGGCTGAGCCCTGGGCTTTATATACGGACCCAGGTGTTCATCGTCAGATGTCCCCACAGACCCGGATCGGTGCTGCCACCTATCCGGAACCTGAGGAACGTCCGACGACTCGACTCACCCGCCACGTCAGACGGTACCCAACTCCTATGGTTTAGTAACGTGTACCTCTACAATATGTTAGAATTTATGGAATAATAAAATGGTATATCATACTATCACAATGCTGCCCATTTACACCAAGCCAATATTACATGTATAGGAGCACTAACCCTTTCTCTCCCCTTTCCTCCTACTACTCTCACTCCTTCTCCCCAGTATGTCATCTGTCTGTCATGTGGGCCCCATTAGCTTATATATATATATATATATATAAATATATATATATATATATATATATATATATATACTCTAAATAAACTTGTAGCTTATCTCTCTGTCATATACACCTGTACTTTAAGCTATCTGTCCATTCTATAGGCACCTATATTATACTATCAGCTGTTCTATATTGACATGTGGCTCATCTGTCCGTCCTAAAGGCACCTTCAGCATATCTGTACAACATATTATAGCACCTGTAGCTTATCCGTGCATCCTAAAGTCCACTGTAGCTTATCTGTGCATCATATAAACATCTGCAGCCTATCTGCATGCCCTATAGACACCAGTAGCTTCTCTGCATGTCCTACAGACACCAGTAAGTTATCTGCGTGTCCTATAGACACCAGTAAGTTATCTGTGTGTCCTATAGACACCAGTAGTTTATCTGCGTGTCCTATAGACACCAGTAAGTTATCTGTGTGTCCTATAGACACCAGTAGCTTATCTGCATGCCCTATAGACACCAGTAGCTTATCTGCATGTCCTATAGACACCAGTAAGTTATCTGCGTGTCCTATAGACACCAGTAAGTTATCTGTGTGTCCTATAGACACCAGTATAAGACACTACACCACTTACATGCTAGTTGCTTGAGCTATAGATATGTTTACATTATCCCTCCATATGAAGCTCAGGTTTACATATCTGTCTGGCTATAGTTATCTGTATATTATCCATCTGTACTACTGTTCATGCACATTATCTGTCCATCCAGTACTTGCCTTTACATCATTTGTCAATCATAGAACCTGTCACCTTTCCTTATTTAGTTACCACCTGCCTGGCCTATGCCTGACTGCCTGCCCCATGCCTGACTGTCTGTCCCATGCCTGACTGTCTTCTGCATGCCTGAATGTCAGCCCTATGCCTGACTTTCTGCCTCATTCCTGACTGTCTGCCCCCTGTCTTGCTGTCTGCCCCCTGCCTTGTTGTCTGCCTGATGCCTGACTGTTTTCCCCATGCCTGACTGTCTGTCCCATGGCTGGCTGTCTTCCCAATGCCTGACTGTCTGCTCGATGCCTGACTGTCTGCCCCATTCCTGACTTACTGTCTGCCCCATGCCTGACTGTCTGCCCCAAGCCTGAAATGTGTCACTGTCTTGCTGTCTGCCCGATGCCTGATGGTCTGCCCCATGAATGGCTGTCTGCCCAATGCCTGACTGTCTGCCCCATAGCTGAAATGCCTGACTGTGGCCCATACCTGACTGTCTGCCCCAAGCCTGACTGTCTGCCCCAAGCCTGACTGTCTGCCCCATGCTCGGCTGACTGTCTGCCTCATGCTTGGCTGTCTGCCCCAGTCCTGGCTGTCAGTCCCATGCCTGACTGTCTTCTGCATGTCTGAATGTCAGCCCCATGCCTTGATCTCTGCCTCAATCCTGACTGTCTGCCCCATGTCTTGCTGTCTGCCCCATGCCTTGCTGTGTGCCCCATGCCTGACTGGCTAATTGCACCTATTACCATTACCTATTGCCCATTTTATTCCCTACATATTTGAAATTTGTGCAATTAATAGTTATCAACCTCTTTTCTGGTCTTCCTTGATCTTTCTCCCATTTTAGAATAATATCCATGATCAAATTCATTGCCTTCCAAATCTGATACTTTCCTGTGATTAAATTAATACAAATGATAGCTAAGAAAAGGTGAAAGATTCCCCCCTTAAGATTACAGCAGTGAAAAGCTTGAGAATAGAAATATGTCAAAAATAACCACTCTCCATGTTCAACTTTTGTTGGTCAATAGAACATTGAGTGGTTAAGGCTTTGTTGCATAAGGTAGCATTGAGTGACACAGCCTATAATAGAGTCCTCTACTGCCCTGAAAAGACTTTTTTGACTATTTCATCCTTTTAGGCATCTTCCAGGCATGTATTCATCTTCTTGTGCAATCCTTTTTGTTATGACATAATTTCACCTCCCTGTCTGTATATAAACTACTATTTACTGATGTAATTTTGCTCAAAATGTTGTGTCACATTACCTATAACCCTTACTTTTCACAAAGCTCATCGAACGTTTGGGCCACTTCAACTGAATCAAGCTGATAGAAAAGGACCATCTAGGAATTCTCTGTATCGAAGACATTCAGCTCATCATGTAAGTAAATGTAAAAAAAAAAGACATGAAAAATTATTCAATTAATATTTTGTTTCTGTCATGGCACAACCACATAGCTCTAAAATTAATGTCAATATTTCAAAAAGTGCTACTGTTGAGAGCAGCATAACATATGAGAGATGTATCTGGGTAATTTGAAGGTGCTGATTGTGAACCTGGGGTGCATATTTCCATATCTAGGTCGAGATTAGGTCAAATCAAACATCAAATGTTACAATGCAACTGTAATTCTAGTGTTCAAGAATGACAGAAGGTCCTCCTACTATTCATATCTAAATTCCAGCTTGTGACGTTTGACCTTCAATTTGACCTGAGCTAGATACAGAGATACACATACTAGATTCGGAATCAGCACTGTCAAATTACATGAATCCATCTCTCATATCTTGTGCTACTTCCAACACCGGCACACTTCAATATCCAGCAAGTGCTGTTTTCAAAATCTTCTACTGAAAATCAAATAAAATGCTTACATAATATCGACCACAATTAGGTAACTATTCCCTTCATAACATTCCCCATAACTGCTTGGAATTCATGTCATGCATCAGGAGGCTGTTTCACCACATATGTATTTGTAGATCAACATGGTAAAAGGTACACCCGTATGCTAGTAATGGCTATGAAAACATATTGCAATTTTGAGTTAATAAGGTATTTTGTGTAGCCCACTGGTTGAATTGGGTGGAATATCTAAGAATTAATACAGGGTATAATATACTTATAGCCTTCAGATATAATGTCCTATCACGTTATGCTTTAAGGATGGGACATCATGATGCTTCACTTAAGCAATAGTTTTGAAATCTATCTCCATACCATACAATAGTTCACTTTTGATGTGTTGTTCCATAATGTTCCATGTTTCACTTATTCCATTCCTCCCTCTCCCCCTGACGTCCACCCCCCCCCTCATAACAGGATGTCTAGTTTTTGAATTTCTTCACACATATGGACCCTTTTGTCTCAATATACCTACTTTTTTGCCTTAAATCAGGATACAGAGTGCCCCTTACCCCCTCCACAGCCTTTATATGGGATTCTTTATTTCCACATCTTGAACAGAAACAGGTTAAAGTCCGCATCTACATGTGGAGGTCCGCATCAATGATTCTACCCAGTGAACGACAAACTTTTGAAAATGTTCAGTAACGTTCCTCTTTGTTTTTAATAAAAACATTTGTATCTAGAAGGTTTAAAAACGTTTTTAAATGTTCTGGATGCAAACATTTTCATCTAGAACGTATAGAAACATTTCTATATGTTTCAGTTCAAAACGTTTTTGTCCAAATCATATTGAAACGTTTGAAAAATGCTTTATAAATTTATTATAATCATGGTAGACATTTTAAACTAAATTTGACATTAGTTCTATGGTCTATTTTGCTCATAAAGTCAAAAATGATGAGTTATAGTTACCTGTGATTAAATCTTATCATAGTTTCTGTTTTATATTTTTAAAGGAAGCAGGATCAGCTGGTAAAATGGGAGATGGTACCAATGAAGATGAATCTACTAATTTGGTGAGATTAAGACATTATAATTTTGCCTAAAGACAATTAGGTATTTAATCATAAATGAGGTAATTTTGCATTAAATAAGAATATCTGATTAAAAGGGGGAGAATTCATTTGAATTGCACATAACTTTGACAAGTGGTTTATTAAAATCTAAGGCCTGAAAACAATTCTAAAATTTACCAAACCTTCAGTAAGAAGGTTAGACCCTCCCACACACACAAAAACGACTGCAAAATATTGAACAAGGCAATGTTAGCGGTTCTAGGTTGTAGCTGGCTCATATTTTAGCAGGGTTGAACACAGGATGTACTTAACCTAGGCGCAGCAAGTATCACAAAAACTCTTTGAAAATATCTAATATGTTACTGTATACATATGTTTTATATTGAGTGGCAGAAAGCTAATACATAATATGTAATAGCATATATATACTTATTAAGCCAATGGTCCTTGGAACTATTGGCTTTTACTACAGAGGGTATATGGGTTTGAGCTAAAAAAAAATCACCAGATCCTGTATTCAAGGAAACGTTCGCTCATAGTAGGAAAAGGGGTTGGATTATTTCCAGTCTGAAGGGTCCATAGCCTAGAGTCTGTATTTCCCTAGGATCTTTTAGTGTCAAATTAATGATGAGTGCTCAGGACATAGAAAGTACAGTGCCATGTTTGGGAGTATCCTATGGGCATCACATTAACATAGCTGTCAAATGACCCTTACCTATGATGTAGTGTTCTTCAAGAATGTAAGTTGCCCCCCCCCCCCAAACAAACAGAACACAAGGTAATTACCCTGTCTTTACCTACCTCCGGGCCCTCTAAACCCCACCATACTCTGTCCCTTTCATGCAGTCAGCCACCAGCATTGCGACACCCCCAACCCAACTCACCCCACTTCCAACACCAGCAGATGGCCCCTGTCCACCACTGCGACCTCCTGCATCCCCCCACTTACTCTCTGTAATACCAGACACAGGTTAGTAATTATATCATTTCCACAGTAGACACAGCCTCTGTCCACAATAGTCTATCACTGCCCAACATACCAAGGTGGCTCAGTCTTGCTTCTGGCTAGTGTACCTCCCTCTGGTAAATGGTTATGTTACACCACTGCAAATCCCTGTACCCTCCCCGACATCTTGCCTCCAGCTGTCAGAAGCACAGTGTTGTCAACTTGCTTTTGAGACCATAGGCCTTACGACCCTGTTGTATGATCCTTTGGCAATGCCCCCCTAGTATATAGTGGGACAAGCACTCCTATTCCCATGGTATGACATTCGGCATTTATCACACAACTTAGGCATTTTGAGGCAAGAAAAATTCAAACTTGTCATGGCGGTATCACAAACTGTTGTGCAGTGATCCTTTTAATCACAAGGGTCTTAAATAAGCACCAGTTTTTAATAAGGATTGGGGCTATGAAAGTACTAAAACAAATCTTTAGCACTGAAAAAAAAGATTTCAGATAGGATGGTCTCATTGTATATGTCGTCAATATTTATACCTTAGTTATGAACAATATTAGCATATCAGTTTTCCTTTACAGTATGTGTATATGATATATATGTGTGTTTCAGTGGAAAGGAGGAAAGTTTTGCAGCCAAGAGGAGGGGCCGAGAGGCAGCCGGGCAAGACTTCAGAAATCAGCAACGGGTGAATGGCGCGGAACCCTACAAATGGCAATAAATTCCTTCTCAGACAGCATTAAGATGATGGCTAAGTCCATGGGGAATTTTTCAGTAAAACTGGAACAGCTAAATACCCAGCTTACCAATATTGAAACTCGTGTGCAAAAAGTAGAGACACTAAAAGAATGGTGTAACGCAGTGATGTATAAAAAATACAAGGACACACCTGTATTAGAGGAGATTGGTGCTCCACCAGAAAAAGGTGGTGCAACTGATGCCTGCCCTTTCCCACAGGTAATGGTCAACCCACAAGGTATCCCCGACATAGCTGATAGCGGTTTTGAACCCACAATCAGCTCGACTAAAGAACAATTTGATGTACAAGATTTGCACTTTGAAGTCAACCCAAATATTCTAGAGGAGGTTGCTGTCCGCTGGGGCAGGGAAAACCTATCTATGCTACAGGAAGCCAGAAATGGTCAACAATGATCAAAGAGATGATTGATAGACTAATGACTGTAGAACTGCAAGCTGAATTTAATTGGGCAGGTGTGACCGGTGCCTGTAGTGACAAACAGAAACACAGATTCAGGGGAACTCAGCATGCAAAGCTTCTTATGAGAGCTGCATGCCTGAGAGCAAACATATTTGATAATCCCTTTAGCCTTGAAGCTGAAAAGCGACAAAATGCAGAAATGCAAAGTGTAATCAATCGTTCAAACGAGAGACTTAAGTCTTCTGAGGGAAACGGTGAGGGAAAATGATAAAGAAGGTTTTGCAACCAGGCAGCGTGCCAATGCTAAAGAGGCTGCCCGTGTGCAAAAAGAGAACAGTGTCCTCAGAAAAGCAACCAAGAACATCCCAAACCAAGAATTCAATGTACTAAATTCTGATCAAAATCAAGCAATTTAGATGACAGGATTTTGAAGCAGACTGCTAATTTCATTCATCGAAAGGCTAACAAGGGTGGGGCGGATTGTTGAAACCTTTAAATTATCCATTAGAGATCAGTAGTGAAGTAATAGATCCCTAGACAAAAATAAAACTGTTGATAAACTTTTCATATATATCCTTTCATGTTTGGCTGAAGGCAGCAAACATGATCAGAATCCTTTTGTCTAAAAAAAAAATACACTTAAACTGATCATGACTCTTCAGGAATTGTCGTTTGTATTTTGGTTTGTCTGAAGACCTATTTCAGGATGATGATAATTAAATACAGCCTGAGGAGACTGAGGGTAAGAAATTATGTTCACATTGATGTTGCACATATGAGTGATTTGGTTTAAAAGACAAGACCACTCTATGTTTATGATGTTTTCATTTGTTAGTCTTTGTAATGAATAAAGATATTCTGGCATAGTCATCAGTCCATCAGCTAATGTAAGAGCAGAGAGCAGGTATTTCTGATGCAGCCTATGATGTCACAGAAGACTAAATGCACCCCAGTGGATACAATGAAGTATAAGCTGTTCTTTAGATTAATGGTGCTAATAGATGTCTGTGAATATTGCTTGCATATTCCCTTTTATAAGTAGTAATAATTAGACCAACTGCGTTATCCTAAATGATTAAGTCATATATAGACACTTTACTTATACAATTACAAACATGTTTTGCAACAGACCCCCTGCGTAAGCAATGCAGCATATGATGGGCTGATGAGTATGCAAAAATATCTTATTCAGTGTAAAGACTAACAAATTAAGGTATTATGAAATGAGGGTTGTCTTATCCTTAAAATGTAATATACCATTGATTGCTAATAATTGACTGGCACTATTTGGAAGTAAGATTTAAAAAAAGAGATATGTCTATGATTTCACACCTGTTTTGGTTGTTATTCATGTTTTCATTCATCCAGTTTGTTATCTATGGATAACTATGGAATATCTAAGTATATCTATGGAAACAGTATGATGCATTTGATTTTGAAATCACCTATGCTCAAAATACCTAAATCATACTGTAATTGACATGTACTACTGATTCTGATGTTACTTGGTGATTGATAGCTACGCTAAACTAAGTGTTTTGATTGGTGTAGCACCTGATTTGATATTGTGGGTGCTAGCATATACTTTATATGTGTAAAGAGTGGCTTATTTTTAGGTTAAAATGTAGATTCAATAAGCTATTAGACATCTAGCTCTTTGATGCAAAGCATAGTCTGTTAGCTATAGTAGCTGGGTAAGGTGACCGTGAGACAGTGCTGGTCATACATAATACTTATCCTTAATGGTGGATTTAAAACATTTCCATGCAAAAAGTTATGACACAGTTAAGGAGACCAACGGTGCCTCTATGTTTCTAGGTAGACATGACTTATAAGCATTCTTGATATGTCAAAAAACGTTAATCAGTTACTGTTTTTGTAATAAAAATTGAATATATATGATTTTCCAGCAACTGTTGCTTCAGTTTCATGACAGGGACAAAAAGAGATGTAGTCATATTTGGTGAAAAGAGGCTCTGTGTATCTTATAGTGGTTTCACCATGTTTTGCAATATGTCATTACATAGTTACACACTTGGCAAAGTTTTAATTTTATCAAAATGTTTAATCTAAAAAAAAAAAATCTAAGCATTCAGTATAAGTGAAAAAAAAAAACCACATGATTTTAACGAAAGACATGTTTAGAAATGTTATTGCATTCAAGATCTTCCTCATGTTTGCAAAGATGAGGATAACTTCTTTTGCCAAGTGGGAAGAGGTGATCCTCAGTATCATGACCCCATATAGGCTATGTGATTCCTAAGTCTGAATGTACACAAGCATTGCAAATAGTGTTGAGACTGGACACATGTGCTAGCTGGTGACCACCTGTGTCGCCATTCCTGGTGAGCATGGTTGATCACCATCCTCGCCATCTATGGTGAACTTACGAGGTGCACGTTTCATCTAGCGAGGTGAGTGATCACCAATGTCACCGTCCCTGGCGAGAGTGGGTGATCAGGATCCTCGCCATCCGTGGTGAACCTGGGCTATGACAAGGTGCCCGTTTTAGCTAACAAGGTGAGTGATCACCCACGCTGCCGTCCCTGGTGAGTGTGAGTGATCACGATCCTCGCCATCCGTGGTGAACCTGCGCTATAACGAGGTGTGCGTTTCATCTAGCAAGGTGAGTGATCACCCACGCCGCCATCCCTGGTGAGTGTGAGTGATCACGATCCTCGCCATCTGTGGTGAACCTGCGCTATGACGAGGCGTGCGTTTGGGCTAGCGAGGTGAGTGATTACCCACGCCGCCATCCCTGGTGAGTGTGAGTGATCACGATCCTCGCCATCCGTGGTGAACCTGCGCTATGATGAGGTGTGCGTTTGGGCTAGCGAGGTGAGTGATCACCCACGCCGCCATCCCTGGTGAGTGTGAGTGATCACGATCCTCGCCATCCATGGTGAACCTGCGCTATGACGAGGCGTGCGTTTGGGCTAGCGAGGTGAGTGATTACCCACGCCGCCATCCCTGGTGAGTGTGAGTGATCACGATCCTCGCCATCCGTGGTGAACCTGCGCTATGATGAGGTGTGCGTTTGGGCTAGCAAGGTGAGTGATCACCCACGCCGCCATCCCTGGTGAGTGTGAGTGATCACGATCCTCGCCATCCGTGGTGAACCTGCGCTATGACGAGGTGTGCGTTTCGGCTAGCGAGGTGAGTGATCACCCACGCTGCCATCCCTGGTGAGTGTGAGTGATCACGATCCTCGCCATCCATGGTGAACCTGCGCTATGAAGAGGTGTGCGTTTGGGCTAGCGAGGTGAGTGATCACCCACGCCGCCATCCCTGGTGAGTGTGAGTGATCACGATCCTCGCCATCCGTGGTGAACCTGCGCTATGACAAGGTGTGCGTTGCGGCTAGCGAGGTGAGTGATCACCCACGCCGCCATCCCTGGTGAGTGTGAGTGATCACGATCCTCGCCATCCGTGGTGAACCTGCGCTATGAAGAGGTGTGCGTTTCAGCTAGCGAGGTGAGTGATCACCCATGCCGCCATCCCTGGTGAGTGTGAGTGATCACGATCCTCGCCATCCGTGGTGAACCTGCGCTATGACAAGGTGTGCGATTCGGCTAGCGAGGTGAGTGATCACCCACGCCGCCATCCCTGGTGAGTGTGAGTGATCACGATCCTCGCCATCCCTGGTGAACCTGCACTATGATGAGGTGTGCGTTTCGGCTAGCGAGGTGAGTGATCACCCACGCCGCCATCCCTGGTGAGTGTGAGTGATCATGATCCTCGCCATCCGTGGTGAACCTGCGCTATGACGAGGTGTGCGTTTCGGCTAGCAAGATGAGTGATCACCAACACCGCCATCCCTGGTGAGTGTGAGTGATCACGATCCTGGCCATCCGTGGTGAACCTGTGCTATGACGACATGCGTGTATTGTCTAGCGAGGTGAGTGATAACCAACATCGCCATCCCTAGTGAGTGTGAGTGATCACCAAGATTGTCATCTGCAGTGAGGCCATGTGATCACCACCATGGCTATTCCCGGTGATCTTGTGCTATAACGACGTCGTGTTCCATCTAGCGACATGTGTGAGCCACTTCACACAGGTTGACGAGGACTCACGACAATTTGCTGGGTATGGTAAGATCCTTTGAATGTATGTTATCATTATTATTATGTTATACTTTGTGAGTAACAAGCAGAGAAGCCATCGACACAGTTAACATTTTGTCTAAAGCCTTATGTAATGATGTCAGATTGCTTTTTTACCGAATTTACTAGAAGTAATGCTCGGTCAAAAGCTCGACAATGAAAAACGTAATGAAATTCATCCCCAATGCCATTGCTCTTACATAGGGGGCACTTTCATTAAGGATACTAAATACCAGTGTATCTCCCAGTTACGACTGGGAAATGGTGGTTCCCACACCTAAATCTACACAAGGGGGTTGAGTACTTTTGGTTAAGGTTAAGCAGATATGGGTTGAGGTTGAGCTCAGTTTTTAAGATTCTGTAATTGTAACAGTGTCCCACAGGCTTTTACTGAGTCCAAAATATCGATTTGGTGGTTGAGGGTATGTTATATAAGACCTGCCACTCCTAGGCCATGGTCATCTTACAGTCTGCCTCTTGATATCATTCTGATGAATCTGAATCAATTTGAATGGAGTAAATTGTCCAGGGCTGATGGATTTTCAAATAAAATAGGTAACATTACCTTAAAATGCAGGGATTTGCATTTATAAGCTCATATATAGGCCTAGTCCACGGTCATCTTTATGACAACATTACTGCTGAATTGACAGCACATGGCTAATTTGCATAGGATTCTTCATGGGGTAGAGGGAGGGGGCACCTACTACAGGTATACTATGTACAGACTGGTCAGTCCGAGCCTAATGGCACAAAGTAGTAATCAATAAAGCTCTACTCATGCAGTACAAGATTACGGATTTTTTCTGATTTTGGTCAGCCAGAAGCAAAAAAGAAGTCCAAAAACAGAGTCCAAAAACCCCATCGGCCAGAGGCAAAAAAAAAGGTCCCAAAACAGAGTAAAAAAAAAATCAGCCAAAGGCAAAAAAAAAGGCCATAATAAGTCATATTTTGGACAAGTTTATGTCGGATAAATGGACTTGGGAATTGGCAAATTCAAAGATGTAACCAGATACATTTCCCTAGAAACCCAGTTAGCAAAGATACGTTGGCCCAATGACGGCAATGGTTGGTACTGCCATGGGAAATGTTCTGATGTCATACCAATGTTGGCAAATCAATGTTGTGCCAAAGTAAATGATATGCCTGGTGATCTGCTGACGTCACATAATTGATGTTGTATCAACGTTGGCAGTGCTCTTGTGTGGTATTTACAATCAAAATAATTATATATACAGAGTATATCATGCTCAAGTCAAAAATATTTTGTAAAATGATAAAAATAGAATTGATACATGTACAAAAGGAAACCATTTTTTAGGTAATTAAAGATAGATAAGGTTTTTGTAATGGAAGGACAATGTATTGTAATGACTTTTGTTTGGACACAAGACCAGACACAGAGGTATAACATAAGGGAAACTGTCACCCATATATTATAACTTCTTTCAAGTACAGTAAATAGTCTTATGGCAGCATAAGGGAATATAACATCAAACCCCCACATCGTTCCTAGAGCCGACTCTGCTAGGGAGGCTGGTCTGGTCTGTACCGAACTGAGTCTGAGTGTTGACTGAGGAGGCAGCAGCCTTCATGGTCGGGGACTGAACCAGCCTGCTTTGCCAAGTCACACGGCAAACCTAGCGCTTGCCACTACAGTATCACTCCTTCGTAAATTAAGCAGAGATAAAGTGGAAATGAAGACATGGCTGTGTCTAAAATCATGATTCTTGCCAGCCATATTTCTGAATAGATGTGATCACCTTAAGGTGGAAAAAATAAGTTATTATACCACTGTTGGACTAATTGAGGTATTATGACATTGTATCAATGTCATCATGTCAATGTTAAATTCTGGCACTTAAAGTGGTTTGATAGATGTTAGACAAATGTCATAAAAAGGATGTCGGGCCAACGTTGACCCGATGTTGCCAATATGCGATGTCAGCTCGTACGTTAATTGGAAGGACAAAAAGATGTCATCCCAACGTCATAACTTGACGTCAATCCAACTGCAGCTTTCATTGGCCCAACATCTCTTTACCAGCTGGGATTGTACCACCGATTCCATGGCTGACGATGGTACCGCAGAGTACCAATTTTGGTTGACTTTCCATTCTCCTGGCTGAATTTTAGATACCAATTTTGTTACGTATCTTGGGTACAGCTATACGAGCCCGGCTGTGCCACAATATGAGTCACTCTAGTGAATAGCATGAGGACCCCCTGATATGTTTTGAGTAACACACTAACTGTAAATCCTCATGGATAAGATGCCCCTCACAGGGGCGGTGGAACCATTAATTTGAAAGTTGGGGGGGGGGGCAAAAAGGGGAGGGGTAATAAGGTCATGGACCCATGGTCTGAAATAGTGAAGGTAGGGTGGGGGCCAGGATGGGGGGTACTGTAGCTCTCCACTGATATTTGCAAAAGACATCTTTAAAATTGTAGACTTGATAGAGTATTGCTTCCAGTGGCACAGTTATGTACAATGATTGATATTGTTATAGAGGGGTCTGGGCGTCTCCCTCATGAAAATATTTTAAGTCTAGAGGCAAAATGTGACATGAAAACCAGGAGATTTGTTCACAACAGATGTACTCTTTACAAGCAGCAATCACTAGTGACAGCTATTTTCAATATTTTATTCTAAAACAGGACTGTCCAACAGTGCAATTCTGGAAGATTTATCAGTCCTAAAACTGAACTGTCCAACTACACATTTCTGGTAATTTTTTCAAAGATCTCAAATGGGACTGTCCTACTACATGCCCAAGAATCAAAATGTTTTGATCAACCCAAATGTGATGTGTAAACACCTACCATGGTGATTAGTGTGCATGCAAAACTTTGCTATGTTAGCTGTTCCGGTTTCTGAGATACAGCGTTACAAAGTTTTGAAGTGCAGAGATTCCTGGCAGTATTTCCCCATAGTCCTTGACTGAAAAAGTTAACTTTTCAAAATATAAAAAAAAAATTGATATTTCTTGTCAGGCAGACATTTAAAAGAAAAGTCAGAAAGTTGCCTGAAAAAGTTGATTCCACTATCAGTCAGGCACCCAAAGTCAAGTCTGCTGACTTGCCTGTAGTGGAATTTCAAAGGTTAGCTGATCAGGCTGACTGAAAAAGTCAACTTTTGACTGAAAAAGTTAACTTTCCATGGAAAAAGTTAACTTTTTCAGTCAAAAGTCAAAGATAGAGGACAGTTATTTGACTTTTTTATTGACTTTTGGTACCTGACTGAAACTTTGCCCGACATGGAATCGGCCCTTTACAGGACGTTTTTCAATATTTTTCACATTAAAAAAGACGCTTTTAAAAGATGTTGAAAAAACTTAAAATAATGTGGGTTTTCTTTTAATATTCACACAAAATGGTTTGCTAAAAGCGTTTTCTGCACCTTCTTCTAAATGTTTATTTTTGTTTGCAGGGCACCCCCCTCCCCGTGCATATCTGAGCATGCGGCCATTTTTAGGTCACATGACCTCAAGATTTATGAAGAAATTCATCATACCTCAAACTTTATCACAGATATATTCATGAAATAATGGTTAAAAATGTCTTAGATAAGTATAAGTTCCATATGAAGTCATATTCTAAGATATAATAATGAAAAAATATACAATATTTAAATTTTGCTGAAAATATTAGGCATTTACTGAAGAAATTGCTAAATCTGAGGTAATACGGGGCTATTTTAGCTGGTAGCCCCTCACAAATATTGGTCACATGATTTCCTTTACAGGTGGAGTTAAAATTCATTTTACCTTGGAATAAATACCTTCATCAATTTCTCCAGCTAATTTCACATAAGAAATGAGATGTTTGGTGAAGATTTGTGAATGAAAAAGTGAAATAAGACACGACCAAAAGGTAATGGCCTTAAATATGGTTCAATTTTCTGGTAGGAATTGCCAAATACACCTTATATTGGTGAATTCTATGCATATCTCACCTCAAAATATGCCGATGGAACAAAGCATGGCATAGCCTCTGGGAAGCTCAAAATCACTTTTAAATGATCCTAAAGGGGGGGGCTAGCATTGCTAAGACGTTCCCGCCTTAGGAAGTCACGTGACCACCCCTTGACCAATCAGGGTGCCGCAATTTTTTAGCTGGTACCCACGAATTTGTGAGCGATCTTTGAAGCGGTTCCCATGTTGAAATTGGTCATGCTAGGCCCCCTTTAAGCATGCTTGAATATCCTTATGATGTAATTTTTCTAACCAATAGGCCATAATAAAAAAGAAATATGCACTTGGTGCATGGTCAAATATGGCTACCCAGGCGGCCATAATAACCCTTATGTAGGGGGCTATTTTGGCCAGGCCTTTTTTCATGAAACAATAGCACAATTTAAATGATTTTAAATACAATTTCATTCATAGTGCAAGCATTTAGATTAGTTCTTATAGTAAAATCACAATATTTGGCAAATAGTGATTGAGTGGAGCAAATATCCAAAGAAAACCACAAAAACTGGCCAAAATAGCCCTTTTACGGCGGGCTAAATTTTTCATGCCTCCCCTTACCGCCAGAGGAGTGGAGAATTTCCGCACCCCCTCTTATATCTATAGTAGCGCGCTGGCTTTTTTGCTAAAAAAAGGGTAAATTTTTTTAGCCCCCGCCCCATCAAGAGGCATCAAAATTTTTTAACCCCTCCTAGGAGGGGTCTGGAATTTTTATGCTCTCCCCTAACCCCCCGTTGATAAATAATGCCCACTCCCTTAGTTCCCTGTGTCCTAAATGGCTTATAAGGGAGTGTATCATTTTTTAACAACAGGGGGGGCTGGTGGGTTTGCATGCGGACATGCGAAAAAAAATTTCGACCCCCCCGTCTCAAGGGGGTTAAATTTTTTCGACCATGAGGGACAAAAATCGCACGCGAACATCCCCTTTTAGCCTATAGAGTAGTGGACCCTATTATCGGCACCTTAATGGTAAATCCTCAAGCAGATGTTAGGTTTTAGATATATGAAATAGATGCCAAACATGGAGAGTGGTAATTTTCGGAATTTTTCTACTCTGTGGCCTCCTATTATCAGCACATTGACCTACATTCCTTTAGATTTGGCTCATTAATAAAATAGTAGGCTATTGTTTATGTTTATCAGTGAACAGATTACAAATTATATGTGTAATTTCACAATCTCACATGATTTTTATTGACTAATCACACGTACTGTATTAACTAAAACACATGACTTCAAAAATAGACATGATTAAAATCGATTCTTCTATAAATAATGAAATAGGAAAATAAGGGATTCTGACAAAGAAAAATGTGAAATAGTATATATTTTGTGCAAGGTGTTTCATTACAAAAGCTCTTCATTAGGAGGGATATGGAATGAGTTTTCCTTCATTCTACATGCACTAGTGTCTCTCTTTTTAAGCTACTTATATGTGCGCATATAAGTGGTGATAAATGGGCAGTAGCAGTTCCCAATGTATTACTAGATGTCACCACTTCCATTCAGGTGTTATGTAACAGTTTCCTTCACTGGTGGCCATTGTAGTCGGCCATATTGCCTAGCCCCAGGAAGGACCACCGGTTGCACATTGGAGATTTTTTTTTCCCCACATTGGAGATTTTTCTAAATTCTGCCAATTGGAACCATGGTGGTATGCAATTCGTGTACCCACAAGTACCATGGTAATAAGAAGGCGTGTCCGGAGTGTACATGCCCAAATCCACGATGGAAGTTGGGGGACCAAATGGTGGGACACGAGGCTGGGGGCACAGCCGGGGCCACCGGGACTACAGACCGGACAGCCGGGACTACAGACCGGACAGCCGGGGAGAATGACCGGGAGGAAGGCCCTCTAACCGAAGGTGAATTTCTTGGACCAGACGGTGATTTATTGCATCAGATTGAGCTTGAAAAGGCCAGAAAGGCAAAAATCGAAAAACTTTCTAAACGCAAAGAGTTGGAATTAGAATTAGCCAGCCTACGGGCTGACAATAACAGGTCTATTCGCCAGTTGAACGATGGTGTACATGCATGGCAAGGTGCCATGGGTGCGTTCGACCCCCAGCATTGATCCTTTACCGGTGGTCTTACAGACCTGGAATCCTCTGAGTTGGATACAGTAGGCTATAAAAAAAGGGAACCGAACGTCCATGTCTCTCCAATTACCGGCCAATCACAATCCAGTTCAAACCTTCACTGCGGAGTCCAAAATGGCCGCCCTGGACTTCCGGAAAGGCGGTTTTCGGCTGCAAACAATGTTTTAGGGCCTAATTCTAGTGTTATTGGACCCTCCGCAGGCCAATCCGGCCTTGAAACCAGCTCAGGTATGTTTGATTTACCCAATTTGTGTAAAAAATTGCCTCCAGGAGACCGGAATACCCAAATTAACAAGTTGCTCACCCGCGAAAACAAGCCCCCTTCCCGGTACAATCACCCGGTCCCCCGTGAGAATCAACTGGACCATCCAGTGGGTGAAACACAATTCCATGGTGAGTTAGACAAAGATTATAAGGAATTCTTACTGTGGAAACAATGGAGAAATGGTGGTATAGCTCCTCAAAACAATACTTCAGGCATTTCTGGTAGTATTGATCCACAATATCATACAACTGACAGTTCTACTAGTCTTAATGCTACTCAGGGTGGGTTTCCACCCCAACCCACTATGGAAAATGTTGTTCCTCAGTTGTTTTACAAAGATGGCACACCCTATTCCCCACCTGTCACACCTGTTAGTCAGACTGTCAATGTGCCTGGTGTGGGTCAATTTAGGGCACCAGATGGCAGGCCCAAGTTCCCACCTACACCTATGGTATATGCTGCCCCTACTGCTTCTCACATGTATGGTGTCCCAGTGCCAACATCCCAACAACAACAGGCTGTGTATCAATTTGGTGTTGTTCCTAGTCCTCAACAACAATACCAGGCTTCGGGAATTCTACCGGGTCAACAACCCCTGTTTCAGGCTCCCAGTGTTCAGTCTGGGCAACAATCTCAGTTTCTACAAAACCCAACAGCATGGCATCCTAACCAACAACTACAACAACAGACCCAAGGCGCTCCTGTAGTAATATTCTCACCTAACAATGCCAGTGGCAGTAAGTTTGTGACTTATGACATTGAACAGCACATGCCGCATGACAAATTAAAAAAAAAACGCCTTGAATGATGTTATTTCTGCTAGCATGGGTCTTTTGAATAGCATGTTGGCTAGAAACTTCCCATGTAAAAACTATGGTAAACATGTTAAGTTCCTAACTGACAAGAAAGCATTCTACAATGAGGATGCTCTCATTCAGTATGATCTTACAATGCGTGAACGGGGAGAATCGTTTGGTGAACACACATTCTGTTATTTCGATCACGACATCTTCTCAAACAGTGTTGGTCTTGAGAATCTGAGTGCTGAGCACTTAACTAATGTTCTTGGTATCCAGCCTCCATCATCACAAAGTGGTGCTGGTGCTAGTGCGGGATCCAGCAGTAAGAGAAAAAAGAACAAAAAAAAAAGTCGGATGAAATTCACTGTTACTATGCATTTAATGGTGATAATGGTTGTAACGCCAAAGATTGCCCTCACCCACATGTATGTCTTTCTTGTGGGGGTAATCACACAAAACTAAAGTACACTGTAAAAAAATCAAATGATTGATATCAGGCCTTAGTGGATTCTGATTCGGGCTTCAGTGACTCCGAAGAATCTGGCATAGATTGTGGAATTATAAATTCCTATGATTCTGACAATACCAGTGAACTGGAATACAGTTTATTATGGGATGTCAACAAATTCAAAATTGCTTGTGGTTCAAATCATGTCACTTCTTCAGAGTCATTACCAGAATTTGGAAGTTGATTGTAATTATGCTTATATCCTAGATGGTGTTCGTAACGGCTTCAAAATTATTGATGTGGATTATGATGGTTCTTATTTTCAAAAAAATTACCATTCCATAATCAAAGAAGGTGTAAAATGCCAAATGGACGATCTGGTAAGAAAGGAGTTAATTGATGGTAAAGTCAAAAGGGTTGTTAATAGACCTCAGTGTGTGCATTCACTGGGGGCTATTTTAAAGCCAGATGGCAGCTTAAGACCCATAACAGATTGCAGCCGTGGTGATCCCGATGATAATCTTAAAAGTATCAATGACTTTATGTACTCAACTTGCCAACCGTTTCATTATACTCAAGTAGATTATGTTACTAATGTCATACAGGAGGGCTCGTTTTTATGTGTATTGGACATCCAATCTGCTTATCGTAGTGTGGCTGTTCATCCGGATGATCGTTCCAAACAAGGTTTTGCGTGGAGTCTGGATGGTGCGCCAGAATATTTTCAAGATCAAGCCTTATCGTTTGGTCTTAGATGTGCACTATTTATCTTTACTCAACTAACCGAGTTTATCATCCGGTGTATGAATCGCAGAGGTATATTCAATGTTTTCGGTTACCTTGATGACTTTGTCATTGTTGCTGACAGCTATGATGAGTGTGCGAGGCGTCAGGCTATATTTGTAGATCTGCTTCGACGTCGCGGGTTCCATATTGCATGGAAAAAAATCTTATCCTCTGCTACCAAAGGCCAGTATTTGGGTCTGGTAATTGACACAGTGAAAATGGAAATCAGCTTACCCCCAGATAAGTTTAACAACTTATTAGTACTGATCAACAAGTTCTTGGGTAAAATTGTTGCTACCAAAAAAGAGTTACAAGAATTGTGTGGTCATTTGGCACACGCTAGTAGAGTTATTCGGGGAGGCAGGACATTTTCACGTAGAGTCATTGACCTACTCAAATACATGGCTGACAGCGTCACGGTGGTTAAACTACCTGATTGGTTTATGGATGATATCCGCTGGTGGAAAAGGTTCAGTTATGTATTTAATGGTTCTGCCAAAATTCTACGTACCTTTGATTGTCATCCTGTCGTAGACACTGACTCATCACTAACTGGATTCGGCTCATGTTATAATGGTGATTGGTTAGTAGGTGCATGGAAGCTACCTGCCTATAATCAATTGTACAATCGCTTTCCCTTACATCATACGGTTGAACCCCCTTGTGAATATGATGAGTCGGCGGACATTTACCTACTGGAAGTCTGGTCAGTGGTTGCCGCAGCGCAACGATGGGGAAATGATTGGTCAAATACAAAAGTTATAGTCAGAACCGACAATACCCAAGTCCAACATATGATAAATACGGGCAGATCATGGGACTGTCCTACTACATGCCCAAGAATCAAAATGTTTTGGTAAACACCTACCATGGTGATTAGTGTGCATGCAAAACTTTGCTATGTTAGCTGTTCCGGTTTCTGAGATACAGCGTTACAAAGTTTTGAAGTGCAGAGATTCCTGGCAGTATTTCCCCATAGTCCTTGACTGAAAAAGTTAACTTTTCAAAATATAAAAAAAAAATTGATATTTCTTGTCAGGCAGACATTTAAAAGAAAAGTCAGAAAGTTGCCTGAAAAAGTTGATTCCACTATCAGTCAGGCACCCAAAGTCAAGTCTGCTGACTTGCCTGTAGTGGAATTTCAAAAGTTAGCTGATCAGGCTGACTGAAAAAGTCAACTTTTGACTGAAAAAGTTAACTTTCCATGGAAAAAGTTAACTTTTTCAGTCAAAAGTCAAAGATAGAGGACAGTTATTTGACTTTTTTATTGACTTTTGGTACCTGACTGAAACTTTGCCTGACGTGGAATCGGCCCTTTACAGGACGTTTTTCAATTTTTTTTCACATTAAAAAAGACGCTTTTAAAAGATGTTGAAAAAACTTAAAATAATGTGGGTTTTCTTTTAATATGCACACAAAATGGTTTGCTAAAAGCGTTTTCTGCACCTTCTTCTAAATGTTTATTTTTGTTTGCAGGGCACCCCCCTCCCCGTGCATATCTGAGCATGCGGCCATTTTTAGGTCATATGACCTCAAGATTTATGAAAAAATTCATCATACCTCAAACTTTATCACAGATATATTCATGAAATAATGGTTAAAAATGTCTTAGATAAGTATAAGTTCCATATGAAGTCATATTCTAAGATATAATAATGAAAAAATATACAATATTTAAATTTTGCTGAAAATATTAGGCATTTACTGAAGAAATTGCTAAATCTGAGGTAATACGGGGCTATTTTGGCTGGTAGCCCCTCACAAATATTGGTCACATGATTTCCTTTACAGGTGGAGTTAAAATTCATTTTACCTTGGAATAAATACCTTCATCAATTTCTCCGGCTAATTTCACATAAGAAATGAGATGTTTGGTGAAGATTTGTGAATGAAAAAGTGAAATAAGACACGACCAAAAGGTGATGGCCTTAAATATGGTTCAATTTTCTGGTAGGAATTGCCAAATACACCTTATATTGGTGAATTCTATGCATATCTCACCTCAAAATATGCCAATGGAACAAAGCATGGCATAGCCTCTGGGAAGCTCAAAATCACTTTTAAATGATCCTAAAGGGGGGGCTAGCATTGCTAAGACGTTCCCGCCTTAGGAAGTCACGTGACCACCCCTTGACCAAACAGGGTGCCGCAATTTTTTAGCTGGTACCCACGAATTTGTGAGCGATCTTTAAAGCGGTTACCATGTTGAAATTGGTCATGCTAGGCCCCCTTTAAGCATGCTTGAATATCCTTATGATGTAATTTTTCTAACCAATAGGCCATAATAAAAAAGAAATATGCACTTGGTGCATGGTCAAATATTGCTACCCAGGCGGCCATAATAACCCTTATGTAGGGGGCTATTTTGGCCAGGCCTTTTTTCATGAAACAATAGCACAATTTAAATGATTTTAAATACAATTTCATTCATAGTGCAAGCATTTAGATTAGTTCTTATAGTAAAATCACAATATTTGGCAAATAGTGATTGAGTGGAGCAAATATCCAAAGAAAACCACAAAAACTGGCCAAAATAGCCCTTTTACGGCAGGCTAAATTTTTCATGCCTCCCCTTACCGCCAGAGGAGTGGAGAATTTCCGCACCCCCTCTTATATCTATAGTAGCGCGCTGGCTTTTTTGCTAAAAAGAGGGTAAATTTTTTTAGCCCCCGCCCCATCAAGAGGCATCAAAATTTTTTAACCCCTCCTAGGAGGGGTCTGGAATTTTTATGCTCTCCCCTAACCCCCCGTTGATAAATAATGCCCACTCCCTTAGTTCCCTGTGTCCTAAATGGCTTATAAGGGAGTGTATCATTTTTTAACAACAGGGGGGGCTGGTGGGTTTGCATGCGGACATGCGAAAAAAAATTTCGACCCCCCCGTCTCAAGGGGGTAAAATTTTTTCGACCATGAGGGACAAAAATCCCACGCGAACATCCCCTTTTAGCCTATAGAGTAGTGGACCCTATTATCGGCACCTTAATGGTAAATCCTCAAGCAGATGTTAGGTTTTAGATATATGAAATAGATGCCAAACATGGAGAGTGGTAATTTTCGGAATTTTTCTACTCTGTGGCCTCCTATTATCAGCACATTGACCTACATTCCTTTAGATTTGGCTCATTAATAAAATAGTAGGCTATTGTTTATGTTTTCCAGTGAACAGATTACAAATTATATGTGTAATTTCACAATCTCACATGATTTTTATTGACTAATCACACGTACTGTATTAACTAAAACACATGACTTCAAAAATAGACATGATTAAAATCAATTCTTCTATAAATAATGAAATAGGAAAATAAGGGATTCTGACAAAGAAAAATGTGAAATAGAATATATTTTGTGCAAGGTGTTTCATTACAAAAGCTCTTCATTAGGAGGGATATGGAATGAGTTTTCCTTCATTCTACATGCACTAGTGTCTCTCTTTTTAAGCTACTTATATGTGCGCATATAAGTGGTGATAAATGGGCAGTAGCAGTTCCCAATGTATTACTAGATGTCACCACTTCCATTCAGGTGTTATGTAACAGTTTCCTTCACTGGTGGCCATTGTAGTCGGCCATATTGCCTAGCCCCAGGAAGGACCACCGGTTGCACATTGGAGACTTTTTTTTCCCCACATTGGAGATTTTTCTAAATTCTGCCAATTGGAACCATGGTGGTATGCAATTCGTGTACCCACAAGTACCATGGTAATAAGAAGGCGTGTCCGGAGTGTACATGCCCGAATCCACGATGGAAGTTGGGGGACCAAATGGTGGGACACGAGGCTGGGGGCACAGCCGGGGCCACCGGGACTACAGACCGGACAGCTGGGACTACAGACCGGACAGCCGGGGAGAATGACCGGGAGGAAGGCCCTCTAACCGAAGGTGAATTTCTTGGACCAGACAGTGATTTATTGCATCAGATTGAGCTTGAAAAGGCCAGAAAGGCAAAAATTGAAAAACTTTCTAAACGCAAAGAGTTGGAATTAGAATTAGCCAGCCTACGGGCTGACAATAACAGGTCTATTCGCCAGTTGAACGATGGTGTACATGCATGGCAAGGTGCCATGGGTGCGTTCGACCCCCAGCATTGATCCTTTACCGGTGGTCTTACAGACTAATTCTAGTGTTATTGGACCCTCCGCAGGCCAATCCGGCCTTGAAACCAGCTCAGGTATGTTTGATTTACCCAATTTGTGTAAAAAATTGCCTCCAGGAGACCGGAATACCCAAATTAACAAGTTGCTCACCCGCGAAAACAAGCCCCCTTCCCGGTACAATCACCCGGTCCCCCGTGAGAATCAACTGGACCATCCTGTGGGTGAAACACAATTCCATGGTGAGTTAGACAAAGATTATCAGGAATTCTTACTGTGGAAACAATGGAGAAATGGTGGTATAGCTCCTCAAAACAATACTTCAGGCATTTCTGGTAGTATTGATCCACAATATCATACAACTGACAGTTCTACTAGTCTTAATGCTACTCAGGGTGGGTTTCCACCCCAACCCACTATGGAAAATGTTGTTCCTCAGTTGTTTTACAAAGATGGCACACCCTATTCCCCACCTGTCACACCTGTTAGTCAGACTGTCAATGTGCCTGGTGTGGGTCAATTTAGGGCACCAGATGGCAGGCCCAAGTTCCCACCTACACCTATGGTATATGCTGCCCCTACTGCTTCTCACATGTATGGTGTCCCAGTGCCAACATCCCAACAACAACAGGCTGTGTATCAATTTGGTGTTGTTCCTAGTCCTCAACAACAATACCAGGCTTCGGGAATTCTACCGGGTCAACAACCCCTGTTTAGGCTCCCGGTGTTCAGTCTGGGCAACAATCTCAGTTTCTACAAAACCCAACAGCATGGCATCCTAACCAACAACTACAACAACAGACCCAAGGGGCTCCTGTAGTAATATTCTCACCTAACAATGCCAGTGGTAGTAAGTTCGTGACTTATGACATTGAACAGCACATGCCGCATGACAAATTAAAAAAAAACCGCCTTGAATGATGTTATTTCTGCTAGCATGGGTCTTTTGAATAGCATGTTGGCTAGAAACTTCCCATGTAAAAACTATGGTAAACATGTTAAGTTCCTAACTGACAAGAAAGCATTCTACAATGAGGATGCTCTCATTCAGTATGATCTTACAATGCGTGAACGGGGAGAATCGTTTGGTGAACACACATTCTGTTATTTCGATCACGACATCTTCTCAAACAGTGTTGGTCTTGAGAATCTGAGTGCTGAGCACTTAACTAATGTTCTTGGTATCCAGCCTCCATCATCACAAAGTGGTGCTGGTGCTAGTGCGGGATCCAGCAGTAAGAGAAAAAAGAACATAAAAAAAAGTCGGATGAAATTCACTGTTACTATGCATTTAATGGTGATAATGGTTGTAACGCCAAAGATTGCCCTCACCCACATGTATGTCGTTCTTGTGGGGGTAATCACACAAAACTAAAGTACACTGTAAAAAAATCAAATGATTGATATCAGGCCTTAGTGGATTCTGATTCGGGCTTCAGTGACTCCGAAGAATCTGGCATAGATTGTGCAATTATAAATTCCTATGATTCTGACAATACCAGTGAACTGGAATACAGTTTATTATGGGATGTCAACAAATTCGAAATTCCTTGTGGTTCAAATCATGTCACTTCTTCAGAGTCATTACCAGAATTTGGAAGTTGATTGTAATTATGCTTATATCCTAGATGGTGTTCGTAACGGCTTCAAAATTATTGATGTGGATTATGATGGTTCTTATTTTCAAAAAAATTACCATTCCATAATCAAAGAAGGTGTAAAATGCCAAATGGACGATCTGGTAAGAAAGAATTTAATTGATGGTAAAGTCAAAAGGGTTGTTAATAGACCTCAGTGTGTGCATTCACTGGGGTCTATTTTAAAGCCAGATGGCAGCTTAAGACCCATAACAGAATGCAGCCGTGGTGATCCCGATGATAATCTTAAAAGTATCAATGACTTTATGTACACAACTTGCCAACCGTTTCATTATACTCAAGTAGATGATGTTACTAATGTCATACAGGAGGGCTCGTTTTTATGTGTATTGGACATCCAATCTGCTTATCCTAGTGTGGCTGTTCATCCGGATGATCGTTCCAAACAAGGTTTTGCGTGGAGTCTGGATGGTGCGCCAGAACATTTTCAAGATCAAGCCTTATCGTTTGGTCTTAGATGTGCACTATTTATCTTTACTCAACAAACCGAGTTTATCATCCGGTGTATGAATCGCAGAGGTATATTCAATGTTTTCGGTTACCTTGATGACTTTGTCATTGTTGCTGACAGCTATGATGAGTGTGCGAGGCGTCAGGCTATATTTGTAGATCTGCTTCGACGTCTCGGGTTCCATATTGCATGGACAAAAAATCTTATCCTCTGCTACCAAAGGCCAGTATTTGGGTCTGGTAATTGACACAGTGAAAATGGAAATCAGCTTACCCCCAGATAAGTTTAACAACTTATTAGTACTGATCGACAAGTTCTTGGGTTAAAACTGTTGCTACCAAAAAAGAGTTACAAGAATTGTGTGGTCATTTGGCACACGCTAGTAGAGTTATTCGGGGAGGCAGGACATTTTCACGTAGAGTCATTGACCTACTCAAATACATGGCTGACAGCGTCACGGTGGTTAAACTACCTGATTGGTTTATGGATGATATCCGCTGGGACTCATCACTAACTGGATTCGGCTCATGTTATAATGGTGATTGGTTAGTAGGTGCATAGAAGCTACCTGCCTATAATCAATTGTACAATCGCTTTCCCTTACATCATATGGTTGAACCCCCTTGTGAATATGATGAGTCGGCGGACATTAACCTACTGGAAGTCTGGTCAGTGGTTGCCGCAGCGCAACGATGGGGAAATGATTGGTCAAATACAAAAGTTATAGTCAGAACCGACAATACCCAAGTCCAACGTATGATAAATACGGGCAGATCACGGAGTGTTCGCTGTATGTGGTGGATAAGAGAATTATTTTGGTTATCAGTTGTACATAATTTTCATATTGTTGCTACTTGCGTTAAATCTAAAGATAATGTTGTTCATGACTTTCTGTCGCGCTGCACGGATAAAAGGTGTGCAAAAGGATTGCCTTCATTTCTGATAAATGACTTCTGCTGCAGGGGATGTCTTGACTCACAAACTACGGAACTACCAGTCACAGTGGATGGCTGGAGCCACAGAGCATACTAGGAAGAGCCAATGGAACTCTTATATGGAATTTTGCATATTATATGGTGTGCTTGTTCCATTCCCTGCTAGTATAGAAGTTGTGTTGTTACACAATTGGCTGAAAGATTGCGCTACAGCTCCATTAGACAGTACCTAGGAGGACTTTGGGTGTTGCACAACGCCTAGGATATTCACATGTCAACCCTGATACATTTGAACTCTACATCACTATGAGAGGTATTCGAAGGACCCTAGGTGATCATGTAGACCAGGCGCGACTAGCGTCAGTGCAGGACTTAAAGTTTATTTATAAACTATTGGATTTGTCGTGTTCTGAGGACGTGGCATTTTGGATCGCTGTTATCATGTGCTTCAGGGGCTTATTACGTAAGTCCAATGTTGTTGAACAAGGACTGGCAGTCTGCTTGTCAGACTTGACCTGGGAAGTCTGGGGTGTCTCTGTCAGACTTCGCTGTACAAAGACTATTTGATTTAAAGAGCGGGTCTTGTTCATACCTTTCACTGCTGTTATCTATGGTGATCTACCCATCCAGTGACTCACAAGTAGTGTCATACATGAAAAATGACCAATGGTGTCGTGGCAGTTACTCATGGTACTTGGGCAAATTGCAAAA
This sequence comes from Acholoe squamosa, assembly GCA_949317995.1. Classification (NCBI taxonomy): domain Eukaryota; kingdom Metazoa; phylum Annelida; class Polychaeta; order Phyllodocida; family Polynoidae; genus Acholoe; species Acholoe squamosa. The sequence continues at coordinate 52,612,323 of OX439036.1, read as the reverse complement.
GTTGTGTGCTAAGTCAGGCATCGATAAATTGTCTTCACACTCGCTACGCAGAGGAGGTGCATCAGCCTTGGCAGATGCAGGTTTCAGTCTATTGGACATCAAGAACATTGGTGATTATAAATCATTGAGTGTGTTGCATTATTTGACGAAATCCAAACAAGCTCGTATCCATCTTGATCAGCGTATGGTTAGCGCCTTATTCATGTAATATCTGGGTTTTCTTTTCTTCTCCATTCTGTTTGGCGTGTTGGCCTGGTTATGTATGTTTATTGGCCAGGTCCAATAAAATATTCGCCCAAACTAGATTGGAGTTGTCGCATGTCTATTTATAAGCTACTTATATGCGCGCATATAAGTGGTGATAAATGGGCAGTAGCAGTTCCCAATGTATTACTAGATGTCACCAATTCCATTCAGGTGTTATGTAACAGTTTCCTTCACTGGTGGCCATTGTAGTCGGCCATATTGCCTAGCCCCAGGAAGGACCACCGGTTGCACATTGGAGATTTTTTTTTCTTTCCTCTGTGTTACTTAGGCCTGGTTATGTATGTTTATTGGCCAAACTAGATTGGAGTTGTCGTATGTCTATTTATATGATTTCAAGATTTTGGGAAGAACATTTATTCACAGATGCTGATAATAGGGTCCTTTGGTCTATTTTGGAGCCTATTATCAGCACCCCTTTCAAATAAATGGAATTAAGACATAGAATTCAAAACAGACCTTAATATGTTAAAAGAGGCCATAAATATGTGTCCATACCCTTTTCTAACTCATAGTTTAGCACATTTCTGCACAAAAATATGTTTTAAACATTCATGAAATATAAATTATCTTGTTAATCGAGGCAATTAGGCTGTAAGGGATTTGACCCAGATAATTCTCAAAGAAGAAAAAGTTTGCTTTACATGTGATTTATGTGAAACAGCTATTTATATGTGTGCTGGATGCAATCAATTAGATTTTAACCTTTGGTACACTCTCCCAGGACTTAGTAACATTGGTTTAGGACCTCAGATTGATCAAAACTGCTGATAATAGGGCCCTGCCAATAATAGGTGCCTCTACTCTAGTACCATAAAACGGGGATACTTTGTCCTTAAGGGGTAACTTTAGCCCAGTCACAGAAAAATGTTGTTTTGATCTCGATATTACAATTAGGGAAATTTTTCATATCTAGGTTACTTTTATCAAAAGGCCTATCAACTAAGCTACATTTTTTGCCTAAATAGAATTTTGAAAGTGATAATTATCTTTAGATATAAGGCAATGAGTAGAGGCTAAAACTTTCACCGATTTTTGGTGTGTCCGGAAATTGCATCTGGATCAACCAATAATATTCAAGAATGAGTCTGTTGGTTTCAACCAACAATTAATCAACCCAAAGGCATCTCAAATCAAGTGTACTATATTCATTTAGCCCAAGAAGGATTTTATTATTTCACATTTTCTGTAAAATTATAATTTCTCTAAAAAAATTGGGGTTACTTTGGCCCTTGGGGGTAACTTTGGCCCGCCACTACTAAATGCCTCTCATTTTAGTCAAAATAGTCATATTTTTCAAAACTTTTGTTACATGCCATATTTTAAACTGTATCCATGAGTTTTCTTCACCTTTGATGAAAAATACTGAATTGGATCCTTTCTAAGAATGCTTTTTATATTGACAAAGTTTTGGTTGTAAAAAGATAAGAAATATACTACCATAAGAAATCCCTTTGGGGCCAAAGTTGCCACGAAGTAAGGGTAACTTTGCCCCAACCTATTTCGATGTATATCTAGTACTTGCTGGACACAAAATTTTAAAATTGCATATACATTTGAAAGATACTGACTAAAACTCAAACTAATAATACCGGTACCCAGCAAATCTGTGTCAACTTTTGTCATGCTGCGCCCGCCTCACCCCATGCGCTCTTAGGACTTGACGCGTGGGTGATCACGGACCATGACAAGATGTGACGCATGCGTGAACATCCCAACCCAATTTGTGAAGTTGAGTCAACATGCGTGAACCTTCACCAACAATGACACATGATGACATCATGTGTCATCACATATTATCACACACACTGACACATGGGTCATGACACTGTATCACATATATTGACGCACAGACTAATTTGTAGGTGGGGGGTAGGCAGGGGGGGGGGGTTGCAGGTGGTTGTGGATTTCTGATATTTCATAACTTTATTAACATCAATTCAGCTCTTCATGCTGGTTCCCATTGAAGATATCTCTCCTCTGCATGTCATGTGTTGCCCACTTTGCTTGAAAATGGATAGATATTCTGTCAGCTGTGTAAGTTGAATTTTCCTTGTATCAGTCTTGAGAATGCCTGTTGAAATGATAAGAAATGGTCATAAACAAACAGCAGCAATCTAATTTTGACCACCCACTCACATCCAAGTTGATAAACAATGACCACTCCAATATATCAGCCTGAATCCCCCAGAATTTCCCTGAGCCTTGCTCACATAGAAAGTTCTACATTAATTTGGGGTGTTGAGACAAATAGCTGAATTCAGCAACAAGATAGATGTTCAGGGATTGTAGATAATATCAATGTGTTACTGTATAAATGCTTATCACATAGGATTTCAAGTCAAATCAATCTAGAACTGTGTGACCACCTACCACAAGATCTGTTCTCCATGGCTGCCTCTGCCTGACTGTTTTGAAAGTAGGAGGAGAACAAAGGAATGGGAGGGAAATTTGAAATGGAACAATTAAAACACAGAATAGTACATAATGTGTCATTGTGCGTGAAGTTCTGTCATGGTGGGTGAGAGTTGGTGAATCTTGATGCATGCTCACATCTCCTCACACAGTCTGTCATGGTAATGTTGGACAAAGTATCTGCCCCTATTATCACTCAATACAGAGTTTTTTTAACCAGCCTATGAAGAGTTCCTGTATATTTGCTCTAATCAGCTGTGACCTAGCTGATCAGTAGACATTAAACCTTCATATCCCATCAAACCAGGACAAACAGATACTTAGATATCATGTAAAACATATGCAATTTCAATTCAGTGCTATGTCCCATAGACAAGACAAATGAGCTATTATGTCTAATGTATGTACTTAATCACATATACTTGGCTATCATTATGTTCCTGATTCATGTGTATTTCATGCCATGTAAGAAAGGAACTTGCTCTGTGAAACATAAATTATCATATTGACATTTACTCAATAGGCCCACTCTGCAAAGTACAAGCCATGAGAATCCATACAATTTCCTTAGTCTCTTATTGTTGAAGGCTCAGTGAAGAAATGTCATGCTAGGTGAGAGTTGACAAGTATTGACACATGTTGACATGTGCTCACCCTGGTCCCCTCACATCTTTATTGAAGTAAGTGAAGATATGTGAACCTGCCTGAGAGTTGACAAGTATTGACGAATGCTCACCCAGTTCCCATCACATCCTTATGGAAATGAGTGAAGACATGTGAGATTGGGTGAGAGTTGACAAGTATTGACACATGTTGACACTTGCTCACCCAGTTCCCCTCACATCTTTATGGAAATGAGTGAAGACATGTGAAGCTGTGTGAGAGTTGACAAGTATTGACACATGTTGACACTTGCTCACCCAGTTCCCCTCACATCTTTATGGAAATGAGTGAAGACATGTGAAGCGGTGTGAGAGTTGACAAGTATTGACACATGTTGATGCATGCTCTCTCAGGTCTTACTGAAGTAAGTGAAGGTTTGTCAAGCTGAGTGAGAGTTGACATTGTATCACACAAAATGACATTATTCGTTATCACTCAATGTACTCACACATTCCTCACCCAGCATGACTCATGTTCACTAGGATTTGCTGGGTAGTTATTTCCCCAATACTTGCACTCCTATCATGCTAAATTTTTGGAAATATCCAAAAAGTGGGCTAAAGTATCCCCGTTTTACGGTAACGCGCAGGATTTTCCACTGAGAACAGGTGAAATTATTTTGACCCCCCCCCCCCCCCATCAGAGCCTGGGCCTCTCAGTCTAAGAGGTGTTGAAAAAATTCTAACCCACCTGTCGTATCCCAGAAGTTGGCGCATCCCAGAAGTTGGCTGCGCATGCGCAATCCATGTTTTAAGCCTATTATCGCTCATGGGCCACAAAAATCAATGAAAATAAATAATTTTTTGAAAACATAAAAACCATGATAACATCCCTCTCGTCTCATAGAACTTGAAAGGACAACAACCCTAATGATACTGTCCCTACACCGTAGAATTATGAAACGGTTTAAGTTCATATTAATTATTTGAAAATTCCGGCCGACTTCTGGGATGGTCCGACTTTCGGAATACTACAGCGCCATCTCTGAATTGTGATATGAACATCTTCCGAGGTTGTTGTTTATTCCGAGCCCCCACCGGAGATAGCCGACTTCGGGAAAAGACACCACGTGACCTACTGTTGTCTTCATAATGGCGGACCAGGTCAAACCCCGGAGACAGCCTAAAGTGTAGGCTTCATAGCGGATGTTAATTAGGTTACATTCTGGTATATACTCACAGGATGCAATCTGAATATATCAAAGATAAATCAGCGAAGAAAAGAAAAGGACGAACATGGGTGGAAGCGGCAAGAATGGTGAGCGAACTCGGTGACCTAGAATTGCACTCACGAATCCGATGCCAAACGCCATGGCCGACATCACCGACGTCAAGAGGTTGCTCCGGACTTTTAAACTAAAGTATAAATCCGCCACTATCCACCAATAGTCTATTGTGGTTAGCAGGCTGTAGATAATATGTGTCATCTTTGCCAGATTCTCAAAACATGTTAGAGTTACCGTTACGCGAAGTCCTTCACTGCTTCAGTAATTTACTGATAATATATCGGATCTGACTGAAAGTAAAAGTAATCTTAATGCCAGCAAGTCTACACCAGGCCTTCAATTACTCCGGGTAGGGGGACAAAGATCCAGTCTGCAATCGTCAAAGCCTAGGGGAGTGATCATTTTTTAACAACAGGGGGGGGGGCTGGTGGGTTAGAGGGGGGCTCATATTTATTTCGACCCCTCTGTCTGATCGGGAGGGGGGGTCAAAATAATTTCACCTGTTTTCAGTGGAAACCCCTGCTCATTACTATGTCTATAGGTTAAAAGGGCACATTCGCACGCAATTTTCTTCCCTTACTGGGGGGGGGGGGGGTCAAAAAATTTTATCCCCTCGAGAAGGGGGTCAAAATTTTAATTGGTAAATTGGGCTACGTCCTATTTCACTACTTTTTGTAGACCTTTAATAGGTACTTTGACATCGCCACTCTAGGTGCTGAGAAAAACTGGCAGGCTAGATTGGCACTTTCTACCAGGTGGGAGTGTGGCCAATATTCATGACCATACCGATATTGCCGATTTGGGGCCTTATTAGATTGTTTTCAATATGTATCACTAGTTATTCTTAATGGTTAGATATAAGGCCATGGCATGGGAAGTCAGGTCACAGTTTACCGTCCAAGCCATTTTGAAAAGTGATGAGGCTTTTTTTCATTATTCATTATTTTCCATTCCGAACTGTATACCGCGAGTTTAAGACGTGTGTATCCATCATAGTCCTATAGTATGCATGTATAAGCCATACACTGACTTTTTGTTTTATTTTACAGCCTGCAGTTATCAAGAATCAAATATATGCAGCTAATGTAAACAAAAATACCATAGATTCAACAGTTTTTAACGGGTAGAGTGAAGGAGACGGGGTGGCAATTTGTGATGCGCAGGGTTAAGGCTAGTGTTAGGGTAAGGTAAAGGGTTCGCTACCACCCAGTCTTCTCCCCCTGTGGAGTGGGGACCTTCATGTGAGGGCATGAAGGAGCAGAATAACTTCATTGGGAGTCCACAAGGAGAAATGTCCTTCCATACTAACAGTGGGCATACCAGATTCGTAAAAAGCGACAAACTTGGGGTTTCTTGTGTCTTGGGAGTTAATGTCCGAGAAACCTTGAATGTCTGAGTTCCTCGATGGCCCCCGGACGTAAAACTAAACAAACAAACAAACAAACCCAGTCTTCTTCAGAAGTTCTTAGATGACAATTAAACAGATTATTTCAACATTCCGTTTATTTATAGATACCAACTTTTCTTAATCATAACTTTGCCATATATATAGGCCTATCAACAACACAGATGTTCATGAGCACAATTAATGGAAATCTTCCCATAAAATTTTATGAATCAAGATTTCGATGTAAAACGATCATTGGCATTTGGCATTATTTCAACAACAAATAAATTTTTTTTTTTTTTTCTTTGAAATAATGAAATTTTTTGAAATAATGAAAATTTTCATGCGGCCCCTTTAGAGCCATGCGGGCAGTGGGCGGTAAACTGTAACCTGAGTTCCCATGGCCTAAAGCTAACCACCAGCGAAATCGGGGAGAAAAAATTCCAAGCAATAATTATTTTACAGTAACTTGAATATGAAGGTGATATTGAAGCTTTGAAAAATACATTAACCAATGGAGACACCAAAAAAATAACACCAGACACAGCTTAAGGGCATACTAATCTACCAGGATATGAACTATCTATGTACGATTTTGCCCACTGATACTTTAAAGAGGACCAAAATATGAAACATTGAAAAGAAATTTCTCTTAACATTGCCACTATGTTACGATTTTTTATTAGTATTTTATCCCTTCTCAGATTTAACTTGGGAACTAAACATAGATTTTCCAACTTGCTAGAATTAGAAAATTTGTTGATAATTCCACTGCTCTGGATATTTTCAAAAGTATGATATTGCCAACTTTCGACTATTGTGATTTCGTATGGGATAGAGATTACAGGGGAGAAACAAAAGAATTACAATTACTACAAAATTGGGCCTTAAGGGTTGTTTATAAAGTTAAATTGGAAGAAAATCCAACCATGACAACAGAGCAAATCAAAAACGCAAGTAAATGTATGGAACTTGCCGGTAGAAGAGATCAACATCTTTTATTCTATGCCTTTTTCCTGTCAAAATGTGAAAATCTAGTCGACAATAGAAATATACCCACCCGTTTCCATCAAGGAAAAAGATTGTTATTACCACACTGTCTTAAACCTATTGTTATCAGAAGCACTTTATATAGAGCTTGTGCCAGGTGGAATCAACTAAAAGCAAAATATACAACCATTGAGACCCTATCTGAGTTTAAAAACTCTATTAAGAAAGACTACCCAGACTGTTTCATGTAATAATTGGTGTGACTATGAAATATTAATTTTCATCCTCATCTCATCTCATCATTAATTGATCGCTAATGTTCTTTTGAAATCTTTGATACGGTATTAATGACATACTGTTAATGCATATTGCAGTTATAGGGCCATTACTGATTAATTTTATATATCAAGACTGTCTTATTCAGAGTTGAAACATGAAGGGGGCTTGGTAGAACTACCACAATGCGTGGGCACCAGGTTTCAATTGCACTTACTCTGTAAATGTAATTATCCCAATAAACAACTTTAAAAAAAGATTTCCTATCAAAACTATGATCCTAAATATTCTAGAAAACTAACTTTTATGTAGATGGGACCACTAAAACATTGCTTTCTGGGTCGTTAGATATCAAGTGGAAACTGAAAAAAATGGCACCTGTGCATGCTACCACACACTGGGCCTAAACTCACATCACAGATATTATAACACCTTTCCTACCATTCCTATAGTGCTACTTGCCTTAATATTTTGGACACTATTTGCCCTGTATCTCTGGTTCAAGACAAGATAAAAACCTAATTCAAAAAGAATTTGAAATGTCTCAATGAGCTCTAACGCATGTGGCCACAGAAATCTTACAGTATTCGGTTTAAATTTTTTGTTGAAGTGCCTACCTTTAATGGAATGGTCATTTTTAAACAACAGGGCGGTGGTGGATTTTCAGGCACACATTCAAACATTTTTTTGGCCTCCCCTTCAGAGAGGTTGGAAATTTTTGCCCCTCCCCCTTTGTGCTATAACATTGCGCAGGCTATTTCACTAAGAAAGGGGGAAATTTGTTTCCCCCTCCCCCAAGAGGGGTCTGAATATTTTTGCCCCTCCACCCAAAACCACTTCCCCTCTCTTGTTGTTAAAAGATGACCGCACCCTTAGTAGGACATTCAGTCTATTCATAGAAAACAGAAATTTGTTTTATTTTCAACCAGAATGGATGAAGGGGATCCTAAGTAATACAAAGCTGAAAGAATTGTAGCTCTATCATCAATAGTTCCCTTTTAAAAGAACTTTTTTTCTACCAGAAAACAGGGTTTTGGGACAGACAAACTCACCATAGTCTTGCCATAGAGAGTGGTCTAGACAGCTGGTCAAGTTTCTGTGAATGTGGTGAGGGCCCTGTCTGTGCACCTTGAGCAGCCACCAGTGAGTGGGGCCTATTCCAATCTTTTTGAGCTCTGAACAGAAGATTGTCGAGTGACGTAACATTCAAATGTACCCTGCTGCATTTCCATTTTCCTAGGCAAAAAGGGTGTTTTGGCACTTCTTGTGACAGATTCTGCTGTAGTTATAGTGTTTGTGCTCTGATCAAAATACAGCATAGATGGTAATGTAGCCCTACCGTAATCTCGTGCGTATAACGCGCGTCTCATACGCGAATCAGATCGTGACTGGGTCTTATATGCGGGAGGGTTATTGCCTTGAGCTGGGGGTGTGCCTTATACGCGGGGTACCTCCAATTTCCGATCCAGAAAGATGCACACAGAGTCATGTATTTTCTTCAACCAAAGAAAAGGTGTAGTCTAACCCATGGTGCTCTAAATACCCTTAAACTGCTGAATGAAACATGCCATTCTGCTCACCATAAAAGTGTTTGGAAATGTGTGTACACCCAACTCACTGAGAGCTTTGTTAATTACACTATTGACCTTTTAATCAAGAGAATCCATGCAGCAATATAATCAATAATCCTGCCATAGTATGTGCTGCCACCTGGTGTTATGAGCTGTATGTCATTCTCTATTCTCTACATTACAAACTACTGGTATCCCAGCATGCAATGTCTCTAGAAGACAGGCCTGTTTCTCTGTTATAACAGTGTGGGCCTAGATAATCAATGGGATGGTATGATATGAACAAATAAGAAATTCAGTTTGAACCTGTCTTATCTATAACTTGTTAACAAATAATGCAAATTAGAGGATTATTTCTTTAAAAAAATGAACAGTATTGTACCTTTCAAACCGATGCCAAATAACATCAGTTGTGGGCCATATGAAGACAATAGTAGTTAATCAGTTAAATGATTCCTAGAATAACACCAGGGGGCAGCACACACTATGGCAGGATTATTGATTATAATGCTGCATGGATTCTCTTGATTAGAAGGTCAATAGTGTAATTAACAAAGCTCTCAGTGAGTTGGGTGTACACACATTTCCAAACACTTTCATGGTGAGCAGAATGGCATGTTTCATTCAGCAGGTTAAGGGTATTTAGAGCACCATGGTAACAGCTACACCCATTCTTTGGTTAAAGAAAATACATGACTATTTGGGCTGTTGGGAAAGAAAATAATATTAGGAGAAGGCTTGACCTACCCCTTCTGGTTGCGCCTTATACGCGGACCAGCCTCCCTTAGTTGGGGGTGCGCATTGTACGCGGGGTTTTATAAAAAATCAATTCTGAAGCAATAGGTGCGCCTTCTACGCAAACTAGCTTTCTCTGAGTTGGGGGTGCGCCTTCTACACGGGCTGCGCCTTCTACGCGGGAGACTACGGTATATCATACTAGTTCAATGCAATCAATGCTGGATTGATTTTCATGGTTTAGCCCATCATCATAGCCAAGTCTGGATAAGGCCTAAAAAAAATATTGTTGTGTTCAGGTAACATAGTCCAAAAAATTAGGGCAGGTAGGTGGATTTTTTTGATTTTTTTTTTTCCAATTTTTTTTTTTTAGGATCATGAGATTATGTTTGTACTGTAGAACTTTGCCTATAAGGCGACGTCACATTTAAGACACAGGGGGGGCGGAAAATTTTTCAGCGTGCACACATGGAATTTCACCAGCCACCCCCCCCCCCCTGTTGTTAAAAAATGACCACTCCCTTACCCTGCCTTTAAGGTGCACCCCCAACAGAAGGCGATAAACTCGGGTCTCTTGTGGTTTGGGTTGAGCATGTGGGCAGCTGGTGTCCATATGTGCAGGCCCTGGCCTACATGCTTGAGGATTTTTACACAGGCTTCTTTTTTTTCCCTAAAATTTTTACGCCCTCCCCCAAAAAATGGGTCAAAATTTTTTACACCTGCCCCTTAGAAAGGGTCAAAAGTTTTTGACCCCCCCCCATCCCAATCAGAACCTCGGCCTAGGATCTTATCAGTCAGACCCTTGGTAATAGGTGTGCCTAGAATCAATGTAGTGGGAGAGAAGCGGGAGCGGAATTCAGGGGTAGGTTTCCAGCCTAGCCATGAGCCCTCATGTCAGCCTGTCATTTCCCATCCCTAGGTGTCCCCACAGCTCCATACTTAAATTCCCACCAGAGGGAGCCAGTACTCCTTTCCTGTGCATTATGCAAACCTGTATTAAAAGCCTACTTTCATGTTAGGGGAGCATTTAGAATAGAATAGTATAAAATTTTCAATTTTCAAGCCTTGGGTGCAGCTTTTAGGACTAGCTACTTAATACATTCCAAAAGTCTGGGCTGCAGAAATGAATGAACCATAAGGCCTCACCATCAATTTCTAGTTCAGAATTAATCCACCAGGTAGTGCCCCAGGCATTTTTGACATTTTCTGGTAATGGTGGCAAGTTCAAACATTTCAGATTACAAATATGTGTTATGCAACTTAAAGGAACTTTACTTAAAGGGACGTTTTATTCTCCAACAACAGAGTAGGTTGTAGAGTTAAGACATCAGAGTAACACCTAGACTCAGTACATTGACTCTGAAACTCATGGTTTGTTCAAAACAGACACTCAAAGTGACCTCTCCTCAACTCAGACACAAGTGGTTGCCATTTCCACTACCAAAGTGCATGCCTCCCCAGGCAGCTCAAAGTAGTCAATTCTCACTTACTCATTCTTACGAAACCATGATTTTACTACTATAAACCTTTTGGACATTGGCATGTATGTGTAGTATGAAACCATTGCTTTGCCTTTAGTATACATCTTCATGTTGGATATTGAAGGTAAATGCCCATAAATGGAAGATTAGTCTAGAAGAAAGGAAAATAGCTGTTTGTCTGTGCCCTGTCAGTGCGGACTGAACACCCTACCCTTAGGTTATGTCCGTGTTCAAAAAGCATACCTGCAAACTCCTCTGTTTTCTTATTTTTCTAAAGATTCACCTGGTTCAATCCTGTACTTCATCCAGATCCAGTGAGATCAGTTTGTCATTTATACGGTGGGGGGGGGGGGGGGGGGGGTCTTAGTAGTAGTGTGAATGGTCCATAACCCATAGGGAACATCTTCCTACTATAAAACCCCACATATACCAGTATTTAAACTTAATAGCCATGGCCAATAGACCATTTTTAGGCACAAGGGGAGGGAGGGAGAGAGGTAGGTCGCTGTAGCACCTTGCCATAGGCTGTAGCTGATGTATGTCGTTGGAAAGCCAAGATCATAAGGCCTAAAAAAAAAAAAAAAGTTGTGTTCATGTATCCCAACCGACCCTACCGTAAACTCCCGCGTAGAAGACGCGCTGCGCGTATAAGACGCACCCCAAACTCAGCACATGCATTTTCGCGTATAAGACGCACATTTTAAGGCTGAAATTTGTAAGATTAGTACATTTCTATAGTAAAATTACCCCTCGTTTAAGACGCACACCCAACCTGAGAGAAAGCTATAAGACCCCCCAGCATTTTGTTTGGCGTAGAGGACGCGTCTTATACGCGGGAGTTTACGGTAGTTTTTTGGCTCGTCCCTAATTTTTTTTTTTTTTTAGTAAAATTGTCAAAAATTGTATCAATTCTGCCAGAAAATGTCAAAACCTAGGCATATTTGGTATCAAATTGAAGCTAATGCTCTCAGGAAGACTACTACCTATAGATAACCAATATTTTTACAGTTTTAAGGAAGTTGTCATTTTTCAAAACAAATTTTTGCTGATACCCCATACGTTTGACAAATTTTGAGCAGTCAAACCTTTAAAAAAAAATGCAAAAAAAAAATCTGAACAACCTACACTAATTTTTTTTAGCTATGTTACCTGAACACAACAATTTTTTTTAAGGCCTAAGGAAACAATCACTTAATCGTCAATTAGGTAATTTGAAAATCCAAATTTTGGGAACATTTTCTAGTAAAATAAAAGATTCAATGAAAATAAAGGTGATACACATTGACTCATTTCCCTAGCCCCCCCCCCTCCCCACCCACCCACACAATTGCTTCTTTCAACAGAATACCAGAGCCAGGTATTGTAGAAAATTATCTTCACCAGAATAGACAGCATCATAGTGTCCCATCTTATTACAGTCAGTGGTCACACATATGGGCCACTGATAAGACAAAGAGTATTTGGTGCTCCCTACCACTGACCACCATCTGTTCATTTGTTATGTGATTGACTAGACGTCAATCACATACTTATATATACATAGACCGCAGCACAAAACCACATTGGAACAAAGAGGGATTCTGACAGACATAGGAACAAAGAGGGAAATTTGGCCCATACTCTGTCTCTGTACACATTGGTGTTGGTGTATATGTTTTGGTATATAATAGCTATATAATATACCGTAATCTCCCGCGTAGAAGACGCGCTGCGCGTATAAGACACACCCCAAACTTAGCACATGCATTTTCGCGTATAAGACGCACATTTTACTGCTGAAATTTGTAAGATTAGTACATTTCTATAGAAAAAATACCCCCCATATAAGACGCACCCCCAACCTGAAGAGATCCTATAAGACCCCCCAGCATTTTGTTTGGCGTAGAGGACGCGTCTTATACGAGGGAGATTACGGTAGTTGAAGGTAGCCCATAGGCCATAAGCCATGTAGATGGTACAGCTAGCATTTACACCTTAGAGACAGAATAGTCTCTGTTCTGGGGTGGTCACAGTTCAGCAGCTAAGAACAATAGGGGATTAAGGCATTTCTTCAAGCCTGCATGCACCAGTGGTCATTAACCCCTCAGTGCCACATAGCAGCAGTAAAATTATTAACCCTACAAGGGCATTGAAAATAGAACATAGGATTCAATCACAAGTAGGCCTAAGGCCTAGACTTAACCATTTCCGTATATTAAGTGATTTTCCTGTCTGATCTTTTATAAAGTATCAGTCCGGCCCACCCTCCCCACTGGGGAAGGTCCAGAAGCATATGACCACTGACTGATTAAGAAATGGCGCATTATTTCTCCTGGAAGCTGCGCCATTGACTCATTGAAATAAATCCTAGCAATATACCTGATAACAACCGCAGCAACGCTTATAGATTTGGAGGGGGCATTACTCCTGGCAGGCCCTTATAAATGACCTGCAATTAAAATTCAAGATCTAGGTTTGGTGCAAGCATAAGACTTATTTGAGCACCTCATTGGCATAGGGTCCCCCTACCCCCAGAACTATTGGAGCCGCCCAATTGACCACTCAGCTCATTTCCAAAAGTCCAAGACAATTTGCTGAAATTCTCTATGTTACTTACCTTTTTCATCTTCCAATGTATTCTATGATATACTTAAGATATTTCTCTCTCATCCTGTGAAGTTTTGAGTGGCTATCACCAACGGTTCTATGAGTAAATGGCCACCTAAAATGCCAAATTTAAGATTAAAGTCATCGAAACAAAGCACTTGATTTTAATAGTTTGTAGTCTCTTCAACAAATATTCATCTCATATGGTTAATTTTGTGAACCAGGTCCTGGAGATGTTTCCCAATACTCCGATGAGCCACAAGGCAATCCTGAAGGAGATACAGAAGGAGACACTCAAGGACATAAGGTTAGTGATGGTGAACATTTTTAACTCGAAAAGGGAGTTATAAGGAGACACCCTGGGGCCTTCGCTGGTCCCGCTGCGGGATAGATGCGATAAGCCCACAGGTAGCTAGCAACTGACCTTGTGACGTCACAAGCTCTTGTAGAGCTAGTCACATCACCGAATATCATTATCATAAATTATGATTTGCATATCACTCTTCAATCATTGGCAAACTACAAAGCCTTGGTATAGGCGAGTGACGCATGGGCATGCACATACACGTGCGTCACTCGCCTATACCAAGGCTTTGTAGCTGCCAGTGCTTGGAGTTGCTAGCTACCTGCCCTATACCGAGCGTGGGAGGTTGGGCTGCGGAACCAGCCAACCTGGGGCCCTGCACTTTCAGTCATTTTGTCAAGTTTCAAAAAAGATTTTATATATAAGAGGTAGAATTACTTTATGAATTTGTAGTACCATTAAAGGAGGAGATGAAGGGGTCTTGCAGGAAAATGTATTTCATTACCAAGTTTTGTAAATTTTGAGAAATTATCAAGAATTCACAGACTCAGTTGGTTGGCAGCCATAAGACGCTTTTTGCCTCCAATGGTGAAGGTATATGAAGTTGATCCATGTATCAACTTTCCCGCCCTCTTTGGCCATGTGGTGCGAAAAGCGCATTTTTGGCGGGAGTTATGCGAATAGTGGCTTGGTTGTGCGAATAACCTGGGTGAGGGAGTGCTCATGCAACAGGATGAGTGCACAACTCATGGGAGCCAATCACAGGCTTTTCACTTATCAAGTTATCAGCAATTTACATTGCTGCATTATATTTCTGCTATCTTTATCTAATTGACAGCGAAACACCATCAGATAGTTAATTACCGTAATCTCCTGTGTATAAGGCGCACAACGCATATAAGACACACCTAGAGTTTTAGAATATGGTCAAAAAAATTAATAATTCATAACTTTTGTTCTACTGAATAGATTTTGAAAATTCAAAAAGTTATGTGTAGCTAAAACACCCTGTAACCTGTTTAACCCCACTATCTCATATTACCGGAAGTTGTGCTTCAAAGAGCATATAGAATACCTGCGCACGAAATGCAAGAAAGCCCTCAATCTGCTAAGAGTAGTGGCACACCCATCCTGGGGAGGAGAACAAGCCACATTGCTAAAGCTCTACAGGGCCCTAGTTCGCTCACAGATAGACTATGGCCTATCCATCTATGGAGCAGCCAGTCCCTCATACTTTAAAATGGCTGAGTCTATTCAAAACCAAGGTTTACGAATCTGCCTGGGAGCCTTCAGGACATCTCGCATCAAAAGCCTTGAAGTAGAGGCCAACGAACTGCCACTCCTCTTGAGGCAAGAAAAACTATCTCTCCAATATGCAATTCGAATTGCAGCAAACTCTAACAATCCTGCAACAACACTGCTCAAAACACCCGCATATCAGGAGGAATATGACCGCAAGAGAAAGTGGTTCCTTGCTCCATTTGGAGTGAGAGTTACAAAATCACTGGAAGAAGCAGGCATTGATCTGAACAAAGTCATGGAACTGACCATTGCAGAGAGACCACCATGGACACTGTCCCAACCAAAAATCATCCTCAGCTTAGTCCCACACAGAAAAGGAAACACATCAAGCACTGCTTACCAGGCAGCTTTCAACGAACTGCGCGACGAGTATAAGGACTATGAGACCATCTTCACTGATGGATCTCATATGGCAAACAAGACAGCCTCAGCAGCTGTAAAAGGCCTAGACTCTTACAAAGAACGCCTTCCAGATGTAGCATCTATCTACTCGGCAGAGTTGCATGCCCTCTACCTTGCACAAGACCATGTAGAAACCTCAGAGGCAAAAGACCATCTGATCCTCTCAGACTCACAGTCATCACTTAAAGCCATGCAAACAGGTGCATGGAACCACCCTCTAGTAAACAAAGTGCTGGAAAGACACCACCAGTTAACAGAGGAGGGAAAGAACATCAAATATGGTTGGGTCCCTGGCCATGTAGGGATTCAAGGAAATGAACAAGCAGACTCAGCTGCCAAGGATGCCCTGGGCTAGGCAGTAGTACAAATGCCACTTCCATCAACAAGTACATATATAACAAATGGCAAACATCATGGGACGCAGAGGTGGGAAACCAACTCCAAAAGATCCAAACAAAGGTCAACTTGACCAAACCCTACAAGTGCAAGTCTAGAAATGAAGAGAAAACTATGAGCCGCCTCAGAATAGGTCACACAAGACTGACCCATGGTTACAGAATAGGGAGAGAAAACCCTCCCAAGTGTGCCCGCTGTCAGAACCCCCTGACAGTGGAGCGCATCCTCATCGATTGCCAACAGTGTCCCTACAGGGCACAATACCACGCTTGTACAAGCTTGAAAGAACTATTCGAGAAACACAAACCAGAGGAAATATTGGGATATATAAAAGCCCTTGGGCTCTACAATAACATCTAGTTGAAACCTGATGATTACTTCCCCCACATAGACAAATCATACCACCATTTCCGCTGATAGTGCCTATCAACCTGTGAAGCACAGGATAGCCACTTAGTGCCGCTAAAGTGCTGTAAAACACAAATCAATCAATCATATCTCATATTCTGACTTAGTGGGAGTGTAAGATATCAAAAGAAAGATATTGGTGTCCCCCTTGTGGATCCAGGGAGAACTAAAACCTCCCGTACAAGACGCGCCTTATATGCGAAAGATTACGGTACTTCTGTGTGCAGTTTGCAGTCATTTAGAGTAAGTTAGGGAAAAAGAAAGTGTGTTTCAGGTAAAAATTAGGTAGGGTAGGTCAGATTTTTTTTGTACAACTTTTTTAACTGCTTCAGAGACTTCTGATGAGTCGCGGTAACTCTGAGGGCTAGTCAATGTGAATCCAGGATGACTTAATTGATGGAAAACTTGGCAAAAAACCTATATGTTCTTCACAAATGGAGAGAGAAAAAAGTTATGATCGGCCCTTTTTAGCTAGGCAGGGTCAGGTAACCTGAACCAAACAAAATCATGTTGATTTCCTGGGACAGGATTTGGTTTTTCCTATTTTCTGTCAGCCAGCGGGCAGCATTTTGTAATGGGACATGCCCTTTACATGGGAGATTATGGTAGTTATGCTACACTTAGCGAACTTTGTGGTAAGATGCTTTATCCCCATCAGTGATGATCCTCATATTTGTTTACATCCATTATGACCTCTTCTTATGTCACTTTCTCACGGATATTTCTGCATCAATGTCCCACTTCTAGGTACATACTACACTTTGTATCGCCATATATCTGCCAGTAAATTGGCATCTAATCTGTAAACAGTCCCCTTGCATATGTCCTTACATACTGATGTGATATCTTTTCAGTGGAACGACGCCATTAGCATGTTTAAACTCAATGCTGCATGCAAACTCAAAAGGGGTGGATAGTATCTTCTACAAAGTGACTGGACGTATGGGTGTCTATGGTCTCAGGGTAGGTTGTTTTTCTGTTGACAATGATGATTATTAACCCATTATTGGATTCTTTCCCTTAAGGGAAAGAATCCTGAGTACATCTATCTACAGTGTCTTAATTGCTTTTTGACCAAAGACCTAAAGTACCTGAAGCCGTTTGGGGCTTCAGAACGGCTTCAGGTACCTCTGGTAAAAGTACTATAGGGCCTCAATGACTGTGCCACTGTAGCCATGCAAAATCCGGTGCCTTGGTTCTAAGTTCTAAAGGCCGAGAAAGCCTTCCATTAACCCATTAAAAGCCACCTACATATATATATATGTAAATATATATATATATACCGTAATCTCCCGTGTATAAGGCGCAGCCCGCGTATAAGGCGCACCCCTAACTCAGGGAGGCCTGTCCCACGTATAAGGCGCACCCCTAAGGGCAGATTTTTGTTAATTTAGTACTGTTCTATAGTAAAAATACCCCCCCTATAAGGCGCACCCCAAACTCAAGGTACCGTAATCTCCCGCGTATAAGACGCAGTGCGCGTATAAGACGCACCTAGAGTTTTGAAAAATTCTCAAAAAAAAATGAAAAATTCATAACTTTGGTTCTACTGAGTGAATTTTCAAAATTTAAAAACCTGTGTGTATCTTGGACCCCCCTGGGCCCCCTTATGCCCTATTATGACCATTATGGCATGTAACATATCAAAAGAAAGGTCTTGGTGTCCCCCTTGTGGATCCAAGGAGAACTAAAACCCCTCGTATAAGACGCGTCTTATACGCGGGAGATTACGGTAATGTCCCTCCCACGTATAAGACTCAACAGCATTTTGTTTGGCGTATAAGATGCACCTTATATGCGGGAGATTACGGTATATATATATATCAGGGATGTAAGTCTTCAGGATTTATCAGCATTTCCTGATTTCTGAATGACATGTATTTTCCTTATACAAGTGGTAAGGAGGGCTGTTTGGAAAAATAGAAGGCTTTTATATCAAGTAAATGTATGGCTTCCTGATTTTTGCCCATGCCTGACTTACATCCCTTATATATATATATATATATATATATATATATATATATATATATATATATATATATATTAAGGATATATATATATATATATATATATATTGTAGCGTTTGCCAACCCCGCCTATGAATAAAGGATGATCCAACTCCGCCAACTTGTGTTCAACTCTTATACTTTATTGCCTGGCAGTCTTCGCCACACCATCTAAGTCCTTATGCTGTCTTATGGTGAATACCTGAAGGCCAACCCTGGAGAACGTCCCCATCCAGCTCGTAACTCGAACTGTCCGACGGAGGATCGCTTTCCTATATATATACACCTTTATATCCTCCAACGCTGGCTCGAAGAACCATCAAGTCAGCGTCGGGGGATCTACTCCGCCAACATGTAAACAACGTCGGCTTCTGACATGACTCCGAGCTTAACGGTCTCGCCGCCCCCACGCCAGGGTGGTTTCAGCTCCTCCGCCAAGCCCTCGGTCTACGCCACACTCTCCCCAACTAATCAATAACATTACGGGGGAAAAGAGTGTTATATTACCCTCCTACGGATGGGTATCCAATTTAGATTATCATTACTACACCATGGCCCCTGGGTGTCTCTTCGTTAAATGCAAGGAAAAACATAGTTATACAGTGTCCTACTTTCCCCGACCCCTGCGGGTGGTGCCTATTCTAAAAGATCATGCACGCTGCCGTCCCCTATGCAGCACATAACTATATACATCAAAAATTTATACAATAAAACGTCGTCAAGTGTCTTGTTTCAAAAAGGTACTCCGCCTGGTTCTGCCCGCTGGTGAACTCCGTCCAGCATCTCCCACTCCGCCTGGAGCCTCCGCCCGGTCCCCCGAGCGCTCGTCTACTCCGCTCCCGTCCCGGATCGCCGTCTGCTTCCCCCGGAAGCTGGGGTTGCTCTCCCCCGTCCTCCCGTCTGACTCTGCAGGGTAAGACAGGAAAAGAAGGTTCAGAATCCCATCAAGCCAGTGCTTCGTCTCCGCCCTGCCACCCCGCCGGGTTGCCCCTTACTCCGTCCTCGGCCTAACCTGTACTGGTTAGCCATTCGTGACGACCCTTTCTGCATCCTAGCTCCCTGTACTTGTGTAGCCCTGCTTCTGACCCGGATAGCACCTCCGCCAAGCCCTGTACTGGGCCCTTCCTCCACCTTGTAGACATCAAAGGGATACACTTACCACGCTCTCTTGGTCGTCGCCCTCCTCCGTCTCGTCCTCCTCCGCCTCCTCCGTAGTTCCAGTAGGCGCCGGCTTGGTGGGCCACCTTTGACCACAGCAGCCGTCCTTGTTCCCCTGGCCGTAGCGAGTCCTTATGACCTGCACCAGTTCAAAGTCCCCGGTAGTGAGGGACTGTATAGAGGAGGACTGCAAACCCCCTGGCACAACTCGTAGATCCGGGCCTAGTTCCCGCGGCAGCCTCAGTCTTTTAGAGTACTCCCGTAGTTCTGCTGGTCCGGAGTAATCCCCATGCCACGGCATCCCCTCCTCCGCGGCCTCTGCCACCCCGTCTCTGCCAGCCGCCGACCTCTCCACCCTGGGCCGGCCTACTTCCTCTATGTTTACTACTCCTTGGGTAGAAGCTACTCCGCCTTCCTTCATATCCCCCACGGGAGCACCAGTAAGTACCAGGACCCTGTCCTTGTCTACCATGGGTGGCGGTTCAGAATCGTCCATCCCCCCCACATGGGTGTCCACCCCTTCAGGCACTAACACGACCGTCTCCGCCTTCCCCCCTTCCTCCCCTCCGAGTTCAACTTGTAACAGAAATTCTCCCCTGGGAGAGCACAGTACTAATCCAACTAGGCCCACTCTAACAGTCTTTGGATAGCGGTCCAGTTTAGGCAGAACAACCATGGTATTAGTTTTAGCACCTCCGGTTATGGCCGCCAACGGTTTACGGTCATCCCCCACCCGGATAGTCTTAAGTTGACTCGCCAGCTGGTCGGCCGCCTCCTCCGCCGCTGCTGATCTTGCTTGCTGTCCCTGACTTTTATTTTGGCTTTTTGCATCGGCTTCTATTAAAAGAGCCTCTAGGCTTCTCTTCTTTGTGGTCTTCCCCCCCCCCCTTTTCCTTTAGGTGACTTTGGCTTTTCTGGGGTGACCTCCCTCCTCTGCTTCTCTATCTCAGCCTTCTTGATCTCCTCCTCTTTCAGTCTTTTCTCCTCCGCCTTCCTGCGCTCATCCTCTAACCTTCTTTCCTCCACCTCCTTACGTTCTTTCTCTTGCCTTTGCTCCTCCGCCAGCCTGCGCTCCTCCTCCTCCTTCTGCCGCTTCTTCCTATCTCTCTTCTCCTGTTTCTCTGTTTGGTTCTTTTTCTTCGCATCGTCTATCACTGCCATGAACTGGGCTTTGAGCTTAGGACATCTTCCCACGTAAGGCGGAATAACAATGGGCTGCTCCTCCGACTCCTCACTGGTCTCATCGTTCTCCTTCTTCTCCGCCTCCTCTGAACCTCCTTCCTCCGCCGGGTCAGGCTTCTCAGGGCCCCTGTCCTCCGTCTTCTCAGGCGACGTTGGTTCCACTATAGTCACAGTTTTTACAAGCTCGGGCTTGGGCTTGTTTACTAGCTCGTAGGGACCCACCTTCTCCGGAGAGGAGTCCAGCCCATTTCCCCCTAAACCCAGACTCTCCCCGTCTTCCCCACTAGTAGCAGAGATGTCCTCATAGGTAGATACTTTAAGGGAAGTTCTGGTAGTAGGCTGGTCTTTTCTGGTCTCTTCGTACTCCTTCTCTAATGCCTCTATACTAACTGTCCCGGGTGGGAGATCCCTTTGCATGCGGAGGATTGTCTTAGTCGGTGTCTCCCCTTTCCGTCCATATTTTCCCACCAGGAGCCCTATCACAAATTTTAATTTAGCCGCTACTTCATCGTCGATTTGCAATTCCCCTGAGTCTAAGGCGGGGTGCTAGAGCCAGAAGACTTTGGGCCGGGGGTGTGCTTGGCCCGGCTCCTCCGTCCGCTGTTCCCGCCGCCTCACCTCCTGTCCTCTTAACCCTCTTCCCCGCTGACCCTAGTGCTCCCTCCGTCCCCTGCTCATACAGTCTCTTCACGCCTTGACCCCCAGAACTCCGTGTGGACCTAGTGGACACGCCGCTCTTCGGAGTAGCGCCCCCATCTGAATACCCCATCAGCTGTTCCAAGTATTTGGAGGCGGCGGCGGCTTCTGACTCCTCCAGTAATGAGATTCCCGGGGATGTGGCCGCGGAGAAGGTAGACCCCTGTTGGCTACCCTGGTCGACTGTTGAAGTGCTGGGTTTGGGCTGTTCCACTGTGGAGCTGCCTTGCCCGGTGACTTGTATCTTCGCTTTCCGTCCCCCACTACCCCCTCTCCTCTTCTTTGGTAATTTAACTGGGGTCTCCTGGTGCTCCTCTGCCGCCTTCTCCAGGGACGTGTCAGTAGAAGTGCCGGCTGCCCCCTCCGCTGACTCCGCAGCCTTCCCCAGTGGTAGCATGAGGCACTCCTCCGGGGGAATCCAATTGTCTATTTCAGGGTGTATGCGGCTGATATGCCGCCGTAAGTCGTCTATTCTAGCTTTGGCCACCATGTGGTCACACTTTGGCCCTGGGCACCGGTATCCCTCCTGCATCTCAGCATGCGTACGTAGATGCCTGTTGAGGCCGTCTGACCTCATAAAGAACCACTGTTTCCCCGCCTTCCCCCGTCGGCAGATCTCGCAGTGGTACCGGGGTACCTCCTCCCCCTCCACCATCTCTGTTGGCACTGGTTTGTGCTCTTTGTTTCGGAAAACAGGCATGACTATCTCTGGCGTGGTCCAAAAGCTGACCGGAATTGACTGAGACGGAGGATGTCGGCGGCTTATATCCAACTCAGGGGCTGCCGGGTCCCCGCCCCCCTCCACCAGCCGACCAATCACGACGCGGGCAGGTCCTCCGCCGTGGTGGCCATCTCTGTCTCCCCCCCGCCGTGGGAAAGTTTCGCTTTCCCACGCTCTCCGTCTCGGCCTTCGGTGTTGTTATCCTCCGACCGCCGACTGCTGCTGGACCCGTGGGAACGCTTCCTCTTGCACTCTGACGTAGTCTCGTGGCGGTGGCTTCTCTCACTCCGTCCGCGGCTAGTACTGCTTGATTCCTCCCGACTCCGCCTGCTGCTTCCCGTCTCCGAGCGCCTCCCCTCCCTCTGATGGCCACTGGTGGACCGGCTGGACGAAGAATGTGGCGGGGAATACCCTCTTTCTCTCCTCCGTCGGCGGCTTTCCCTGTGTTCGGAGCTAGTTTTAGAACTGTGAGAGACTGGTGGTAACTTTGCCGGAGCCTACCTCCTCCTCATAATCAGGCAGAACTACTTCACTTTTGTTCGCTCCCACACCCCTCAAAACCACTCGTCTGGTATCATCCGCCATTGTACTCTGGAAGTGGCACGTTATCTCTAACGACTCTCCTTTTATTACATCACAGTTGTTTATTGCGTTGCTTGGTGACTCCCGCCGCCCGCCTGTAACTTCGGTGCTAGAGGGCGCTAACAGCCCTTCCTCCGCGTGGTTGACCCTGTCGCCGCCGGCCGGCGCCACCGCCCGCCGAGCTCTTGTCCCGCGCCTAGCTTCTCTCTCCTCGTTGACTTGGTTATCATACACAGCTTCTTCGATCATTTCGAATATTCTCCACCTTTCCTGGTGTTTGGCCAGAATTTTCTTTCTTTTGGGGTCCCTGGCCCTCCTAGCCCTTTCTGCGCGTATCTCTATGTTTTGGAGATGATTTCGCCTCCGCCTGGCCAGCTCCACCTCGTCTTCCACATCCTCCTCGTCTGATGGCCCCATCTCGTCCAAGGCTCCTCCTCTGGCTCTACTCCCCTCCAATGAGACATTTCTCCCTCCTTTTGTAACCTTTCCTCCTGTTCCATCCATCTTGCACACCAGTCTTGGCTTTCCTTCGACATTCTCACTCCGCCCTTGAAGTTCCTGGATCTACGCCGTGTGCCCCGGTTTGGCGCCAGTAGGACTGCTCGTATGGCGCTGGTTCCCCGGTTCTCCGCCTCGTCCTCGGAGTCGTCCTCCCCCGTCTCTGACAGGCTCAACTCTCCATCCTCCGTCCCCTCTTCTCTTCCTTCTTGCGCTAATGGTGGATCAGGAACCGCCTTGAGTGCATCATAGTGGACTACTCTACTTGTCCTTCCTTTCCTGATCTTGTATACTGCTTCTCCCAGTCTCTTCACCACCTCCCATGGTCCAGTCCAATAACTCTGCAACTTCGGTGTCAGCCCCCTACTCCGCCGGGGGTAGTAGTAGTAGACATAGCTCCCTTCCAGGAACTCCGCCAACGCCGCTCTTGTGTCATAATTTCGTCTCTGTCGACGGATAGATTTACCCAGAGCCCCCCTTGCCGTGGCGTAGGCAACAGCCATATTGGATTGAAGTTCTGCCAAGTACCCCCTTCCTCCAACTTTATCGGGTGCCAAAGGATATACCAGTTGCAGTGGAACAACCGTCTCTCGCCCTAACATCAGCATGTTGGGAGATAGCCCCGTGGAGGAGTGGGCGGAGGAGCGGTACGCCGCCATAACAAACGGTAATCGCCTATCCCAATCACGCTGGTCCTCCGCCACCACCGTGGCTAGAAGCATTTCGATGGTGCGATTGGCTCTTTCCACCAATCCATCACTCTGTGGTCGGAAAGCACACATTCTAGTTTGCCTCACCTCCAGAAGTGCTACCATTTCACGGAAAAGCCCCGACTGGAAGTTTTTTCCTTGGTCCGTGTGCAACTCCGCCGGCGCGCCAAACCGGCAAATAAACTCCTCTACCACCACTCTAGCTACTGTAGGTGCCTCCTGGTTGGGCATCGCATAGGCCTCCGTCCACTTGGTAAAGTAGTCTGCTGCTACCAGTATGTACTGATTGCCGGCTGAGGAGAGAGGCAGCGGCCCCATAACATCCAGGGCCACCCTTTGTAGTGGCAGACCCACCCCCACATGCCCCATTGGAGCCCTATGTGGAGGTGGGGCGGTTTTCCTCCTCAAGCAGGGTTCACAGGTGGCACACCATGCCGCCACGTCCCTCCTAAAGTCGGGCCAGTAATATCCTCTTTGCAGTCGGCGGATGGTCCTATTCCTCCCCAAGTGGCCGGCGAGGGGCTCCCCGTGCACCTCCCGGAGTACCTCTCCGACTAGCCTCGGGCACCGCGATCTGGAAGTGTTTCGTCCCTGCTAGATCCTCCCACCATCGTCCCAGTACCCCTTTTTCCTCACATAGCCTGGTCAACTGTGTTCTCCATGCCTTCATTTCATAACCCCAGGTCCTTTGCTCCCCCTCCGGGGGTGCTTCTCCGCCCCTTACCCAGCTGCGTACTGCCGCCAGTGTAGGGTCTCCCTCCTGCAGCGCTTGCCACGGAATTCCCTCCGGCGGAGTAGGCCCCACCGCCACAGGCGGAGGGCCCCCGTCCATTTCCTTCCTCTGCGCCCTCGTGAGGACCCGGCAATGCAACAACTCCGCCTCGTCCTCCCTTCCACACTGCTTGCAGGGCTGGCGTGACAGCCCGTCGGCATTGCCATGCAACTTCCCCGGGCGGTGTTGAATCACTATGTCGTAAGTGCTTATCACCTGTAACCATCTGGCTAACTGCCCCTCCGGTTCTTTGAAGTCTAGCAACCATCTGAGGGAGGCATGATCGGTCCTCACTATAACAGGACGTCCTATGAGGTAATGCTTGAACTTCCGAAGTCCAAACACTATGGCCAAGAGTTCCCTCCGTGTGACACAGTAGTTCTTTTCGGGCTTACTCAGTGTACGGCTCCCATAAGCCAGGACCCTCTCCACCTCATCTTGCTCCTGAGCCAGCACCACCCCAAGACCAGTATCACTGGCGTCGGTGTCCATTACTAGCTGCCCGTAGGCCCGAGGGAATGCAAGGATAGGTGCCTCCGTCAGCCGGTCCTTCAGGTCTTGGAACGCCTCCGCACACTCCTCCGTCCAACGGAATACGTGACCCTTCTCCGCCAGGGCGCTCAGGGGCTTTGTGCGGGTAGAGAATTCCGGGACAAACGTCCTGTAGTAGCCAGCTAGTCCTAAGAAGCTTCGTACCTCCGTCACTGTCTTAGGTGTGGGCCAGGACTGTACAGCCTCTATTTTCTCCGGGTCTGTCGCTACCCCTTCCTCACTGACTTGATGCCCCAGGAAAATGACCCTCCTCCTTGCTAGCTGGCACTTGGAAGGCTTTATTTTCAACCCCGCCTGCTCCAACCTCCGCAACACCTCCCCTAGACGGAGTAGGTGTTCATCGAAGGAGGCGGAGAAGACGACAATGTCGTCCAAATAAACCAGGCAGGTCTTCCACTGCAATCCCATCATTGCCACCTCCATGACTCTTTCAAAGGTACCTGGGGCATTGCACAGACCAAAGGGCATCCGCCTAAACTGGTATAAACCCCTGTGCGTGGTAAACGCTGTTTTCTTCCTGTCCTCCTCCTCTATGTCCAACTGCCAATAGCCGCTGGCGAGGTCCAGGGAAGAAAACCAAGAGGCTCCGGCCATGGTATCTAAACAATCCTCCACCCGAGGAAGAGGATAGGCGTCTTTGACCATGGCGGCATTCAGCCTCCGGTAATCCACACAGAATCGTGTTGTTCCGTCTTTCTTTTTAACCAGGACCACCGGAGAGGCCCACGGGCTGGTAGAGGACTCAATTGCTCCGGCCTCCAACATCTTTTCCACCTCGGCTTCAACAGCTTCCCTCCGGTTTTTGAATGTCTGAGTTCCTCGATGGCCCCCGGACTTAAAACTAAATAAACAAACAAACAAACTCCGGTGGGGCGCTAGCCTCCTGGGCGGCTGCTTTATTGGCGGATGGTTCCCTGTCTCAATCTTATGTTTGGCCAGGGAGGTATGGCCCTTATCTTCCTTATGGCATTGGAATGCCCCAATGTGGCGCCATAGCAACTCCGCCAACTGCCTCCGCCTGTGGCTCTCCGTCCCTTGTACCAGTTCATCTATCAAGGCTTTGAGGTTCCCCCCTCCGGACGCCTCCGCCACCCGGCACCAGCTCCCCTTGCTTTCCGACTGCTCCGCCCCTCTGTCGACTTTCTGAATAGCGCCCAGCGTCATATCTCGGTAAATAACTAGGTTCAGGCCCTGGGTTGAGTACTCTCACCCAGGTTTCTCTCCCCTCCGGCCTCACCAACCCCCGGCCGACCAAGAACTTCGGTTCACCCTTGTGCCCCGCCATGCCCTCCACCACTCCGTCATCCCCCGTCTGCCATGGCCCTCTTATGGTGCCTTCCAACAAGGACTCTTGTCCCGACTCTAAGACGGCTGGACGAGTGCTCACTATCCGACAAACCTCCTCCCATTCTGTCCATACTAGCCCCCCCCGGGCGACATCCACCATCAGGTTATGGATACGGAGGAAGGCTGCTCCTAGGATTCCCTCCGTGCCTGTGTCGCTGACTACAAAGTCTGCCTCGACCGTTTTATGTCCCAACTGTAGGTTTGCTTGTACCTTTCCCTGTATACTCATAGGTCTCCCATCGACGGAGTAGACCTTCTCTGTAGCTTCCCTCAGTACCCGTCCTCCGCCGTGTCTCCTCCACCATCCCTCAGATACCAGATTCAAGGAGGCTCCTATCTACTAATAATTGTATTGGCGACCCCGCAAGGTGGCCCTCCACTATCAATCCTCCGCCACCTCTCTCTCTGCGACCCTCTATTGTGTTGGCTGGCCCGTTTACTCCGACCTGTACCCGGCCCTCGGTAAAGGTCGGTTCTAGTTTCCCGCCGCCGGGGGCGTCTGCTCCTCCAACTTCTGGCCCCCTTCTTTAGGTTTGCCATTGGGGCACTCCCTCTTGAAGTGGCCCTCTTGGCCGCAACCGAAACACGCCGTGCTGCTCTGCCTCTTCTTCTTTCCCCCGGCTGTTGGCTCGTCCAACCTTCTTACCAGCCTATCTATCAACTCCGCCATCTTATCCATCTTCTCGTCATTGGATTGCAGGTGCTCACTGACGGAGGCGTCGGCAGCCCTCACCCTCTGTAGGGATTCCTGTTCATTCTTTAAATAGGCCTCCGCCCCCACGGCTGTCATGACCGCCTCTTGCAAGTTCTTTGGTTGTGTTTGGTATACCCACTGTCTCAATGGATTGTCCAAGCACAAGAGGAACCTGTCCACCACCAGCGTGTCAGTTGTGCGTGCATCCGCTTCGGGGTAGGCTAATCGGGTGTATTTCATCAAATCTTCCTGTAGCTCCTGTAGCCCCTCTCCTTTTCTCCGTACCCTCGTCCGCAGGAATGCCTTGTAAGTCTCCTCCTGGTTGGTAGGCTCGAAGCGTTCTACCAGGGCTTTCTGCAACTCCGCATACCCCTCCGGCGTAGCCGGCCTCCGCCCCGCCAGAAGTCGCCTTGCCGCACCCGACAAGCTAAGCCCCAGGAACATACCCGCCTCCGCCAAACTCCAACCATTCACCTTAACACACAAGTCGAAATGGTTGAGGTAATCGGCCAGGTCTGTAGTGTCATCATATTTAGTGGGCTTCACCACTGGTTTACTCTTACTGTTCCCTTCTCCGTCTGCTCCCCCTCAGGGTGTGTCGTCTCTGCTGTCTTTCCCACTCCCAGCAGAACTCTCCACCTTCAGTGGTAGCCCGCCTTCTTCTTTGACAGTCTTCTTCACCGGAAGGTTCCCTTCCTCCACCTCGGCTTCCTTCACTTCATTTCTCCGGTCCCCGACCCGTGGCTTGTTTACCTCCGCCCACTGTTCCTCCGTCCACCACCCTCTATGGGGCCCCGTGTCCCGTCCCGGGGTATATCCTGGCCATGCATCTTTGCCCGGCACCTTCCATTTTGGCCGTCTCGCCCTCTCCTTGTCTTCCGTCTCCCATGGCCACCGGTAAGTATCTTCATCCTTCACCCGATCTCCCTTGCCCTGTGGTTCCTCGGAAAACGCTGGGGGTTCTCTGTCAACTGGCTCCATCTGTCTCTCCGGAAGGTCCTCCTCCTGACGGGCTACGCCTCCCCTCCTTAACGTCACCTCCTCATCGACTACCTCCAAGAGGGTTCCCTTGTCCTCTCTATCTTCTCCCGTCTCAATATTGACATTCTCGTCCTCTGTTGAATAGTTAGCAGCCTCTGCCATCCTTCTTCCGTGGATACTTACACCGCTGTCACCAATGTAGCGTTTGCCAACCCCGCCTATGAATAAAGGATGATCCAACTCCGCCAACTTGTGTTCAACTCTTATACTTTATTGCCTGGCAGTCTTTGCCACACCATCTAAGTCCTTATGCTGTCTTATGGTGAATACCTGAAGGCCAACCCTGGAGAACGTCCCCATCCAGCTCGTAACTCGAACTGTCCGACGGAGGATCGCTTTCCTATATATATATACACCTTCATATCCTCCAACGCTGGCTCGAAGAACCATCAAGTCAGCGTCGGGGGATCTACTCCGCCAACATGTAAACAACGTCAGCTTCTGACATGACTCCGAGCTTAACGGTCTCGCCGCCCCCACGCCAGGGTGGTTTCAGCTCCTCCGCCAAGCCCTCGGTCTACGCCACACTATATATATATGTTAGTAATTGCTCACTATTGACTAATATCTGACAAATTGTGAGTAATTACTGACATAAATGGACTAAGTGTTGTTTGTTAATGACTAAGTACTGGCATATATGGACTGTAATTACTGACATATATTGACTAATTGCTGAGAAAGAGTGAGTAATTATTGACATATATTGACTAATTTCTGATAAATAGTGAGTAATTACTGACCTATATTGACTAATTGCTGACAAAGTGAGTAATTACTGACCTATATTGACTAACTGCTGTTATATAGTGACTAAGTACTAATATTGACCAATTGCTAGTGAGTTATTACTATCATTTATTCATTAAAATACTGACATATATTGACTAATTGCTGATGAATTCTGAGAAAATACTGACATGTATTGATTAATTGCCGATATATAGTGAGTAATTACTGACATATATGGACTAATATTTATATCTATAATAAATACAGTATATTAATATTAAAAAATGTTACCTATCGAATATTGAATTCTAATCTTCAAATGTTAATAAAGAATTCACTACAGCATTGCTGTACCTATCTAAAAATTTCTTAAAGATTAGTGTCTCAACGAATCATAAAACAATCCTTACCTTTCCAGAGATGTCAGACCTTCAGAGGTCCGTCTATTTTCAGATGTTCAAACTTTCCCAAAAGTCAGACATCTCAGAGGCTTCTTCCATCTTGTAATTTATATACCTATGCTTTATTCAAAGCCAAATCAACTTGATACAACCGAGTTCTTTGTCAGTAAGCTCAAGGAATTCAATATGTTTTTGGTCAGGAAAAGTCGGGATTCTGATCCGAGATTCTTGTGGGAACCATGCACAAGTGATCATGTCTCATACCGTAATCTCCCACGTATAAGGCGCAGCTCACGTATAAGGCGCACCCCCAACTCAGAGAATGCACAGCAGTTAGTCCATGTATAAGGCGCACCTCTAAGGGCGATTTTTGTTACTTTAGTACTGTTCTATAGTAAAAATACCCCCCCCCCCATAAGGCGCACCCCAAACTCAAGGCAATGTCCCTCCCACGTATAAGACTCAACAGCATTTTGTTTGGCGTATAAAACGCGCCTTATACGCGGGAGATTACGGTAATTAATGTCTCCTTCTGACACTATAAGTGATCATCGCCTCAGTACAAGGTTGTATCTGCATATTTCAAGTTTACAAGAGAGGCAAAAGGAGTGATGCAATTATTATAGCTTTATTCAGAGAGGTACAGTACTTGCAGACTGCCTGACCTGCCAGGAACAGGTGTAGTTGTGAGACCAGGCCCGGAAGTCACTGATGTCAGCATGCAAGTGGTGCTCCAGGGAACCAGTCCGGTTCCGTTATATCGCTTTAGCACACAGTTGACACAACCATATTGTATTGGGGCCTGTAGACATATATCATAGAGCTTCAATACTTTCATAGAAGGTAGATAAGGGTCAATAGCTGTTACAACAGAAGAAAACTCAATTTTACCAAAATGTTGGTTACAACTTTGTTGCACCAAGGCGCCGTGTTCATGTCTTATTACCAGCACCTACTGCACTGGGACACTGGGGAAGAGTCATTTAATATAAAAATACGTCACAGGCTCATTGCCATTGGTTATGCACTCAGGACACCCACTGTCTTAAATTCTACGGACTTCACCCACCCTGCATCCGAGTTCTGTGCACTCTGCCCACCCTGCGTCTGAGTTCTACACACTCCGCCTATCCTGCCGCCAAGTTCTATGTGTTCCACCCACCCCTCGTCTCACTTCATCTCACTTCTATACACTCTCCCAATGCTGTGTCTCACTTCTACAAACTGCGCCCACTCTGCATCTCACTTGTACACACTGCGCCCACCGTGCATCTCACTACTACACACTGCGCCCACCATGCATCTCACTTCTACACACTGCGCCCACCCTGCATCTCACTTCTACACACTGCGCCCACCGTGCATCTCACTTCTACACACTGCGCCCACCGTGCATCTCACTTCTACACACTGCGCCCACCGTGCATCTCACTTCTACACACTGCACCCACCGTGTATCTCACTTCTACACACTGCGCCCACCGTGCATCTCACTTCTACACACTGCGCCCACCGTGCATCTCACTTCTACACACTGCGCCCACCCTGCATCTCACTTCTACACACTGCGCCCACCCTGCATCTCACTTCTACACACTGCGTCCACCTTGCATCTCACTTCTACACTCTGCCCACACTGCATCTCACTTCTACACACTAATTTCTACACACGCCGCCCACCCTGCGTCTGAGTTGTACGCACTCTGCCCACCCTGTGTCTTGAGTTCTATGCACTCCCACCATCCTGCTTCCAAGTTCTATGCACTCCCAACTACCTGTCTCACTTCTACACACTCCACCCACCCTACATCTCACTTCTACACACTCGGCCCACCCTGCATCTCACTTCTTCACACTCGGCCCACCCAGCATCTCACTTCTATGCACTGCACTCGCCCTGCGTCTCACTTCTACACTCTGCCCATGCTGTGTCTCGCTTTTACACACTCCGCACACCCTCCGTCTCACTTCTATGCACTCCACTCACCCTGCGTCTAAGTTCTACGCACTTCCCACTGAGCGTCAAAGTTCTACATACCCCACCCACCCTGCTTCTGAGTTCTGCACACTCTGTCTTTTGATATGTTACACCCCCCATAACTGTTAGAACCTAAGGGGAGTCCTTTGGGGCCTAGCCACTCATATATTTTTAAATTTTAAAAATCCATTCAGTAGAACAAAAGTTATGGATTTTTAATTTTTTTTGGCTATACTCTAAAACTCTAGGTGCGTCTTATATGCGGGATGCGCCGTATACACGGGGCATTTAACGGTAATATTCCATATTCGTTTACAAATGACACCTGCTATCACGTTGTTCTTGTTTTTGGTTTTTGTTTCAGTGTGACCTTCCTGATGGCGCTGTCATGCTAGAGATGGAGGAAGAGGAATCTGATCTCAATATAGACGAGGATGGCCGACCAATGGAAACTGCAGGCCATACTGTCAAATCTGCTCGGGATAGGAAGAAAGACAAAGGTGGTCCCCACTGTGAATGATTTGTTATATTCGACCCCCTGTGCAAGACAGCTTATATGTGAGGATTAAGGGTTCCCATAGGTCAGGGAAAATAGAGTGGTCAGGGAAAGTCCGGGAATTTTATGAAGTTTTGCCGTGAGTCAGGAAAAAATCTGCCAAATTTATCACTTGTTTTTAATTTAAGACAGGTGTCCCCTACAGTGGGCATTCAGAATTTATTTCCAATATAAAGTCAATTTTTGCGAAAATTAGGTTTTGATTTATAATCAATTTTGAACTTACAGCAGTGTTTGTGGTTGCTATTCTAAGACCTTTGGTATAGAGTAGGCCAAAAAAAATGAATTGTTTGTTTCATTTTGCCTCCTGACGGAAATTTATCACGATTTTGGGTAAATTCAAAACAGGAACGCCCATTTCCTTGCAGTATTACATCACAAGGCCACATGTTTGTATGCATGATCATATCACATGATACCTGTCTTCTCATTGGGCCACATGGTTTGGCTGGATATGAAATGCCATCAGTGCCCCCTGCAAGCTGCATGGTCACGTATACTCAGTTTCACTTCTATGAGTGATGGGTGGATGGATGTAGGCATTGATTGGCTATGGTCAGTCTCAGCTAATGAAGAGAGAAAAGGCTTACACAATTTGTGGCTGGTTCAGTGTGAGAGAGGAGAGATAGGATGGGGTGCTGTCTAGGTCAGGTTATGGTCATTTCATATCAGTGAGGAGGTATATTGAGGGTTACATAGTGCTTGCATACATGTACTTCAACATGCTTTGATACACTGTATGCATACACTAGCCCCTTGCAGGTCACATAATTAATAAATGTATTTTAGTATGCTTTAACATCACAGCCCTCTGATACTCATAGGCCTGATATGCTAGTAATGGATGCCCCCAACCCTTCCCCACACACCCCCTTTTCACATCCAAGAACTAGAATAGAAACTGAAAGTGGGCATGGGCACAAAGTCTGGAAGTAGTACAACGCTACAGCATGACCCTTCTTGCAAGTGATGCAGTGTGTTTGGAGGGGGTATGGTGTTAAATGCTGATGTTACCTTTAGTATTTCCCTAACCAGCGCCTGCGGCGCTGCAATAATGATGGGCCGCGGGAAAGTGCCGCCAGCGTTCACAGCGTATGTCTGACTTTGGGTGAACTTTCAGTTGCATCAGACTCATGATAATGGTGCATGCTGGGACTGCCTCAATGAGCATAAAGTGAGACTGACACTTCGGCCCAAAACCAACTATCAGGCTGTCAAATACCTGTTATTATTTCTTTCCTCTTAAATAGATGACAAATTCAGATAGAAATACATGCAGGGTTGAGAGAAAAGAAGAATGGGTGGATTGAAAGTGAATAATTATAGAGATTTCTTGATAAAAGCAGTCACGTCAGTGCGTGAAAATAGCAGACGAACAGACAGACTCGAGTCCACGTCAATCTGAAGTGGGGGAGGTTTCATAGATGAGGGGGGTAATCAGCGTTCCTACACGTCATGGAATTAAAAGTTGTCAGGGAAAGTCATGGAATTTCTGAAAATTTCTTTTTGAGTCATGGAAATGTCATACAAAATTAAAATTTTTGTCATAGAATCTGAATCTGTGGATTTTGTGGGAACCCTGCCTAATGCACCAGTAGGCTTCTCAGTATACCCCAGACCCCCCCCCCCCCCCATTTTCACCTATAAATGGCAATTCCAAGAAAAATCTCTGCACTTGTAAAACCTCATTTTTCTTTTCCACGTCCGGAGATTGCATATAACTATTAATTGATACATATTGGGCTGTGCTGTAGCATTTACCTTTGTAGCACCATGTTTGAGAAAAAAATAATTGTATGCTTGCAGTGAATTTTGCACGGCTCCCTGAAGGTTATGTGACGATTCCGCCTGCTTCAGAAGATACCACTCTGACTGCAGTGTCATCATCAGTGGTGTCAGAACACGGTTACTCACAGTCTGTCAGCACCAGTAGTGACCCCTCCTCTGCTACCAATACTGTACAGGCCACCAGGAAACACAATATGCGACCTAACCGCAGGAGGAAAACGCATGAGTTACTCACAACCACAAGAAAAACATGTCGGAAAGGTACACTATTGTAAATACTTCTAAAAGGTAAATGGATATCCTCTCAAAAGCAAAAGGATGTCCCAGGGATATAATTTTAATGAAAACACTGTCATCATAAAATCATTGAAAGAACCGATTTTATTCTTATAAAGAACAAGGAACAGAACTCAGTCAGTTTACCCATTTGACTATATATTGAATAAGGAAAATTAAGGTTTTTGTTTGTCCTTTAGTTGAAGAAGCCGAGGTAAAACCTAAGACTAAACCAACTCCTGTAAACGGGGCAACAGCAACTGTAGCAACTACACGCCTGAGTTTGTCATATGGATCACATGCCCCACGGCAGACACTGCGGGAACTCCTTGCGTCCATACCAGGCTTCAGCATGAAGGTACAGTATATATGCAGATTCTTTCTGGGAATATCATTGAGTTTGAGTACTTCTTATTTGCGTCGGGCTTCCCTAGCCCACTTAAAAGGGTCTATATCTCCTCTTTCCTATCCCCTCAGGATGTGTGTGGTGCACATATGCACGGGCACTGACACATTCTTCTGTGAAATAGTAATGTAGTTCCCGCCATGAATATGACCTTAGTTGTCGAAAAGGCGTTAAACATAATTACCCACTCACCCACTCCACTCTTATTTGCGTTATACATTTTAAACCTCACCTTGAAAACGACCCTGGGCTACCCTAGCCCACTTAAAAGGGTCTACTTCTCATCTTTCCTATCCCCTCAGGATGTGTGTGGTGCACATATGCGCGGGCACTGACACATTCCTCTGTGAAATTGTGTAATGAGGTTCTCGCCATGAATATGACCTTAGCTGTCGAAATGCAGTTAAACATCTATTACTCACTCACTGAAAACGACCCAATCAATATACTGGTACAATTTGTATCAAATGTCAACACAAGTTTACTTTGGAAACATCCTACAAGCCATCATAAGCGAGGTTTTATAGTAATATTTAGTAGCTCAAATGGTGGAAACAGCAATTTTGGTGATCACAAGTTTGGTTTTCAATAAGCTCTATCCAGTTCCTTTCCAAACCGGAATATACTATTAATCATGAATTGCTCATGTATGAAAGTCAGCTAACTTTCACTGTAATGGCAACTTTCCTTTCTATTGCCCAGCCAAGGCGAAACCACAGGCGAAAGTTAAGCGCAGCAGCACAAATAGAGCAGACAAAAGAGGGATGCATTGATTTGGAGACGCCAGGATCTATACTCGTGAATACAAACTTGCGTGCCCTGATCAACAAGCACACATTTGCTTTGTTGCCTGCTGCGTACCAGTACAAATTGCTTCAACTGTTACCAGAGTGTGACCGCATACCTACTGCAGAAGGCAACCTCAGGTAGGCACAAAGAAACCATTTTCAGAGATGCCACTTTTCCTGGTTTACTAGGAATTCCTGGTTTTGATTCCAAGTTTTCTGTATTAAATTATGTTAAATTCATGGGAAAATGTGTCCAAAGTCCAATTTTCCTGGTATTTGTCGGCCACTGAGTGGCATCTCTGCATTTTACCTTCTCTAGTCATTCCAAATAAAGAATCTTCCCAGTTACCTATTACCCAAGTGTTTCATGAACTTATATCAGCAATGTTTTCTAAGCCCGTTTTTGGGAAGTTTTAGAATACATCAGTCTAAAAATACCATACGTAAAAGGTTAACCTTATGTAAAAGGTGCAACCAGTTTGGGGTTCCCACAGGTCAGGGGAAATGGGAAAATATGTAGTCAGGGAATAATGAAAATCTTGTCTTTAGTAGGGGAAAATCGGTATGAATAGATTCCATTTGGTGAAGTCTTTGACCTATAACAAATGTTCTGCACAAGACCTTTGGTGCTAGACATTGGTTAGTCACTGGCCCAGGCCGGCCTCGGTCATTGGTGGCGCCTTTTCATGTTTCCCCAAGTTTTGAAAACATCACGTTGTACTGATAAAACAACCCTCGTTTCCCTTTTGTGTTATCTCTTTGCATTTGACTTTTAGTTTGAACCTTTGTCTTTGTCTGTCAATAGCAAAAATATGTCCTAGTGCAAGAAATTTGTTGCTGTACTCAGGTCACCTTCTTATACTGGATACATATCCTTCACTATACGGCTCTATAGACAAGATATCCATTTAAAATACCCTTCACACATTGTCCTCTATGAAAATCATTGATTCAGGTGCTGAAAATTCAGTAGGCTATGAGTACGGCTTTGATGATGTGCTCCTAACACACTGTCATGTATAGGGTTTAAACCTTAGATATCCTTAACATATTGACCTTTATGGAGAAACCAGAAGTCTTGCTGATTGAAAAGCTAACAGTGTTACCCTTTTTTTCTGTGACAATCCTTGACGACTTAAGTTTGTTAAATAGTTAATTTCCCTAACATTTATTGTGGCATATGAATCTGCATTACTTTTTTGGCCCAGGTTCCACCTGGGTCATTGGCGACGACCTGCAGGTCAAATTTCATGATTTCTATTAAACCACCAAACTTACAGTGTAATGATTTGGAGATACGGGTAACTTATCAATTTACTTCAAGAACCAAGGGATAGATCGGAATCTCATCTCTCAGACAATACATCTCTCTTGTATGTGAGCCATGTCTATCTCAAAAGAGCAGCCACATTTAACTTACCTTTTTGGTTGCCACATTGACTACAATCCCTTCAACATAGAGTCTATTAGGCGATTTCATTCTGCGATTACAAAAACATACTACCGTAATCTCCCGCGTATAAGACGCGTCCTCTACGCCAAACAAATGCCTTGTGCGTCTTATAGGATCTCTACAAGTTGGGGGTGCTTCTTATACGCGGGGTTTTCCAACATCTCATTTGGGAAAATGTGCCGATGACAGCTTGAACTCATAGCGCCAGCACCGCGGCAGGCCGGGAGCTGTCGACGCGCTCGGCGGGTTGGACGCCGACCGTCTGCCGATGACAGCTTGAACTCATAGAGCCTGCCCCGCGGCAGACCGGTCGGTGTAGATTTGCTTGGCGGGTTTGACGCCGACCGTGTGCCGATGACAGCTTGAACTCATAGCGCCAGCACCGCGGCAGACCGGTCGCTGTAGATATTTGCTCGGCGGGGAAAACGCCGACCGTGTGCCGATGACAGCTTGAACTCATATAGCCAGCACCGCGGCAGACCGGGAGGTGTCGACGCGCTCGGCGGGGATAAGGCCCACCGTGTGCCGATGACAGCATAGACTCAACAGGTTGACAGTGCGGTGTGGCTTGCCGGGGTGTAGGGACGCATGGGCCGACGACAGCATAGACTTCTTTTAATTTTTTTGGGGGGTGGGGGGGTGCGTCTTATACGCGAACCCCCCCCCCCCCTGCTGAGTTGGGGTGCGTCTTGTACGGTTTTTTTTTTTACAAATCGATTCAGGGGGGTTGGATGCGTCCTCTACGCGAACCAGCCTACCGTGAGTTGGGGAGCGTCTTCTACGCGCACCGCGTCTTCTACACGGGAGATTACGGTAGTTCCTATGGAAATTGCTGATTAAGATGCTAAAAATCCAGCAGGTGTAGAGGTAATCATGGCACGCCATATGTACATGTACTACATCCAGACTGCTACTGAGGGCGTTCCTTCTTTGTTAACTCAGAAAGTTAACTTTTCCGAGTTTTTAGAGACAGGTGGGGGCAGGGTGACACTTTAAGAACTAAATTGCCTGTTTCAAAGATGGGACTGTTCAATTCAACCTCAAATAACATGATAATGCTTAAATATGAGGCAAAATGAAACCTCTCATGAAATACCGTAATCTCCCGCGTATAAGGCGCATCCCGCGTATAAGGCGCAACCAGAGTTTCAGAATATGGTCAAAAAAATTAAAAATTCATAACTTTTGTTCTAATGAATGGATTTTCAAAATTCAAAAAGCTATGTGTAGTTTTGACCCCCGTGACCCTCCTGGACCCCAAATGCAGCAGATGAGCTTATATGGGAGTGTAATATATCAAAAGAAAGGTCTTGGTGTCCCCCTTGTGGATCCAATGAGAACTAAAAACCCCCGTATAAGACGCGCCTTATACGCGGGAGATTACGGTAGTGTACATATTCAGGATCATAGAGGTGTAATTGTTACCTTTTATCTGGTTCTTTTCTTTCTGATATTAAGGTTTTAAAAAAGTAGGTCATCTCAAAATGGGTGCAACATCCTTTGTGCACTCAATGCTTTTCTATGGAGGTGTCAGGTTTCCCGCCCTTTTTAAGCAGGGTGATGGTCTCATTGTTCATTATTTAGCAGGGGGAACTGAGGTGTTTCCAGCTAGGGGGCAATTATAGATGAATATTCTATACCATAGTGTTTTCTTCTTGGTTTATTCCACTTGAATATAGCAGCATATAACTGTATAATAGCATTATTCTAACACTTAACATTACATGAATATATAGCGATAGATAAGATATTTTGAAAGGGGAGAGATTTTCTGATACTTGGTCCACCTATGTTAAGTACATCCTGTGTCCTACCCTGCTAAAATATGAGCCAGCTATAACTCTTCAGTTTGCCTAGTTCACTCATTTCTCACCAGGAGCCACCACCTCTATAGAACAGTGCTGATGTCAGCTACATCCTGTCACCCACTGTGGCTCATTATTGCCGTTCGTTCTTAGGAACGAACGGCTATAGGAGGGGACCCATTCTTAAATACAAGCTCTCATAGTGGTGCTTCCTTGCTCTCCATGTATAATCCTGTCCCATAACTACAGTATTCAGTATGCCTATACTTGGATTAAAATATGTGTGTTAGAGTTGGGAGAAGTGTGGTGGTGGTGGTATTGGTGGTGCTGGTGGTGAATCCTGGCCCTTTGTTCCAGGACTAAGCACTCCCCACTACTCTCCCTTTGGTGGTGGCCTTGTAAGAACCACTGCCCCAGCCTGGGGACCTTGCCAGCACCACCAGCACTGCACTTCTCACTGCTGCTAGTATACTCTGGTGCCCTGAGGTATAAACCCTCAGGGAACCACCATACAGGAAGTAGTATAGGAAGTAGCAAAGCATAGTGGTAGTTTACTATATTTCTCTCCCACCATGCCCCTCTTCCACCTGATGGGAACTGGAAATACTCCTCTCTCTTCAAGCATAGGTTTTATTTTTTTAGTCTGAAACATATGGCTGAAGAGTGTCAAGTTCAGGGACATTGTGGCAGTCACTAGTGTCTATATATGGTACTAGGTACAAGTGTGTAGGGATCCAGGCCATATATGGTCAATTTGGATCTTCAAAAGTTATCAGATGGATGTTAGTGACCATTAGGACACCTCAACTACCTAATTTTATTGTTTTCCATTTGTGTCGGCCATCTTGGTTTTCGGAAACACTACACTACTCCCACCCCTCACACACATTCCATGGAAGGCAATAACAGGTCCACCACAACCACCGCCACCACCATCAGTAGCGTAGGAAAGCACCACTATTCTGTGCTTGACTGATTTGCATATTTTAATCCAGGTATAGGTATACTCCATACTGTAGCTATGAGATAGGATTATACATGGAGAGCGAGGAAGCTCCACATTGAGAGCTTGTATTTAAGATTAGGTAACTTGATAACAAGTGATCTTTTTTCCTTGTATCATAATAAGAATACACACGGCATTACAGCATTGCTGTGTTTACCTTCCTGAAACTATGCTATAGATTGATAAATTGCAAAACACACAACACATGAAGAGCTTTTAGATTTCGTATTAAAATCATATTTGTTCTCCAAAAGTCTTGATCTAAGATCCTATTTACAATGTTGTAAATCAATTCTATACTTTTTAGAATATAATATGAATTGGCCGAAAATATTGGATGAATTTCTAATCCACGAAACGCATGGCAATTCCAATGCTTTTAAAAATTCGTATTAAACTCAGATTTGATCGTCAAATTAAATCTGAAATCCTACTATCTTGATCATAGATCACAGATCCTAAATTGAATCCTTTCAATTGCATCCTTTCAATTGCATCCTTAACACGGGACTCCTTGTCTAGCAGGGAAGACTGAGGTGTTTTTCACGAATGGGCACATTATCACTCTTATTGTAAACTTTTTTATAGGGGGCAGAGAAGTGTTTGACACTGTCACAACATTTCCACCTGACTCCTGACATCACAAAATTTCAATATTTTGCTGTTGTTGGGGGATTTAACCTCTTGGTGAAGGTTTGGGAAATTTTATGGTTCCTTTTCAGGCCTCAGTTATTATTTAAGCACTTGTCAGAGTTATGTGTGATTTAAATCGCTTCGCCCCTCTTTGGTATGAACCTTTCCGAGTTACCTGTGATATAAATCGCTTCAACACTCGTTTCTGTATATATGAGGGGAGACTGCCATACCCCCTACCTACCCTGTAGTTCACATCGCAACAAAGCCTCTTTAAGGGAAAATATTGGTGAGATCATTTCCTCTTTGTTCTTATGTAGTGATGGACTGCCATACCTTGTTCTACATCTAGACATCTACTGAGGGGGTTTATTATGGGGGGCCGTGCCCTGCTGTGTACAGTGTAGCTATGTCATCATAGAGAGAGGCCCCCCATTCTTTGCATTGGGGTTTTGGCGAAAAATTAAGAGTTTGAGTTGAATAGCGTAGGCAGTAATTGGAATGTGTTTAATCTGAGAGAACTGTGAGAAAATCAAACATTTTTTGAACATGCAATTTCAAGGAATTGTTAAAATGTGATTATTTAAGGTATAGAAAAGTAGAGGTTCGTTAAAGGTGTCCAATTTGTCCATAGAGCTCTATAGTAAATAGACTTTTTTGTTACTGCATGTAGGAATGTCATTTTAAGTCAGATGTTAGGATATGCCATCACCAGTATGTCTGAGAAATTTCTTGTTTTTTGTATGAATAGTTTCAGAGATATTCACATTTTTGTATTTGATTTTACGACCTTACCATAAAGTTGTTTGTTGCAGGGACTAGCAATTGTACTTGCCTTGTAAGATTTGTTGTAGGTTGAAGAATGAGCAGGGAATTTTGGGTGATTTTTTTATAAAAATGTGTTTGCTAGATATATATGTAGAAATGATAAGAAAAGCGAAAAAGGTTAGGTTTTGATGTTCAAAGTTGATGTGAATTGAAATTTGATTGATAAAGTTAGGCCTGGTACTATGACATCAGTGCAGTAGACCAGAATTGCATGTCCTTATATGGTAAGGTAGGTTGGGAGTAGGAGTAGGCA
Organism: Acholoe squamosa; assembly: GCA_949317995.1. Taxonomy (NCBI): domain Eukaryota; kingdom Metazoa; phylum Annelida; class Polychaeta; order Phyllodocida; family Polynoidae; genus Acholoe; species Acholoe squamosa. The sequence continues at coordinate 52,571,056 of OX439036.1, read as the reverse complement.
TCTGGTCTCTAGCATACATTAACTTGTGGGACTATCCATATATGGTCATAGATTAGATTTCTGATAGATTAATACGCATGAATGGTGATCTGAATGACTGTTTCAAGTTGTTGACCATTTTCTTATATGGTAAGGCAGGTTGGGAGGGGGAGTAGGCACCTGGTCTTTAGCATACATTAACATATGGTAGCCGCTGGCCATGCCTGATGACATTCTCCCCAGATCATGGGGAGAAGTACTCTTGAACTCGACTAGATGGGAGTATTTCTGTTCTCCAATCACAGACTATATCCAAACATCTGTATAGGAGAAACTGGTTAACCCTTGGGGTACTAGGGTGCCCTCTTGTGAGTAAGGGCTAAAACAGGGGATGATTGACAGCTAACTTCTTAGACATGGCCTGCCTCTATGATGTCATCAACATAGAGGTAGTTCGCCAGCCAAGGGAACACTCAACAGTCCTGGGATGGTGTTTGGGGGGGGGGGACTACTCAGTCATGCCTCAGTAGTCCTGGGTGGGCAGGAGTAGGGTCAGTGGTTAAGTAGCTGCCCAAAGGGGCAATCAGGGTAGCGGTGGTTGGGGGGGGGGGTCCCATCCAGCACCACTTTCAGACTTCACTAAGGGTGTATATACCTGCATCATGCTACTGGAGTAGATTTATGTTAAGATATCCAGGGATGTAAGTCTTCAAGATTTTTCAGGAATTCCTATTTTCCGAAATATTTTAAACTGTCAAAATCACTAACTAAGAAGGAAAATCAAAACGGTCTCCTTCCACCCCTGGAGCCCTGCCCGACCTCCCAACATCATTCCTAACTTGTTACAAACATCTTCCTGACGGTCTCAGTGAAGGAAATCCCGCAGAAAACCGGAAGTCATATACGATTGTGGTCAGAAGTGAATACTGCAGGCACACTGAATGGTCAATAACCATGTTGAAAATAATGCCAATAAATATAAAACCACTACACATGTTGTTGAACATTTGCTGCTTTGGATAAAATACCAGGAGGGCATTTCTCAAAGTGCTTACCCATTTTTTCAAAGGTTAGATTGGAAATAGTGAATCTACATTTTATTCAGTGCAGATTTAGGCAGAATCAGGGTGTTTTTACGCGATAGTCCAGTGCTCAAAATTTTTGTGGTCAATTCATATTTTAAGTCAGCCTATATTATGAAGGAAAGATGTATCTATTAATTCTGGGGTGATTTTTAGAAAATGAACATGTTCCAATGGGTGCTATCGCGTTTCGCGCTACATTAAATTATAGTGCGGAACCAATTCCTTCTGTGAGACCTAAAGCATATGGGGGATTATCATGAAGAAGGAAAAAACCCTTCAAATCAGTTCTTTTCTATATTAATTATTTAGAGAAGGATTGGTTTTGCCAAATTCTATGGAAAATATGTTCATAGGTCTCTAAAATGTGTCCAAAATCAAGGAAAAATCATGTTTATATTGCTGTCGGAGTGGTCTGCAGGCCGCACTGCAGGTTCATTTCAGTCTAGGCCCACTGGCATAGTGCAGATTATTTTGATAGGCCCGATTTATTTTTTACCCTATTCTTAACAGGGTATGCATACCATATCTGTGTAGTATTGGCCACTTGCAGCTAGTCTAGGTAGTACAGAGAGGGGTTATTTTTGCGCTTTGGCATATCATCTGTATTAGTTAAGTTAGGCACTGACACCGCAAATGGTATATCTACCGCTTCAAGGAAACTATCCAGGGTATACTATTTTGGGACATTTCTTTGAAATCATCTAGAAATATAGTATTGTATAACCCAGTATCCATGTTATGTACCGTAATCTCCCGCGTATAAGACGCGCTGCGCGTATAAGACGCACCCCAAACTCAGCACATGCATTTTCGCGTATAAGATGCACCTCTTAGGTACCAATTTTGTAAATCCAGTACATTTCTATAGTAAAATTACCCCTCGTATAAGACGCACCCCCAATTTCAGTACATCCTATAAGACCCCCCAGCATTTTGTTTGGCGTAGAGGACGCGTCTTATATGCGGGAGATTACGGTACTCTCATAAATCTTCCCAGGCATGGCATGTGAATATTGTGTACTTTTTGCAGTGATTTTTATATATTTTTCTACAATTTTTCATAATTTGTAAATTATATCCACAGTAAAATACAACAAGGACACTTACACCATATAGAGCAAGATCAAAAGAATATCCATGCCAAATTTGATGGTCCTAGAGGCACTGCTTGTCATGAAAATGACTCAAAGATGAAGAGGGCAGTGTCCTCGGACAGAGACATAGAAATCAGGCTGATTTTGGGTATAACTTGGCCCGAAAGGCACCCTATATCATGAGATAGAGTGGTCCAAGGAGCATAAAACCTAGGGGCCTGTGTAAAAACATCTATTGGATTATAAAAATCTCAATTATAGACAAGACATGCACACAGCCCATTAATAGTAGGTCTCAGTGAAGGAAATCCCGCAGAAAACCGGAAGTCATATACGATTGTGGTCAGAAGTGAATACTGCAGGCACACTGAATGGTCAATAACCATGTTGAAAATAATGCCAATAAATATAAAACCACTACACATGTTGTTGAACATTTGCTGCTTTGGATAAAATACCAGGAGGGCATTTCTCAAAGTGCTTACCCATTTTTTCAAAGGTTAGATTGGAAATAGTGAATCTACATTTTATTCAGTGCAGATTTAGGCAGAATCAGGGTGTTTTTACGCGATAGTCCAGTGCTCAAAATTTTTGTGGTCAATTCATATTTTAAGTCAGCCTATATTATGAAGGAAAGATGTATCTATTAATTCTGGGGTGATTTTTAGAAAATGAACATGTTCCAATTGGTGCTATCGCGTTTCGCGCTACATTAAATTATAGTGCGGAACCAATTCCTTCTGTGAGACCTAAAATCTTCCAGATTTATTTGCTCAGTCAGGGCTGAATATTTCCTGGTCTCTGATTGGTTAAAATGTCGCCATAGTTATGCATTGAGACACCAGGGGGCAACTTGTCAGGCCCAAGTGGCCGTTTAGAGAACTAGAACTTTGCTTGTGGTCACATGGAAGTTTTAAGTCTACCCTCTCGTGAGTCAAAATCAATGGTATTGTGGAATTAGTCCTACGTGAACTTGTTCCTGTGTGAACAATTTACAGATATAACTATGTTCATTGTTCTAGGAGGTATCTGAGGTACCTGACTTACCATAATCTCTCGCGTATAAGGCGCATCTGGCGTATAAGGCGCACCTAGAGTTGAAGAATATTGTCAAAAAAATAAAAAAATCATAACCCCCCCACACCCCGTTGAACCCCCCTTTGTTATTTTTTGAGTTAGGGGGAGTGTAACATATCAAAATAAAGCTCTTGGTGTCCCCCTTGCGAATCCAGGAAGAACTAAAACCCCTCGTATACGACGCGCCTTATACGCGGGAGATTACGGTACATCCCTGGATATCAGTAAGGCATTTATATAACTCAATAGGGTCGGACTGATGTATTCTTGTCCCCCCACCCCCTTTCTATGATCTCTTGTTCCACGGCCCCCATACTGGTAAGTGGTTACCAATTGAACTGCTCTCGCTTAAAATTGCTGTCTAGTTCTTCTTTGTGTCTATATATAAGAGTGGACTGTCATATTTGTAAAACTCACTGCCATACCCTAGGAAGGTATCGTGGTCAATGGCGAACTCGCAAGAGGGCACAATTTGGGAAAGGGAGGAAGATCATAGCCTAGACAAGGTATGGAGGTCCATGAAGGGTATGGTGGTGCATGGTGTAACTGTCTCACTACCATTCTCTCTAGGACTGCCATACCCTGTCTAGTTAGGGGTTGTATGGCGGTTCCAGCAGCACAGACAGGCTGTTAGGGTGGGTATGGCAGTTGCAGCAGTACAGACAGTCAGGCAGGATGGGTATGGCGGTTACAGAACCACACAGGGGAAGGGCGATATATTAAAAAAGAAGGGAACAGCCCCCATCTCCACATGGGGTGTGATACTGATGGGGGTAAGAGCTCTACAGTATTGTCTTAGGCCACACCAAAAAAAAAAAAAGTTGGTCTACTGATTTTGGTTTTGAAAAAATGGTGCAAGCAAGTGAAAATTCTTTTTGGGGGGGATTTTTTTTTTCAACCAATTGATTCCATGCTGGAAATGTAAGGCGCGGGCAAATTTTTCATTTAAAAGAAAAATATGGAGAGGGCGATCCGTAGACCAACTTATTTTTGCGATAGTGTAGGCCTATATATGATGATCTTGTAAGGACAAATAACTAATTCTTGACCAAATTTGTCAGCAATAGATTAGCATATGTCGGCATCTAGTCATTTCTTTCTATGCCTCAACTCATATGTGCCAATCCCTGGGCCATATGTGATGTATTAAATCTGTCCTCCTATCGACCTTGTGCTGTCGATATTTTGTAACCAAACAAACATTTTTGCAGCCACCTTAATCCACTGATGCCCTATTGTTGGCAAGTGACATGAAATATTGCGTATTCTCGCTGATGCGGGGGAAAGAATGTTAATTTGAGAGCCTCCAAAATGTCTTTGAAATAATTCAGGCATCTTGTCCAAATCCTTTATTTTTTAACCACCACCCCACTTGGAAGAGAATCTGATTCTGAAGCAAGAGCCTCTAAAACAGTAAAAAACATAGTAAAATAATCAGATTTTTTTCCTTTTTACCTCCACCCTTGCCCAAAATTGTCTCAATAACGGTTTTTTGTGGTTTTCTCAATATCCCACATACATCTCTGTACCTTTTACGTAAGGTATTTTGGTAGTTTTAGGAGCATGTCACGAACAAAGGTTCAACAGATCTGGAAGGTATCTACCCCATCCATATTGTGTCTAAAAATGCAATGACAAACCATGTTTTCCAGGGTCGGTGGCACTGCAATGACCAATGAGTTCTTCACCAAAGCTTGTGGGGAGTGGAGAGAGCGACTATCTCAAGGTATGCCTTTTTTTAGTACAAATGCATGACCTGATAATACTAGACAGATTGGGCAATATTCACATACAATATTAACGCATACCATACTTGTTATGAATATTTGCCGTTTAAGGACAACTAAATTGTGTATATACCAGTGTACATGGAGTGGGGGGGGGGGGGTACCATCTTCCAGTTTATCAAAACCCGTGTTACCAATTGTGCCAGCAGATTATCTCTGATTTGTATCTAAATTTGTATATACATATGTGGGATATGAATTAAACGAAAATAACTTTCTCTTCGTAGGCGAATTTACTCAAGAAAATCAGCAGAAACTAAAACACGAAGAGGAAAAGGACCACATGAAAATAGATCCATGGAAGGTGTGTTTATCTTTACATTTCTACCAAAATCACGGATAATTATCGAATGATCTGTAGAACACACAAAGTTCACTACCACAGTACATACCATAAAAGTGGCTGCTTATTATTGGTCCACACTATATTCGAAAATGGGTGTATGCATTGGCGACTTAAGTTTTCGAGGGGGGGGGGGATTTAAATGTAACCTCAAAAAAAAAACACCTGCGCAGATGTTACATTGTCGTCATTGTAGATGGGTGCACTTCTGTCTAAATGCAACTGTTTCTGGAAATATAAAACGTTTTGCTCGAGAAGCAATTACAAACTAATGTTTCCCTTCCAATTATGTTACTAGGTCAAGCACTTCGAGCCAGTATGGGGACAAAAGTAAGTATTTACTATATAGATGATGCTACAAAATGCCAATATTGTGAGAACGTGAAAACTATCAGAATGTCCACATCAAAGCAGGCATCCTCTGCAATAGTGAAATGTTGTATTTGACATACCGCTGAGTTTAGGACCATTAGAGAATGTGACACTTTTAGCGAGCAGCATCTAATAGTGGACACTAAAAAAATGATTATTTTGATGACAACATAATATATTGACTACACAATAGCTTTAGATGATATATACACATATCCATTAACATCCTAGAAAGAAATGATGAAATATATACCTGGAGGTTGATATGCCTAGTAATTGCAATAGCACATGGCAAGCGTAAGGTAAAGGCTGAGACCGTGGCTATTAACATTGTAGTTAAGCCCTATACCAATTCCTAAGTGATAAGAGGAGCATCAGAAAATAATATAATGGAACTGAATCATTGAAATGTGTCTACGTGAAAATATGCTACATTAGTGATCAGATTATTTCGAGGCTTCATATTATTTGTATTGATTATTGATATGACAGTTAGCTTTCATTATGGTGCACCTAATAGCAGACGCCTTTCAACAATTAAATATAATCATTGCAATTATTATAACTGTGGCACTTCAATCCTGCTTGCAACCTCCTAACTGCATATCTATGCTCCTGCGCATTAATATCATGTCCACGTGATTCCTCAGGGATGTGATTTCTTCTATATCTGTAGGATATCCTACACTTTTGGGCCAAAAAGATGACCCCTGTGATTTCCCCAGCTCCAGTGAGAAAATTTTCTAGCATTTATGGGGGGGGGGGGTGACTGATATTTTGAGGCTATCAACTATAGACCAAGTTGCTACAGTCTTGTCTGATGTAGCTTCCTACACATTGGTCAAAATGGAATTACATCCCTGTTACTGAAAGAAACTATATGGAGGATAAAAGCGTCATGAAAAACATAGCCATGGGATTTAATGTACGTTTCCTGATTTATAACTGTATATGGAAGAAAGTATATGAAATTAAATATCAAAGCTGCAGTTCGTGGTACGATGAGTACCTTTTCCAATGAACAAGTAAGCTGTCCGCTATAAGGTACTTGTGTCCGCTGTTAGGTGCTACATTATCCCTTTTCTGAAATAACATTTCCCATTGTAATACATAACCAATGTCTATATGGCTCTACCACCATCTTGTAAATACATCCTGTGTATGAAAGTAGACTTGCTTAAAATTTTCTAGTGCTGAGCTAGATGGAGAAAAGACTAGGTGTCCGCTAATTTGGTCTTTAAGTCAATAGGTCCCGGCCTATTCTGGTGTATGATATTATATAGGCTGGAGTTAAATGCAGGGTATTAGGGTGATAAGTGCCCACCCCCTTTATGGGGCATTTCCCAGACTAGAAAGAGGCCAAATTTTCATTCATCAATTGGAGTGCCATCTGTCTATGCCATCTCTATGAACTGAAACAATCTCCGAATCCCATATTGAGAACATGCATCAGTAAACATCCATGAGTTTATCGCTGGTCCTGGAGACACAACATTTATTATAGCCTTAGAAGAAAATAAATTCAAGAAAGAGTATGAGATGTTCTAATTTCTTCTTTTCAGACTTCAACAGGAAAAATCAGTTCCTTCATCTCCTTCACCAAAGACTACCTCGAGCGTTGCTGCCAACAACCCTGTTCTCTCTGCCAGCCTCAGTGCCAAATCGCCAGCCATAGCTCCAGGCACTCCCGCTGGTCAAAGTGTGCACCCTAACAAGCCAGCTAAGGCCACCTTAGTGTCCACAATGCTCAAACAACGAACTATTTCACAGAATGTTGCTTCAGTGTCAACAGCTCCTGTGCCCACTGCTGCAGCACCTGCCACGGTATCGCCAACGACAGGGGCACATGTAAAGCCGACATCAACGTCTTCATTAAAGACCACAATTTCGACTAATGTGCCAACAATTACACATGTTAAAATGACCTCATCTGCAGTTGCTCCGGTTAAGACCACAACAAAGTCTGTGACTACTGTCTCCAATTCTATGACCTCGGCCTGTGGGGCCCCTCTTTCTGTGACAGGGAGCAGTGTACAGGAGGCTGCACCTCATGGACTGATATCACCCAGCACTGCTCCCCCAGCCACACCTTCACAGGCACGGAAGTCAGCCACCTCGCCAACTGTGTCCTCAATAGACTCTACCACCCGGCTACCAGTCACAACCACTATGACTGCAGCACCCGTACTTACAGTTGCAAATAGCACAACCCTGTCAGCTGCAGGCTCAGTTGGTAGTAGTCAGAGTGCTGTTGTTTCTGTGAACTCAGCATCCACGGTGACAAAGCCTGTTAGTGCAAGTATCTCTGATAGTGCATTGAAATTGACTACACAATCTGTAGTAACAAAGAGTCCAACTATTGATAGCTCAGGCATGCTGGTGTCACGACCAGCATTGACGTCATCTGTGATGAGATCAACGCCTACGACAACAACTATAAAGACTGTAGTTGCCGCCAGCACAGCAAAGACCGTTACCACCACAGTGGCTGTCCGAACAATATCGCCTGCATCAGTCAGTAAGTCTATGGCACCTTCATCCACTAAGCCAGTTGCTAGTACCACTACTGTGCGCAGTGTGCCCAAACCAGTGTTATCTGAATCTCCTTTGCTGCAGCAGCTAAAACGACCTGTCGATCCAAATGAGGCAGCAGCTGCATCTGGTAGTGCAACAGGGCCTAAACGGGCTAGGACAGAGCCTCCGGTTCCCACACGGGTTACTGGAACAGTTAATGCTAAGACACTTGCCCAGATAAAGGCCCAAAACCAAGCTGTGTATCAAAAAGCTGGTGTCAGTGCACCAGGCACAGGGACCGCGGGTGTCAGTGCCTTGCCTCAAGGTTCACGATCTCAGCAGAGGGCAGCACCTGGGCCTGCAGGCAGCCAAACAAGGACATTGGCACAGATCAAAGCCCAGACAGCTGAGAAGCGGCAACTTCAGCAGGGTCATGGTACTCGCACCCTGGCGCAGATCAAAGCACAAACACAGGCAGCCCGACAGCAGACACGTACGCTTGCCCAGATTAAAGCACAGAATCGTGCTCGCTTGCCTACACAACACCAACAGCAGCAGGCACCACAACAACTGCAGTCAGCAGACGGTCCCACACCTACCACGGCAGTGGTAGTCACAAGCTCAGGTGTCACCATCATGGATGGTCTGCAGACCACACGAGAAGCAACACATATGATGTTCCATGAATCACATGCCCGTGATGTACCTCAGCCACAGCAGAGAATGGAGCGACATCATCAGCCCACCCCCAAGAGCCATTACCAACACCACCAGTCTGTTCCCACTCCAGGTATAGCCCAGCATCACCAACCACATCACCCCTCAAATAAATCCAACCTCATCTCTGTGTTGCCTCAGTCTAGCAAATCTCCTAGTCCATCGTCCTCAAATAGTATGCTAGCACAACATGAGCCTGTACGAACTTCCTCTACCATCAGTAGGACACCTTCTGCTAACCCGGTGGTGGGATCAAACATGAGTCACCAACATCACACTTATGTAGTGAAGTTACCTGACCCACAGCCGTCACCACCAACCAGTGAACCACCAGTCAAGCTGGTTATCAAACAGGCAGGTCAGAACCTACATCAGGTCCAACCAGTCGTTCCCTCTTTACCTGTGCAGTGCACTACCTCAGTGGCACCAACCACCACATACATTATAGCTGACCAAAAATATGGTGGACCAGCTAGTGGGCACAGCCCATCACCCTCATCCTCAGCTCACCAGCAACAAAACGCCCACCAATGCCACCAACACAAACATGCTACATCCATCAGTAGTTCTACCTCAACTGGCACGCCACCTAAAACAGGTGGCCTAACAAAGAAATTCATTCGTGTCACTTCGCCCAATGGACCGAGCCATTTTTTATTGTCGACAAGTGACGGCGAGAGTGGGGGAGGGGAGAGTGACTCAAGTGATGGCACAGTGTTGAGTCGTCCAGCCAGTGCTGATGTACCCTCTACAGAAGGGGGCTCAGTTACTGCAACCACATCAGAATGCAAGTTCACCCCTCCTCGCGCCTCTAGCGCCCCGCCCGCCGTCACGGAGAGCAAAAAAGTAATCAAAGCCATCCTCATTACCAAAGCCAAGGGTACAAATAACTATGTTATTACCACACCCAAATCCCCTCCACCACCTCCACGTCATCCTCCCTCACGCACACCCCCCTGTAGGCCAACGTCAGCGCTCCCAGGCGTGCAAAGTAAAGTGCACTCTGCAGCAAACCTTGCTCTGACACAAGTGCTGCGTGGGGAGGTTTCTTCTGGGCTAGTCATGTCTTCGTGTCAGCATACCAACCAACAGCACCATGTCAGTGGCAGTGTTGCATCCTCACAACCGTCGTCCCGCGGTGGTGGGGTACAGATAGTGCAAGCTGTGCAGGGCCCTCTTGTTGCCACATCAGCTATAACAAGCCGTTCACCAGTGATTGATGACTCAGCCAATGCTGAGCAGGGAGAGTTGGGTGTACAGACTGGACCAAGTGAGCTCCGAGACAATGGTGGCAGTCCCGCCAGTTGTGCTTGCAGTCTCAAGGCCATGGTAATGTGCACCAAATGTGGGGCATTCTGCCATCATGACTGTATAGGCCCCTCAAAACTGTGTGTTACCTGTCTCATAACAGCATAACATTCACACCACTTTCTTCATTTCTCATCCTTGTATGTCATTTTGGTTTATACTGTAGTTGCAATCGCTACTTAAGATATAGTAAATGGAAAGGATTAAACTTTCTTAAAATTGTTTGTGTCAGAAAGAAAGCGTGATTGCCTACTCTTGCTAGGTACACAGCATCATGATTTTCTGAAAATAATTGAAGAAAATTTACCACACAATTTGCAGATTTGGTAGTGCAGATCTAACATACATACTAGCAAACCTGAAGTCTTTACAACTGATATTGTAATGATTTTCATGTATTTCAAAATACCGTAATCTCCCGCGTAGAAGACGCGTTGCGCGCATAGGACGCACCCCAAACTCAGCACATGCATTTTCGCGTATAAGACGCACATTTTAATGCTGATATTTGTAAATTCATTACATTTCTATAGTAAAATTACCCCTCGTATAAGACGCACCCCCAATTTCAATACATCCTATAAGACTCCCAAGCATTTTGTTTGGCGTAGAGGACGCGTCTTATACGCGGGAGATTACGGTAGATGTAGCCCCAACATTGGATGCCCTTGTTTTTGTCCAGCAGTAGTAATCTTAACGAGACACATAAGATAAGCCAAGCATTACCATACCCGGTATGTTGTGTCAGTGGGCTCCAGTCCTCCATACTGCTTTTGACCATCTAAGTGCATGGTTTTACTAAAAGATATGCCTAAACTCTTGCTACCAGTAGAACCTGCAAGTTTCTTGGACCAACGGATATTTACCAGGGGTGTCGGAAGGAACGCGACCTTTCTTTTTTTTCCTAGGGGGGGGGGGTGACTATCACAAGAGACGGCACTTTTCCACACACAAAAAAAAAGTGTTTTTTTTTTTGGGGGGGGGGATTTCGAAACTTAGGCAATATTCCTTTTGGCTTTCCTATGAGAAAATTAGGATATATTAGAGAGACCAATGATTGGGGTCTCTGAAGCAGGGTATGATGGAAATTCTGTGCATTGCATGTGAAGAACTTTGAATTTTTAAAGGATCTAATGGAAATTTTGTTTTTGTTTCCTTTTGTTGAGGTTGGGGGCGGTCAGTATGTGATAGAATTTACTAGGTTCACACTAGCAGTGTATTCAGTTTGAAAATTGGGGGTAGAGGTGTAGAATGTTTTTGGATGGGGGTGGGGGGGGGTTGGGGTGAATACAAGTCATTTCAGACCCAAAGTCATTTCAGACCCAGTCATTTCAGACCCATAGTCATTTCAGACCCATGGTAATTTCAGACCCATGGTAATTTCAGACCCATGGTCAATAGACTCAATTAGAGCCTACATAATGCGCAAATAGAGTCAGCATGAAACACTAGTCAAGGGAGGATCCAGAAGATGTGGTCCAGGAGTGGCCTCACCGCACATTTCATTGGAGCCAATCCAGTGACCAGCCAATGACTGTACGTCACACCACACGCAGCAATGGGTGGCCACTGGCAGTGATAGTGGTATTATATGATTTGGGATGAATAGTTAACCAAATAATCAAACTCCAAGAACTTATAGAACTAGAAACAATTGAAGGGCTAAGGATACAGCCCCTACGCCATAGAACTAGAAGTCTAACAATAGTATCTGTGCTCCCTCCATCCCTGGTGTAAACGTGGAATGTGGGAGAGGGCTGCAGGCACCGCTGGAGTAGGCCAGGGGGGAGGGTTGTGATTATCATTGGAAAGTTCATGGCCTGAATTTAAAAATTGACTTTTTCCCTGGGGGACCCTTTTTGCTTGGCTATACACATGTAAGACATGTCATATAGGTCTGAAATGACTTGGGTCTGAAATGGACATGGGTCCGAAATGACTTGGGTCTGAAATGACCATGGGTCTGAAATGACCGGGTCTGAAATGACTTTGGGTCTGAAATGACCTGTTACCGTTGGGGCATCCCCCTGTTCCGACACCCCTACCCTTTCTGTTGATAAATCAGTCAAAAGCAGGGCTATGTTACTTGGTTAGAGCAGGTGCACTTAATGAGTCAAATGTAATATTCGTATATGTTCATGTGAGTACTTTTCTGATGCATCTCGGTAAAGTATATTCAAGCATTATCGGCTAATGTGTTTTTGCCAGAGAGGCCGGTGATACAATAACTACATCGGACAAACTATGCTGTTGGCATACAGGGTTTGTTAGTGCCTGTCTAATGAGAAGTCGCTGAGAACTGAGAGGGTTTAATAAACACGGTCCAACCATGACAAAAACACCCAGGATTATTAGATGTTTTGCGTGTCACTGTGATAGTCCTCATAGTCAGTAAAGGGTTTGACACTAATTACCGCATGCATCTATTTAACCACTTTGTCTTGTCTGCTATCAATTTCAAGACTCGTTATTTGGCTCGCTAACACAGTATTAGGCTCATGAGATGCATTCACGTGTTTTGTCCCTAAAACAGTAAATGTTGGGCTCAATCCAAGACACTCATTGAGCGATGGGAATTCTCCTATTCTAGAATTTCATATTCAAGCCTAAAAGTTGACCGTGTTGATTATTCCAAATCTTATTAGAAGCTTCTTTTTTTACATCTTATTAGAAGATTTTCTTTGGAAAATTTATGTGGAGGTCAAGGTCTTCATTATCTATGACATAGGCCCAAAGAGTTTGATTAGTTTCAAAAGTTTGTTTCCTGATGGAGGACCTTGAAATATGATGCTTGTTAAACTTTATGGCACCAACTCATAACATTGGCCATTTCCTCACCTCTCTTGGTACTACTTACGTTAATTTACTTGTCAAATTGATTTTAGGTGTTTACCATATTTCTCCTTACCACAACTATTGTATGAGCATAAACAATGGATGTTTAGTTAACTACGACGTTACTTGATTGGTACATAACACTGTACTTCTATGTGTATGTTGTACCTATTGTATCTGAATACAGCATTGGACATTCTAGATATCGGTTGTTTGTTTCAGCACCAATATTTCATCTTTGCCCATTGTTTCCCTATTTTTCGTTGATTTCCCGATAACCTGCACCCTCTCTATCATAAGTCCACCTGGTTGTGCCAAGGGTTTGGTGATAAAATGTTGGAAGTTGAGTTGTCAGTACCGACGACATGCGGTGTGTATGTAATCCACTTACTACATTAGGTAAATGTATAACTGTGGAGGCCTATGGAGGCCACGCGACAGCAGATGAACCTGTAAATGCAAGTGACTCAATAAGTATGTCTGTTGTCAAAATGGAGGTGGGAGGGTTTGTGGAAAGTGTTGATGTTATTACTGAATTATGAAGAGGCTCACCATGTGTTGTGGCTGTACCAAAGCTAGTGTCGCTATGACATGTGACGATGGTGATGAACCAAGTGTGTTTCTTGTACATGGTGTAAATGTGAACCTGAGTGAGCGTGTTTGTTAACTGGTTGTGTGTACTAAGGAATCCATAGAAAGACTTAAATTGGTCTTCTGTTTGGTCATGACATTGTATATATAACGTACCATCAGTTTCATTCACTTTCTATCTTGTAGCGTGAAAGAAACTCAGTCAGTGACATCTTATAAAGGTGTTGATATGTTGTCGTTAATTTGGAGTTTCTGAGAGACTGTAAATAGGGATGAATTGGCCTCAATGGTGTATTTGCTTGCCACTAGGTGGGAGCAGTGTGGTCATGGCACACTTCCCTCTGGAAGTGGCACCATCTGGTGTTTATAATACTAGATGTTGACGTCGGATTATCAATAAAATGAAATAGTATTTTATTTGAAGTCGTGACTTAATTGATGTTCTTGAGTGATTTGTATATTTCTTGTGATTATTGTATGACATTCACCAACACCCAATTAATAACCTTAGTGGTCTAAGTGCCCCGACTTCAATACCACCGTATCTATTTCCAGCCCTTATTTAAGATGATTTATCAGTTGCAATACCACCACACCCCAAAAGTTGTTCAAGACCGGTGCTCCCCCAAAGGCCGGGCCTATAGAGGCCTCTACTGTGGTTACAATATCCCCAAAATCACTATCGACGGTTCAACCTCTTTTTGAGTCGCACTTTAGTTTGTGGATTCTCGGGTGGAAGTCTTTCAGATTTGTTCTAGTTCCCAAGACCTGGCAATCCTATACTAAACCTATATTTAGCGGGCTCTAAGTCAGAGATTATTGTGGTCAGTCAATTTCATTCCTGAAGCCTTTAAAGTCACAGCTTGGTCCTCAACATTGATGTTAGTAATTGCGTATACTACTAAAGATACCTCCCCATATATGTGACACTCTTAGTTGTGGGCAATCCTAGAAGTCACATTGGGCCTCAGCCTTGGTCCATAAGCTACAGTTATTAATTCAGTGATATAGTTGAACCCTAGGGCGTCGTAGGAGGGGTGAGTGGTTTAGGTTGGGGGGGGGGGAGTTTTCAGACATTACCTTAGGAGTATCTACGGTTTGACTATAAACTGTTATGTTGGTGTACCATAAAACTGTTAAATTGTTCACACATCTGCGCCTACCAGTAATACTGATTCCAAATTGTCCAGCGTACCCCAAGGCCACACCAAATAAAAAAATTGGTCTATGGATTTTCATTTTGAGAATATGGTGCGGGAGGGCGAAATTTTTATTTTTATTTTCTAGAAATTAATTATTGTCTATGGATTCTGAACATCATAAATATGGAGAGGGCAATTTTTTTTTTTTTTTTTTTTTTTTTTTTGCCATTGCATATTTATGCCTATCCAATGAGGGGTCTGCCATTCCTGTACCTTTATTATTAATCATATACAGTAAAACTTGGTTACAACGAACCTCTTGTTACAAGCTTAAAAATTTCGTTGTAACCAAATTTCGTTATAAGCAAGTTCACCTTTATGGAGGAGGGGTGTTACCTTCATAACAGAATTTAGATTATAATAAACAAAATTCTTGGTACTAAATCATTGCCATACATTTACATATTAAAATCATGTTACAACGATTCCTCTTTCAACAAATTTCATTTCCCAAATTCGTCACATTTGTAACTAATTTTTTCAAGCTGTATACTGTGTTCTTCAAGTATAAGGGTTTTAGGGGAGAAAAAATTCAAAGGAAAGTTAGAGGCTGTGTACAGGGCTTCTCACACTGCCTACTGGTGCCATGGACGGCACTGAGGTGGGTGGGGGAGGGGGAGGGGTCATCAGAGAAAAGTTAGAGCCTGTATACAGGGCTTCTGATGCCGCCCACTGGAGCTATGGGCGGCATTGGGGTGGGTGGAGGGTGGGGGGGGGGGTCATCAGAGAAAAGTTAGAGCCTGTATACAGGGCTTCTGATGCCACCTACTGGAGCTATAGGCGGCGGTGGGGTGGAGGAGGGGGGTGAAAGGGAACCTTGAAGGTAAAAAAAAACTTTGTTATAAACAAGTTCATGCCAAAAGCACTTCGTTGTAACCAAGTTATTTTACCATAGAAATGTATTGGAGAGGTTTGTGATATAGCATTTTTGTTTGTCATAACCAAATTTCGTTAAAAGGAAGTTTGTTATAACCAAGTTTCACTGTATTTATTGCTTGATCAAAAAAAAAAAAAAAAAAAAATGAAAATCCCTGCAAATGAGGCGGGCGGGATCCATAGACATGTAGAGGTACACGTTACTAAACCATAGGAGTTGGGTACCGTCTGACGTGGCGGGTGAGTCGAGTCGTCGGACGTTCCTCAGGTTCCGGATAGGTGGCAGCACCGATCCGGGTCTGTGGGGACATCTGACGACGAACACCTGGGTCCGTATATAAAGCCCAGGGCTCAGCCGCTACGTCAGAGGCCCTTCTGGCCTCCACACCATGTAAACCACTGTCTTTTAATATTAGCTGCCTCTTTGATATCATCCGGCAGCCGTGAGTGTGCGTTAAGTAATAAACCTAACCGTTGGCATACACTTGGAATACTGTCTTACTCTTTCTTTCCGAACCGTAAGACCCGAACCCCCCAGGTCCGTAAGGCCACAAACCCTTACACTGGTGCCGTGACCAGTTAATTCTGGTGTATAGCCCGGACGTTATAACGTCCGAACGGCTAGTACATGGGTTAGACACCCTTAGGGAAGCTAACCCAGCAGGGCAATCACTTGCCCAAGAGAATGGAAATGGATCATTAATGCTCCAAGCCCATTCGGACTCGCAAGATGCGGAATCAGCATCTTGGAGAGATCCCGGACCCCACTATAATGATAGTGAGGAGAATCTGCCAGACTCTGTACGACGCGAACAGTCTATACAGAGACATAGTAACTTAATAGGCCAACAATCGCTTGTTGACGAATTAAGTGATTCGATGTTCGAAGTTGGTGGTAGTACTAACCCAGAACATCCGGCACCAATGCGAAAAAGGGTAACATTCGGAGAACTGCCTTACAGGTTACCCAGGCCCGAATTACCAATATTAGATTATAGCGCTATAGATGGCGACTTAACCTATGCGGTACCGGAAGGTGAGGAATTAAAACGACCGGATGTCCTGTTGTTGAATGAAACTTATGTAACTTTGAACGAGAATTTAAATACCTTGGTCAAAGCTAAGGATGAAGTATTCCATGAAAAACTTCAGATGGAAGAGGACCTAACTGGCATGCGAAAGGAATTCGAAGCCAGAAGGAGCGAGTACATGAAAGAACTCGAGAATGAAGAACTAAAACTTCAATCTATGAGAGAATCATTCAATAAAGAATATGATAATAGGCACATTCGTATCCAAACATACATAGATACGAACGACCAACTAAACCTTGATAAGGCAAAATTCGAATCCGAAATTCGCCATTATCAGGATGAGTTGGATAAATTGAAACTTCAGTGTAGTAAACAAGCTGAAGACAATGAAACCATCCGGGTAGGCATCATAGCTTACAACAAACAACCGGAGGAGGATAGACAGAAACTCACAAACGAGCTTCAGGAATTGCAGACTACTGCAATAACTCTAGATAAATATGTAGAAGCAGCCCAGTTAACTATAGGTAATATAGATCCAGCTGTGGTATCTACAATGTTGGGAAAGACATCTAAAGATGCAACCCCAATTAGATACAGCCCATTCGTTGATGATGGGGCTGACAAGAATGTGGTATCCGGAATCTACAAGAAACCGGATAATGCTGCAGTAAATGGAACCGCATCTAAACCAGTAATTCCAATGCTGGATACGGTAGGTCCGGCACCACCCATACCAGATTTGAGTCACAAAATCAAAGCGACTCACGATGGTGCTACAGGGAATAATAATAATACACCCGTGGCACAACCAAGAGCACCCGGACCAATGAGGCATATGTTGACACCACCTTCATATTTCCCCCAACCCGGCCACAGTACACCAGCAGTACCAAGATTACCGAATCCAACCCCAGGTTCTGGTAATGGTCCTACTGATGGACGTTTTCCGAGACCAAACCCGCCACAAAACAATATTAATGGCGGTACGTATCAACCAAGAGCATCTTCCTATGGATATAGAAATAATTATAATCCATCAGGAGGTGGTAATTATCAAAATGGTAATAGCTATAACCAGGGATGGAATCAAAATGATTCTTACCCTAGATATGCGTCTTCTGGAAACACCGGTTACAATGGCGGATGCCCTGGTGGTTCATCCGGAAGCTATAATAATAATGGTCCACCAGGAGGAGACCCTCCAGGCGGCCCAGGAGGATCCGGATCCGGAGGATCAGGATCAGGAGGAGATGGCAGGAAACCAAACAGGAGAACTTCTATGCCTGCAGGGATGCAAACCATCTTTGATAGGAGCCAATGTATCCAAAACCTTGGCATTGACTGCTACCGAAAGGGAGCGGACGGCATGGAAGTCATGAACTGGAGCATGCGAGAAGCAGATAGACTACGCGGATGTAATAATCCGGCACGTAGGCAGGCACGGATACCCCCTCCATATGATTCTAATGATCCATGGAAGGACAGGTATCAAGCTTTTGTCGACGAAGTCAATTGTAGTGGATGGACAAAAGAAGAAGCTCTGCCATATTTGATTTGTTGGTTAAATAAAGGCGGAAAAGTAGCTCTCAACCAATGGAGAGCAGCTTACGGAATATACGGTACCTATGATCAATTGGTCGAATGTGCCGCATACCTTTTCGGATCAATCGTTAGAGAAGATCCGTGGGTAAGCTTTAAGAAGAGAACACAAAAACCTAAAGAATCACACAAAGTCTTTGGTTTGGAGCTACAGGACTTGCTTTCGAAAGCACGTCCAAATTGGGCTCATGACGATGATTGTTATCTACAAGAATTGTTTATACAATTCTATAGTGGATTGCGAGATCCGGATCATAAGCAAGTGGTGTGGGACTCCTGGAAAGATGACACTTCCTTCAGTGATCTGTTCATAGCAATTGATGGACATGACATGAAGAAACGTTTAGTAGGTCTTGGACCTAGTCCAGTAAGAGCAGCTCCATTCCAATACGGAGGTACACCTGCTCCGGTATATGATACTTCCCAATTAGCTCCAGTGGAATCGAATGAAGTTGATGAGGAAGATGAATATGTCTCCGATGAAAACGGAGAATATATTGGTTCAGTCCATGTGGCTGGAAAGTATTACCGACAAAAGCGATATAGGAAAGTACATTCGAGAGGGAGAGGAGGATCTGTTGCTGGTAAAACAGCTTCCGGATCAACTCAACATGGCAGTGTAGCCTCTACGGCGAACTCAACTGTAGCAGCCACTGTTGCTCCGACTAACATGATGGAAACATTAATAGCCGGATTAACAGAAGCTCTAAGGAGACCAAGAGTTGATAAATCTCAAAGGAGATGTTTCAGATGTCAGAAACTGGGGCATTTTGCTCCCGAATGTATGGCTGAGAAGCCTGTTCCGCGTAAACAGGAGGGTGTCTCTGGGATAAGTACAGAGGAAAACTAGAAAGGGATCTCCCGAGGGGCAAAGAAGGGGATCCCAGTGACAAATCTTGCCATAATATCACCATCCGTGACGACGGTTCGCATTTAGTAACAAGATCGCCTAACACCGAGGTGATTGTAGACACCCGGAAGGTTAGGGAAGCTGATATAACAGGTGCCACGGGCGCACAGGGGAAACCCAATATCAGTAACGAGGCAGGCGGCTATGAATTAGCCAAGGTCTGTGGTGCCCACCTGCCCCCGGGTCATCCTTGTCTTGAATTCCTGAAAAGATGTGGATCGACTCCTGGTGTGAAAAATGACGTTCCGATTGTCACGGACATACCCTCTGTTCTAAACGGAAGGCGGTGGTATGTTTGCCTCACTGTTAACGGAAGATCTGCCGAATTCCTTGTGGATACGGGAGCTAGCCACTCTTGTATCTCCAGGGGTTTCTACGATCTTATACCGGATGAACATGAGACTCTCAAATCGGGAGGAAGTGCTCAGACGGCCGACGGCAGTACCTTGCAAACGTATGGTAGAACTTGTGTGAAACTACAGTTGGATGGTATCCATGACTATGTCATGAGCACCACTGTTGCGGATATAGCAGATGAGGGTATACTTGGGTTGGATTTCGCATCCCTGTATGGTGCTGTGTTAGAACCCCAAACAGGAGTGTTGAGTGTGAGATACCCGTATCCCGTAAAAGTTAGATGTGTACTGAGACAAGTGAGCAGTATGGCTAGTGTGGCACACACTGTGCGAATCCCTCCGGGAGTAGCCTGTGATGTGCTTGTAAGAAGTGATCCTGCAATGCGTAATAAGCCTGCAGTGATAGAACCGGATGTAGTTACGTTATCAAGTATCGGATTAAATTCTGTAGACACGATAGTAGCGAATGCATCCTGGTCGGTAGTACCTGTCTCCAATACTGGAAACACTACTATCTACTTGAAAAAGGGACAAGTTTTTGGAAATGTGACCCTTTCGGAAACTGTAACGGATAGTAAGCTAAGCTTACAGAACGTAACAGGGGATGATGAAATTTCGGAAGACTTACTTAGGTTGTATGAAGAAACTTCATTAGAGGATCCGGAACACCGGAAAGAGTTCTATGATATGCTCTGTCAGTATCATACTGCCTTTGCCAAACCTGGTGAAAAACTAGGTACGACAAATAAAGTATTACATAAAATAGATACTGGAGATGCCGAACCCTTTAAGATACCGTATAGACGGTTACCTTTAGCAAAAAAGAGAGTAGCTGAGGATGAAATAAACAAGATGTTGGAACAGGATGTAATAGTCCCTTCCAATAGTCCATGGAGTAGTCCTGTGTGTATGGTAACAAAGAAAGACGGTACTATCCGTTTCTGCATAGACTACAGGAAGTTGAATGGAATAACGAAAAAGAATTCGTATCCATTACCGAGAATAGATGAAACCATTGACTCCTTAGGGGGAAACAGCTGGTTTTGTACCCTAGACTTGCAATCAGGCTACTGGCAAGTGGGAATGAACCCTTCAGATATGGAGAAAACTGCATTTTCGAGTCATATTGGATTATTCCAATATAATGTAATGCCGTTTGGACTGTGCAATGCACCTGCAACATTTGAAGCAATGATGGAAACAATTCTAAATGATTTATTGTGGAAAAGATGTCTTGTATATCTTGACGATGTCATAGTCTTCGGAAAAACATTCGAAGAGTGTTCTAATAACCTGAAAATGGTACTAGAACGTATTATTTCTAATGGTCTCAAATTGAAACCTAAGAAATGCCACATGTTTAGAAAGTCCATAAATTATTTGGGCCGCATCATCAGTGATGAAGGAATAAAGGCTGATCCGGAAAAAATCGAATCAGTTACGAATTGGAATAGACCTAAAACACCCAAGGAAGTGAGGTCCTTTTTGGGATTCTGTTCCTATTACAGGGAATTTATTCCGAATTATTCTAGAGTCAGTTACCCACTACAAGCAATAGCTAACTGGACTCCAGGAAGTACCAAGGAAAAATTTCCTTGGACGCATGAACAGGAAACCGCTTTTCAAAAGCTAAAAGACCTGTTCACGAGTACTCCCGTATTGCAATATCCGAATGAAACGGATCATTTCATACTGGATACTGATGCTAGTAATGATAGCATTGGTGCAGCTCTCTCACAAGTCCAAAATGGGAGAGAAGTACCGATTGCCTTTGCCAGCAACACACTGAGCAAGACTCAGCGCAATTACTGCACAACCAAAAGAGAGTTGTTAGCAGTAGTCGTATATACCAAGAAGTTCAAACATTTTCTATGGGGAACGAACTTTACTTTACGTACGGATCATTCCTCTTTAAGGTGGCTACTGAACTTCCGAGATGCTGAAGGCATGTTAGGCCGATGGCTAGCCCATTTATCCGAATATGGGCTTGAACATCAACAGATTCAGCATAGACCCGGAGTTAAGCATTTAAATGCTGATGCTTTGTCTCGAATACCAATCCGGAAATGTGATAATCCGGATTGTACTGATTGTGGAGCTCATAGGGCAGTGTTAGCAGGGATTCGAAGACCATTCGTACCCCTAGTTGCCAGTATACTGGATTGGTCTATGGATCACATACGACATTTCCAGGAAGCTGACTCGATAACTGCGCAGCTACTGCAATTAGTACCAAAGGGTATACGTCCAGTTAGACCAGAGGTCTCTCTGGAAAATCGAGAAATGAGAAGGTTTCTTGCTCAATGGACCGAGCTTGAAGTCCGGAAAGGCGTGTTATACCGTTGGAAGCCATGTAATAATGGTGAGAGAATCATGCAAGTGGTGATACCACATGCTATGAGACATGACATTATGTACTTCTGTCATGGGCATCGGACCAGTGGTCATTTCGGAAGGAAACGCTCGCTAGCACGACTTTCCAAGAAATACTATTGGCCTGGCATGACACGGGACTTGCAAAGATGGGTAACCACCTGTCCGGATTGTTGTAAAAACAAACCCGGACCCGGGATGGGCAAACTTCCCCTATCCCAAGAACTTTTCGGAGTTAGATTCGCAAGAATCGGGGTAGATATTATTAGTGGATTTAATACAACCGCTAATGATAATACCTGTATGATGGTAGTGTGTGATTATTATACGAAATACACTAAAGTATTTCCACTACCGGACCACAAAGCAATTACTTGTGCCGAAGCTTTTGTAAAAGGTTGGGTACTAAGCTTTGGTGTACCATTAATGTTACACAGTGACCAAGGCAGAGAATTCAAATCAAATCTCTGGCAGGGTATGTGCGAATACTTAGCTATTTGCAAGACTAGAACCAACCCGTATAGGCCACAAAGCGACGGATTGGTGGAAAGGTTCAATAGAACCCTCATCCAAGTCCTAAAGTCACTCGTTAATGAACATATGGATGACTGGGATGAGCAATGTCATTTTGTGACACATGCTTATAACAGTACGGTACATTCAAGTACAAATTGTTCTCCGAACCTTTTAGTATTCGGAGAATATTTGATAATGCCTGCTGACCTAGTTTTTGGAGTCGTAGGGATGGACCCTGAACTACCTTGCCATGTAGTTTTTGTGGAATGTTTAAGAGACAGATTTAGAAAAGCATATGAGTCTGTCCGAATTGATTTGGAGAAAAGTGCCAAATGGCAGAAAGTAGGATACGATACCGATCTAAAGCATCGGAAATTCCAATCCGGAGACAGAGTTCTCAGGTTACATGAACCGCTTAGACACATAAAATTAGCGTCTAATTGGGACGGTCCCTTTACTATAACACAAGTTATCAGTGATTGTACCGTAATTATTAAATCTGATCTTGGTCGACTTTATAAGTCAAATGTGGCTAGATTAAGGAAATGGTCTGGGAGGGAGACCTCCACAGAAATGTATGGTGAAGGTTCCGGAAAGATCCTGAACCGGAATCGCATAATAGACCAGGTAGAGAACACTACAGTGAAGCGCGGCCGTGGTAGACCCAAAAAGTGTTCCGAATCAGTGACACCCACGCCAACACCGATTAAGCGTGGGGGAGTTAAAAAAGTCTCGGCAGGTGAAGACAAAAAAAGGAGGAAAGGTGTTTCTAAGGCTAAGAAGCACCTAGAGAAAGCTCTTCAGACTGTCAGGTCCGATAAAGAACTATCCGAGAAGGGGAGATACGTTCGCCGCAGCCCCCGAATTGCCCAGAGGACTGCAGTGACCTAACCTGTATACACAACGAGTGTAATGTTTACATTTAGAGGAACGGATGACAACTGACCCTAAAGGCTTATTTGTCGCCCCCGCATGATGTACCAATGGGTAGTGGACGGATAATCCGGTGGATTTGCTGAAGCTTTCCATAATCTCCACTTAAATCCCCAGACGAGTCATCGGGGTGAGCGATAATTACCTAAAAACAATCAGTTTGTTGATGTACCGCCTGTAGCACGTGCGTTTCCGCATGACGTCACCGTGTCCAGTCTCGGCTGACCTCTCGTGACCCCGCGAAGCAACGGGGAAATGACGTCACGAATGCTGGCCTGTCGCCATATTGTTTTTCGGTAACGTCTAAGACGGTCGAGCTCGCTCCCTTCTTGGATTTTACCGGCTAAGCAAACCCCCCGCTGCTCCTCCAGAGTCTGTCTCCAGGTAGACAGACTCCGTTTGTGTCGGCCCCGGCGCCGTAAAAGCCGGAAAAAGGAGTAGTTTACTCCCGTGGGCGATTCCCCAGTCATGGCTGAGGAATCCGTAGCTGCAGCCAAGCTATCCGGTGACCCGGATAAGCTGACTCCGTCCGCAGAAGCTTTTCCGGAAGCTTTGTCGCCTGTTACACAGGAAGAGAGCGAGATGATGGACGTGGAGGAACCCACGGATCGCTCGTTCGAGGAGAAGCTGGCTTCATTCTCACTAAATGAGCCAGAGAAACTATTATCTCCACTCCCGGCCGAGGGATCCGGAGCGACTGTGAGTGCTGAACCCGCAGCGACAGAGTCCGAAACTACCCAAGTTGACGGACAGAAGGATGAGTGGAAGCCAGCAGTGGCGGAGCCTTTTCCAGCTAGCTACGATGGTCGCTACCTGTATGTCCACCCGGAACTGCAGGCACAAGTGACCTATGCGGACGGGACACCAGTCAGGATGGACCCGAAAGTCAGGATAGCTATCGAGGGCGTCATGGCTCCCGAACAGCTGACCAGGATGCCTCCCGAGTGGCTTCGAGACTGGCCGTGGTTCCAACGGGGACTTATGGTGGACGCTGGTTTCCGTGAAACCGTGTATGCAGCTAACCGAGCCTTCGAGCTCGGAGCGTATCCGAAGCCTGACAAATCCCTGTGGAACGTCAAGGCTACGAACATCAACTGGGTAGGCTGTGTCTGGGATACCGATGGCCAGACCTACCCACGCCCTAGTGCTACCCGGACGCCGTGCCGGACCACTAAGGAATTCCGGGAGGCCGCTGCTAACTTCGAGCAGTGGGATGACGGTTACTACATAACCGAACAGGAATTGGTGGATGTCCAGAACAATTCACTAATCGGATTGGACCGAGCTGCAGCCCTTCGGACGGTTATTGTCCGCCGTATGACTGCCGAACAGGAGGCACAGGAAGAGGCTAAGAGGGCCGCGGAAGCACCCGCACCTCCTATCCCCGACCTGAAGCTTGCCACCAGAAGCTCCGCCAGTGCTACATCAGCTACCGGCAGCACTACTACCCCAGTAGAAGCCACGACCTCCAGCACATCCGGAACCCAGGAACCGGAGGAAGACTGGAAGGTCAGTAAGAACTGACGATCCGCTGCTCGGAAGCTCAAGAATCTCCCGGATTCTGCGAGAGCCGAGCCGAAACCCAGCACCTCAACCACTGGTAGTACTGCCATGGAGGTTGAGTCGTCTGACGAGGAGTCGGTGCACGAATCCTCGGTTGAGTATGATGAGAAGGCCACTCCATCAACTCAAACCGAGGCCGAACGTTGGGCTAACGCCAAATCCGGATTCAAAACCCGGATTCCGACGTGTTTCTCCGACTGTGCGTACGGAGTTAAGAAGGATGGCTCTACCCTCTATGCCTGTCCAGACTCAATCAATAAGAACGATGAGTCGGATGATGAAGATTGGATGCGTCTTTCGGACGAGGACCCCAATCCGAGCAAAGCCTATCGAAAGATGTGGCTTATGCTAAACCACACCGAAGGGTATTACACTTATACCCAGAGGAGGAAGCTGCGTTGGGCTTTAGAGAAGTGGTACGGCGACGATCAAAAGTCCTGTCCCTTCTCTATCTGCCAGGATGCGAGTGATGTCTCGATCCGGACCCGGAGTACTCCAGCCCGGTTCCAACGGCATCTGGTAGAGGCCCACTTCCACCATCACCCGGTTTACATCTGTGATCCGAGTTATGGTAAGAAGGGCAAGAAGTGTACTACTAAGGTGCAATACAACCGACGTAGTGATCTGGCTAGACACCAGAAGAAATGCCACGCAGAAGGTTTGGACGGGGCACGGAAGCGCATCATGGAGCTTCATCAGGAACTCATGAAGGAGTTCGACAGTCTGAGCGAGGATGCTTGGTCTAAGATCCGACCAGGGGACCAAGTCCTCTGCGAAGTTCCGAAGACCAAGGATTCGAAACTCCGAGCAAAGATAGTCCTGACTCCTGGAAAGGGTAAACTGGACATGCACGAGTCTCTCTGGCAGAAATGCGAGGAATCCGGAAAGGATGCAAAGAGAGCTCGTGAAAGGAGCAGGAGAGATCAGAACCGTGGCGGCAACGGTAATGGTCAGAGCACGACTAAACCGAAAGTCAGAGCAGAGGACCGTTCCAGGTCCCCTCTGGCAAGGCACCCCGCAGAGCAGGCTCAGGGCACTCCGGTGTTCAAGAAGCCCGAACCTGCCGGATACGCTGGAGCCGTATCTAAACCTGGGAAAGTGAGTTCTCGAAACTTTCCGTCCTTAAACCAGGGACCTGGACCTGAGAGCCAGACCTTGGTGGTAGGAAAGGATGGTCGCCTTATGCCAAAGAAGACCACCGCATCTGCTGCCGCCGGATCTGCATCCGCTCCAGCCGCCCCACCAGTTACCTTTACCCAGGAGCAGTTAAACATGTACCTGCAAATGGGACTGAAACAGAATGTACCACCTGCCTTCTGTGTACCAACGACAGGTGTGTCCGGAAGTCCTAAACCCGGAAGTGGTCCACAGGCCGCCTCGACTCCTCCCAAGGCTGTCGCTGCACCTGAGAAACCAAAGGACGCTATTACCATTAAAACCGGTAATGCGGAAGTTTGGTTCGAGAAGTCTCGCCAAGGGGAGGCAGATGTCCAGAAGGCCATCTACACCCATTGGGAGAAGTGCGTTCGTGAAAAAGCGATCGAGTTTCATCAGGGTCTCCTAAACGAAACTCTGTTGTGCATGAAACAGGTGGGCGACGCTGAAAAGCAATGTCTCGAGACTCTCATCCGGGACGATGTAAAAGCCCAGGAGGTCGCTGCCGCAGCTGCCCAGGAAAAAGCAGCTATGGATGTGCACGTGTTGGAGAAACGTGTAAAGGAGGAGATCACTCGGAACACCAATCTGAACACTAAGTTCATGAGGGTGTTCGGAGTCGACTTGGACGAGTGGGACGGCACTCCCGAGTCGGCTCTAGCTCTTCTGAAGAAGAAGCATGCTAAGAAATCTGTTTAAGCATGCTAGGGTTATTTCTCCCATAATTTTTTTTCCAACACCAAATGACCAGATATAGTCTTTGCGGAACCCTATAGGTCTGCGAATGTTTTATTTACTAGTGTATGAACACCTATGGTATGTGTTCCGGGTCCCTTTGACCAGTCTATTATATAATTCAGGTTGTATAACTTTTATTGCACCCTGAATAGCCTATTCGGATTTATAACTTCATCCATGAACAATCCGATAGTAGACTTGCTGCTGTGAGACGTATCCGGATGCCAGTTCCAGACTCCTGCTGTTACCCGTGCTAACCACTTACTAGGATGGACTTTACGATTTACCTCTACAACTCTTCTGTACTCCCGAATGGACTTATATCAACTACCGTGTTCACTCTATATAAGGAAACTATAAACTTTAGCACGTCCATCCCGTGGTTAGCTGACCACACCTACCTACTAGTACCCGGAGGATACAGCAGAAGACTTCAGCAGCATTTATAATTCCTGTATATTGTATATAATGTCATATCTCTATTTTTCTATAATATTATATGTATGTGCATATCCACTAGATACATATTATGATACGGGTACATAGATATTTTCTTGAAACGGATCTCTGATTATTATTAGTATTCATATTATAAGATCCGTTAAACCTCACCAGAAAACACATATTATTGTCCTGCGAGACAAATTGTATAATAAGTATATTGATCTGGTGCTATAAAGGTTATTAGATACACGGTGATAATATATCATTATTATATTCATTATCACACCGTGAGTTTTTTTCTTTTTTTTTCAAGTGTATGTTATAATTAACCCTATTCGTACTACTCACGAAATCTTTAACGTATTCGTATGATAATAATATACGACATGTCATTATATAGTGATGTTACTATAACAGTCTTCTTTAAGACTACATATTCAAATGTGGTGTTAATAACTACAAACACACATACGGATGTTATTATGTGATATATTTTATTATCGACAGTTCCGTTACACATAGCTGTCATCATCACATGTATACGATTAATATTACTTGTCTTATTAATTATACCTGAAATATAATACAATATTATGTGGTATAATAATTAAATAGACAGTTCCGTTTCACATAACTGTCTCTTCTTCAAGTAATTCGTATAATATTTCAACATCCTAATCGTTATATGTAACTACATTTCACTATCGAATATATATATATGACATCCGGTTCACAATTTATTTGGTGTTAATGTTATACCTATGGTTGTACCTCTATTACTAAAGGTTTAGACATGTAGAAATGTTATCCTAGTAATATTATATGTATAACACCCTCCTAAATGTCTGGGGGAGTGGTGTAGAGGTACACGTTACTAAACCATAGGAGTTGGGTACCGTCTGACGTGGCGGGTGAGTCGAGTCGTCGGACGTTCCTCAGGTTCCGGATAGGTGGCAGCACCGATCCGGGTCTGTGGGGACATCTGACGACGAACACCTGGGTCTGTATATAAAGCCCAGGGCTCAGCCGCTACGTCAGAGGCCCTTCTGGCCTCCACACCATGTAAACCACTGTCTTTTAATATTAGCTGCCTCTTTGATATCATCCGGCAGCCGTGAGTGTGCGTTAAGTAATAAACCTAACCGTTGGCATACACTTGGAATACTGTCTTACTCTTTCTTTCCGAACCGTAAGACCCGAACCCCCCAGGTCCGTAAGGCCACAAACCCTTACAGACATGTTATTTTTCAAATAAAAATAAAATTTTAATTTCTGAAAAACAGGGGCGGGAAATCCATAGACCAATCTTTTAATTTGGTGTGGCCCAAAGGGGATATTATTAACAAAACCGGGAGAGTTCATTAGAGAGTGGTAGTTTTTTAACAGCAGGGGAGGGGTGGTGAATTTTAAGGCGGGCACGTCATAATATTTTTGGCCCGCCCCCTGCATAAAAAAAGGGGTCAAGAAATTTGTTGCCCTTCCCCTTTGTGCTATAGCAATGGACGGGCTGTTTTACTATGCCTTTTTGCATGATACCCCCAAACTTACTTTAAACATTGCCTATAGTCTATCGCCCTGCAGTGCACAAAAATACTATGGAAGTTTAGGTTATTCATTTTGGACCAAAAAATAATACCACTTTGGTCCAATATAGCCCTAAATCCACCCCTAGTATCAGACCCCTCCACGTGCCCAAAAAGGACCCCTTTCTTCCTATTTTTGTAGACCTACACACAAGGTTATTATAGAACATGTATACGGAGTGGCCCCCTAGGTTAAAATGAGTAATTAACCCAGAAGGGTTATTAGAGCCGGGTAAAAAGTAGGTCATTTTTAGTGCCTACTTCCGGTTGAAAAAACAAGCAGACAAACCAATTTTCTTTTGGCAAAATATGGGTAAAATAAAACATTTGTTTTATAAACTTGCTAATACAACAATAGTTAAATATGTTAGGCTTACCTTAATAGAGAGATTGTATTCTTATGTGCAGCAGATTAGCTAGAATCTTTATCGAAACAGTTAAGGGTAGGGTTGCATAATCCTCCATTGCAGTTAAGACAGTTGTGTTTCCAATGCTTAAGGCCCCATAGGAGGTGCAAATAATCAACTTTCCCGCATTTTTGGTCTGACGTGGTGCGGACCATTGCATTTTGGGTAAAAAAATTGATCCAACGTTGATGAATTTGCCAGCATTCGATACGTCCGCGCGTTTCTATTGTCGTAAAAGTCGTTATTATTTTTTTTTCTCAATTATTCTCTGTTATAATGTAGAAATATGATACAGAAGGGGAAAAGCATAAAATTTGAATCAATATGTTTGATTAAAAATGTAAAAAATTACGTGTTCGCCCTGTCGTTAATTCGCATCACAAAGCCGTGGTCGTGCAAATTGACCCAAATAACCATGGAAATTGGGTCAGGCATGGGCAGATAGAACCAAAATCCAACATGGCAGACAGCGAGACGATCGATTCACGGTGCCATGCAAACTGCTGGATTATAACAAAATGGAGGAGAATTACACTGTCGCATGCGTTTTTATGGTTAATATGGATCATTATTGAAGACCTGCTGGTATTGTGTAATGCTTAACTCGCCAAGAGAGAAGTTATTCGCCAATGAAACATATGAGCGATAATGGATGCATTCTCCATATGCTTAACCATTGACAGTGATAACGCTCGAAGAAAACATGAGGTTAGTATCAGAAGGGGCCTAAAAGAAGAGATTAAGTGCCCTTTTGGGTTACTTGCATTGCAAAATGCTGTCCTATATTTTAGACCATATCGATCAACATTCATTATTCATCACTTGACGGGCTTCCCTAGCCCACTTAAAAGGGTCTATATCTCCTCTTTCCTATCCCCTCAGGATGTGTGTGGTGCACATATGCGCAGGCACTGACACATTCCTCTGTTAAATTATCAACCTGTGAAGCACGGGATAGCCACTTAGTGCCGCTAAAGTGCTGTAAAACACAAATCAATCAATCATATTCATCACTTGAATCCGATCTCATTGTATGACTAGAATACACACAAGAAAGGAAACACCTTGAATGCGTTCATACAGTTTTCATGCCAAATTAGCGTATTTAGTCAAGGGTGTTTTTTTTCTGAACCTGCCACTCAATGACCAATTTAAACATCTATTTGGATCTTGGTGGGACTGATGTAGCGACCATAAGGGTTCTCCATCCCCAAAGTATATGGCATTAATCCTCTCCCCCCTCCGCCCCACACATCCCTGGTACACATACCAGTCTGTGCTAGGCAGGCAAATGCTGTTAGAAGTCAATAGTCAAGGATATCTCCTACAAACAAATTTACACCCTCAGAAATAGGGGCAGATTTGAACGATTCCCTACCCTGTATCTTTATTCTGTGAGTGCGTATTGGTTATGTTGCTGTAGTATTGTTAGCACTCACAGTCTATGAGTTAGACATCCTCGACATTTTTGTTTTTGCTCTAAGTCATTATATAACATTTTGGTAATATTCTTTCACTATAGTGTCCCATGGCGTTGTATCTAAGTGGATGCAAAGAAATAGAATTATAGACCAGTATTTTCATGGTTTTTGGGACAAATTTGCCTAAAAATTTTACTCATTGCACCATTCATCGCCATACTTTTGCCATTCACTTCTATAGTTAAATCATGTCCGCTTTTTCTACAGCTCACAATTCTCATTTTTTGTTATATTTTTCTCCATATATGTGATGTCATTGAATGGTTCTGTAAGGGACAGTTATAAGTTTATGGAAATTTTCAATTGAAATGGGCTTTTGAAGGCTATTCATATGGACATCATCGAGGTTTTGGTTTAGCAGTGGTGTATCCTTTTTCCTAAACATGTATGTGGATCATCAAGGCAAAAGGATCATCAATGCCCCCTCACTAGGGTCCCTTTTGCCTTGTTGATCTTCAATGTTGAGACAGAGCCCCTACAGGTAGTTCAAATGTCCAGACATAATCCAAATGTCCCAGACACAGTGACGGCTCATGTTACTGTAAGTAGGGTCAGTACGTTCAAATAGTGGTCAATCATCAATGGGGTGAGTAGGGTCATCCAGTGCAAGGGGGTGAGGGCTGTACAAGTCCTTTAAACAGGCCAGTATGACGAGTCTACAGTGGTTATATAATTGCGTAAGAGGTACAGTGTGTTAATTGGTCAGGAACTCGTTCTTTGACTTTATAAGGCCCAAGTAACAGAATTAATTTAATTATATTCTCAACACCATGTATATAGCCCCTACACATTGTCACAGTGCTTCATAAGGTGCCAGTAACAGAATCAATTTGATCACATTCTCCTCAGTATGCTACACATTGTCACAGTGCTTCACAAGGCCCCAGTAACAGAATCAATTCGTTTATATTCTCCACACTATGCTTATAGCCCCTACACATCGTCATAGTGCTTTAAAAGTGCACCAGTAAGAGAATCAATTTGATTATATTCTCTACACAATGCATATATAGCCCCTACACATCGTCATAGTGCATTTAAGACAGGGGTAGCTATACTATATTAAACAGGACTGTGCTTGCCGCTATGAACTCCTGAACATCATCATACAGGCATATGGTACTGCTAAGGAGGTTAAGTTGCCTTAAAGCGTCATTTAAGTCCCTTTATGGATGAATTATAGCATCTAACTTTTTTATCCTTTGTCAAACTTGAAAATAAAGACCGCCATGACGTTCACGAGCTCGAGCTACCCTTAAGTTATAGGTCACACTATGGGAAACTACTATTATTAAGGGAGATATGATGGTTGTTGTAAAACTGCCAGTTCTTGGACCTCTCTGCCAGTGCCTGGACTGGCATGCGACCCCGCGTCCCAAAAAAACCTTCATTTTGATCCGTTCCTTCCTCAAACCTACACTTTTTCGCCGGTGACGCTTTACACAGATAGGTTTTGGCTGGAGGTAGGGCGCATGCACACTGTGGTAAGGGCACAGGTGGACCGGCTGGGGCCCAAAAGGCTCCTAGTCAAAAAGATTATTTTGCTAATTCTTTTTCGAAACAATTTTTTTAGGGGGGCATACCCAGGGGACAAGCCCTGTTTGCACAAAATGGAGGTCTTTCCATTTCTCCACTCTCTGGTGTTTGATTGAAAATGTTGACGTCATTCTGTGCTTTAATTTGTGTTTTAATCTGTGTTTTTATGGTACATGTATTGAGTTTAGGGTTATAATAGGTTAGTGTTAGTGCTATGGTATGATAGTAATTACTCACTATTTGTCAGCGGTCAATCAATATATGTTAGTAATTACTCACTATTTGTTAGCAATTAGTCAAAATATGTCAGTATTTACTCACAATTACCAGCAATTAGTCAATATATAACAGAGAAATAGCCATTGATTCAATTGTGCATCCTGCCTTGACTGGTATTTGTCAAAATACATGTGTCAGTATCTATGGACTATTTGTCAGCAATTAGTTAATATATGCTAATACTTATTCACTATTTGTCAGCAATAATTCAATACATGGTAGTAACTACTGTAGAGGTACGTTTTATACATAACCATAGCGTTGGGTACCGTCTGACGTGGCGGGTGAGTCTAGTCGTCGGATGTTCCTCAGGTTCCGGATAGGTGGCAGCACCGATCCGGGTCTGTGGGGACATCTGACGGCGAACACCTAGGTTCCTATATAAAGACCAGGGCTCAGCCGCTACGTCAGAGGCCCTTCTGGCCTCCGATCATGTAAGACCATAACTAATAGCTGCCCTATCACCAACTACCGGGTAGCCGTGAGTGTGTATATAATAAACTATCCGTTGGCATACACTTGAATCACTGTCTTACTCCTTCTTTCCCGAATAGTAAGGCCGAACCACCAGGTCCGTAAGACTAAACCCATTACACTGGTGCCGTGACCAGTTAATTCTGGTGTATAGCCCGGACGTTATAACGTCCGAACGGCTAGTACATGGGTTAGATAGCCTCGCGGTAGCTAACCCGGAAGGGCAATCAGTTGCCCAGGAGAATGGCAATGGGTCAATGTTGATCCATACCCATTCGGCCTCCCGAGATGCAGACTCTGCGTCTTGGGGAGATCCAGAACCTCACTATAAAATGGATAGTGAGGAGAATATACCAAACTCTGTACGGAGGGAACAATCCATACAGAGACAGGGTAATTTGATGAGTCAACAATCACTTGTTGACGAATTAAGTTATTCGATGTTTGAGGTTGGTGGTAGCACTAACCCAGAACATCCGGCACCCATGCCAAAGAGGGTTACGTTTGGAAAATTACCTTACAGTATACCCAGACCCGGACTACCAATATTACATTACAGCGCTATAGACGGCGATGTAACCTATGCGATACCAGAGGGTGAGGAATTTAAACAACCGGATGTCCTGTTGTTAAACGAAACTTATGTTACTTTGAACGAGAATCTGAATTGGGACAATCCTTACGATCCTCCCCGTAGTACTCATCTAGAGCAAACTTGAGCTTGCCCTTCTGGTCGTAATTGTACAGACTATTGGGCGAATTCTTAACGAATTCCCAATAGATCCAGTACATATTGGCCGGTTTTCTATCGGAGAGCTTCTTGCGAAGCCATTCCTCCATATCTTCACGCTTCTCACAGGTGATCCGAGGGGGCAGTCTCCATACGGATTTACTCCCCTTCAGGTGTCCCCTGTGTAGAGGAATGAAGTCAGCAAAGTTGCTATTGGCGTTAGCCCAGATAGCAGCCTCTTGCTCGTCAGTCGGAGTGGCATCCACAACTGGGTCAACCGGCTCCTCTCCCTCCGGGTCGGATGGTACATCCACAGGTTGCACAACGGGTTGTTGACCCGCGAGAACCTGGGCTGCGGCATCTTGAGCGTCTCCACTCAAATCGGCCATTACGTCGTGTAGTTTGACAATTGGCACACCGAGCTCAACTTTTACGGTTGGGACAGCCGGTTCAGCTTCTGTATTATCAGCTTGAACGTCTACCTCGATAGGTTCAGGTTTGCGTTGGTCAACCCTCTTCTTATTCCGCCTGCGGGATCTGCCGTTAGTAGAAGTGCCAGGCTCGGATGCGTCTGTCTCATTGCCGGAGACATCCGAAGTCTTAGCGCCCTTCTTATTGGCCGAGCGTGGAGACATCCGACGGGTTCGGGTACTGTCGGCCACACTCGTGCTGGTAGAGGGTTCGGTTCCTGACCGCTTCCCTTTACCCTTACCTTTGGTGGGGGTTGCTTTACCCTTTCCACCAGCTGCTTTCTCCTTTACTTGCTCAGTCTTCGTAGGGGTAGACTGAGCAGTTTTAAGGGAACCATCTGTATCAGGTAGGGCCTTCTCAGGTACTACTGCTGCGTCTCCCAAGGTAGGAGCTTTAGCAGGAGACATGAGACGGTCCATCCGATCGGCCATCTTGGCTGTTACTTGCACGGGTGCAGGTCCGGGTACTAACTCCGGATGCGCCAGTGCATACTGCCTCTCCAATAGACGTACTACGAGGTCCTGTATTACCCCGAGTCTGTCTAGTGGAGACACACCAATACGGGCCTCTTCCGCCTCAATGGTTTGAGACGTAATGGGGACCCCTGGACAGTAATCCACAACAGCGTTACCGGCTGCTTCATACTCATCCGCTGTGCCCAACAGTAGGATCTGGTCTCTATCTATGTATCTAGAGACCTCATCTGCCTTGACACCGGTGTAACCCGTTTTGTCAGACACGTAGGAAGGCCTATAAGAGGTATTCCTTCGGAAAGCCATTTCTGCGTCCCAGACGGCTTTACGAAACCATAAGTGGACTACCAATCCTTTGGCCATCTAATGGTAATCCATCAACCAGGACTCCGGAAAGGTATTAGCCCATTGCGGATGAGCACATTCCCAGATTGCGTTGACAACACGTTCGTCAACCTCTCTGGACGTCCCATAACAGGTGGGTATCAGCATTTCCTCAGAAATTGCTAACATCCGTCCGTCATAGGGACCGGCTACATCGTGCCATTCTGGACTGTCTGGGAGGGGCAGCTCTAGGTACATTGGCCTGTCAACCGGAGAAGCAGGTCCCAAAGCACCGAATGAGGTACTCCCACCAAGACGGGGCGGCAATTGAGGGGGAGGTGGCATCAGAGCCCTGTCATGAGACTGGGCTCCTGCCGGCTCTCCACTCAAACCTTCGGATGGAGGGGCTACGTAAGGCTCACCTACATCAGTTTGTTGTTGAACACCTCGGCGTTCAGGACTAACTTGTCTGGAGTTGTCGGATGCGTCATAGAACGATTCTACGTCGCTATCGTCTACTCCAGAGAAGTACTGATCAACATTCATTTGTTGATCCATCTGATCACAATCAGCATCGTATTGCTGATCGTCGTATGTATAAGTGGGACTCTGGGGAGAACCACTTCCATACTCCGGCGGGGTGCTGGCACCGGCACCACCGCCAAGGCGGACGGCCTCTTCTACCATCGACAGAAGTGGCTGTTCGGGGATAAAATATCCCAATCCACCGGATAAGCAGTAAGTACTGCTTACCCAGTGAAAGGCGGGTGCCTTTTAACGAGGGCACACCTCGGAATATGGCTGTCACGGGCTATCAGACTCCAACAAGAGTAAGACCACCCTCGGCCACGTCTTCTTCCTTCGCAGGGATAAGACAATATGGCGGGATACTCGAACTTGAATCGCTGCGCATGATCAAACCGGCGCCTCACGTGACCATTCGAAAATGGGTCAACAACTTTCCCGCGTGCCCTTAATTAGGTCACGCGCCCTTACATAAAAACAATACAATACCCGATCGGTCGTCCGTCCGTACTCAGGGTTCAACTATGACAACTCGCTAGGTATTATGGAGTTTATGGATAGCATAAGCATATCCACCGGATTATCCGTCCAAAACCATGGGTACATTGTCATAGGGCCTTTTCCAGAAACTCATGACCGGCTCAAATATACATTGAACTAGGTTACAACATATAACAGTACACAGTACAGGACAACACACTCGTTGTGTTAACAGGCTAGGTTACGGCAGTCTTTAGCAACCTTGGACTGCGTCTAAGAGGTTTTGAGGCCTCTTTTATTGACCTGGTATCCATAAGAGCCTTTTCCAAGGTCTTCTTAGCCTTAGAAGGACCTTTCCTCTTATTTTTACCTGCGCCTGCCGAGACTTTTTGTATCTTCCCCTGTTTTCCGGATGTTACGACAGGGGGCACCACCCTCTTCGGGTCTGCAACCTTCCGTGGCCGCCCGGGTCCTCGCTTTCGGGTCGGTACCACTTCGAGTTGCTTAACATGACTCTGTTCCATTACTTTCAATAGACCATCACCATACATTTCGGTGGAGGTATCCCTCCCTCTCCATGGGCGTAGTCTCGCTACATTTGACTTGTAACATTTACCAAGCTGTGATTTAATAATCACTGTGCAATCACTAATAACCTGAGTTATAGTGAAAGGTCCATCCCAATTGCTGGCTAATTTCAGGTTGGCTAGAGGTTGGTGTAGACGCAGTACTCTATCCCCTAGATTAAAAAATCTAGCTTTTAGACCTGTGTCATAGCCAACTTTCTGCCAACGCGCAGTTTTCTGCAACTCGTCTCTAACCCTCTCATAGGCTTGTTTGAAATTATCCCGTAGGGATTCTACAAACATCACCTGGCAAGGGGTTTCCGGATTCATTCTTATTACGCCAAACACCAAATCGGCTGGCATAATCAAATCCTCTCCAAAAACGAGGAGATTAGGAGAACAGTTTGTGCTCAAATGTACAGTGCCATTATAGGCATGTACCACGAATTCTCATTGTTCATCCCAATCATCCATCTGCTCATTTACCAGAGACTTCAATACTTGGATCAAAGTCCTATTGAATCTCTCTACCTGTCCATCGCTCTGTGGTCTATAGGGATTAGTTCTTGTCTTGCAGATCGCCAGACAATTACACATCTCTTACCACAGACTAGACTCAAATTCTCTGCCTTGGTCACTATGTAACATGAGTGGGACACCTAAGTGCAGCACCCACCCTTTTACAAAGGCCATAGCACAAGTAACAGCCTTATGATCCGGTAGAGGAAACACTCCGGTGTACTTGGTATAATAATGAGACACGACCATCATACACGTGTTGCCACTAGGAGTGGGGGGAATCCCACTAATAATGTCAACAGCTATTCTAGCAAACCTTACACCAAACAGTTCCTGGGATAATGGCAGTTTGCCTAACCCGGGTCCTGGTTTGTTCTTACAGCACTCGGGACAGGTCTCCACCCATCGGGTGAGATCTGTACTCATGCCGGGCCAATAGTATCATCTGGTTAGACGTTCTAGAGACCGTTTCTTTCCAAAGTGTCCACTAGTTCTATGTCCATGACAGAAATACATAATATCTCGTCGCATAGCACTAGGTATGACAACTTGCAAGGTTTTCTTCCTATTAGAATGGTTCTTCCATCGGAACAGAATACCATCCCGGACTTCTAGCTCGGCCATTGAGCCAGATTGAACACCGGCTCGGTGTTCAATCTGGCTGTGATTTAGACCGAATTCGGATAGGTGCGCTAACCAGCGACCTATCATCCCCTCTGCATCTTTGAAGTTCAATAACCATCTGAGGGAAGAGTGGTCAGTCCGTAGAGTGAAATCACTCCCCCACAAAAAGTGCTTGAACTTCTTCGTATAGACCACCAAAGCCAACAACTCACGTTTAGTGGTACAATAATTTCTTTGAGTTTTACTCAACGTGTTACTAGCGAAGGCTATAGGAACTTCAACCCCATCCTGGACCTGAGAAAGGGCGGCTCCTATGCTTTCATTACTAGCATCAGTATCTAGAATGAAATGATCATTCTCCGTAGGGTACTTCAACACAGGTGTACTTGCAAACAAATCCTTTATTTTCATAAAGGACTTGTCTTGCTCGGATCCCCAAGGGAATTGTTCCTTTCTTATCCCGGGTGTCCAGTGGTACAAACTCTGGATAAGAAAGGCAACCCTTGAATATCCTGGGATAAAGTCCCGGTAGTAGGAACAGAATCCGAGGAAGGATCTGACTTCTTTCGCATTCGTGGGTGCCTGCCAATTTGACACGGCATCCAGTTTCTCCGGATCGGCTTTAATCCCTTCATTCGAGATTATTCGCCCCAAGTAATTAATAGATCTTTTGAAAAGATCGCATTTCTTGGGCTTCAGCTTCAAACCATTAGTTATGATCCTTTCCAGGACCATACCTAAATTTTCCAAGCATTCTTCGTATGTCTTCCCAAAGACAATCACATCATCTAGATAGACGAGACATTTCTTCCATAAGAGGTCACTTAATAAAGTTTCCATCATGGCTTCAAATGTCGCCGGTGCATTGCACAATCCAAACGGCATCACATTATATTGGAATAATCCAATATGACTGGAAAAGGCCGTCTTCTCCATATCTTTCGGATGCATACCCACTTGCCAGTACCCGGATTGTAAGTCTAGAGAGCAATACCATTGCTTACCTCTAAGGGAGTCTATAGTCTCATCAATCCGTGGTAAGGGATATGAATTCTTCTTGGTCATACCATTCAATTTCCGGTAATCTATGCAGAAACGGATGGTACCATCTTTCTTAGTCACCATGCACACAGGGCTAGACCAAGGACTGGTTGATGGAATTATTACATCCTGTTCAAGCATTTTAGCTATCTCCTCCTCAGCTACCTTTTTTTTGGCTAGTGGGAGTCTTCTATAAGGAATCTTAAAAGGTTCATTCTCACCAGTGTCAATCGTATGCAGTACCTTATCGGTACGCCCCAATTTTTCACTTGGTGCTGCAAAAGCTTTACGGTACTTGTATAACAAGTCAGTTAGAGCTTCACGTTGTTCATCACTTTCTACATGGCTTTCGGCTACTAGAATGTCTAGTTCCGGGCTCCTTTCGGGTGAGCAAGGGGCTCCGGGTGCCGAAACATGTTTACAGCCTTCTACCAATTCAGACAGGACAACCGACCCGAGGATCGTATCCTTCTGTACGTAGACAGTCTTATTACCGGTATTGGATATAGGAACCACCGTCCAAGCAGCGTTAGCTACTAGAACGTCGGCGGATTCCAATCCGATACTTGACAACATGGCCATGTCTGGCTCTACAACTCCAGTTTTTCCTGAAAACTGTCTGTCCGCTCGACATAAGACATCACAGGCTGTGCCCGGTGGTATCTTAACAGTCTGGGCTACACTGGCTACACTGCTTACTTGCCTAAGCACACATTGTACTTCGAGATGATACGGGTCTCTCACTTCCAATATTCCCCTCTGGGAATCTAACCTTGCTCCATATAATGCAGCAAAATCCAGACCAAGTATACCATCATCCGCGATGTTCGCCACAGTAGGAGTAAGGATGAAGTCCTTATCTTCCTGTAGACTGAACCTCATACATGTTCTACCGAACGTTTGTATCATGCTACCGTCGGCCGTACGAGCATTTCCTTCCGTTGTGAAAGTTTCATGATTCGTAGGCAAAAGATCGTAGAATCTCTTAGCAATGCAGGAGTGGCTAGCACCCGTATCGACAAGAAACTCAGCGGATCTACCACTCACAGATACAACTGCGTACCACCTCCTACCTTTCAAGTAGGTAGGACTACTTGCGTACTTAGCAAGTTCCGTCTTAGCGCCGAGGTCAAGTCCACATCCCTCCAAAAACTTGAGACAAGGATGACCCGGGGGGAACTGGGCACACCCCACCCTGGCCAACTCGTTGGCCGCTCCCTCTGGACTGATACCTCTGTGTTCTTCTGCCGGTTCTTGACACCTGGTGTACTATCAGTCTCCCCAGCCTCATGAGTAAGGAACTGATCAGGCTCCTTAGCTTCACTGCTGGGCGAAATCGCTAGAGGATTCTCACCAGTACCGCAAGCGGCGATAGGCTGGCAGTCATGGCAATCACTCATTCGGGGGGTAATCCGGTTGCCTTCATGGACACCCCCTCTCAGTTTTCCTTCTTCACTGAGTCCTCCTTACCCGGATTGTTCCGGTAACGAGTGTTTCTATAAACTGGCTTATCTGCCTCACACTCGGCAGCATAATGCCCAGTTTCCTGACATCGAAAGCATGTCACAACGCTCCTATCAGGCTTAGGCCTCCTAAGATTTTCAGTAATCTTCTTTACCAAATTGTTAACCAGGTCCTCTGATAAAGACGGATCCGTAGTAAGTTTGGTATCGGGTTGAGTCACAGGAGGTTTAGAAGTAATCACTTTCTCCTTGACGTAACCCGGTTTCTTTCCCCAGTTCCGGTTATACCGGGGGTTCCCTTGGCCAATGGCCCCAACGTTTTCATCTTCGTCAGGTTCCCCTGATTCGGATGAATCGGTTTCGGGTATTCCCTCCGGGATTATCATTGCTGACATCCGTTGGGGTACCTTCCCGGCAAAGATACGGGCCTTTCGATCATAATGATCTAAGGACTGGAACAAATCTGTCAGAGAGGCATCATTCTTCCAAGCTTCACAGGCTACTGTCCTGTGTTCCTGATTCCACAATCCTTCAATGAATTGTTTAAACATTTCATCTAGGAAGCATTCATCATCTAGTCTCCATTGAGGTCTGGCTTTATGCAACAGTCGTTGACATTCCAAGCCGAACACCTTGGCAGATTCCTTAGGCTTCTGCGTTCTTTTAGTGAACGTCAGCCAAGGATCTTCTCCAACTATATTCCCATATAGATATGAAGCAATCTCTATGAGTTCATCATATTTCATATGGGCTGAGAGTCCTACTATTTGAGAATCTCTTCATTGTTCCACGGCTCCTTTTCCGTCGCCTTCCTTTAACCAGCATACTAAATAAGGGAGAGCTTCCGCTTTACCCCATCCATTGCAGTTAAAGACATCCGCGCAGCCTTGATACTCCTCCTTCCAAGGGTTCTTGGCATTAAAGGGGGTAGGTATCTTAGCTACTCTACGAGCCGGATTCGTGGATCCAGTAAGGGATAAACCTTTACTCCATTCCATGATCTCCGTATCGTCCAGACCTTGATTGTAGCAATCAACACCTAAGTTAGCAATCGCTGCATTAGAGTCATGCAGCGCTTGTAACCCTGGAGAAAGAGATACTCGGCGGCTGAGTCTCTTTTTCCTTGGAGGATTCGTACCATAAGTACTTCCAGGGCCTCCAGGCGGTGGTCCTCCTCCGCCCCCTGATCCCCCTGCTCCGTATGGAGGCACCTGTGAGAAGGTGTATCCGCTGGTTTGAGGAGTTGGCCCAGGATTATTGGTGGGTTGTGTATTTCCACCAAAGCTAAAGAAACCACTATTGGGATTAGTGTTTCCTCCTGTTCCATTTGACTGATTTCCATTATTGGAACCAGTACCACCAGCAGATGATCTGCTTCTGGAACGATCTCCTGAAGGTCCGGATCCTTGGTCACATCCGGATTGCCCTCCAGCTGGACTGGAATTCCCGGATGATTGTCCGGTTGTTCCTCCGGACATGTTCCGGGTGTTACCTTTGGACGGATTCACTCCTGTTTGTGATTGACTCCATCCATACTGGGCATACAGGCCATTTGGTCCCCCTAAAGGTGACTGTTGTGGCCATCCGCCGTCAAAGGTGGAGGTTTTTGCCGAGTGGCTTTGTTTAGTTCCACTCGCAGAGTCAACCCCACCATTTCCCGTACCTAAACCAAGAGGTTTGAAGGTATTGTCCGTAAATCTAACCTGATGACTCTTTATTTCTTCATAACGAGGTACAGTTGTCTCTGTTACCCCGTCATCGCCCCTCAAAGAGTTCATCCGGTTACTCGTCATGTTTAGGGCAATTCCTGAAACAGTGAAGTCTGATTCAAGAGTGCCTACTGCACGACCAGTATCTTCTAGATACTTTGACATCTGGATAGCTTTAGCTTCCAGTTCGGAATAATCATCCATCATCTTTGTCTGTTTGGCAGCAAAATCTGTGGATTCACGTATCCATTGACCTTTGAGTTTTTCATGTTCATCGGTTTGTTTTTGATACGTTTTCCGAGCATCCTTGAAGGCTGATTCAATTTTCATCAGCTCTTCTTGGTACTTACCATAGGCCGTTTGAGTTGAATTTAACTCTTGTTTAGTTCTATTCAACTCATCACACGAGGCTCTGTATTCCAGATCCGCCGTATATAGTTCATCACGATACTGTTCGTGCTGGAGTTGAAAATCTTGTTTTTCTTTCTCCATCTGATCCAATAACAATTGTTGTTGGCGTCTACAACTTTGATCGTAATCAAGACGTTCTGATATCAACTGCTTGTTTTCAGTCAGAATCTTGTCTCGGGTTCCGGTCAGTGTAATAAGATCCTTCTGGATCTTCTCGTATTCAGCTCTCATGTCTTCAAGCTCGTCCATTTTGTTCCTTTCGAATCCACATTTCTGGTGTTTAATTCGAGAACTATATGGAGTTTCAAACATACCTGCACTAGGCTTTGGTACCTCAAATGGTAGTTTACCAAATTGAGCAGTACTTTTATGCATTGGTGCAGGTTTCGAAGTACCTCCTGGCATGAATAAGG
Source organism: Acholoe squamosa (assembly GCA_949317995.1). Taxonomy (NCBI): domain Eukaryota; kingdom Metazoa; phylum Annelida; class Polychaeta; order Phyllodocida; family Polynoidae; genus Acholoe; species Acholoe squamosa. The sequence continues at coordinate 52,528,143 of OX439036.1, read as the reverse complement.
AGTCTCCAAATTCATCCAGTTCATCATGTAAGTTTTTTCTTACATACTCTAACCCATCAGGGTAGTGTTCCAGTGGATCTCTCCACTCTGTACCTTGGGGTGGTGATTTGATTTCACCATCCTCCATCGGGGAGTTTAGCTCATGATTTGGGCCATTTCCCCTGACTGGGCTCAGCTCAGTCATTTCTGACTGCGCTTACCCGAAGACCAACTGGTCACGGCACCAGTGTAATGGTTCGTCTCGTTAAGTTAGATTAAATCATAACGAAGAGAGAGAAAAGTTTCCGGGTAGGCAACCGAGCTTTTATTTCATAGCTTACGTTACATACGATCACAGCCTCAGAGGACTACATGCTACTAGGGCATTCGGTTACCCTTTCGGGTAACAACCTGGTTGAGCAGTGGGTAAACCACTACTGAAGAACATGGGCTAGGACCAGCCTTATATAGGGGAAAAGCCCGCGAAACTCAGACCGGCCACGTGACGTGTGGCGGACGAGTGGTAGGCCCCCTGGTGTAATGGATACGAACCCAGAGGCAGGTGCTGCCACCTGCCATCCGGATTCCCCCACTACACCCGAAGGAACTAGGTCTGAGTCTCACGGGTACATGAACGTAAAGTGTAAATACCATACCCCTACATGATCAATTGGTTGAGTGTGCCGCGTACCTGTTTGGTTCGATCGTTAGAGAGGACCCATGGGTAAGCTTTAAAAAGAGGACACAGAAACCTAAAGAATCTCATAAAGTCTTTGGTTTGGAGCTACAGGACTTGCTATCGAAAGCACGTCCAAATTGGGCTCATGATGACGACTGCTATCTGCAGGAATTGTTTACACAATTCTACAGTGGATTGCGGGATTCGGATCACAAACAAGTAGTTTGGGATTCTTGGAAGGATGATACATCCTTCAGTGACCTATTCATATCAATCGACGGACATGATATGAAGAAAAGATTGGTGGGTCTAGGACCTAACCCAGTACGAGCAGCTCCATTGCAATATGGAGGTTCACCTGCTCAAGTATACGAAACTTCCCAATTAGCTCCGGTTGATTTACAGGAGGCTGATCAGGAAGAGGAATATGTCTCTGATGAAAATGGAGAGTATATTGGGTCAGTCCAGGTAGCTGGAAAGTATTACCGACAAAAACGGTATAGAAAAGTGTATCCGAAAGGAAGGGGAGGGTCCGTTGTTAATAAAATGACTTCCGGACCAACTCAAGGTGGTAACGTGACCCCTAAGACCACGCCAACCGTAGCAGCCGCTGCTGCTCCGACTAATATGATGGAAACATTGATAGCCGGATTAACAGAGGCTTTGAAAAGACCTAGAGTTGATAAATCTCAAAGGAGATGTTTCAGATGCCAGAAATTTGGACACTACGCGTCCGAATGTATGGCTGAGAAGCCTGTCCCCCGTAGACAGGAAGGTGTCTCTGGTATAATAGCAGAGGAAAACTGAGGAGGGGTCCCCCTATGGGCAGAGAAGGGGATCCCAGTGACAAATCTTGCCATAACATCACCATCCGTAACGATAGTTCGCATGATATAGCAAACTCGCCTAACACCGAGGTGGTTGTAGACACCCGGAAGGTTAGGGAAGCTGATATGACAGGTGCCCAGGGAGCACAGGGGAAACCCGATATCAGTAACGAGGTAGGCGGCTATGAGTTAGCCAGGGTTGGTAGTGCCTACCTACCCCCAGGTCATCCTTGTCTGGAATACCTGAAAGGATGTGGATCGACTCCAGGTGTGAACAATGACGTTTCAATCGTCACGGACATGCCCTCAGTTCTCAACGGAAGGCGGTGGTATGTTTGCCTCACTGTTAACGGAAGATCTGCCGAATTTCTTATGGATACGGGTGCTAGCCACTCCTGTATCTCCAAGAGGTTCTATGATCTTATTCCGAATGAACACGATACTCTCAGATCGGGAGGAAGTGCTCAAACGGCCAATGGCAGTACTATGCAAACGTATGGTAGAACTTATGTGAAGTTGCAACTGGATGGAATACATGACTATGTCATGGGGGCCACCGTTGCGGATATAGCTGATGAGGGGATACTCGGGTTGGATTTCGCATCCCTGTATGGGGTGGTTTTAGAACCACAATCAGGAGAGTTGAGTGTGAAATACCTATATCCTGTAAAGGTTAGGTGTGTACTGAGACAAGTGAGCAGTATGGCTAGTGTAGCACACACTGTGCGAATTCCCGCAGGCGTAGCCTGTGATGTGCTCGTAAGAAGCGATCCTGCAATGCGCAATAAGCCTGCAGTGATAGAACCAGATGTAATTGCTTTGTCAAGTATCGGATTAACATCTGTAGACACTATTGTAGCAAACGCATCCTGGTCGGTAGTACCTGTTTCCAATACTGGAAACACTACTATCTACCTGAAAAAGGGACAAGTTTTTGGAAACATGACTCTTTCGGAAACTGTAACGGATAGTAAGTTAAACTTACAGAAGGTAACAGAAGATGATGAAATTTCGGATGATTTACATAAGTTGTATGAAGAAACTTCATTAGAAGATCCGGAACACCGGAAAGAGTTTTATGATATGCTCTGTCAGTATAGGACTGCCTTTGCCAAACCCGGTAAAAAACTAGGTACGACAAATAAGGTAGTACACAAAATAGATACTGGAGATGCGGAACCCTTTAAGATACCGTATAGGCGGTTACCTTTAGCGAAAAAGAGAGTAGCTGAAGAGGAAATAAACAAGATGTTGGAACAGGATGTAATAGTCCCATCCAATAGCCCATGGAGTAGTCCTGTGTGTATGGTAACAAAAAAAAAGATGGTACTATCCGCTTTTGCATAGACTACAGGAAGTTGAATGGAGTAACGAAAAAGAATTCATATCCATTACCGAGAATAGATGAAACCATTGACTCCTTAGGAGGTAACAGTTGGTTTTGTACCCTAGACTTGCAATCAGGATATTGGCAAGTGGGAATGAATCCATCAGATATGGAAAAGACAGCATTTCGAGTCATATTGGATTATTCCAATATAATGTAATGCCGTTTGGTTTGTGCAATGCACCAGCAACATTTGAAGCAATGATGGAAACCATATTAAATGACCTATTGTGGAAAAGATGTCTTGTATACCTTGATGATGTAATAGTCTTCGGAAAAACATTCGAAGAGTGTTCTAACAATCTCAAATTGGTATTAGAACGTATTATTTCTAATGGTCTCAAATTGAAACCCAAGAAATGCCACATGTTTAGAAAGTCCATAAATTATCTGGGCCGCATCATTAGTGATGAAGGAATAAAAGCTGATCCCGATAAAATCGAGTCAGTAACGAATTGGCATAGACCTAAAAAACCCAAAGAAGTGAGGTCCTTTTTAGGGTTCAGTTCCTATTACAGGGAATTTATTCCGAATTATTCTCGAGTCAGTTACCCATTACAAGTAATAGCTAACTGGACTCCAGGAAGTACCAAGGAAAAATTTCCTTGGACGCATGAACAGGAATCTGCTTTTCAAAAGCTAAAAGATCTGTTCACGAGTACTCCCGTATTGCAATATCCGAATGAAACGGATCATTTCATACTGGATACAGATGCTAGTAACGAGAGCATTGGTGCAGCTCTCTCGCAAGTCCAAAATGGGAGGGAGGTACCCATTGCCTTTGCCAGCAATACACTGAGTAAAACTCAGAGGAATTACTGCACAACCAAAAGAGAATTGTTGGCGGTAGTTGTGTATACAAAGAAGTTCAAACATTTTTTATGGGGAACAAACTTTACGTTACGTACGGATCATTCTTCTTTAAGATGGTTATTGAACTTCCGAGATGCTGAAGGTATGCTAGGTCGATGGCTAGCCCACTTATTTGAATATGGGCTTGAACATCACCAGATTCAGCATAGACCCGGAGTTAAGCATTTAAATGCTGATGCTTTGTCTCGAATACCAATTCGGAAATGTGATAATCCGGATTGTACTGATTGTGGAGCTCATAGGGCAGTGTTAGCAGGGATTCGAAGACCATTCGAACCCCTAGTTGCCAGTATACTGGATTGGTCTATGGATCACATACGACGTTTCCAGGAAGCTGACTCGATAACTGCACAGCTACTGCAATTAGTACCAAAGGGTATACATCCAGTTAGACCGGAGGTCTCTCTGGAAAATCGAGAAATGAGAAGGTTTCTTGCTCAATGGACGGAGCTTGAAGTCCGGAAAGGCGTGTTATACCGTTGGAAGCCATGTAATAATGGTGAGAAAATCATGCAAGTGGTGATACCACATGCAATGAGACATGACATTATGTACTTCTGTCATGGACCAGTGGTCATTTCGGGAGAAAACGCTCATTAGCACGACTCTCCAAGAAATACTATTGGCCTGGCATGACACGGGACTTGCAAAGATGGGTAACGACCTGTCCGGACTGTTGTAAAAACAAACCCGGACCCGGGATGGGCAAGCTTCCACTATCCCAAGAACTTTTCGGAGTTAGATTCGCGAGAATCGGGGTAGATATCATTAGTGGATTGAATACAACCGCTAATGATAATACCTGTATGATGGTAGTGTGTGACTACTATACGAAATACACCAAAGTGTTTCCACTACCAGACCATAAAGCGGTCACTTGTGCCGAAACCTTTGTAAAAGGTTGGGTACTGACTTTCGGTGTACCATTGATGTTACACAGTGACCAAGGCAGAGAATTCGAATCGAATCTCTGGCAAGGTATGTGTGAATACTTAGCCATATGCAAGACTAGAACCAATCCGTATAGGCCATAAAGCGACGGATTGGTGGAAAGGTTCAATAGAACCCTTATTCAGGTCCTAAAGTCGCTTGTTAATGAACACATGGACGATTGGGACGAGCAATGTCACTTTGTGACACATGCTTATAACAGTACGGTACATTCAAGTACTAACTGCACTCCGAATCTTCTAGTATTTGGAGAGGACCTAATAATGCCTGCAGACCTGGTATTTGGAGTCGTAGGAATGGACCCGGAGCTACCTTGTCACGTAGTTTTCGTCTAATGTTTAAGAGACAGATTCAAAAAAGCATACGAGTCTGTCCGAATTGATTTAGAAAAAAGTGCCAAATGGCAGAAAGTTGGATATGATACCGATCTAAAGCATCGGAAATTCCAATCCGGAGACAGAGTTCTGAGATTACATGAACCACTTAGACACATAAAACTAGCTTCTAATTGGGACGGTCCTTTTACTATAACACAAGTTATCAGTGATTCTACCGTAATTATCAAATCAGACCTTGGTCGACTATATAAGTCAAATGTGGCTAGACTAAGGAAATGGTCTGGGAGGGAGATCTCCACAGAAATGTATGGTGAAGGATCAGGAAAGATCATGAATCAGAATCATATAATAGACCAGGTAAAGAACACTACAGTGAAGCGAGGCCGAGGTAGGCCTAAGAAGTGTTCCGAATCAGTGCCACCCGCGCCAACAATGATTAAGCGTGGGGGAGTTAAAAAAGTCTCGGCAGGTGAAGACAAAAAGAAGAGGAAAGGTGTCTCGAAGGCCAAGAAACACCTAGAAAAGGCTCTTCAGACTGTCAGGTCTGAAAAGGAACTATCCAAGAAGGGGATATACGTTCGCCGCAGCCCTCGAATTGCCCAGAGGACTGCAGTGACCTAACCTGTATACACAATGAGTGTAATGTTTACATTTAGAGGAACGGATGACAACTGACCCGAAAGGCTTATTTGTCGCCGCCGTATGACGTACCAGTGGGTAGTGGACGGATACTCCGGTGGATTTGCTTAAGCTTTCCATAAACTCCACTTAAATCCTCAGACGAGTCGTCGGCGTGAGCGATAATTACCTAAAAACAATCAGTTTGTTGATGTTCCGCTTGTAGCACGTGCGTTTCCGCATGACGTCACCGTGTCCAGTCTCGGCTGACCTCTCGTGACCCCGCGGGCTCGCGGGGAAATGACGTCACGAAAGCTGGCTTGTCGCCATATTGTTTTTCGGTAGAATTTGAGAGGGACGGGTGATCTCTTCCTCTTGAATTTCTACTGTCTAACAACCCCTGGTGCGCCCCCAGAGTCGGCCTCTTAGCAGGCAGACTCCGCTAGCGTCGGCCCCGGCGCCATAAAAGCCGGGAAAAGGAGTGTTTTGACTCCCGAGTCGATTCCCCAGTCATGGCTGAGGAATCCGTAGCTTCAGCCAAGCTATCCGGTGACCCGGATAAGCTGACTCCGTCCGCAGAAGCTTTTCCGGAAGCTTTGTCACCTGTTACACAGACGGAGAGCAAGATGATGGAAGTGGAGGAACCCACTGATCGCTCGTTCGAGGAAAAGCTGGCTTCATTCTCGCTGAATGAGCCAGAGAAGATACTGTCACCACTTCCGACCGAAGGATCTGGAGACGCTGCGAATCCTGAAGCAGCAGCAACTGGGTCCGAGACTGCACAAGTCGACGGCTCGAAGGACCAGTGGAAGCCAGGAATGGCCGCCCCGTTCCCAGCAGACTACGACGGTCGGTACCTGTATGTCCATCCGGACCTACAGGCACAGGTGACAAACCCAGACGGTACTCCTATCAAGTTGGACCCGAAGGTGAGGATGGCTATCGAGGGCGTCATGGTCCCCGATCAGCTGGACAGGACGCCACCCGAATGGCTCCGAGACTGGCCGTGGTTCCAACGGGGACTCATGGTGGACATTGCCTTCCGACAGGTAGTGTACGAGGCAAACAGAGCCTTCCAGCTAGGAGCTTATCCGAAGCCGGACAGGTCTCTGTGGAATGTTACACAGACCAACATAGATTGGGTAGGCTGCGTCTCGGAACCCGAGGGGCAGACTTACCCACGTCCTTGTGCTACCCGGCCCCAGTACCGGACCATAAAGGAGTTCCGCGAAGCAGTGGGATGACGGTTATTACATAACCGAAGCTGAGTTGGTAGACGTCCAAAACAAGTCTCTAAACAGAATGGACAGGAGTGCAGCCCTTCGGACGATTCTCGTCCATCGCATGACTGCAGAACAAGAAGCCCTGGAGAAAGCGAGAAGGGAAGCGGAGGTACCCGCACCTCCAATCCCGGATCTGAAACTAGGCGCTAGGAGCACAGTCGGTTCTGTAACAGCCACCGGCAGTACTACTGATTCGACTCCGGTAGAAGCATCAACCTCCAGTGAGTCCGGAACCAAGGATCCGGAAGACTGGAAGGTAAGCAAGAACAGGAGGTCTGCTGCCCGGAAGCTCAAGAATCTTCCAGATTCTGCTAGAGCCGACCCACAAGCCAGCACCTCAGCCACTGGTAGCACTGCCATGGAGGTTGTTTCCTCAGACGAGGAATCGGTACACGAGCCCTCGGTGGAGTATGATGAGAAGGCAACTCCATCAACTCAGACCGAGGCAGAAAGCTGGGCTAACGCCAAATCCGGATTTAAAACCCGGATCCCAACGTGTTTCTCCGACTGTGCGTACGGAGTAAAGAAGGATGGTTCGACACTGTACGCCTGCCCAGATACAGTGAACAAGAACGAGTCGGATGATGAGGATTGGATGCGTCTCTCGGATGAAGACCCCAATCCGAGCAAGGCCTATCGCAAGATGTGGCTTATGCTTAATCATACCGAAGGGTATTATACCTATACCCAGAGGCGTAAGCTGCGTTGGGCACTTGAGAAGTGGTACGGTGATGACCAAAAGTCCTGTCCCTTCTCCATCTGCCAGGATGCTAGTGATGTTTCGGTCCGGACCTGGAGCACTTCAGCCCGGTTCCAGAGGCATCTTGTAGAGGCCCACTTCCACCATCACCGATGGTGATCCGAGTTATGGTAAGAAGGGGAAGAAATGTACTACGAAGGTGCAATACAACCGACGTAGCGATCTGGCTAGACACCAGAAGAAGTGCCACGCAGAGGGGTTAGATGGAGCTCGTAAACGCATCATGGAGCTTCATCAGGAACTCATGAAGGAGTTCGATAGCCTGAGTCAGGATACTTGGTCAAAGATCCGACCAGGGGACCAAGTCCTCTGCGAAGTTCCGAAGACCAAGGATTCGAAACTCCACGCTAAGATCATCCTGACTCCCGGCAAGGGGAAGCTGGACATGCACGAGTCTCTCTGGCAGAAATGCGAGGAATCCGGAAAGGAGGGTAAGAGAGCTCGGGAGAGAGTCAGGAGGGACCAGAATCGTGGTGGTATCGGCAATGGTCAGACCACTACTGCGAAGGCCACGTTAGAGGATCGTTCCAGATCCCCCTTGGCACGTCACCCACACGAGCAGGTTCAGGGTACTCCTGTCTTCAAGAGACCGGAACCTGCAGGATACGCAGGCGCAGTATCGAAGCCGGGGAAAGTTAGCACCCGTAACTTTCCGTCCATGACCCAGGGACCTGGACCTGAGAGCCAGACCTTGGTCGTAGGAAAAGGAGGTCGACTTGTTCCCAAGAAGACTTCAGCACCTGCTGCTGCTGGATCAGCAGCTGCTCCAGCAGCCCTACCGGTAAATTTCACCCCAGAGCAGGTACAACTGTACATGCAGATGGGGATGAAACAGAACCCAGCACCCCCCACCTACTGTCTCCCAACAGCAGGAGTGTCCGGAAGCCCTAAATCTGGAAGTGGCCCTCAGGCAGTGTCGACACCCCCCAAGGACGTCGCACCACCTGCGAAACCAAAGGATGCGATTACCATCAAGACCGGTAATGCAGAAATTTGGTTTGAGAAGTCTCGCCAGGGGGAAGCAGATGTCCAAAAGGCCATCTACACCCACTGGGAGAAATGTGTTCGCGACAGAGCGACCGAATTTCATCAGGGCCTCCTAAACGATACCCTGTTGTGCATGAAGGAGGTGGGCGACGCCGAAAGACAGCGCCTTGAGACTGTTATCCGAGACGATGTGAAAGCTCGGGAGGATGAAGCCTTGGCTGCCAAAGAACAGGCAGCTATGGACGTACACGTTCTGGAGAAACGTGTCAAAGAAGAAATTACCCGGAATACCAATCTAAACACTAAGTTTATGAGGGTATTCAGAGTCGATATCGACGAGTGGGATGGCACTCCCTATTCGGCTCTAGAACTTCTTAGGAAGAAGCATGCTAAAAAATCTACCTAAGTGTGCTCCGGGTTATTCGGATATATTTCTTTTTCTCTCCTTCCCATAATAACCAGAGTTAGTCTTTGCAGAAACTATATATCTGCGAATGTCTTTAAATAGAAAATGAACACTTATATTCTATGTGTTCCGGGTTCTTTTCTAACCAGTTAATTGTGCAATTCAGGACACATAACTTTTATTATATCCTGAATAGACTATTTGGATTAAAATCTACACTTATAAAAAATCCGATAGTAGATTTGCTGCTGTTATTCGTATCCGCATGCTGGTTCCTGATTGCTGCTATTACCCGTTGCTGACCACTATATAGGATGGACTTGTACGATTCTCTACTAATGTTCCGAATGGATTACTCTACACTACTATATTACTTCCGGATCAACCCGTTTTGGACTCACATTTATGTCAACCACATCTAAAAGGATTACGTTTGTACCTGTTGACTACCGGACTGTTATTCTACACCATTCGTATATACCTATGAACAATAGCACTTCTAGAGGATTGTGGGTAGCTGCCCCAAATTCAACTATCGTGTTTACATATATTACCTTGGATTATAAAAAGACTCTAGCACGTCCATCCCGTGGTTAGCTGACCACCTTAACTACCACCTGGCATCCGGCAGACTGCAGCACGAGACTTCACCAACATTTATTATTGTCATGTATATAATATGATATAATATAACTAGTTTTTTGCTAATATTATTTCTATGTGCATAGTTACACTATGATGATAGACTATTGTATACTTTCATACGGGTTTATATTAATACGGATCTCTGGTTACTATTCGTATTACTTAACATGATCCGGTAATCTCATAGTGTATATTCACCAGATTATCTTAACTGTCCTGCGAGACATGAACTTGTATAGATTTAATTATCTGGTGCTATAATGGTTATTTGGTACATGATGGTGTCATATGCATTATTCTACTAAAATATTTTTCTTTTCAAGTGTATAATTCATAACGGTTCTATTTCTAAACTCACGAACCCTTTAACGGATTCATTGGTCATATCATATAAAAATGTCATTAGATAGTATAGTTACTTTAAAAGTCTTTCTCAAGACTAGATAATCATTTGTGATATTAATAATTACAAACCTACCAGGATGTTATTATGTGATTTATTCAATATTTAACAGTTTCGTTACATATAACTGTTATCATTACACATATGCGAATTATAATACTTATCCTGATACTTATACCGTAAACATAGATTGTTATTATGTGGTATAAAATATTAATTAACAGTTCCGTACGATTCTCTACTAATGTTCCGAATGGATTACTCTACACTACTATATTACTTCCGGATCAACCCGTTTTGGACTCACATTTATGTCAACCACATCTAAAAGGATTACGTTTGTACCTGTTGACTACCGGACTGTTATTCTACACCATTCGGATATACCTATGAACAATAGCACTTCTAGAGGATTGTGGGTAGCTGCCCCAAATTCAACTACCGTGTTTACATATATTACCTTGGATTATAAAAAGACTCTAGCACGTCCATCCCGTGGTTAGCTGACCACCTTAACTACCACCTGGCATCCGGCAGACTGCAGCGCGAGACTTCACCAACATTTATTATTGTCATGTATATAATATGATATAATATAACTAGAAGAGGAAAGGTGTCTCGAAGGCCAAGAAACACCTAGAAAAGGCTCTTCAGACTGTCAGGTCTGAAAAGGAACTATCCAAGAAGGGGATATACGTTCGCCGTAGCCCTCGAATTGCCCAGAGGACTGCAGTGACCTAACCTGTATACACAACGAGTGTAATGTTTACATTTAGAGGAACGGATGACAACTGACCCGAAAGGCTTATTTGTCGCCGCCGTATGACGTACCAGTGGGTAGTGGACGGATACTCCGGTGGATTTGCTTAAGCTTTCCATAAACTCCACTTAAATCCTCAGACGAGTCGTCGGCGTGAGCGATAATTACCTAAAAACAATCAGTTTGTTGATGTTCCGCTTGTAGCACGTGCGTTTCCGCATGACGTCACCGTGTCCAGTCTCGGCTGACCTCTCGTGACCCCGCGGGCTCGCGGGGAAATGACGTCACGAAAGCTGGCTTGTCGCCATATTGTTTTTCGGTAGAATTTGAGAGGGACGGGTGATCTCTTCCTCTTGAATTTCTACCGTCTAACAACCCCTGGTGGGCCCCCAGAGTCGGCCTCTTAGCAGGCAGACTCTGCTAGCATCGGCCCCGGCGCCGTAAAAGCCGGGAAAAGGAGTGTTTTGACTCCTGAGTCGATTCCCCAGTCATGGCTGAGGAATCCGTAGCTGCAGCCAAGCTATCCGGTGACCCGGATAAGCTGACTCCGTCCGCAGAAGCTTTTCTGGAAGCTTTGTCACCTGTTACACAGGCGGAGAGCAAGATGATGGAAGTGGAGGAACCCACTGATCGCTCGTTCGAGGAAAAGCTGGCTTCATTCTCGCTGAATGAGCCAGAGAAGATACTGTCACCACTTCCGACCGAAGGATCTGGAGACGCTGCGAATCCTGAAGCAGCAGCAACTGGGTCCGAGACTGCACAAGTCGACGGCTCGAAGGACCAGTGGAAGCCAGGAATGGCCGCCCCATTCCCAGCAGAGTACGACGGTCGGTACCTGTATGTCCATCCGGACCTACAGGCACAGGTGACAAACCCAGACGGTACTCCTATCAAGTTGGACCCGAAGGTGAGGATGGCTATCGAGGGCGTCATGGTCCCCGATCAGCTGGACAGGACGCCACCCGAATGGCTCCGAGACTGGCCGTGGTTCCAATGGGGACTCATGGTGGACATTGCCTTCCGACAGGTAGTGTACGAGGCAAACAGAGCCTTCCAGCTAGGAGCTTATCCGAAGCCGGACAGGTCTCTGTGGAATGTTACACAGACCAACATAGATTGGGTAGGCTGCGTCTCGGAACCCGAGGAGCAGACTTACCCACGTCCTTGTGCTACCCGGCCCCAGTACCGGACCATAAAGGAGTTCCGCGAAGCAGTGGGATGACGGTTATTACATAACCGAAGCTGAGTTGGTAGACGTCCAAAACAAGTCTCTAACCAGAATGGACATGAGTGCAGCCCTTCGGACGATTCTCGTCCGTCGCATGACTGCAGAACAAGAAGCCCTGGAGAAAGCGAGAAGGGAAGCGGAGGTACCCGCACCTCCAATCCCGGATCTGAAACTAGGCGCTAGGAGCACAGTCGGTTCTGTAACAGCCACCGGCAGTACTACTGATTCGACTCCGGTAGAAGCATCAACCTCCAGTGAGTCCGGAACCAAGGATCCGGAAGACTGGAAGGTAAGCAAGAACAGGAGGTCTGCTGCCCGGAAGCTCAAGAATCTTCCAGATTCTGCTAGAGCCGACCCGCAAGCCAGCACCTCAGCCACTGGTAGCACTGCCATGGAGGTTGTTTCCTCAGATGAGGAATCGGTACACGAGCCCTCGGTGGAGTATGATGAGAAGGCAACTCCATCAACTCAGACCGAGGCAGAACGCTGGGCTAACGCCAAATCCGGATTTAAAACCCGGATCCCAACGTGTTTCTCCGACTGTGCGTACGGAGTAAAGAAGGATGGTTCGACACTGTACGCCTGCCCGGATACAGTGAACAAGAACGAGTCGGATGATGAGGATTGGATGCGTCTCTCGGATGAAGACCCCAATCCGAGCAAGGCCTATCGCAAGATGTGGCTTATGCTTAATCATACCGAAGGGTATTATACCTATACCCAGAGGCGTAAGCTGCGTTGGGCACTTGAGAAGTGGTACGGTGACGACCAAAAGTCCTGTCCCTTCTCCATCTGCCAGGATGCTAGTGATGTTTCGGTCCGGACCTGGAGCACTTCAGCCCGGTTCCAGAGGCATCTTGTAGAGGCCCACTTCCACCATCACCGATGGTGATCCGAGTTATGGTAAGAAGGGGAAGAAATGTACTACGAAGGTGCAATACAACCGACGTAGCGATCTGGCTAGACACCAGAAGTGCCACGCAGAGGGGTTAGATGGAGCTCGTAAACGCATCATGGAGCTTCATCAGGAACTCATGAAGGAGTTCGATAGCCTGAGTCAGGATACTTGGTCAAAGATCCGACCAGGGGACCAAGTCCTCTGCGAAGTTCCGAAGACCAAGGATTCGAAACTCCACGCTAAGATCATCCTGACTCCCGGCAAGGGGAAGCTGGACATGCACGAGTCTCTCTGGCAGAAATGTGAGGAATCCGGAAAGGAGGGTAAGAGAGCTCGGGAGAGAGTCAGGAGGGACCAGAATCGTAGTGGTAACGGCAATGGTCAGACCACTACTGCGAAGGCCAGGGTAGAGGATCGTTCCAGATCCCCCTTGGCACGTCACCCACACGAGCAGGTTCAGGGTACTCCTGTCTTCAAGAGACCGGAACCTGCAGGATACGCAGGCGCAGTATCGAAGCCGGGGAAAGTTAGCACCCGTAACTTTCCGTCCATGACCCAGGGACCTGGACCTGAGAGCCAGACCTTGGTCGTAGGAAAAGGAGGTCGACTTGTTCCCAAGAAGACTTCAGCACCTGCTGCTGCTGGATCAGCAGCTGCTCCAGCAGCCCTACCGGTAAATTTCACCCCAGAGCAGGTACAACTGTACATGCAGATGGGGATGAAACAGAACCCAGCACTCCCCACCTACTGTCTCCCAACAGCAGGAGTGTCCGGAAGCCCTAAATCTGGAAGTGGCCCTCAGGCAGTGTCGACACCCCCCAAGGACGTCGCACCACCTGCGAAACCAAAGGATGCGATTACCATCAAGACCGGTAATGCAGAAATTTGGTTTGAGAAGTCTCGCCAGGGGGAAGCAGATGTCCAAAAGGCCATCTACACCCACTGGGAGAAATGTGTTCGCGACAGAGCGACCGAATTTCATCAGGGCCTCCTAAACGATACCCTGTTGTGCATGAAGGAGGTGGGCGACGCCGAAAGACAGCGCCTCGAGACTGTTATCCGAGACGATGTGAAAGCTCGGGAGGATGAAGCCTTGGCTGCCAAAGAACAGGCAGCTATGGACGTACACGTTCTGGAGAAACGTGTCAAAGAAGAAATTACCCGGAATACCAATCTAAACACTAAGTTTATGAGGGTATTCGGAGTCGATATCGACGAGTGGGATGGCACTCCCTATTCGGCTCTAGAACTTCTTAGGAAGAAGCATGCTAAAAAATCTACCTAAGTGTGCTCCAGGTTATTCGGATATATTTCTTTTTCTCTCCTTCCCATAATAACCAGAGTTAGTCTTTGCAGAAACTATATATCTGCGAATGTCTTTAAATAGAAAATGAACACTTATATTCTATGTGTTCCGGGTTCTTTTCTAACCAGTTAATTGTGCAATTCAGGACACATAACTTTTATTATATCCTGAATAGACTATTTGGATTAAAATCTACACTTATAAAAAATCTGATAGTAGATTTGCTGCTGTTATTCGTATCCGGATGCTGGTTCCTGATTGCTGCTATTACCCGTTGCTGACCACTATATAGGATGGACTTGTACGATTCTCTACTAATGTTCCGAATGGATTACTCTACACTACTATATTACTTCCGGATCAACCCGTTTTGGACTCACATTTATGTCAACCACATCTAAAAGGATTACGTTTGTACCTGTTGACTACCGGACTGTTATTCTACACCATTCGTATATACCTATGAACAATAGCACTTCTAGAGGATTGTGGGTAGCTGCCCCAAATTCAACTATCGTGTTTACATATATTACCTTGGATTATAAAAAGACTCTAGCACGTCCATCCCGTGGTTAGCTGACCACCTTAACTACCACCTGGCATCCGGCAGACTGCAGCGCGAGACTTCACCAACATTTATTATTGTCATGTATATAATATGATATAATATAACTAGTTTTTTGCTAATATTATTTCTATGTGCATAGTTACACTATGATGATAGACTATTGTATACTTTCATACGGGTTTATATTAATACGGATCTCTGGTTACTATTCGTATTACTTAACATGATCCGGTAATCTCATAGTGTATATTCACCAGATTATCTTAACTGTCCTGCGAGACATGAACTTGTATAGATTTAATTATCTGGTGCTATAATGGTTATTTGGTACATGATGGTGTCATATGCATTATTCTACTAAAATATTTTTCTTTTCAAGTGTATAATTCATAACGGTTCTATTTCTAAACTCACGAACCCTTTAACGGATTCATTGGTCATATCATATAAAAATGTCATTAGATAGTATAGTTACTTTAAAAGTCTTTCTCAAGACTAGATAATCATTTGTGATATTAATAATTACAAACCTACCAGGATGTTATTATGTGATTTATTCAATATTTAACAGTTTCGTTACATATAACTGTTATCATTACACATATGCGAATTATAATACTTATCCTGATACTTATACCGTAAACATAGATTGTTATTATGTGGTATAAAATATTAATTAACAGTTCCGTTACACATAACTGTTACTCTTTCAACATATTCGCATTGTACTTTAACATCCGGGTTGTTATTCTGTAACTACAAATACTATCACATATATGAAATTGACATTCGAATGATATTGTACATGATGTTAACGTTATATCTATGGTTGTACCTCTATTATTAGGGTTTAGACATATCGTAATGTTATCCCTGTAATAATACAATAGTTATAACTCCTTCCTTAATGTCTGGGGGAGTGGTGTAGAGGTACGTTTTATACATAACCATAGCGTTGGGTATCGTCTGACGTGGCGGGTGAGTCTAGTCGTCGGATGTTCCTCAGGTTCCAGATAGGTGGCAGCACCAATCCGGGTCTGTGGGGACATCTGACGGCGAACACCTAGGTTCCTATATAAAGACCAGGGCTCAGCCGCTACGTCAGAGGCCCTTCTGGCCTCCGATCATGTAAGACCATTTTCTAATAACTAATAGCTGCCCTATCACCAACTACCGGGTAGCCGTGAGTGTGTATATAATAAACTATCCGTTGGCATACACTTGAATCACTGTCTTACTCCTTCTTTCCCGAAAAGTAAGGCCGAACCACCAGGTCCGTAAGACTAAACCCATTACACTACTAACATTTTATCAGCATTAAGTCAATATATGTTAGTAATTGCTCACTATTTGTCAGCAATTAGTCAATATATGTTAGTTATTACTCACAATTTGTCAGCAATTAGTCAATATATATAAGTATTTACTCACTTTTTGTCAGCAATCAGTCAATATATGCCAGTACTTAGTCATTATATAACAACAATCAGCCCATTTATGTCAGTAATTACTCACAATTTGTCAGATATTAGTCAATATATGTCAGTATTTACTCACATTTTGTCAGCAATAAGTCAATGAATGTCAGTACTTTGTCGCTATTTGTCAGCAATTAGTCAAAATATGTCAGTAGTTATGCACAATTTGTCAGCAATTAATTAAAATATGTCAGTACCTATGCACTATTTGTCAGCAATTAGTCGATATGTCAGTGGGCTTCCCTAGCTCACTTAAAAGGGTCTATTTCTCCTCTTTCCTTTCCCCTTGGATGTGTGTGGTGCACATATGCATGGGCACTGACACATTCCTCTGTGAAATTATGTAATGTAGTTCTCACCATGAATATGACCTCAGCTGTTGAAATGGCGTTAAACATCTATTACTCACTCACTCTCGATATGTCAGTAATTGCTCATAATTTGTAAGAAATTAGTCAATATATGTCAGTAATTACTCACTCTTTGTCAGCAATTAGTCAATATAATTTTATGTCAGTAATTACTCACTATTTGTCAGCAATTAGTCAATATATGTCAGTACTTACTCAATATTTGTCATCAGTTAGTCAATGTATGTCAGTACTTAGATATCATATCAAGATTCGAAGCAATTTCTTTTTCGGTGGGGGTTCATAATTCGGACTTGTAGACTTATGGTGACTAAGTATTGATATTAAAAAGATTAACAGCCTTTAATTCATTGGTGTGTCATGCCTTAGCTTGTATGATGCACTCTATCTCAGAAACCATGAGGAATATGAATTTAAAAGTTTAAAAAATGGAATCGGCATGGTTGAAAATCTTGAAATCGATATATTACATGTCCAAATCTGCTACTGAGTAATGGGCATTGATTCATTTGTGCATCATGCTTTGCCTGGCATGATGCACTCCAACTCAAAAAGTATCAGGAATATGGGTCTATAAGTTGAAGAAATATAATCAGTATGCATGAATTAAAATTGATATATTACACTTTGAAATCTGTCAATAACCAGCTGAGAAATTGATTCATTGGTGCATCATGCCCAGATTGGCATGATGCGCTCTATCTCTGAATCTTTCAGGAATATGGATCTAAAAGTTGAAAAAATGGAATCGGCATGGTTGAAAACCTTGAAATTGATGCATGATGCACTCTATCTCAGCAACCATAAAGAATTTGTATAGGGGTATTTGGAAATCAAGTATAGAATCCAACTGGTCTCTCCCTCCCCTCCCACCCTTGTCGTCCGTCTAGACGGCTATAGTAGGGGCCTGACTGGTCATTTTGGCTGGTGGAGTGAACTTACATTGAATTAGAATGGGAGCTCATACCCCCCTTGGTCCGGTCGCTGTCCGGTCTGCCCTAGATGCGCGTTGCCCAAGCGGAACGCTCCCTCCCTCCCCCGCAGTCCCCGTCTTAGATTGGCTGCTATGCGGCCGGTATAATTTATTGAACATTGTGGACAGCAGTTTACAAGAGCTATGCTCTCACTATCTTAGTAACTTATGTCAAGTGAAATCAACCCTCAAGTCTTAATGTGTGCCATGCATAGGCTATTGTAGTTCCCAATGAGGTATACCTGAGGGAACTTATCACAGGTATGGTAAATTATTAAGGGGTACCTGATTTTATTACCAAAACTATGGCATGTGAACGATTTTCCTCCTCTTATATGTTTTATCCATTTAGTCTTGTACTGGCTAGTAACATTACTTTGGGTAGATAGCAAATTCTGTAATATCATTTGCATTATTATCTGGTACTCAAATTTTGCCATGTCTGTTGCGCTCCTTTAGTTCTTGCAAGAAACTGAGTACTGGAGTTGTAGCGCTACTACATTTAGCCTCCACATGGTTTATGAATAGTGCAGATTTACTGTTATCTAAGATATCTATGACTCAGCATGTGAGTTGTATCATTGCAATTTGCAGTATTTATTAATCACATCTTCATTAAAGATTCAGAGATATTGGCTTGTGGAATGAAAGCCAATTCTGACACCATTGGTGCATCAATTGATGTTTGATTATGCTAAAGTTAGTTGTGTGGTGATGACTAGTGATTGACTTGATGGACATATATGCTTTGAGCATTAGAACTAGTATTATACTAATGTTTCACTCATAAACCCTTTAACAGAATACATGCAAACACCTGACTGATAGTGATCAGGGAGGTAATATCAAAATGTGGCTACATGAAATGTCAATATGAGATGAGGGGTCACTACAGGGGAGTGATAGACAGGGGTCCGCATAGAGAGTGATATTGTGACATACCCTCTGTGTAGTGCATGAATACATTGTACAAAAACTGTGTCTATTAAGTAAGTTCTATAGAGGGGTTAGTACCTCACAGATCTTGTATGGCAGCTATGTTGAGCCAAAACTTTTGCCATAGACTTACCATTACAAGTTTCACCTGTTAGTGTGCTGAAACAACTAGCCAATTTCTCAATCTCAATCTAGGATCAGTAATCAGTAATACATTGGCAACAATTCATAACAAGGAAACAATTTACTGTTTTATTTCACGCATTGTGCTCCAACATGGCTACTGTACATCATTTTGATGTAGCAGACTCACAGTAAATGCCTTAATGAAACCACTGTATATCATGTTTCACATACCAATGATGCAGGTACAAACTGAGCACCATTTAAATATGTTCTGGAATATTATCCTAATAGATTCTACATATAAGCTTATCAATTTTGAGGATAAATAGGTTTGTTACATATGCATTGTTTATTCTACATATGTCCTACTTTTTCTTATATTTTCCTACTTTTGTCCTACTTTAGTCCTACTTTTTGAAAATTTTCAGTCCTACTTTTGTCCTACTTTTTCAAAGGGGTCTGCCGGACACCCTGAATAATGGACATACGCACTCACAGTTTTGATAATATACACATATAGTACCATGGACTGCTATAGAATTGGACTGCTCTATATTTGTGTAGCTCTGTGGGATGTAAAGTCACACTTGCCCTTGCTTGTACTTACTTATAATCCATCCTAATCCGCTGCTGAAGGGGTATTTGGTTTAAGCAGGTGATAAGCCCAAAATTGAAGCTGGGGACTGAAGCCGCAACGGGGGGCAGCATTACCTACAACATGCAGCTTAAGGAGAGACCCTAAAGGCAGCATCTATGGGAACCCATCTGTAGGCACCATACGGCCTAAAGGCAATATCTATGGGACCCATCTGTAGGCACCATACGGCCTAAAGGCAGTATCTGTGGGAACCCATCTGTAGGCACCATACGGCCTAAAGGCAGTATCTGTGGTAACCCCGTGGTAACCCACCTATAGGCACCATGCGGTCTAAAGGCAGCATCTGTGGTAACCCATCTGTAGGCACCATGCGGCCTAAAGGCAGCATCTGTGGGAACCCATCTGTAGGCACCATACGGCCTAAAGGCAGCATCTGTGGGAACCCATCTGTAGGCACCATACGGCCTAAAGGCAGTATCTAAGGGACCCATCTGTAGGCACCATACGGCCTAAAGGCAGTATCTGTGGGAACCCATCTGTAGGCACCATACGGCCTAAAGGCAGTATCTGTGGTAACCCCGTGGTAACCCACCTATAGGCACCATGCGGTCTAAAGGCAGCATCTGTGGTAACCCATCTGTAGGCACCATGCGGCCTAAAGGCAGCATCTGTGGGAACCCATCTGTAGGCACCATATGGCCTAAAGGCAGCATCTGTGGTAACCCATCTGTAGGCACCATGCGGCCTAAAGGCAGCATCTGTGGGAACCCATCTGTAGGCACCATACGGCCTAAAGGCAGCATCTGTGGTAACCCATCTGTAGGCACCATGCGGCCTAAAGGCAGCATCTGTGGGAACCCATCTGTAGGCACCATACGGCCTAAAGGCAGCATCTGTGGGAACCCATCTGTAGGCACCATACGGCCTAAAGGCAGTATCTGTGGGAACCCATCTGTAGGCACCATACGGCCTAAAGGCAGTATCTGTGGTAACCCCGTGGTAACCCACCTATAGGCACCATGCGGTCTAAAGGCAGCATCTGTGGTAACCCATCTGTAGGCACCATGCGGCCTAAAGGCAGCATCTTTGGGAACCCATCTGTAGGCACCATATGGCCTAAAGGCAGCATCTGTGGTAACCCATCTGTAGGCACCATGCGGCCTAAAGGCAGCATCTGTGGGAACCCATCTGTAGGCACCATGCGGCCTAAAGGCAGCATCTGTGGTAACCCATCTGTAGGCACCATGCGGCCTAAAGGCAGCATCTGTGGGAACCCATCTGTAGGCACCATACGGCCTAAAGGCAGCATCTGTGGGAACCCATCTGTAGGCACCATACGGCCTAAAGGCAGCATCTGTGGGAACCCATCTGTAGGCACCATGTGGCCTAAAGGCAGCATCTGTGGGAACCCATCTGTAGGCACCATGTGGCCTAAAGGCAGCATCTGTGGGAACCCATCTGTAGGCACCATGTGGCCTAAAGGCAGTATCTGTGGGAACCCATCTGTAGGCACCATGCGGCCTAAAGGCAGTATCTGTGGGAACCCATCTGTAGGCACCATGTGGCCTAAAGGCAGTATCTGTGGGAACCCATCTGTAGGCACCATGTGGCCTAAAGGCAGCATCTGCGGTAACCCATCTGTAGGCACCATACGGCCTAAAGGCAGTATCTGTGGGAACCCATCTGTAGGCACCATACGGTCTAAAGGCAGTATCTGTGGTAACCCACCTGTAGGCACCATGCGGCCTAAAGGCAGCATCTGTGGGAACTAGGGATGTCATCGATATCTACAATATCAAAGTATCGCTATTATTGAAATAGTGAATATCGCATTGACATTGTGCTTATATCGATGCATAATGATATCATATCCATTGACTCAATCACCCAACATCTGTTAACATAGAGCCTCGAAAATACAATGAGCTAGAAATGACATGCATTCTCACAATTGTATCAACCTAGTACCCATAGAATTTTGAAGTATTGGAATTTCTTCTCGTGGTTTAGTTGCTACACCTCCCAACATGAACCCCTGTCTCATAAAAGTAGTAGATTAATATATGTGGTATTGCTAGGGTAGAGGGTAGGATGGTGATTTCATTGACAAAGGAAAGCAATGGCAAATAACCACTTGGCTTTGTTCAGATTAAACAGTTGATGCTCCAAATGGCAAATCAGTACATGTGTATAGGTATCCCGATAGATAGTCCATGTGCTTGACAAAAACAATCATAAACAAATCTGCAATTAACATTGTATAAATACGTACTGAAAGAGCATTGTATTGTTACACTAACATACATGTCCTATGAAATTGGCATTTATTCTAACTGCACATGATGATTTTCTGTTACAATATATTAATGGTCAGCATATACAAAGTCTGATACAGTTGTTTTTATGTCAAAGAGATGAAAATGGGCTTTTGGTGTTTGTGTTAGGTTATAAATATGAAATTAAGTAGAATAATACTATATTCCATGCACATCCTAGATAACCCATTTTTTATATTAAGCCTTTTTTAAACATTGATGCATTCATTTGTTACCTTATGATGACATTTGGTAATAATAAGTAATATAACATAATAATGGTAATAATAACCTATGGAGATATTAATCTGCCTGCAACTCTGAGAACACTATCTATAGACAATGTGGACAGGAATGGCATTATTTAATTTGATGGTAATGCACGCTGCCTTAGAGTCTTAATAATCAGGGCCCGTATTCAGAATATGTGAAAGGATGAAGCATTTTTAGGTAGAAATGTTTTCAGAGTTGAATTAGGGTAATTTGAGCATGCCGAATTCAAATCTGTCCTATGCCCACACCTAATCCTTTGGCATATGCCCCAAATCCAAGATGGCTGCCACCAAGGCATATTTCCCAGCAAGAATCCTAGAATCTGAAGGGAAAATATGCCTCGGTGGCAGCCATCTTGGATTTGGGGCATATGCCAAAGGATTAGGTGTGGGCATACGACAGATTTGAATTTGGCACGCTCTAATTACCCCAATTCAACTCTGAAAACATTTCTACCCAAAAATGCCTAGCACCTCTTTACTAAGCCTCTTTTCCACATTTGGCTCTAGACTATAAGTGGAATATATTGACTGGCTCTCAGTCCAAAAAGTCATACAACCTATTTGGGTGGCATATTTTGGCATCTCTACAAACAGTGGGCTTTACTCCCACCCCACCCAACTTTCCATTCCTTGTTTCTGGACGGTTTTGCCCCATTGAATCAAAGCTCTACTTCATTATGAAATCGGGAAAATTCGGAATATCGAGACCAAAACTCGTAATAATTGGAATTGACAAATCTGGGATGTCAATGACATTCCTAATGGGAACCCACCTGTAGGCACCATGCGGCTTGGTGGAGCCTAAGTGTGTGTGTGTGGGGGGGGGGGGCGGGATTGATAGATATGTGGACGAGAGCCCTCCGGATTCTGTGATGTTAAAGGATGTTTTTCAGTCTACTTCTGGTTAAATGTAGTACAATGAAGGCATTTTTATATTCAGGGTTGTATGGGGTAAAAGTCTCATTTTAGTTAATTATGAAAAGTTGGAAATAGATACATGGACTTTTAGGGTAAACTTACTAATAGGGCTTCTCGAGGGGTTCAACGTTTGAACAAGTATCCTAGACTTTGGGAGAACACTATAAGCCGCACCTAAATCCTGAAAAGGTTCGCCTATCAAAGAAGAGTACTCCCGGGAAAGTACTATATAGGTATTATATAGTGTGTATTTTATAATTAACTCTGAGGGTCTGAAATGGTAGACGGAACATCGTCTGTGATTGCTATGGCTTCACCTACAGGGGGGGGGGGGTAGAGCTACGAAAGCGACCACTGAAATGGTGGCTTTTACGTGAGGTTCTACTGTATCAACGATGCACCATACGGTAAATGTGATGTGGAGTGCCCCCCCCCCCATGCACTATGGCCACAACATACAGAGAAAACTCCACACGCGATAACGTAGTTCAAAGGGCACACACCTGCACAACAACCAGACAACAACCATCCCAGATACCACAAGCACCACGCACGACATGATATTCATGGCACTGTCTGAAAACTCAGTGCCATACCTCTAACTGTGATAAACATCACTTGGCAGCCTATTAAACACCATTAGATCTGGTCAAACAGCACTCAGTGTGAAGGATACAACACACAGCAGATGTGATAGTCTCCAGTCTTCATGGTAGAATCGGTAAAAGAAAAGGAGATAGATCAGGAACAGAGGTCATCACTCTTTAACAGACTTCATCCACACGTAGATAGGTGTTTGTACAGATAGGTGCCATTAAGGTATGGGTGCTGAGGGGTGGGTAGGACGGACTGCATTCCTCATGCTGGTGGTGGTGGGCTGCTGGTGGACTGTACACCCTCTCCCCATCCCACACTACTTCGATGTCTTCCCTGTGGACTTTGACCTCAACATAACGTCTCTAGCCAGCATGAAGGCTTTCCCTGCAGGTGAGTTCATACTGGTAGCTTGATTATCAATGTGTAGTGTGATGATAGGTTAGCACCTCAGTGGCACACCCACAGTTGACAACGATCGTATTAAATGCTGTGTATAAGGTTAAAGCAATATGAGGGGTCCTAGCGTAAGCCCTACAATGCGTAGGTAAAGCACATACATTTTACTGTATATGTTTCTTGCCCAATAAACGACTTAAAAAAATACTACTTGGCTCGCTCTCACTTACATATTCGAGAACCAGAACATAGATTATAGACCTGCAATTAACCTTTTATACGAAGCCAAGTGACCTCTCCAATTTTTCTTCATTGGAACTCCAGTGCACATCTGTTCATGGAAATTATAAATGACCTGCCCAATGCAGCACAAACTGCCTTGTAATAGCGACAGAATTGTACATTTTGAAATATATTCACACTTTGTGGTTTGAAGGTAAGATTAGTACATGGGTCTGATATGTGGGCCACATACAGCTATAAATATAGGTTCTTTTTGAAGCATGATATGTGGGCCAGACATACAGGTATAAATATAGGTTCTTTTTGAAGTATGTATCAATACATGTAAGCTGTCGGTATTTCCAGGAGCGGATCCAAGGGGATTTGGACGCACGACCCCCCCCCCCCGACCCCCGATAATGGGCCTGGCTATGACTTATGTATACCCCAGTATGTGATTTTCTTGACTGCCCTCAGACCACCCTTTCTGGAACCTATCTGATTGCTATCACATAAAAGCAATGTCTGGGGATATCATTTCCGCAGCAAACATATTTCACGACTACGTCCACCGTTTCTGCACCCTTCATCAATAATAAAGATGAATCAAAATGTGTTTTTTTTCTTTTCACTTAGCTAGACCAATCTATTGGCTCTTAGCCCCACCAGTGAATCTAACTTTCTGAATATATGATATCCAAATTCATGTATAGACTTTTTGCACAGAAGAAATGAACCTAACTATCTCAGGCAAACTAAAATGCCTAACTTTGTAAGCCAAGTTTGGAGGTTGCATGTGCCCATACCACTGAACCTTTCATAGGAGTTGATAGCTTACTACTGTAAATTTCTATTATAAGCCACAGCTTACACTAGAACTAAGTGTGGCTTATAGGATATGCCTAAAGTCAGGGTGCGGCTTAAATGACACCATAGAACAGTGCTAAACTACCTATTTCCAAGCCCCCTCCTCTCAAACTCAGGGTATGGCTTATATGAGGGTGCGGCTTATACGAGGGAATTTACAGTATGAGGAAAAGTTCATAACTTGCCTGATTTTGTCTAGGTTTCATAGGCCATTCTCTAGGCCTGCTGTCATTTTTAGATGATTCCTAAACTCAGAGTGAAACTTAAAGATGGGGTTTTAACACAAAGAATAGTAGGCCTACCGACCAGCTTTTTTAAGTCAAAGGTGTGTGGGGGTTTCATGGCAATTCCTTTACTTTGTTAATTAAAACAGTCAGTGTAAACTCTATAGGCCTATAGGGTTTAGACATGCACAGCAGTGCTTAATCATTTAAGAAGCCTCACATCATTTTCAACCCCTAAGCTACGTTGCTCTGGGTTTATTCCATGGTCACAGACTCAACACTGTGGATATATGAGTATATTTTAATATCCATAGGACAAGTGTTTGTGTTCTCCTTCCTTGCTTCTTCAATTATTTATAAACTTATTAGGTTATTTTATGGCAGGTAGTAAAAGCCTTATCACCATAATTTTGATATTTATGGGCTTCTACATGATATATATATATATATATATATATATATATATATATATATATATATATATATATATATACATATATACATACATACATACATACATACATACATACATACATACATACATACATACACACACACACATACATACTAGAAAAGTCTTCATGCAAACCACACTGCCACCTAATGTGAAGAAAACTACTATCCCAAAATTAAATAGACAAAACTACTACATGTACCCTTTAGACGAAGTAACCAATTTTCTCTCTTGGCTATAAGTCAAATTTTCCTAAATAGGGTGGTCAATACTACTAACATTTTAGAAATCTATCTTTCTACCATTATCTATCCATCCCCCCGAGCCATCCCTATCTATAACTACATCCCAGCAAATTGTCGTCATCTGTCACCATGATTGGTCATCAATGGTGACACCTTTTTGAGTGATAACTCATTCCGTCATCTTTTGCCACTGTGTGTTAGACTCATGTGGCATAGCAATTGCTATTCCTGGTGATCTTGTGCTATAATGACGTTGTGTTCCATCTAGTGACATGTGTGAGCCACTTCACACAGGTTGACGAGGACTCACGACAATTTGCTGTGATGTATCTGCTCGCGCGAATCCCGGGCGCGCATTTCTTTTGGTGGGTGGGGGGGGGGGGGCATCCCCCGGGGGGGCATCCAAATGATGACCATCTTCCTCAGATGACACCTCGCTTTCTGTTGTGTATTTTAACTTTTTTCCCAAACTGTTGTTATCCTTTTTTGTCTCCATCAGTACAGCATCATATGTTAGCCCAAACTTTATGTTACTTCAGGTTCCCCGTGTGAAGATGATCACGGCCAGCAGCGTGCGCCTGGGGACACATGGACGAGAGGATGTGACCGCAACTACTGCCATGGCGGGACGGGCAAGAACTTCACACTTATGTACAGGTAAGATAAAGCATTAGCATTTTTAGTCGGCTTATTACATGTAGTATTCGGGTGTAGGTATCTTCAAATATTATACAAGAACATCACACCAAGAATTTCTTGAGTTGCAGGTCATCGCCATACCCTGACTGTATGCGGTAAAATACCAAAAGGTAATCCATTGATCCACCACTCATAGAGCACCTCTTAACAGGATTTCCTCAAGAGGCAATTGGATAACAACACATGGCTTTAGACGACTTAAGTGAAATATTCTCCATAATTCCACCTGAGTGTGACTGATCTCCCAACTGTGTTTTCAGTCATCGTGAATAATCTGACTTCAGCAAGGCCCAGTTAATTGTAACAGAATGCGGGTAACATTGCCTACTCACTACCGTCTGGCCAAATGCCAATGGCTATCGATTTTAGATCTTACTTCTTCGTTTTTATGAACCTATATACATATATATGAAGTTTTTTCACATCCAATGATCTACATTTTCTCCTGTAACTTGCTTATAGTATTTCTGCGCAATTCAACCCATGCTGCAAGTACTTTTTAACTCGCTAAGTATACACACGTAACAATAATGTGTAAAAGCATTTATTTTTGCACCTCTTGCCATGGTCCCTGCATTATCGATATGCTTAGGATCAGTCTTTTTACCCGGCAGGGGCGGATCCCCCAGGACCCCCCCCCCCTTTTGGTCCACCCATAACATGTCCAAATAGGGGTCCCCAGAGGTGGACCCTCCCCCTTTGGGCCCACCCAAGATGTCCACTTTGTATGCCCCCTTTCATGACCCCTATTTCTATCTGATATACTTTTTATTCTTTGCAAATTATGACATTTATGACTCTACAGCATCTAAAATATATAAAAATTTCTCAAAATTTTCTAACATGAGGCAATCCAGAAAGAAAATCACCATCATATCATAGATATAGTTATAAAATGGCTGGCAGTGCTCTGCTGCATGATAGAAGTGACCTTGAGTGCATTATAGGATTACAGTGCACACCTGAGCAAGGTCACCATAGCTGTAAACAAGTCAAGGGCCATTAATTGGTCTAGACATACCTTATTTAGGTACTTAAGTGATTGGAATGAAATGTACAACATTTTATAAAGACAATAGACAACTCCTTCTTCACATCTCGACTGCCTGTTGTCCTATAATGCACTCACATGCATTCGTGCATTATAGGACAACAGACAGTCTTGATGTGAAGAAGATCGTTGTCTATTCTCTAAATAATGCTTGGCTTAGGCCTATATGTAAGGCATAGCTTATACCTTAAACCCATCCTCGATTGGTTTAGGCTATGGTATAGGAATGGGTCAGGGATGTAGGGTATAATTACATTAGATTGTGACTAAAAAAACATCCCCAATGTGCACCAGTGACCACATGACCTTATGAGCTGTATACTATGTGGGGTTCCCCAGGTAATCTTCTATCAGATTTATAAGTTAGGGTGTATAAAAGATACTTTAAACAATGAGTTGACATCTTTAATTGACACCAATATTTCAAGAATTTCCTTGGGGAACAAGCTGTCCAAACCCTATCAAAAAACAATCGTTACAATTGTAATGGTTGGTCTTTCTAACCAGAGGGGTTCGGGTCTCGTAATTCGAAAAGAAAGACAAAGACGGTATTTCGAGTGTATGCCAACAGTTTTATATGTTTACACCTTCCGGTTACCCTTGTGAGTCTATGATTAGGATAACATGATATTACATGGGTTATGTATGGAGGCCTACATGGCCTCTGACGTGGTAGGTGAGCGCAGAGCCTTTTATAGGGATGCTCCCGGTTCGTCGCCAGGTGTCCCACGGACCCAGATAGGTGCTGCCACCTACCCGGAACCTCAGGAACACCAGGCGACAGGTCTCACCCGCCACACCAGATGGCACCAGATATTATTATACCTCTACCCTACTCCCCCCAGACAATAGGTATTAATGTATTATATAGGATTAACATATACATAATGTCTATTCCTATAATAGAGGTTAAGTTATAGTTAAACATCCGTACCATAGAAAAGTAATATAAGTTTACATATGAAGCAATAGTAGAGTTACGGATAGTTTGGATAATATTAAGGTAAGTACAATATGGAAATACCTAGTCAGATTTATGTAACGTTTCTGAACATATAACAAAATATGAAACCTTGTAATTAAATTATCAACATACGAATCCTTAATAGTCTTGATAAAGACTCTAACCGTAACATTATTACTTTCATTACACACATGAAACTTTAGTTCTGATAAGAACTATTAAAGAGTATTTAGGTTATTACAGTACACGCGGGAAAAAAAAAAATTTCGATTGTCTTATACATTAGCATAGACAAAGTTATTTTTTAGAAAAATATACACATATCTTTATGTATCACCGTATTTACAATATAATATCATATCACCAGATGATACATTCGAATAGTATTAAGGAGCGTAACATTTGCTGGTGTATTAACTATAGGGGTTATAGATCTATTAAATGAACACATTCGGTGTTTTTATAATATTATACAATGATAGTAGATCTGGACACGTATATTATTAAGCATGCACTTAAAAGTCATAGTTTATGACATAGATTAGGTTTTACAATAAACCTTTCAGTAACATAACTATAGTTAATATTGAATATAGAACATAGTGATACATACAGTTTGTTTACATTATTAACTATCTGGATGCTCCTTATGGTGATGTAGTGGATATGGAAGTGTAGTGGTAATCCGGGTATGGTCAGCTAACCATGGGAAGGATGTGCTAGAGTCTTTTTAATATATCACAGATGTTGATAGGGCAGCTACCCAATTCCTCCTGAAGTGCTAAAGTCAAATGTAGTAAATCCAGATGGAAGAATCCTATTATGAAGGCACTCGGGCCAAATAGCAGTAGTGTTCGTAATGTCCTAGTAATAGTAATAGTAAAGTTCCAAAACGTATATCCAGTGTCTATTAGTGTATAGTTTCAGGTAGCAAAAGAAACATATACATCTGGGTGTAGGTAGAATATCAAAGTAACAGGTATTTAGGTAATCCACATCTCGCGGCATCCGTCCGGCAGCCATGGATATCCGGGTGGTAGATTCTGCTTCATGCCGAGGGCCAAATACTGTTGTATCTGGTCCTGATTCAGCTGTGCTGGAGATCCAGCGGCAGCAGCAGGGGCGGGCTTCTTGGTTACTAAGCGCCCACCTCTGCCTATAGTCAGAGATTGACTCTCCGGTCCAGATTTCTGAGACATGGAAGGATATGCCTTCCTGTCCAGTTTACCCAGATGTTGCGCAGCTGATGCATATGATCCGACAGGCGCAGGCTGTTTGAAGACAACAGATACCTGCGACTGATCATGTGGGTGGCGTGCCAGCAGGGATCTGGAACGATCCTCCCTGGCTTGATTCTGGCTATCCGGGACACTACCGGGCTGTCCCCGGTTTTGGTCTCTTCGGTTTCTATCTCTGGCACGTTTACCCTCTCTGCCAGACTCCTCGCACAATTTCCAAATGCTATCATGCATATCTAGCTTCCCTCGGCCTGTGGTGAGTACCATCTTAGCGCTGAGTTTAGACTCTTTTCCTCTGTTAACTGCACAAAGGACCTGGTCACCTGGTTTAACTTTAGACCAGGCTTCCGTATCTAGCTTATCTACCTCTCGCATAAGCTCCCGATGAAGTTTCATGACCTTCTTCCGAGCGAGATCCAGACCATCCGCATGGGCTGTTTTCTGATGTCTCGCTAAGTCACTGCAACGATTGTAGGTTACCATTGTAGTACACTTTTTCCCTCTTTTACCAATCGTCGGGTCACAGATGTAGACCGGATGATGGTGGAAGTGGGTCCCGACGAGATGTCTTTGGAACCGAGCAGAAGTGCTCCAGGTTTTGACAGTCTCCTCGCTTGCATCTTGGCAAATGGAAAAGGGGCAGGTTTTCTGACGATCGCCATACCACTTTTCCAGTGCCCAACGGAGCTTACGCTTCTGAGAGTTAGTATAATACTTGTCAGAAGCGTTCAACGTAAGCCATAGTTTCCTATAGGCTTTACTTGGATTCGGATCTTCATCGGATAACCGCATCCAATCCTCATCGTCCGACTCTCCATTCTTATTGGTGGGTCCGGGACAGGCATATAATGGAGCCCCATCTTTCTTCCGGTTTCCGGAAACGCAGTCCTTGAAACAGGTGGGTACCCGTTCCTTGAACCCTGATTTCGCGTTTCTCCAACGCTCGGCCTCGGTTTGGTTCGATGGTGCTGCATCTTCATCGTACTCAAACGAGGACTCCCCTATAGAATCTTCATCCGAAGAGTCCACTTGCATGGAGTCTTCATTAGTCCCGCTGGATTTAGCAGCATGCTCCTCTGCCTTCACAGAGTCTGGGAAATGTTTCTTCTTCCGAGTTGAAGATCTCCTATTTTTGGACAGTTCCCACTTGTCCTCTTCTGCCTCATCCTTATCCTTTGGCTTGGGACTAGGGATTGCAGTAGAAGCACCGCTGGTTGAAGCTATGGGAGCATCCGGACTTCTACCAGCCATCTTTCTAAGTGGGATTCCAGGAGCTACCGCTTGCTGTAGCTCCTGATTTCCTCCCTCACCCGAAGAGTGATGATCTGTCTCAGAGCACAGACTCTGTCCAATGGGACAGTGGACATGGTTCGAATGTGGTTGATTTCAGCCTCTTCTATGTAGAAGCCATCATCCCACTTTTCAAACTCGGTTGCTGCGGTACGAAACTCCCTTAAGGTGTGGAGATCGTACATGAGGGTTTCCGGATGTGGGTAGACATGCCCGATCTTGTCAGCCAAGCAGCCCACCCAGTCTACATCCGTTCGTACCATTTTCCATGCGGACCTATCAGGCTTCTGATAGACTCCCATGGCAATAGCTCGATTGGCCTGGTACACCACATCGTGGAACTCTGGGTCTACCAAGTCCGAGTTGGTACCAAGTCCGATCCGTAAGCCACTCCAGTGGCGTCCTATCTCGTTGGTACTCCGTCATAATGTCTTCGACGGCCTTCCAAATCAGGGAATCTACCGGAATAGGTTTCCCTGTTTCGTCGTTAATTAGGTTCTGTAATTCCGGATGGATGCACAGATACCTCCCGTCGTATACGACGGGCAATCGGGAGTCCTCCACGTCTGTGGGTTCTTCCTGTTCACCAGAGTCGCGAGTCTCACCTTGGGTATCAGTTTGACCATCGACTTGTTCAGTTGACACAGACGGGGTAGTATCCGAAGGACGACTATCCGGCTGTTCTGTTGTTAGTTTGGCTGTTCCTGCTGGCGATGCCAGCGGGGAAATAGCGGCTACTGGACTGTTCAAGTTGAACTCCTCCAGTCTCTTTTCGAATGACTAATCCGTAGTGGGTGCATCCACTTCCATCTGTTCATCCTCCTCCAGGGTTACTGGAGACAATCCTCACGAGTGAGGGATTCGGAAGCTGGCGTCAGCTTATCCAGGTCACCGGATAGCTTTGCCGCGGTCACGGATTCCTCAGCCATAGGCTTAGAGGAATCAATCTGGGAGTATAAACACTCCTTTTCTGACTTAACGGCGTCAGATGCCGGAGCAACACAGGGTCTCTTCCCTAGGGCTTTGACTCTGTCGGTGTGTACGTCTTTAGTAGTAAATCAGAGAGCGGACGAAGACTCGTCCGCCTCTTCTCACTACTAAAAACAATATGGCGTTACGCCAGGTTCCGTGACGTCATTTCCACGCTCGAAAGTGGGGTCACGAGATGTCCTCCGAGACTGGACGCCATGACGTCACACGCTCAACACCTGCGGACCTCGAAAATCTAAACAAATGAATGTTTTGATGTTATTATCGCTCATGCTGTCGACTCGTCTGGGGATTTGCGTGGAGTTTATGGAAAGCTTTCGGAATCTACCGGATTATCCGTCCACTACCCACTGGTACATTGTACAGCGACGACAAATACACCTTTCAGGTCAGTTGTTAGGCTTTCGCATAACATATAACATTGAACCGGTTAACAGGATGGCACACTTGTTGTGTATACGGGTTAGGTTACTACAGTCCTCTGGGCTAATCTAGGACTGCGACGGACGACTACCCCCTCATCGGGCAACTCCTTTCCGAACCTGACAGGTCGAAGAGCTTTCTCTAGGGATCCTGTAGTCTTCAGAACCTCTTTCCTCTTCTTTCTGTCTACACCCGCCGAGACTTTTTTTTACACCACCATGCTTATTGTTTAGTAGCGTTGGTGGTTTCCCCATAGATTCTTTCTTGGGCCTGCCCAGTTTCCTTTTGGGTCTTGGGTCAGGTTCCTGGTCAGGGATTTGATTCACATTCATTACCTTATCGAATCCTTTACCATACATTTCTGTGGAGGTCTCCCTCCCAGACCATCTTCGTAATCTCACGACATTCGATTTATAAAATCAGCCAATGTTGGATCTAATAATCACTGTACAATCACTGATAACCTGGGTTACAGTGAATGGACCATCCCAATTGGATGCTAGTTTAATATTCCGCAAAGATTCATGTAACCTCAGCACTTTATCACCTGGTTTAAACTTTCTCATTTTTAAGTCCACATCGTAACCAACTTTTTGCCAACGTGCACTCTTTACTAGGTCAATTCGGACAGATTCATAAGCTTTCCGGAACCTGTCCCTCAAACATTCAAAGAAAACTATGTGACAAGGTAGATCCGGGTCCATGCCTATGACTCCGAACACTAGGTCGGCAGGCATTACGGATTAGTTCTTGTCTTACAAAGTATTCGCACATACCCTGCCATAAGTTAGATTCGAATTCTCGGCCTTGATCACTATGTAGCATCAAGGGCACACCAAAAGTCAGTACCCAGCCTTTCACAAAGGCCTCAGCACATGTCACGGCTTTATGATCCAGTAGTGGGAAGACTTTCGTATACTTAGTATAATAGTCACACACTACCATCATACAGGTGTTATCATTAGCAGTTTTATTAAACCCACTAATGATATCTACACCAACTCGAGCGAACCTTACCCCAAATAGTTCCTGGGAGAGGGGTAATTTACCCATTCCGGGTCCCGGTTTGTTTTTACAACAATCGGGACAGGTAAGAATCCATCTTAATAAGTCTTGCGACATCCCAGGCCAGTAATACTTTTGGGAGGACGTGCTAATGAACGTTTCTTCCCAAAGTGACCACTGGTCCTATGTCCGTGATGATAATACATTATTTCACGTCCCATTACATAACCACTTGCATGATTCTCTCGCCATTTTTGCATGGCTTCCATCGGTATAATATACCCTTTCTGACTTCTAACTTGGCCCATTGAGCAAGAAATCTTCTCATTTCTCGGTTTTCCAGCGAAACTATAGGTCTGGCTGGACGTATACCCCCTGGTACCAATTACAAAAGCTTAGCAGTTATCGAGTCAGCCTCCTGGTATTGTTTTATGGTTTCCATAGACCAATCCAAGACACTGTCCATCTGGGTTCCGAAAGGAATCCGAATCCCAGCTTATACCGCTCTGTGTGCTCCACAATTGGTACAATTCGGATTATCACATTTCCGAATTGGTATCCGAGACAAGGCATCTGCATTAATATGCTTCACTCCGGGTCTATGCTGAATTTGACTATGTTCCAAGCCGTACTCAGACAGGTGGGCTAACCACCTTCCGAGCATTCCTTCAGCATCTCGGAAGTTCAATAGCCATTTTAACAAGGAGTGATCCGTCCGTAAGGTAAAATCAGTTCCCCATAAGAAATGTTTAAACTTCTTTGTATATACTACTACTGCTAACAGCTCACGTTTAGTTGTGCAGTAGTTACGTTGAGTTCTACTCAAAGTATTACTAGCAAATGCTATTAGTACCTCTACTCCGTTTTGGACTTGTGACAGAGCAGCACCAATGCTTTCATTGCTAGCATCCGTATCCAGTATGAAGTGATCCGTTTCATTCGGATACTGTAATACTGGAATACTCGTGAACAGATCCTTTAGCTTTTTGAAGGCTTGATCTTGTTCATGTCCCCAAGGAAACTTTTCCTTGGTATACCCGGGGGTCCAATTAGCCAGACCTTTCTTTGTTACCATGCAAACAGGGATACTCCAAGGACTGTTGGACGGGATTATTACATCCTGTTCTAACATTTTATTGATTTCCTCTTCCGCGACTCTCTTTTTAGCCAGAGAATTTCTTGGAGACACAGGAGTGACTAGCTCCTGTATCAACTAGAAATTCAGCAGACCTTCCGTTGACAGTAAGGCAAACATACCAGTAGTATATACATGCAAAGTCAGCGCAATGCTTCAGCTACTAACTAGGTCATGACCTACTGGTAGACCGGAAGTGACCTAATTTCAGCCAATCAGAGGGCTGGATTTCACAGGAAGTGACATCATAAGGTCATGACCTAGTTTTTTCGACCAATCAGAGAGCTGGATTCCATTTGACCTAGTGACCTGACCTAGTTGCATAAATTACGAGAATTGCGCAATACCTAGGGTTGACCTACTTGCAAACCGGAAGTGACCTACTAACCTACTTGCAAAAACGTATGACCTACGTATGAAGATGTATTGCGCAATGTTTGTAAGAAATTGCACAATAGTCATGACTCATGTTCTGATGCAATATTTCTATGGATTTACGCAATACTTATGACTCATTATTTTGATATGAGATTAAAATGCAACAAAAACACAACTCGGTTCTTTTTAAATTCAATCTTTTTTATTCTTTCTTAGAATCAGAGTACATGCTAGGTATGAATCATTATAACCATATATGCTTGCAAGCAGAGTACATGGATATCATATGGAAAATGAATTCTTGTTGCAGTACCAACTGCACCCGGTCTTAGCTGGAGTTGGACTTTGGCTACGATCCTCTAAGGCGCGCATTCTCTCCATCAAATCCTTCAGGCCGCTTCTTCCTATGTCATTCTCCTCCAGGGCTACCACTTTGTCCATTAACTCACCCATGATCATGAGAATCTTGTCTATTACTTCCGCCGTGCTCTGAAGCCCGTCTATCATATCCAATTCACGTTTAACTTTCCCTTTCACCAACAGGTTGCTCACGTCTTCTTTCACTGCTACTTCTTCTGGGCTCATTTCGAAGTCCATCTCCTCTTCTTTTCTCTTTTCCTCAGCAAGGGACTTACTATTTTGTCCATTAAGTTGAAGGGCACCTGAGAAAACCTTCTTACAGTGTGGTGTGGGTCCTTGGTCCGACATGTCTGTATAAGGAAGTTAATGCAGTGGGCTCCACACGTTTTAGCGTAAAAGTTTTGTACTTGTTTTCTGCTGAATGACCCGTGACCATCTGCATGAACCTCTGGTGATATATAGTTAATGGAGGTAAACCATAGGGATCAAAGTAGAACATATTCCCTTCATGAGAAATGTAAAAGGCCACCCAGTGCTGTTCAGGTTTAGAACTTGGATCTGTGTTACTGACGAAGCACGTAGAGGGAATTGGTTTTTTAGGACATTGATTACTGGCAAAAGTTCCAAGGTAGAAACGCCTTGTGTGTGGATGGTTTCCCAGTGCAGCTGTAATGTCTGAAGTTCTCATTCTTCTTAGTTAATGTGGTAGTCTGTGACAGGAAGACAGTCAGCTGTCAGTTGGATGTTGTTGTCGTAGAAGGAACACAAGACGGCAGATATGGCATGAGCAGTCGGGGCGGCAAACCTGAGGGAAATGCCCAGCTTTCCTTGCTTGATGAGATTTATACGACTGTCTTCAGGTGCTCTGTCTGGGGTGAGGTCGAAAACAAAGAAGGAATACCCACCTTTGAAATCTTCCAAAGTTATGCCACAGTCTTGCCCCAAAGCCGACAACCCACTGTCTGTGAACATTTGACTGTAGGCTCTGATGCAGTTGCCTGTTTCGAAGTCAGTCTTCAACTCAAACTTCTGATCGTCATATCTCACGCAAAGTTCCTTCACGTTGAAATGCCTGCAGTTGAAAGGATTTTTCTGTCTTAGTCCCAGCAGCTGCTGTTTCCTTTATCATACACAAGACTATCCTGGTGGGGATTTGAGTAGTGTCAGGTTGAGTCCAACTGTAGTCTTGTGAGCCACCGTCCAAAGTGTGTTTAGTGACTTTACACCTGGCTATGTGATAGTTGAAAGGGCCCCAATGTGGGTTCCTCACACTGCTGACGTGAGTTTTCACCACCTCGTCGTCGACACTTTTTTGGAGAAGTGACATTTCAGCTTTGGTGATTTTGATCCAGTAGATGCTGCTTGCATCATGTAGTAATTGGGTTGATTTTTTTCGAAGATGAACTTGATTTCACAGTTCAGAGGCAGTACCTTGCACTGTTTAATCAAATCCAGGTGGGGCCTCATGACTAAGGCGTGCTTGTTGCGGGCACTGAATTCTGCTCTCCGTGCCGTCCATCCTGCATTGGCGCCCCCTCTCGTCTCCATGTGTCCACAGGTGTCTTTCATGTACTTTTGACATCCTTTCAGCCGAGTCTCTTTGTCTTCTTTGTTGCAGCAAATTGTGTCCAAAATGTAGGCCTTGAGACCATAGTCTTCGTTGTTGCTGGTGACTTTCTCTCCGTTTATAAGCAACTGACAGGATGCAAAGAGAGCGTGTGCCAAGTTGTTGACTGGAGCAGCTTCTATGTCGATGGCAAGGTGGGTTGTTCCATCGGCCGCCACGGCTTCCAGTTCCATGTACATCTCAGTTTCTGAGAGGTCTGTGTACAGGTTGCTTGGTTCGAAGGTGAAGTCAAAAGTTTCAGTGTGTGGAGTGAGGGCATTGTTGGTAGTCTTGGTTATTACTTGACACTTTAAAATGTCCTTCTGAGTGACAGGTAAGGCGTGCAGATCTAGTTCTCCTACTGCACATACTTGACCCTTGGGATGAATGAGACTCATGACTAAAACAAGGTGTTCCCTCTGCCTTGAGCTCTACCTCTTCCTCTTTGCCCCTTACGTCCTCCACGCTTGCCGGTTGCTCGTCGTTTGGCTGGAGAAGGTCCAGATGTACCTTTTATGTATCCTTGAGCAGACGAAGCAGCCCTTTTAAGTAACTCCTTTCCTGTTGCTTTACTTCTCCTTACTACACTTTTCTTGAAACCTTTTCCTCCTACCACATCTGACAAGACTCCAGCTCCTGTAGTAAGCAAGGCTTTACCTGCAGATTTGGCAGCTGAGCGTCCTATAGTTTTCAAAAGGGGAACAGCCCCTCTTAGTAAACCACCGATTAAGGATCCCAGTCCATGGCCTCTTTGTCTCCCCCTTCCTCCGTATGCCGGTAACGCACCGTTCCCGAACTGTGATTTTCTGTAGTATTCAGCATACTGACCCCTAGGGGCCAGGTAGGGAGGGGTTCCATAGTAGTGAAGCATGGTTGTATGCCCCTATCCTAGAAGAGGTCTGAAGGCAAGTACCACCGACACTGATCCGCTTTCAAATGGTATTTGTTCCCCGGTCTTGTCTCTTAAGTATATCCCTATCTGTCTGAAGGTGGTTTTAGTGACTGGCAGATATATCAAGTTCTGAAAACTTATGGTTTGCATGTCACCGTTGTACCGATTTATGTTGATTTGCCTCAGAAGGGGTGCTTTAGAATCACCCACAAGACTGTGCTTGACTATGTCAGAGTACACGAAAGCACATAGACTTTTGTACTGAAGGTCTACCACGTAGGGGCTTTGTGTTTTTCCACTTAGGAAAACACTTCCGTCGAAACCTAATTGTTTCCCTAAGTTTTCTGGGAGTTGCATGACCACACCAGGAGGCAAGGAAACTACACTTTTCATTGTATATTTGTTGTAGTGAAACACGGTGGCTTTGTTGTTTTTCCTGTAGTTTCTTAGTTTTCTTACCAACATGCTCTGTAGTTTATTTATGGTCCTGTTCAAGTATCCTATCAACTCTGAGTTGCTTTCCAGGTTCACACCTTCTAAGGCAAACATATTGTAGGTACTTCCTTCCTTGAAGTAATACTTAGAGAGGTATCTGCTTATTTCTTTGAAGCGTGTATATATTTTCACAGCCTGTAACTGACTGGGAGACAGAGGAGAAACATGAGCAGAGTCTGTGAAGACGGCATTTTCTTTGAAAAAAGAAACAGACCTTTTTCCCCTCTCATCCATAGACATCACTTCAGCCACAGCTGGCGATATTTCCCTCTTCTCTCGGCCTGCCGTGCCACCTTCCCCCTTATCCTCCTCCTCTTCCTTCTCCTCCTTTTCTGGCGTCGGTTGGTTAGGAGTGAATCCTCCAGATGGCGTCTCAGTCGCAGCAGCAGGAGTTGGTGGACTTTCACTTTCAGGACCAGCAGGAGGAATGGTTTCAGTCGGTCCCACAGGGTCGACATGACATAGGTTTTTTGTTATTTTTACTCCTCTCTTCAAAGCAGATTGGGCTGATAGATTCGATGTAGAGCTTGAAGATCTACTGAAGACACTATGGGCTCCTGGTTTTCCCAGAGGAAAAAATTCTCTTCTGCGTTTGTTTAATAAAGCTACTACAGTGCGGAGGTTGTTTTTCAGGTCGTTTTCTCCCTCTGCCAAGAGAATGGGTTCTTCTTTGACATTGTACCACGTGGTAGGACAGGTTATTTCTTGAAGAGCACACTCTAACTGAGTAGGAGAGTTTATGTATTCTGCCAAAATTGTGTTGTAACTAGTTAAAGTGTTGTCAGGAAACACGTTCATAGACGAGTTACTAGGTAAAGTTAAGGTAAACGCCATTTGTCTATGTTCTTTACAGGTTCCCAAGAGTTAAACTTGTCTCCATAACCCTTCCACTTGATCAAGGCTTCTCTTTTCTTGCCTTTTCCTCTGTATTTTACTATTTTTTCTATGTTGTAGCGTCTTCCGTGACGGACTTGCACCTTCTGAACTTCGGGTTCGTAGAAGCTTCCTTTTATCTCTTCTCCAAGGAGATCTTTGAGGTGGTACCCTTTGGGTGAAATATCGTCGACTGTGTATATTTCCTCAGTCCAGTTAGGTGCGTACCCTCTGTTAAATGTTTTCTTTGTGTAGGGGTATGGTATTTACACTTTACGTTCATGTACCCATGAGACTCAGACCTAGGTCCTTCGGGTGTAGTGGGGGAATCCAGATGGCAGGTGGCAGCACCTGCCTCTGGGTTTGTATCCATTACACCAGGGGGCCTACCACTCGTCCGCCACACGTCACGTGGCCAGTCTGAGTTTCGCGGGCTTTTCCCCTATATAAGGCTGGTCCTAGCCCATGTTCTTCAGTAGTGGTTTACCCACTGCTCAACCAGGTCGTTACCCGAAAGGGTAACCGAATGCCCTAGTAGCATGTAGTCCTCTGAGGCTGTGATCGTATGTAACATAAGCTATGAAATAAAAGCTCGGTTGCCTACCCGGAAACTTTTCTCTCTCTTCATTATG
Source organism: Acholoe squamosa (assembly GCA_949317995.1). NCBI lineage: Eukaryota > Metazoa > Annelida > Polychaeta > Phyllodocida > Polynoidae > Acholoe > Acholoe squamosa. The sequence goes on along the minus strand of OX439036.1, from coordinate 52,488,221 downwards.
ATTTAATCTAACTTAACGAAACGAACCACTACACTGGTGCCGTGACCAGTTGGTCTTCAGGTAAGCGCAGTCAGAAATGACTGAGCTGAGCCCAGTTAGGGGAAATGGCCCAAATCATGAGCTAAACTCCCCGATGGAGGATGGTGAAATCAAATCACCACCCCAAGGTACAGAGTGGAGAGATCCACTGGAACACTACCCTGATGGGTTAGAGGATGTAAGAAAAAACTTACATGATGAACTGGATGAATTTGGAGACTCCTTATTCATGCCAGGAGGTACTTCGAAACCTGCACCAATGCATAAAAGTACTGCTCAATTTGGTAAACTACCATTTGAGGTACCAAAGCCTAGTGCAGGTATGTTTGAAACTCCATATAGTTCTCGAATTAAACACCAGAAATGTGGATTCGAAAGGAACAAAATGGACGAGTTTGAAGACATGAGAGCTGAATACGAGAAGATCCAGAAGGATCTTATTACACTGACCGGAACCCGAGACAAGATTCTGACTGAAAACAAACAGTTGATATCAGAACGTTTTGATTACGATCAAAGTTGTAGACGCCAACAACAATTGTTATTGGATCAGATGGAGAAAGAAAAACAAGATTTTCAACTCCAGCACGAACAGTATCGTGATGCACTATACACGGCGGATCTGGAATACAGAGCCTCGTGTGATGAGTTGAATAGAACTAAACAAGAGTTAAATTCAACTCAATCGGCCTATGGCAAGTACCAAGAAGAGCTGATGAAAATTGAATCAGCCTTCAAGGATGCTCGGAAAACGTATCAAAAACAAACCGATGAGCATGAAAAACTCAAAGGTCAATGGATACGTGAATCCACAGATTTGGCTGCCAAACAGACAAAGATGATGGATAATTATTCCGAACTAGAAGCTAAAGCTATCCAGATGTCAAAGTATCTAGAAAATACTGGTCGTGCAGTAGGCACTCTTGAATCAGACTTCACTGTTTCAGGAATTGCCCTAAACACGACGAGTAACCAGATGAGCTCTTTGAGGGGCGATAACGGGGTAACAGAGACAACTGTACCTCGTTATGAAGGAGTAAAGAGTCATCAGGTTAGATTTACGGATAATACCTTCAAACCTCTTGGTTTAGGTACGGGAAATAGTGGGGGTGACTCTGCGAGTGGAGCTAAACAAAGCCACTCGGCAAAAACCTCCACCTTTGACGGCGGATGGCCACAACAGTCACCTTTAGGGGGACCAAATGGCCCGTATGCCCAGTATGGATGGAGTCAGTCCCAAACAGGAGCGAATCCGTCCAATGGTAACACCCGGAACATGTCCGGAGGAACATCCGGACAAGCATCCGGGAATTCCAGTACAGCTGGAGGGCAATCCGGATGTGACCAAGGATCCGGACCTTCAGGAGATCGTTCCAGAAGCAGACCCTCTGCTGGTGGGACTGGTTTCAATAATGGAAATCAGTCATATGGAACAGGAGGAAACACTAATCCCAATAGTGGTTTCTTTAGCTTTGGTGGAAATACACAACCCACCAATAATCCAGGGCCAACTCCTCAAACCGGCGGATACACCTTCTCACAGGTGCCTCCATACGGAGCAGGGGGATCAGGGGCTGGAGGAGGACCACCGTCCGGAGGCTTTGGAGGTACTTATGGTACAAATCCTCCAAGGAAAAAGAGACTCAGTCGCCGAGTATCTCTTTCTCCAGGGTTACAAGCACTGCATGACTCTAATGCAGCGATTGCTAACTTAGGTGTTGATTGTTACAATCAAGGTCTGGACGATACGGAGATCATGGAATGGAGTAAGGGTTTAACCCTTACTGGATCCACGAATCCGGCTCGTAGAGTAGCTAAGATACCTACCCCCTTTAATGCCAAGAACCCTTGGAAGGAGGAGTATCAAGGCTGCGCAGATGTCTTTAACTGCAATGGATGGGGCAAAGCGGAAGCTCTCCCTTATCTAGTATGCTGGTTAAAGGAAGGCGACGGAAAAGGAGCCGTGGAACAATGGAGAGATTCTCAAATAGTAGGACTCTCGGCCCATATGAAATATGATGAACTCATAGAGATTGCTTCATATTTATATGGGAATATAGTTGGAGAAGATCCTTGGCTGACGTTCACTAAAAGAACGCAGAAGCCTAAGGAATCTGCCAAAGTGTTCGGCTTAGAATGTCAACGACTGTTGCATAAAGCCAGACCTCAATGGAGACTAGATGATGAATGCTTCCTAGATGAAATGTTTAAACAATTCATTGAAGGATTGCGGAACCAGGAACACAGGACAGTAGCCTGTGAAGCTTGGAAGAATGATGCCTTTCTGACAGATTTGTTCCAGTCCCTAGATCATTATGATCGAAAGGCCCGTATCTTTGCCGGGAAGGTACCTCAACGGATGTCAGCAATGATAATCCCGGAAGGAATACCCGAAACTGATTCATCCGAATCAGGGGAACCTGACGAAGATGAAAACGTTGGGGCCATTGGCCAAGGGAACCCCCGGTATAACCGGAACTGGGGAAAGAAACCGGGTTACGTCAAGGAGAAAGTGATTACTTCCAAACCTCCTGTGACTCAACCTGATACCAAACCTACTACCAGTCCGTCTTTATCAGAGGACCTGGTTAACAATTTGGTAAAGAAGATTACTGAAAATCTTAGAAGGCCTAAGCCTGATAGGAGCGTTGTGACATGCTTTCGATGTCAGGAAACTGGGCATTATGCTGCTGAGTGTGAGGCAGATAAGCCAGTTTATAGAAACACTCGTTACCGGAACAATCCGGGTAAGGAGGACTCAGTGAAGAAGGAAAACTGAGAGGGGGTGTCCATGAAGGCAACCGGATTACCCCCCGAATGAGTGATTGCCATGACTGCCAGCCTATCGCCGCTTGCGGTACTGGTGAGAATCCTCTAGCGATTTCGCCCAGCAGTGAAGCTAAGGAGCCTGATCAGTTCCTTACTCATGAGGCTGGGGAGGCTGATAGTACACCAGGTGTCAAGAACCGGCAGAAGAACACAGAGGGGAAACCCGATATCAGTCCAGAGGGAGCGGCCAACGAGTTGGCCAGGGTGGGGTGTGCCCAGTTCCCCCCGGGTCATCCTTGTCTCGAGTTTTTGAAGGGATGTGGATTTGACCTCGGCGCTAAGACTGAACTTGCTAAGTATGCAAGTAGTCCTACCTACTTGAAAGGTAGGAGGTGGTACGCAGTTGTATCTGTGAGTGGTAGATCCGCTGAGTTTCTTGTCGATACGGGTGCTAGCCACTCCTGTATTGCTAAGAGATTCTACGATCTTTTGCCTACGAATCATGAAACTTTCACAACGGAAGGAAATGCTCGTACGGTAGCATGATACAAACGTTCGGTAGAACATGTATGAGGTTCAGTCTACAGGAAGATAAGGACTTCATCCTTACTCCTACTGTGGCGAACATCGCGGATGATGGTATACTTGGTCTGGATTTTGCTGCATTATATGGAGCAAGGTTAGATTCCCAGAGGGGAATATTGGAAGTGAGAGACCCGTATCATCTCGAAGTACAATGTGTACTTAGGCAAGTAAGCAGTGTAGCCAGTGCAGCCCAGACTGTTAAGATACCACCGGGCACAGCCTGTGATGTCTTATGTCGAGCGGACAGACAGTTTTCAGGAAAAACTGGAGTTGTAGAGCCAGACATGGCCATGTTGTCAAGTATCTGATTGGAATCCGCCGACGTTCTAGTAGCTAACACTGCTTGGACGGTGGTTCCTATATCCAATACCGGTAATAAGACTGTCTACGTACAGAAGGATACGATCCTCGGGTCGGTTGTCCTGTCTGAATTGGTAGAAGACTGTAAACATGTTTCGGCACCCGGAGTCCCTTCCTCACCCGAAAGGAGTCCGGAACTAGACACTCTAGTAGCCGAAAGCCATGTAGAAACTGATGAACAACGTGAAGCTCTAACTGACTTGTTATACAAGTACCGTAAAGCTTTTGCAGCACCAAGTGAAAAATTGGGGCGTACCGATAAGGTACTGCATACGATTGACACTGGTGAGAATGAACCTTTTAAGATTCCTTATAGAAGACTCCCACTAGCCAAAAAAAGGTAGCTGAGGAGGAGATAGCTAAAATGCTTGAACAGGATGTAATAATTCCATCAACCAGTCCTTGGTCTAGCCCTGTGTGCATGGTGACTAAGAAAGATGGTACCATCCGTTTCTGCATAGATTACCGGAAATTGAATGGTATGACCAAGAAGAATTCATATCCCTTACCACGGATTGATGAGACTATAGACTCCCTTGGAGGTGAGCAATGGTATTGCTCTCTAGACTTACAATCCGGGTACTGGCAAGTGGGTATGCATCCGAAAGACATGGAGAAGACCGCCTTTTCCAGTCATGTTGGGTTATTCCAATATAATGTGATGCCGTTTGGATTGTGCAATGCACCGGCGACATTTGAAGCCATGATGGAAACTTTATTAAGTGACCTATTATGGAAGAAATGTCTCGTCTATCTAGATGATGTGATTGTCTTTGGGAAGACATACGAGGAATGCTTGGAAAATTTAGGTATGGTTCTGGAAAGGATCATAACTAATGGTTTGAAGCTGAAGCCCAAGAAATGCGATCTTTTTAAAAGATCTATTAATTACTTGGGGCGAATAATCTCGAATGAAGGGATTAAAGCTGATCCGGAGAAACTGGATGCCGTGTCAAATTGGCAGGCACCCACGAATGCGAAAGAAGTCAGATCCTTCCTCGGATTCTGTTCCTACTACCGGGACTTTATCCCAGGATATTCAAGGGTTGACTTTCCTATCCAGAGTTTGTCCCACTGGACACCCGGGGTGAGAAAGGAACGATTCCCTTGGGGATCCGAGCAAGACGAGGCCTTTATGAAAATAAAGGATTTGTTTGCAAGTACACCTGTGTTGAAGTACCCTACGGAGAATGATCATTTCATTCTAGATACTGATGCTAGTAATGAAAGCATAGGAGCCGCCCTTTCTCAGGTCCAGGATGGGGTTGAAGTTCCTATAGCCTTCGCTAGTAACACGTTGAGTAAATCTCAAAGAAACTATTGTACCACTAAACGTGAGTTGTTGGCTGTGGTGGTCTATACGAAGAAGTTCAAGCACTTTTTGTGGGGGAGTGATTTCACTCTACGGACTGACCACTCTTCCCTCAGATGGTTATTGAACTTCAAAGATGCAGAGGGGATGATAGGTCGCTGGTTAGCGCACCTATCCGAATTCGGTCTAAATCACAGCCAGATTGAACACCGAGCCGGGGCAAAGCATTTGAATGCAGATGCTTTGTCTAGAATCCCAGTGAGGAAATGTGCAAATGCTGAGTGCACTGATTGTGGAGCACACAATGCTGTGTTGGCAGGGGTTCGAGTTCTATTCGAAACCCATACGGAACATGTCTTGAATTGGTCCTTGGAGACCATCCAGCAGTTCCAGGAGTCTGATGCAGTCACATCACGTTTGATTAAGTTCCTTAATCAAGGTATCTGTCCTCCAAGACCCGAAGTGTCATTGGAAAACAGAGAGATGAGACGATTCTTAGCTCAATGGGCCGAGCTAGAAGTCCGGGATGGTATTCTGTTACGATGGAAGAACCATTCTAATAGGAAGAAAACCTTGCAAGTTGTCATACCTAGTGCTATGCGACGAGATATTATGTATTTCTGTCATGGGCATAGAACTAGTGGACACTTTGGAAAGAAACGGTCTCTAGAACGTCTAACCAGACGATACTATTGGCCCGGCATGAGTACAGATCTCACCCGATGGGTGGAGACCTGTCCCGAGTGCTGTAAGAACAAACCAGGACCCGGGTTAGGCAAACTGCCATTATCCCAGGAACTGTTTGGTGTAAGGTTTGCTAGAATAGCTGTTGACATTATTAGTGGGATTCCCCCCACTCCTAGTGGCAACACGTGTATGATGGTCGTGTCTGATTATTATACCAAGTACACCCAAGTGTTTCCTTTACCGGATCATAAGGCTGTTACTTGTGCAATGGCCTTTGTAAAAGGGTGGGTGCTGCACCTAGGTGTCCCACTCATGTTACATAGTGACCAAGGCAGAGAATTTGAGTCTAGTCTGTGGTAAGAGATGTGTAATTGTCTGGCGATCTGCAAGACAAGAACTAATCCCTATAGGCCACAGAGCGATGGACAGGTAGAGAGATTCAATAGGACTTTGATCCAAGTATTGAAGTCTCTAGTAAATGAGCAGATGGATGATTGGGATGAACAATGTGAATTCGTGGTACATGCCTATAATGGCACTGTACATTCGAGCACAAACTGTTCTCCTAATCTCCTCGTTTTTGGAGAGGATTTGATTATGCCAGCAGATTTGGTGTTTGGCGTAATAAGAATGAATCCGGAAACCCCTTGCCAGGTGATGTTTGTAGAATCCCTACGGGATAATTTCAAACAAGCCTATGAGAGGGTTAGAGACGAGTTGCAGAAAACTGCACGTTGGCAGAAAGTTGGCTATGACACAGGTCTAAAAGCTAGATTTTTTAATCTAGGGGATAGAGTACTGCGTCTACACCAACCTCTAGCCAACCTGAAATTAGCCAGCAATTGGGATGGACCTTTCACTATAACTCAGGTTATTAGTGATTGCACAGTGATTATTAAATCACAGCTTGGTAAATGTTACAAGTCAAATGTAGCGAGACTACGCCCATGGAGAGGGAGGGATACCTCCACCGAAATGTATGGCGATGGTCTATTGAAAGTAATGGAACAGAGTCGTGTTAAGCAACTCGAAGTGGTACCGACCCGAAAGCGAGGACCCGGGCGGCCACGGAAGGTTGCAGACCCGAAGAGGGTGGTGCCCCCTGTCGTAACATCCGGAAAACAGGGGAAGATACAAAAAGTCTCGGCAGGCGCAGGTAAAAATAAGAGGAAAGGTCCTTCTAAGGCTAAGAAGACCTTGGAAAAGGCTCTTATGGATACCAGGTCAATAAAAGAGGCCTCAAAACCTCTTAGACGCAGTCCAAGGTTGCTAAAGACTGCCGTAACCTAGCCTGTTAACACAACGAGTGTGTTGTCCTGTACTGTGTACTGTTATATGTTGTAACCTAGTTCAATGTATATTTGATCCGGTCATGAGTTTCTGGAAAAGGTCCTATGACAATGTACCCATGGTTTTGGACGGATAATCCGGTGGATATGCTTATGCTATCCATAAACTCCATAATACCTAGCGAGTTGTCATGGTCGAACCCTGAGTACGGATGGACGACCGATCGGGTATTGTATTGTTTTTATGTAAGGGCGCGTGACCTAATTAAGGGCACGCGGGAAAATTGTTGACCCATTTTTGAATGGTCACGTGAGGCGCCGGTTTGATCATGCGCAGCGATTCAAGTTCGAGTATCCCGCCATATTGTCTTATTCCTGCGAAGGAAGAAGACGTGGCCGAGGGTGGTCTTACTCTTGTTGGAGTCTGATAGCCCGTGACAGCCATATTCCGAGGTGTGCCCTCGTTAAAAGGCACGCGCCTTTCACTGGGTAAGCAGTACTTACTGCTTATCCGGTGGATTGGGATATTTTATCCCCGAACAGCCACTTCTGTCAATGGCAGAAGAGGCCGTCCGCCTTGGCGGTGGTGCCGGTGCCAGCACCCCGCCGGAGTATGGAAGTGGTTCTCCCCAGAGTCCCACTTATACATACGACGATCAGCAATACGATGCTGATTGTGATCAGATGGATCAACAAATGAATGTTGATCAGTACTTCTCTGGAGTAGACGATAGCGACGTAGAATCGTTCTATGACGCATCCGACAACTCCAGACAAGTTAGTCCTGAACGCCGAGGTGTTCAACAACGAACTGATGTAGGTGAGCCTTATGTAGCCCCTCCATCCGAAGGTTTGAGTGGAGAGCCGGCAGGAGTCCAGTCTCATGACGCGGCTCTGATGCCACCTCCCCTTCAATTGCCGCCCCGTCTTGGTGGGAGTACCTCATTCGGTGCTTTGGGACCTGCTTCTCCGGTTGACAGGCCAATGTACCTAGAGCTGCCCCTCCCAGACAGTCCAGAATGGCATGATGTAGCCGGTCCCTATGACGGACGGATGTTAGCAATTTCTGAGGAAATGCTGATACCCACCTGTTATGGGACGCCCAGAGAGGTTGACGAGCATGTTGTCAACGCAATCTGGGAATGTGCTCATCCGCAATGGGCTAATACCTTTCCGGAGTCCTGGTTGATGGATTACCATCAGATGGCCAAAGGATTGGTAGTCCACTTATGGTTTCGTAAAGCCGTCTGGGACGCAGAAATGGCTTTCCGAAGGAATACCTCTTATAGGCCTTCCTATGTGTCTGACAAAACGGGTTACACCGGTGTCAAGGCAGATGAGGTCTCTAGATATATAGATAGAGACCAGATCCTAATGTTAGGCACAGCGGATGAGTATGAAGCAGCAGGTAACGCTGTTGTGGATTACTGTCCAGGGGTCCCCATTACGTCTCAAACCATTGAGGCGGAGGAGGCCCGTATTGGTGTGTCTCCACTAGACAGACTCGGGGTGATTCAGGACCTCGTAGTACGTCTATTGGAGAGGCAGTATGCACTGGCGCATCCGGAGCTAGTACCCGGACCCGCACCCATGCAGGTAACAGCCAAGATGGCCGATCAGATGGACCGTCTCATGTCTCCTGCTGTAACTCCTACCTTGGGAGACGCAGCAGTAGTACCTGAGAAGGTTCCATCTGGTGCAGATGATTCCCCTACAACTGCTCAGTCTACTGCTACGAAGACTGAGGTGGTAGGGAAAACAGCTGGTGGAAAGGGTAAAGGAACCCCCACCAAAGGTAAGGGTAAAGGAAAACGGTCAGGAACCGAACCCTCTACCAGCACGAGTGTGGCTGACAGTACCCGAACCCGTCGGGTGTCCCCACGCTCGGCCAATAAGAAGGGAGCTAAGGCTTCGGATGTCTCCGGCAACGAGACGGATGCATCCGAGCCCGGCACTTCTACTAACGGCAGATCCCGCAGGCGGAATAAGAAGAAGGTTAACCAACGCAAACCTGAACCTATCGAGGTAGACGTTCAAGCTGAAACTCCAGAAGCTGAACCGGCTGTCCCAACCGTAAAAGTTGAGCTCGGTGTGCCAATCCTCAAGCTACACGACGTAATGGCCGATTTGAGTGGAGACGCTCAAGATGCCGCAGCCCAGGTTCTCGCGGGTCAACAACCCGTTGTGCAACCTGTGGATGTACCATCCGACCCGGAGGGAGAGGAGCCGGTTGACCCAGTTGTGGATGCCACTCCGACTGACAAGCAAGAGGCTGCTATCTGGGCTAATGCCAATAGCAACTTTGCCGACTTCATTCCTCTACACAGGGGACACCTGAAGGGGAGTAAATACGTATGGAGACTGCCCCCTCGGATCACCTGTGAGAAGCGTGAAGATATGGAGGAGTGGCTTCGCAAGAAGCTCTCCGATAGAAAGCTGGCCAATATGTACTGGATCTATTGGGAATTCGTTAAGAATTCGCCCAATGGTCTGTACAATTACGACCAGAAGGGCAAGCTCAAGTTTGCTCTAGATAAGTACTACAGTGAGGATCGTAAGGATTGTCCCTTTCAACGTTGTACTCAAAGTGAGGGTGAGGTTGAATTCTTCATTGAGAAAGACGAGTTCCTTCGTCATCTCGTGGAGGTTCATATGCACCAGAGGCCGGAATATGTCTGCGACCGGGAGGTTGGCAAGAAATGTGCTAAATGCACAGGATGTGTCACCCCCCGACGCGGAGACATGGTCCGGCACTATGTGACTTCGCATGGAGAGGGCCTGGAGGCAGCCATAGATCGGGTGATGAAAATTCACTCTGAACTCTATGGTAACCTTAAGGGCCTCAATGCAGAGAAGTTGGCTTCCCTCACACCGAGTACGAAGCAGTTTGCGCCTACGGTTCCTGGTACTAACCAGAAACTAAAGGCTCGGTTTGCCCAGACTCCCGGGTCCGGCAAACTAGAGTACGCTCAGGAGGAGTACGATCTGTTGAACGAATGGAGGAGCAACAAGGCCCGCCGCCGTGGTGGGGCTTATGTAACTCCATCCGGAGAACAGGTCTGAAGCCGCAGGGATTACCGTCAGGGACCCTCCGCAGCAGATAGGAAGAGACAGGCGTCTGAATCTCCAAGCCGAGCCAGGTCACCACTGGAGGCGCTGGAGAGACAGACAAATGGGGGAAGGAAGAAGCCACATCTTCCATCTCCTACTGGAACTCCTTCCCATTATGGACGAGCAACAACCCCACTAGGTGCACAGAACCTGACATTCTTTGCTGTCAGTGGACCGGGTGGCCAGTCCTCCCGGAAACACGCGCCTTTGAATGTCAAAGACCCGAAGCAGTACCCTGGTATGGGCCCACCCGGACCAGAGATGCAAATCTTTGATCAGTACGGGAGGGTCAAGCAGGAACTGCCGACAATAGGAGGTCAAGCTCCCCGACCAACAATGAGTGCTGTGGTGAGACAACGTCCACCCTCGCCATTGTTGACAGCCTTAGAAGGGAATTGTCGCGGTTGCCCCTAGCTCAGGGATTACCAAATCAAGGCCCTTCTACGACCACTGCTAGTGCGGCTACTACTGTGGTTGCTTCTTCGCATACGCGTGTAGCTGTCACTGCAAGTGGGTCTGGAGCACAGCCGAAGCCTCAGGGTCAGGTACCCCCACCTGGTGCTGTGGTTCATCGGCCTAAGCTGATCCAGACAGTGGAGACCTTCTTCAAGAAGGAGGACAAATTGTCTTGCAATATTCAGAGCAAGCAATTTGAGACGTTACAGCACCATCTGGAAAACCTCCACCTGGATATGTATCGTCGGACCGTGTCGAGCACTCTCCAGTGCATTGACGCGATCCAGAAGTCAGAGATCAACCGGATCTCTACTCAGATAAAGGCGGATGTTGCCAAAGATAAGCAGGAAGCTGCTAATCTGCGGCAGGAGGCCTTATCCAAGAACGAAACAGCTTCTCAGATGCTCGACCTAGAACGAGCAACGAACATGAAGAACCAGCAAAAGTTCTTCAAGGTTTTTGGAGTTATCATGGATAACTGGGATGGCACACCTGAGCATCCTTTGAACCTGTTCGAAGCACGCCAAAAGGTAAAACTAACACCTGCTGTCCCCGCATTGGCACCTACGGATGGAGCTGGTGTGGACCCACCCGTTCAGCCACAGGCTCAACAACCGGGTCCAAACCAGCCACCCGAGGAGAACATGGAACAGTGAAAACTGTTGCATGAAGATCGCACATAATTGTGTGTCCCGGGGTGCTATTACCTATGTATTGTTGGATAGGAAACCTTTTTTCTATCCAACCCGTATTGATTTGGGTACCAAACTGTACCCTAATCCGGAAACTGAAACCAGAAGGAGAAACAAACAAGTCACTCTGGAGGAGGAGTACGAATGCTGTAAACACCATAATTGTACCGTGCTATAATATAATGACTGTGCCTATCATAAAATCATGGACAATTTACGCTAATATGGACTTTTGAACTACAAACCGGATTTACTACTACACCACTACTATTTGTGAGCTAGCACTACAGGCATCAGGGTTTTTAGCTACGCCCATAAAGTCCATCAACAGTCTACAACTGGATCTACTATTACCTCCAGTTAGCTAGCACTACAGGCATCAGGGTTTAGCTACGCCCATAAAGTTCTTCAATAATCTACAAATAGACCTCTTATCTCCAGTTAGCTAGCACTACAGGCATCAGGGTTTAGCTACACCCACCAACAAGTTTTACTATAGCACTTCAGGCATCAGGGTTCAGCTCGCCCATACCAAGACATCAGCAGCATCCGACTCCTGTTACATCCTCCAATCATGAAAACAAGTAACTTTGTTGATAATATTATATTATATGTAAAATTGTATTTATAACTATAAAATATCTTTTATAAAGATATATTATTATATAAGGGTACTTACCTATAAATATACTGGATCTGCGAATCCTAAAAGTTGTTTAAGGTAATCCTAGACCTATAACTGTCTATATAGGTCATTCCTGGTCTCAATATATTAAGAGACTATACTTCTTCTGTAACTTGTAAATATAAAACACTAAGGTATAAACTGAGCTGCGTCTCAAAAAGTATAAATATTTTTCTATAAAATAAGAGAAGGTCCAACGGATTTCTCTAAACTTAGTATTGTATTACTCAGGTTAATACCTAATTGTGTTCATATAGTATCAGATTAATTGTTCATATCTGATCATTAATATTCAATTCACTTTATAAAGTGGACAGAGTTGTTAATTTAAAAAGTCGAAATTTTTTTTCCCGGGTTTAATAACTGTAATATGATCATTATTTACAACTTTTCAGGACCCTACTGTTGTCAAAACGTTACTATAAACCTGTGATAATTATATATTTATCATTTGTGGTTGTTATAAGCTACTGGTGGAAATGAAATGAACGACACTCGATGCTATTATTGTATAATTTTTCAGAAATAGGATAGTCTTATACTATAGCCTATTTCACATCGAGCAAGTGTAATTAATACCCCTTTTTAGTATTGTAAACAATCACTTACTAGGTTATTAATACACTGCGGTTTAATTACCCCCAAGTTATTGTCTAAGGGGGGCAGTGTAGGGGTATGGTATTTACACTTTACGTTCATGTACCCGTGAGACTCAGACCTAGGTCCTTCGGGTGTAGTGGGGGAATCCGGATGGCAGGTGGCAGCACCTGCCTCTGGGTTCGTATCCATTACACCAGGGGGCCTACCACTCGTCCGCCACACGTCACGTGGCCGGTCTGAGTTTCGCGGGCTTTTCCCCTATATAAGGCTGGTCCTAGCCCATGTTCTTCAGTAGTGGTTTACCCACTGCTCAACCAGGTCGTTACCCGAAAGGGTAACCGAATGCCCTAATAGCATGTAGTCCTCTGAGGCTGTGATCGTATGTAACATAAGCTATGAAATAAAAGCTCGGTTGCCTACCCGGAAACTTTTCTCTCTCTTCGTTATGATTTAATCTAACTTAACGAGACGAACCACTACATTTGTTTTCAACATTCGCACTTGATTTTTTCTCTTCAACTGAAGGACAGGAACTTTTTTCTTTTGAGGTTGATCGTACAACCTGTAAAACAAGACTTCTGAGTTGTCTTTATTTATGTCTGAAGGGGCAGCTCCTAAGGTTTGGTGGTAAGTTGAATTGGAGGACTTAACAAGTCGGGCAGCAAGTCAACCCATTTGTAGTTATTGAAATGAGAGAAACATCTCCACATTTTCCCTTGTAAAGTAGAGTTGAACCTTTCGGCTAAGGCACACTTCACGTTGTCGTTCTCTCCTGTGAAAAAATTGATGTTTTGATCTTCACAGTATTTTTTGAAAATTTTGTTGACGAACTCTTTGCCCTTGTCAGTTTGAATTTGTTGAGGTTTTCTTTCTTTGCTCATTTTTTTTAAAGCCTCTGTGACGTCATCAGCTCTCTTACTTTTCACAGGTTGTCCAAAACCATACCTTGAAAACACGTCTATTCCCGCTAGAATGTACTGGTATCCTTTGTTTTCCTTTGAAAATTCTCGCATGTCTATGAGATCAAGTTGCCACTGTTTGTCTATGCCCCATGTTTGTGTTTTTCTTCTAGGAAATCTTCTCTTGTAAGGTTTGTGTCTGGTGTATGCGTCTACATCTTCCAAAGCTTGTTCTATGTTTTTTTTCTTTGTTTTCTTGAAGTGATGACGTTGAAGTTTAGATACACTGGTAAAAACTTCCAGGTTGTTCAGGATCTGTGTAAAACCTGAGGACATCTTTCTTCAAAGCCTTGTGCTCCATATAAACTTACGTCCAGTTCCTTTTTGACTTACTTTCCTCTTCTTGATAGGGGAAGCTCTCTTTAAGGGACTGGCAGCAAAAGAAGCACTGTGCCCTGCAAAAGCCGACTTGTTTTTGACAAATTTTAAGGTGGGGTTCAACCTTTTAACTGCTCTTATGAAGACCTGGCTTCCTTTAGGTTGGTCCTTTTTCAAAGACTTTGGTCTGGCAGCAAAAGCTAACAAATCTGTTATGTCAGTTCCAGGCACACGTTCCCCGTTGACATATATTTCTCCGTCTCTGTTCCAATTCAATATCTGACTTCCGTGACGAGATAATTCTCTGTAGAGATTTTTAGCAGTCGTTCTGTAAGTTGCGGGTATTCTTTCTTTTATGTCAGCGTCCATACCCACTGCGTTGTCTCTTGCACGAGGTCCAGGACCTTCCCCCCCTTTGAATTCGTCTACACTCTCTCCGTCTGAATCGTCAGGAAGTTGTGGAACGTCTCTAGTCTCTGTGAAAGTGTCGTCATCGTCGTCGCCGTCGTCGGTGTCTTCTAAAGAATTGTTCACACCCCTAGCTGCTGCTGCTGCAGGTCCTTGTCCTACTGCTCGACCAGGATAGGGACCTTCCCTACGTTTTCCTAAGGCCTTGGCTTTTTTAGTTAAAATTCCCGACTTTATCATAAGTTGATTGTACTGTCTTAACTTTTCCTTCAGTTTGAGGTTAGGAGAGTTAAGCACCTCGTGTGCTTTACTTTGAAGGTGGTTTAGGACTTGAACCATGCTGGAATCAGGAGTTAAACCTTCTCTTAAAAGTTGAGTGCTGTAGTACTGGTCTTGAACACTAGGTCCAGGCTGGGGAGGAGAGGTAGGAGTAACAATAGAAGGGTTTTTTTCTCGGGGAACAAGATCCGCCCTTACGAGGGCCATCCTTGAATAAGACATGATTCTTATCGACGTGCTCCTATGAGACCTGTTATCAGGGGTAAGGCTAGACCCAAAATGGTTCCCAAGAATCCACCCTTTTGCTCAAAGGTTTTCCTCTTCTGCTTTACGGTAGCCTTGTGCCTTGTGACTGACTTCAGTTCTTTCTTGTAGGGTGATAAACGTTTAACTGCGTCTGACTCGTTACGCAACAGGTTTTTGTTCATCACGTTGACACAAATTTGACTCATCAACCTGATGACCTCATCGCTGAGACCTTTAATTATGTGGGAACACTCTGCCGAGGAACACCTGGATATGTGTTTCAACAAGTGGTAATGTTTCCTTAAAATTTTAAATTTTCCTCCAGAAGCAGATCTTTTGGTCACCATTCTATCTTTTTCTTTTCGAAGCTGAAGCTTGAGGAATGAAAACCAAGGTATTCCAAGGAGTTGTTATGCTGTTCCTTACCCTGAGCTCGTTAGGTGTGCTCTACTTAAAGTCCAATAGGATGTATGAATGTTTCTCTTTGGTTTCTGAGTTATATACCTCCGTCAAAAAGGATTTCTGTCCTGGAAAGGCCTGTTTGCTGATGTGTCCTATTTGACTCATGTCTCTAGGGTTTTTAAAAACAACTAGGTAGTGTGCATTTAAGCTCAACGTTCTGAAGGCAGGATTGTTAAAAAACAAGTTTTGAGTAATAAAAATTACACTTAAACTGTGATGGTGAGAGCCCACAGTGAAAAGCTTCATTATGGTGGGAACGTACTTGGGATCCATAAGATCGTCTATTATGACCAGTCCATGTTTAGTCACGTCTCTTTTATCCTCAAACAAAAAGTCTTCTGAAAGAAGACCTTTGTTGAACTTAACCCCCAACTTTACCATTTCGTCGAATCCATCTTGCCATTGACTGTAGCAGTAGTATATGTCGTGTATTTTTGGAGTTACAAGCTCGTCTACACCTTTAATCAACTTGAAAACAAGTTGACTTTTTCCACAAGAAGTAGGTCCAGCTATGATCATTGTGAAGGGCTTTGTAGACGTGGGTCAAAAATGATCTCCTTTTCCTTGTGATCCATGTTGGATGAAATCTTAAACCAAAGTGACCAAAGGAGCCACCTCGGCCTCTTTTAAGTGAGAAGAGCCCTCTCTTAATCCTTCCACGTAAAGAGCTACGTCAAAAAGCCCCATGTTGTTCAAACTTGCTATAAGACAACTTGGATGAGATATTTCTCTATGCTTCCACACCATAAGGACTTCGAAAACAGGATTTGTGACACCTTTTCTCCCTGGAATAGGGGAGGTAAAAACATCAAGTTCGTGCTCGGTTAACCCCAGTTGTCTTCCCAGTTTTCTCCAGTCAAGCATCTTTAACTTGTCTGCCAGGTTCACGAACAAAGTATCAACTTTCCACTCTTCTGGAGGTATTTCACAATGGTCCACTACGTCGTAATACTGCATGTACCATCTGCAATATTCAGAGAGATCGTAACGACCTATGTCACTTAACGCATGTCTTAACACCATCCACTTGCAACGCAAGTTCTTTCTGTTCCATGATATAAACATTTCTCTCCCCATAGAACGAAGAGATGGTGTTTCTTCCATGTAATCCATTAAACTTAGTCTGAGTCCTAGATAAACCCCTAATCGAGGGTAGTCTTTTTCCGATATTTTTTCACTGATCTTGAATAACAACTCGTCCGAAAGGTGAAACTCCATAGCAGCCAAAAAAAGGTGTCCAGGAAGTTAGGTAGGTAGGTAGGTAGGTTATGACAGGCTAGGAAGCATACAGTAAACTTATATAGGGTAGGGTAGGGTAGGGTAGGGTAGGGTAGGTGGGTGGGTAGTTTAGGTGGGTGGGTGGGTTAGGTGGGTTATTTGGGCGGCCAGCCCGGGCCAACAAGCCCCAAACCCCCCATACTTGAGGGGTGCCCCCACCCCCCCACCCCATAGTTTTTAAGCCCACCCCAACCCATCCCTACCCTACCCTACCCTACCCCTACTCTATATTATCCTACCCTATTCTACCCTGTCCTATATTACTCTTCCATTACCTTCCCCCTCTTTAGGTCAGCCTGTTACATCGTTCTTCATTCGTTTAAATTTGTTATGATGTTGAGTGTAAAGCGAGCTGATTGTGGTGAAAACAGTGAGTAAGGGAGATAAGCTGGGTGCACCACATAGCCAGATAAAACCACACTTTTTGTTTCTCCTCTACACTGAAACGATCCAGGGACGATGATGGGATGTGAAATATGGGGCAGGAGGAAAACAAAGTTTTGGTTTCTAAGCACTCAGCTAGAAGGTCCAAAATAGACATGAAGAAATCAAGACGCTGGTTAAGTTGGCGGGGATTTTCTTTGGCGTGATGCTCTTCTGCCACTTTCAATGCTTCCAAATGGAAGGGGTTTTTCAGTGGGCCCTTTCCCTTTCTTCCATGATTCAGGGCATAACCCAAGGTTTCCACCGCTGAAAATTTTGACAAGTTATGACTCAAAACCATTTTTCTCAAGGTTTTTCTGTCTTTGGATGTAAAACTTGATTCAACTGAAGAAAAAACTAAGTTTAATTTTTTCCGGTGAAGAACAGTTTCTTTCAAGTATTTGCACACATACCTGAAAAAGCTTGAAGAGCAACATATAATTTCCTTTCTTTCCCTGATGTACATCAGAACTTGAGTGTCATCAGGGTGACGTTGTTCTAATACACGCTGCAGGGAGTAACGCGACATGGTAGGGCGAAGGTTGTTGTGTCAAATGATGGTTTAGTCCCCGTTTAACCTTTATAGGAAACCTGTCAGTCTTTCCTTATCGCACTTTCCTGAAATGATTTATTGCTCAAGGACGAAACAAACATCAGGGTCAGACCTTCCCTACGTTGTCCTAAGGCCTTGGCTTTTTTAGTTAAAATTCCCGACTTTATCATAAGTTGATTGTACTGTCTTAACTTTTCCTTCAGTTTGAGGTTAGGAGAGTTAAGCACCTCGTGTGCTTTACTTTGAAGGTGGTTTAGGACTTGAACCATGCTGGAATCAGGAGTTAAACCTTCTCTTAAAAGTTGAGTGCTGTAGTACTGGTCTTGAACACTAGGTCCAGGCTGGGGAGGAGAGGTAGGAGTAACAATAGAAGGGTTTTTTTCTCGGGGAACAAGATCCGCCCTTACGAGGGCCATCCTTGAATAAGACATGATTCTTATCGACGTGCTCCTATGAGACCTGTTATCAGGGGTAAGGCTAGACCCAAAATGGTTCCCAAGAATCCACCCTTTTGCTCAAAGGTTTTCCTCTTCTGCTTTACGGTAGCCTTGTGCCTTGTGACTGACTTTATTTCATTCTTGTAGGGTGATAAACATTTAACTGCGTCTGACTCGTTACGCAACAGGTTTTTGTTCATCACGTTGACACAAATTTGACTCATCAACCTGATGACCTCATTGCTGAGACCTTTAATTATGTGGGAACACTCTGCCGAGGAACACCTGGATATGTGTTTCAACAAGTGGTAATGTTTCCTTAAAATTTTAAATTTTCCTCCAGAAGCAGATCTTTTGGTCACCAAATACACGCTGCAGGGAGTAACGCGACATGGTAGGGCGAAGGTTGTTGTGTCAAATGATGGTTTAGTCCCCGTTTAACCTTTATAGGAAACCTGTCAGTCTTTCCTTATCGCACTTTCCTGAAATGATTCATTGCTCAAGGACGAAACAAACATCAGGGTCAGTGCCTGAGCATGTTGAAAAGAGGGGAAAACATGTGGAAGGGTGGGTTTAGCCCAGGGGCCTTACCCGGAGGATCATCGTTTATTTCTTTTCAGTTTTATTAGGAGGACCAAAAATGAGATACGGGGTAGGCTGTTACCACCTTGAGCTGACCATTTTCATGGGAGGCAGTTATTTCAGTTATAACTCTCACAACATGACAGCACCCATGGTAATTGGTTTAACACAAGGGACACCTTTACCTGCTCACCGAGGGAGGTATTCACAGGTAGAGGTCATAGATCTGACTGGCCCTTCTCCCCAATACTCTCTCCTGGTTCCGGTAGAGGAGCTCCTTAAAACCCCGCCGGAGAAAAGAACCTGTCCCGGTGAGAGTGAAGGGGAGCCTAAGAAGAAAAGACAGAAACACGCCTACAACAAGAAAACCCCTGTCTCTGCCCCTGCTTCAGTTTCCTCAGCAACTTCTTCCTATGGTGCCGAGCCAATTGGTTCTGCCCCAGGTGTTCCTTCTTCTAAAGACAAGTCACACAGGCAAAAGTTTGGGGAGGGCACTGCCCCCAGTACTTCCAGCAAGCTTGTGGGCTTCAGGTCAGTGCCTTTGGTGGCAAAGAAATGGCCTGCTCGATTTGGTTTTCAAGAGAAGTCACCTGCCCCCGACCAAGTTTTTTTATCCGGAAGGGGATAAAAACGCCTGCATAGAAATATACAGGGAACCTAGCATCAGGGGAGTATGCTTGAGGACGTACCTGGACAAACCTTACGAGCGGTGCTTAAACCTAGAGGCGCGTGAGTTCAGGACCAGATAGAGTGCATCCTTGGAAAGTACAAGGAGTTACACCGCCGAGCTGCCCTTGGAGAGAGGAAGGTAGACAATCTTTTGTTGTCCTTGAACCAAGACTGCACCGACCCCTGTGGAGGACGGGCTATGATTTTGGTGAACTTGTACAAGGGAACTCCTAAAGTTCATATAGGAACAACCAGCTACGTCGAGGAGATGAACGCCTCGGTGTCTTCCAGCTACAGGATGCCCCCCTCAGCCACACACTGTGGACACACTGTGTCCCCCTTCATTCTGGAGGACATTAAATCACGTGTTGGTCCGTTCCTAGACGAGACGACCGATTTCTACTCTGGGTAAGTGGTCAACTTTGTATAGTGTCTGGTCAACAGCTCCTTATTCAGTGCTTTCACATTATCATGTATATTAGCTGATTTGTAGGTAGATTTAAATGTACTCCATGTTCAGTCGACATAGCCCAGCATAGGTTTAAGTTCTTAAGTCAAACCTAAATGTACTCCATGTATAGTTAGGACAGGTTTTAGTTATAAGTTGTATATTGAATATAAAGTGAAACTAGAAAAAGAAACCTCAAAAAAATGCCTCCCAAAAAGGTAAAACAACTTTACACCGTCAACTGTCCAATGTGTAACACCCCTAGACCTCCACGTTTGGTTACTGTAGAAAACAGTGGAAAAACTCTATGTAACTCAGTTTCTTGTAAGAGAGAAACTTTTTCCGACAGCTTAGAATTTCCAAAAGAAATAGAAATAAATTCTTTGCATAAAAGCAGTTACCGTGACAACTTCAAGTCCATAGCTTCAGGTTTGGCTGTGCTTGGTAAGCTTCAGTCCATTTTCAACGTCAGAATGACAAGTTTTAACAAAGACTTGGGAGCCAAACAGGTAATAGAAGCTCTTACCTCTATTCATAGAAATCAAGTTATGGCTTACAAAGTGGCTGTCTCTTTTGGAAGGTTGTTGTCTTCCTCTAAGGAGGAAGAAGAAGAGAAAGTAATGTACTTCCATGCTTCTGCCAACAATTCGTCTTTGTTCTATGACAGTGAAAGTCATAGAGACCCTTACATTTTCATAAGGGACGACAAAGACTTTGCAGAGTGTTTAGATTTAATTGAAAACAACATTAAAGAAGACACTCAAAGACCCTCTACTAAATGGAGTGTAATAGGCAACGTGAACGCCAACATTACCCTCATAAGGGCTATGGGAGGAGAATATCTCTTAGGTAAAATGAACACTGTTCCACCAGGTTTAAGGCAAAGAGGAATGCAACACTTTCACAGAGACCCTAAAACCAAAAGGGGATACAAGGACAACTTGTGTTTCTTTAGATGTCTGTCTTTCTTCCTGTATGGATCTTTAGAAAAAACTCAAGAGCTTTTCCTTGAAGCCTATCCAGGGGTGAACAAGGAGACTTTTGAGGGCGTTGACATAAAAGATTTAGACAGGTTTGAAAAGATGTTTGAAGTTAACATAAGAATTTTTTACCTTCCCTCTTTTGGTTAAAAAAAGGGGCGACCTAAAATTACAATGGGGTGAAAAAAGATTGCACCAAAGTCAGCTTCAGGTACAAAGGTGGAGCTTACAATCCATCCAAAACAGTTTTTCAAGTTTTAGAGGAACTGGGAATAGTTTGTCCACCTGAGAAAAAAATATATCCCTATAAAATTGTTTTTGACTTTGAAAGCTACTTCGTCCAACCTGAAAATTCGTCCCCAGAAAATGCTAACACTGTGATAGAAAAAACTCACATACCCCTTCCTGCCAGTGTAGCTTCTGATTTTCCTGGGCATACAGAACCAGTGTGTTTTGTCAGAAATTCCAACAGGGACGACGATCCTTTGGTAAAAAATGTGTTGGAACACATAAACAACTTGGGGCAGCTGATAGGAGAACAAGTGAAAGAGAATTTTAGAGATGTTTTAGACGAACTAGACTCTTTAGAAGAAAAACAAAAGGAATTAGAACATAAAGCTAACAAAGTTTTTCCAGCGAAGAACAAAAAAATCCAAAAAAAATCTCCCATGTTCTTGAAGTGAAGGAAAAACTTCTTACCTACATAGAAAGAGTCCCTGTCCTAGGTTTCAACTCTGGAAAGTATGACATTAATTTGATAAAAAAGGAATTTCATTCTTTTTTATTGACACAGACAAGACAGAAATGAAAACCATAAAAAATGCAACAAGTACATAGCAGAGTACACAGACCATCTTCTTTTCCTTGACATGTTCAACTATTTGGCACCAGGTTATTCCTACGCAAACTACCTGAAAGCCTTTCTTAAAGGGAAAGCTGAAAAAGGATTTTTTCCCTACGAGTGGATGGACAACATAAGAAAACTGAACAACAAAGCTCTTCCTCCACGCCACTGCTTCTACAGTTCTTTGTCAGGTGGTGGAATAAGCAAAGAAGATTATCTTGAATGTAAAAAGGTCTGGGCAGAAAACAAAATGAAAACTATGAAGGACTACTTGATATATTACAACAACCTGGACGTTAAACCCTTTGTTTTAGCCATAAACGAGCACACAAAATTTTTTATAGACCGTGGGGTAGACATGTTCAAAGACGGTTTAACTTTGCCAGGTCTAACCTTGAAGTTTCTTTTCAACAACACTGCACCTAATGTCACACCTTACATTCTTTTTGGTGAGAAAGAAAAGTATGTTCACTCCTTGCTCAATAAGACAAAAAAAATACGGGGCACAAAGCAAAGTATGCAGACACATAGTAGGGGTAGATGCTAACAGCTTGTACCTCAAGTGCATGGGTGAAGAACACTGCACAGGTTATTATGTGGTGCGCAGGAAAGAAAACGATTTTCAAGCTGTCTGCAGTCAACAGATAAGCTACTCAGCCACAGAATGGTTGCGATACAAAACTGTGTCAGACAAAGTGAAAATATTACACCAATACAACTACGGGGAAGTTGTATTGGGTTCAAGGAAAATAAAAGTGGACGGCTATGATCCAGCTTAAAAAAAGTATACCAGTTTCACGGGTGCTACTGGCATGGTCACATATGTCACCTCACTAAATCAGTTTTGAAAGAACCCAATGGAAAGACATGGTTAGAAGAAAAAAACCAAAATACGATTTTGACTACCCTATATCTTCAGTCGTTGGGTTACCAAGTAGAGGAAAAGTATGAGTGTATGTGGATGAAAGAAAAAACTGAAAGCTTGTGTAGAAAAACAAAAATTGAATGGGAAATTAAAAGGCCATCGTGCCAAGGCAGAAAAAGTCAGGATGAAATACTGAGAGGGGTTTCAAGAGGAACAACTTTTGGACTTATCCAGGTAGACATAGAAACACCTGAATTTTTGAAAGAAAAATTCAGCGAAATGACACCTATATTCAAAAACTGTTTAGTAGGAAAAAATGATGTAGGTGAACATATGAAACGTTACTTGGAAGCAGCAGGTAAGCTGAAACAACCACAACGCCAACTTATAGGCAGCTACCACGCAGAGGGAATTTTGTTGGGAACTCCTCTCTTGAAGTGGTACCTGGAGAAAGGTTTGGTAGTTATGACAGTACACCTTCTGATAGAATACACACCAGAACAGACTTTTTTACCCTTCATGGACGAAGTCACCAAAGCTAGGAGGAAGGGTGATGAAAACATAGACTGTAAGATTCTGTCAGATCTGTACAAACTTTTGGGAAATGGTTCATACGGGAAAACCATATGCAACAAACAAAACTTTGTTCAAACAAAGTATCTTCACCCCTCTAAGGCAAGACGTTTGGGCATGCACTGGTCAGTGCAAGATGTGCAAGACATAAGCGACAACACGGTAGAACTGTCCTGTTTGCCCACCTCCATCACCTACGCCCTCCCAGTTCAAATAGGTTTCATGGTATACCAATACGCCAAACTTAAAATGTTGGCTTTCTATTACGACTTTCTCCTTGAATACATAGATGAGAAAGATTTTGAAATGTGTGAAATGGACACTGACAGTTTTTACTTTGCTTTAAGTGCAGAGAACATAGAAGACGTCATTATTCCTGAGAAACGTGAAGCTTTCTTCAGAGAACGTCACAAATGGTTGCCCTCTGAATCATGTGACAACAGTCACCACAGAGAGACCTATGTTCAGACCAAAGTTTTGGGTGAGCTGTGGCTGCCTCAACCATGCTGTAAGAGCCGTCTGGCCTTTGACAAGAGAACCCCCGGGTTGTTCAAAGTGGAGTGGGAAGGTGATGAAATGACTGCCTTGAACTCCAAATGTTACATAGGCACAGGAGTGAATGTGCCCGTTAAAATGAGTTGCAAAGGTGTAATTCAAAAACAAAACCCCCTAACCACTGACAAGTACAAAGAAGTACTGGACAGTGAAAATGTTGTCACGGTAGTCAACAAAGGATTTAGAGTAGTTAACCACAGCGTTACCACTTACTCTCAAAGGAAACAAGGTCTAACCTATCAGTACATAAAGTATGTGAAGACGGTGTAAGCACCCTACCCCTTTCTATATAAAAAAATGGTTTCTTTTTCTAGTTTCACTTCCAGTTGTACATTTTGTTGAAAGAAAAAAATTTAAACAAATTGTTCAAATGAACATTTTTCTCCATAGAAAACAGTGTTAAAATGAAAAATGTTCATTTGAACAATTGTTCAAACGAACATTTGTTCAAATGAACATTTTTCCCCATAGAAAACAGTGTTAAACTGGAAAATGTTCATTTGAACAATTGTTCAAACGAACTTTTGTTCAAATGAACATTTTTTCCCATAGAAAACAGTGTTAAACTGGAAAATATTTTTTGTTCAAATGAACATTTTTTCAAATAAACAACAAAGGTAAAATAAATGTGTACTGTATCATGAAAAAAAAACTGACAAAAGTACAAAAAGTGAACTGTATCACCCAAAAAAAATCCAAAAAAACTTTTCACAAAAGTGAACGCTGTAGATGTTCACCACAAAAAATAAAAAATCCGGCGCTAAAGAAATTAACTTGGAACAGAAAAAAGTGGTACCAGATTTCTTTACTCATAGCGTCACGTTCACCAGATTATCAGTATCTGGTTAGAAATAAGCGACCATTTAACATGGAAAGTTTAGAAGCTATGCTTGTGGAGCAAACCACAGAAACTCCACCTTACGACTATTACATGCGTCCAGTTTTACAAAGTGTTGCTTCATATAATCAAGCTTCTTCTATAACACCTGACAATGATATAAGTTCTGTAGCATGTGGATGTTCAGAGAATTTCTTTTGGGAAATAATACCTGCAGAAAACATTGGTTATTTTAGAGGAGCTGAACCAGACACTGTTGACCACTGTATAACTAGTGTTAAAATGTACAAATATTTCTCTTCAGCTTTTTGGGACGCCTACAGAAACTGCATGTACTATTGTCGAGTGAAAAAAGTTAACTTGATATCGCATGATTGGTGTATAGGAGTATATCAATTACACACTGAACCTGGCTGCCCAAGACACTACACAAGGTACACTTTAGGAAGTGTAAGAAAGTTTGCTGTTACTCTCCAAGAGTTAGAATGTAATCCCATAGTAGGAGTGTTTTGTCAGTGTAACTGTAAACTGGAAGTATCTGCTATTGCTAAAACTATTTGTTTCACATGTCTGCAGGTCTCACTGGAACTTCACGCCTTAAGTATACCTGGAGTGAGAAATCATTTCTCTTTCGAGGTAAACTTTAAGGATGGCTTTTTATCTGGTCTTTTACCTGGACCCAAAAACAGTCAAACTTACTTCCTGGCCCAGGCTTTGTTCGAGCATGCTATATCTAACATAGCCAAACTTAATAGTTATTGTTTTCACAACACATGGAAAACTAGTCTCACTGGTCAAAGCTGGTATCAAGCAAGTAAATTCACACACAACAAATGTTTCTGTAGTATATGTGCACGCCCCGGAAATGGAAAATCTGTCTTCATCTGTAAATATTGTGTCTAATAAAAAAATTATCTGTTATGTGAAATGAATGAGTTGTGTTTTATTTTAATGCATGAAATGAAGAGAGATAACAAAATGAGTCATAACTATTGCGTAAATGCATAGAAATATTGCATCAGAACATGAGTCATGGGTATTGTGTAAATTCTTAAAAGCATTGCACAATACACCCTCATACGTAGGTCATACGTTTTTGCAAGTAGGTTAGTAGGTCACTTCCGGTTTACAAGTAGGTCAACCCTAGGTATTGCGCAATTCTCTTAATTTATGCAACTAGGTCAGGTCACTAGGTCAAACAGAATCCAGCTCTCTGATTGGTCGAAAAAACTAGGTCATGACCTTATGACGTCACTTCCTGTGAAATCCAGCCCTCTGATTGGCTGAAATTAGGTCACTTCCGGTCTACCAGTAGGTCATGACCTAGTTAGTAGCTGAAGCATTGCGCTGACTTTGCATGTATATACTACTCATACCACCGCCTTCCTTTCAGTAGAAAAGGCATATCTGTAACAACAGGAATCTCATTGTCAACACCATGGGTCAATCCACATCCTTTCAAGTATTCCAGACAAGGATGACCTGGGGGTAGATGGGTACTACCAACCCTGGCTAACTCATAGCCGTCTACCTCTTTACCGATACTGGGTTTCCCCTGTGCTCCCTGGGCACCTGGTTCCCCAACCTTCCGGATACTACTACCCGATCCGGTGTTGGGCGACTTTACTTCTTCATGGGAACTATGGCAAGTTATGTCACTGGGATCCCCTTGCTTGCCCAACAAGTTTTCCTCCGTATTACAGTATTACAGAATAACTACCTGGCGGTCTAGGCACCGGTTTCTCTGCTGTACACTCGGCAGCGTAATGCCCTATGGTTTGGCATCTGAAACATCTCCTTCTGGACTTGTCCACTCGGGGGCGCCTCAGAGCTTCCGTCAGACGAGTGACTAGGGTCTCTACTAAATCTGTAGGTGCGGCTGAAGCAGCCATGGTGGGGGTATCTACAGTTTTAGTTGATGGCGGGCAACAAATGGCAGGTTTGTAAATGCCTGTTTTGCTTTTGTCTCTCGGACCTATTTTACGATACCGTTTTTGGTGGTAATACTTGCCTACGATTTGAACAGCGCCGATGTGTTCTCCATTTTCATCAGACACATACTCGTTATCAGAATTAACATCCTGCAACTCTACAGGAGCTATCTGACCCACTCCGGGAGCTCCAAATGGTGCTTCCGAAAACTGTATTGGCGATGTACGCAAGGGACTATGGGGTAAACCCACTAATCTCTTCTTTCTGTCATAGCCATCTATAGCCATAAACAGATCACTGAAGGAAGTTTCGTCCTTCCACGAATCCCATACTACTTGCTTATGGTCATCGTCTCGTAATCCGCCAAAGCATTGTGTAAACAATTCTTGCAGATAGCAATCATCATCGTGTGGCCAATTCGGTCGGGCTTTAGACAATAAATCTTGTAGTTCTAAACCGAATACCTTATGGGATTCCTTCAGTTTCTGAGTCCTTTTCTTAAAAGTGACCCATGGATCCTCTCTTACGATAGAGCCGAATAAGTAAGCGGCACACTCAACCAATTGGTCGTAAGTACCGTATTTTCCATAGGCAGTCTTCCATTGGTTTAGAGCTACCTTTCCGCCTTTACTTAACCAACAGATGAGATAAGGTAAGGCTTCTTCCTTAGTCCAACCGCTACAGTTGACTTCATCCACGAATGCCTGGTACCGGTCTTTCCACGGTTCATTTGGGTCATAAGGAGGAGGTATTCTAGCACTCCTTCTTGCTGGATTAGCGCAGCCTCGAAGCCTGTCAGCCTCTCGCATGCTCCAGTCCATGATTTCCATGCCGTCGGCACCTTTCCGGTAGCATTCAATACCCAGATTTTGGATGCATTGACTCCTATCGAAAATACTCTGCATTGCAGCAGGCATGGAGGCCCTACGATTAGGCTTCCTACCATCTCCTCCGGATCCGGATCCAGGTCCTCCTAGTGGTCCATTCGGGGGTCCATTTCCGCCGGGTACTGAAGACCCGCCTGCATATCCTCCGGATCCGCCATTATAGCCGGCCGATCCATAGTTATACGATTGGTTTCCGGTATACCTAGGACGATAACCATTTTGGTTTTGTCCTTGGTTATATCCATTCCCAGAGTACCATGATCCCGATCTGGAACCTCGGTACTGTGGTCTCGGATGATAGCCATTTTGACCATTTCCAATATTATTTTGTCCGGCATTTCCGGGTGGACCCTGGCCACCTGATACTGCTTGGGGAAAGTAAGTATGTGATATCACATTCCCTCCTGATCCTGTCATCCCTACCTGTGACAATGGTACAGGCTGAGGCTCTGCTCCAGATGGAGGCGGCGCAGGATACCTAGTAGGTGCCTGTGCACGGACAATAGTTGGAGTGTAGGCGGTGGAACTGTGTTCCTTATGGGAACATTTGCTTGCGGTAGTCTTATTTTACCACTTAGATCGGGTATAGGTGGTGCCCGTCCCACGTGTGGATCTCTCCTCGGATCCGCAGGTGGGCACGAATTATCAGTGAGTGGCTTAGTGGCATTGACTGAATCAATCGAACCATCAGAGCTCACTCCCCCGGAATCAATACCATCCAGTTTCGAGTACACTCCAGAACTAATATTTTGTTCCCTCTATCTTTAACAAAAGGGTTAAATCTGGTGGGTTGTGTCTGCTGCTGACCGGTAGGTCCGATCTGATGGTATTGTTACCATTCCATCATCATTATTCAGCATGCTTGAAACGATACTCGGATCTATATTCGCTACAGATTTTTGTACTGCTTCATCATATTTGTCTAATGCCAACGCAATCCCTGTATGTCTTGGATCATACCTTCTTTATCTTGTTTTAGTTGTTGATTATATGTTATTATCCCCAACCGAACCAATTCATTATACTGAGTCTTCTAGCTCAGTACGATAATGTATTACTTCAGCTTCTGTATTTACTTTTTCTCGACAGAGCTGATCATTCGTATCTACATATTCTTGTATAAGGCTATGTTTCGAATCATATTCCTTTTGGAATGATTCCTGTATTTCATGCAGTCTGTCTCTTTCGGTCTGAAGATCAGTCATATAGCTTTTTCTCTTCTGATCGAATTCTTTTCTCAGTTCAAGAAGATCGTGTTCGAGTAGTTCCTTTTCTGAAACAACTTCATCCTTTGCTTTATTTAAAACATTTAATGTTTCATTCAAAGCAACGTAGGTGTCATTCATCAGGAAGACATCCGGTTGTTTTAATTCCTCGCCTTCGGGTATGCTGTATGTTGCATCATCTATGGCACTGTAATCCAAGATTGGCAAACCTGATCTTGGAACATCATACGGTAGCTCTCCAAATATTACCCTCTTTGTAGGCATGGGAGCTTGATGTTCCGGGTTAGTGCTTCCACCAGCCTCAAACATCGAATTGCATAACTCTCCAGCGAGAGAATTGTTTTCTATCCGCCTCTGTATAGATTGTTCCCTTCTAACAGAGTCTGGTATATTCTCCTCACTATCTATTTGATAATGGGGACCGGATTGTCACCAGGCTGAATATCCGTCATCCTGGGGGTTCGAATGGGCTTGTACCACTAGGGTACCATTTGCATTGTCTTGGACAGATACCTGTCCATCAGGGTTAAACTGTGTTAAGTCATTTAACCCATGTATATGCTGTTCGGACGTTGTAGTCAGGGCTATACACGCCAGAATAAACTGGTCACGGCACCAATGTAATGGTTGGTCTTTCTAACCAGAGGGGTTCGGGTCTCGTAATTCGAAAGGAAAGACAAAGACGGTATTCCGAGTGTATGTATGCCAACAGTTTTATTTGTTTACACCTTCCGGTTACCCTTGTGAGTCTATGATTAGGATAACATGATATTACATGGGTTATGTACGGAGGCCTACATGGCCTCTGACGTGGTAGGTTAGCGCAGAGCCTTTTATAGGGATGCTCCCGGTTCGTCGCCAGGTGTCCCACGGACCCGGATAGGTGCTGCCACCTATCCGGAACCTCAGGAACACCAGGCGACAGGTCTCACCCGCCACGCCAGACGGCACCAGTTATTATTATACCTCTACACAATGTTTGGTATCAGGACATAAATTTGCATCCCTTGCTGAAGTTGCTTGCCTACACCTAAATGCTTTAAATATAAGTTTGATGAGTATATTATAAGGCTTTCTTTGGGCATGAACCAAAACTCGCTTAATCACCAGTGAATAAACACACTCCTGAAGGTACACCAAAATGATTTAAACTTCAAAATTTGACATCAATTCTTCAAAGATTTTCCTAGGGGTGGCAGCAGGCCCCCACACCCCCTTAAACAACAATATCTTAAAATACTAGATTCACATCTGAGACTAGTTGAATCCCTTAAACTTGAAAGCTTGACATATATATTTCAAAATTTTTCTTGAGGGACCAGCCCCCAAAACCTCACAAAGGACAAAGCATTACCACATAAGATTTGCATCCCCTTTATGGAAACCTTGCCCACCCCAGGTGTGTGTTTAAAGATTTGCTGTTTGATATTTATAAATCTGAATTTTTCTAAGGGATATGCCCCCATAATTCCCCCGAATTTTCATTCCCTGTTCTCATAACCATTGATTTGCTGCTGATGGTACACCCAAATGCTTTACTGGATTGGGGTCTAGAAATGCATCAGAATGCACCATTTGATGTCTAGATTTCAAACCCCCCTACATATGTCGCAGCGCTGCGCTTGCGATGTTGCCGTGCTGCACTTGCGCTGTCAACATTGCCATGATAGCTCCCATGGTAACTGAGGGTTGGACCCCCTTTCCAAAATCCTGGATCCGCCCCTGACCTGTAGTCTCTATTGTAAGCTAAGTTTACTGAGTCCGTACTCATTGATCTGCCAGCAATGCCAACCAAATGTCGGGCTTCGTTTGTCTGAGTGCTGCAGTAATACCCTGTAGTGGTGCAACAGTTAGGTCAATAACTTCAAAATCAGAAACAATGAAGGAGACCGAACCTCACTATTCACAGTTAGCAGGTTGTCACATGGGCGTGGCCATTGCTGGAGCTTATTACCAGCGAGTTCTACTGATAACACCTATCAGATGGGTACCAGTTGGCCCCCGAAGGACCACGGTGAGTAGATTGGGGTTCTCTCATTGGCTAATAAATAAACCTGCTACGTCCATATACCCTGTACTACCCCCCCCTGGTGTTTAAGCGGGCAAAATTGTATGCCGCCCTCAAAGTTGGGGCCCCCAAGGGGGCCCCCCTGATGTCACAATGTCGCCAAAATTCAAGGTTTCATGTCACATGTCACTTTTTTAGGGAAAGGACATTTCACATATCACTTTTTTGTCTTACTAAAAGGTATGTACTGGCGATTGTAAAAGTGGAGGCTCCACTAAGGGAATGGTCATTATTTATCAACGGGGGTGGTGGTGGGTTTTTACGCGGATGCGCGAAAAAGAATTTACGCCCCCCTTGACAACAGTCAAAATCTTTTGCACGCCGCGGCAGAGGCGCGGAGAATTTTTGCACCCCTCTTTGATCTTTTTGCTATAAAGAGGGTAAATATTTTTAGCCTCCCCTTCACACAAATAATAGATTTGTGTGAATGTGAAGGATGGGTTCAGGCCATTTTCCTGAGAAAATTTCGAAAAGGTTGAAGTCAAAACATTCATTCTACTCGGAATATTTGAAAAATTCTTTCACCACTAAAGAGTCCAGAAAAATTACACTCCTGAGGATGTAATTGTTGAGGAAATAGAGTCTGAATTGTCACATGTCACATTTTCTTGAATACTGCATGTCCTTTGTCATTTTTATCTATTTTTCTGATGTCACATGTTGGATTTATAAGGGTACGATGTCGGAATGTCGCCTGAAAATGGCGAAATGTCACCAAGTCGTTTTTTACCCCTTGGAGGCCACAAAGTTCAACCCACCCACCTATGTCTGTATTATCTAGCATCTGGGAGCAGGTTTAAACTTTAATATTATGGGGTATTTGGGCAGAGGTTATGGAACATCTGGGCGCAAGTTATACGCATAGCCCCCGGGAGATTATTATATGAAGAATCTTTTAGAATTGAAAGAAAGGAGTTCGTAGTTGCTATTTATCATATCCTGTGAACTCCAGTATCGGGGCAAAACTTGAGTTTATTGGAAACTTTGATATACATGTATTCGTCACTTGAAACAAATTCTGATGAAATGTGGCTCACTTGTAAGTAAAATCCATAATGACTATGACACTTGGATTCTTCTCAACTTGACCAGAATGTGCATGGGTGTTTTGTCAAAATCTCTGGTGGATTGATTTAGAACTATAATTTGAACATTCAGAGAGACTAGTACTCGGGAGGGGCTCGGGATATTCCCAGGAACTGGATTTTTTTTTCAAATTTACAAATGGGAAATTTCCTAGAACCAAGAGGGAAGAAGGTCAAATTCAAAGTCATACCACTACTTTCACATAATTACATTTCATGAGAGAGGCACATGCAGTACATCTCACCCTTGAACTTGTCACTGTAGCATAGAACTGGGAATATTTACACAAGCATTGATAATAGAAATAGCCTGGGAACCTCTCTATTCCATACTTGTGTAGAGGCATATATAGTTATGCTGTCTGGCGTGGAGGGTGAGTCCTGTCACCTAGTGTTCCTGAGGCTTTGTAAAGGTGACAGCACTGCTCCAGACCTATGGGACATCTGGCGACATACCCTGGGCCCCGAGCTCACCTGCTATGTCAGAGGCCAGGTAGGCCTCCGTATATTACACATGTAGATTTGTATTACTTCCCTAAGAATACCTAACAGGGTAGCCGGAAAGTGTGACCCGAATAAAACCCATTGGCATACACTGGGAATACTGTCTTCCCTGACTCAAACCCCCTAACTGGTAAAACAAGCCATTACATTGGTGTGGTGACCAGTTAATTTTGGTGTGTATAGCCCGGACGATAATGTCCGAACGGCATATACATGGGTTAGATGATTTGAAACAAACTAACCCTGATGGACAACAAATTGTCCAAGAAGATGGGAATGGTACTCTAGTACTGCAAACCCATTTGAACCTCCAGGATGATGGATATTCAACCTGGAGACAATATGGTCCCCACTATCAAATGGATAGTGAGGAGAATATTCCTGATTCTGTACGAAGAGAGCAATCTATACAGAGACGGAGTACCCTTATAGGGAATAATTCTCTTTCGGGGGAATTATGTAATTCGATGTTTGAAATGGGTGGAAGCACTAATCCGGAACATCACGCTCCAATACCAGCTAAAAAAGTTATTTTGGAGAACTACCTTATAATGTTCCTAAAACAGGTTTACCAGTTTGGGATTATAGTGGCAGTGATGTAACTTACGCCATACCTGAAGGCAAAGAGTTCCGACAACCGGATGTCTTCTTAATGAATGACAACTATGTTACCTTAAATGAAACTTTTAATGTTTTAGTTAAGGCAAAGGATGAAGTTGCTGTAGAAAAAGAGCAACTAGAAGACGATCTTATTGGGTTACGGAAAGAATTCGAACACAAGTACCTGAAAGAACTTT
This sequence comes from Acholoe squamosa, assembly GCA_949317995.1. Taxonomy (NCBI): domain Eukaryota; kingdom Metazoa; phylum Annelida; class Polychaeta; order Phyllodocida; family Polynoidae; genus Acholoe; species Acholoe squamosa. Next base: position 52,455,420 of record OX439036.1, on the reverse strand, counting down.
AGGATGAGAATACGAAGCTCCAAGAAATGAGGAAATCATTTCATCAGGAGTATGATACTCGTCAAACTCGTATCCAAGAATACATAGATACAAATGATCAGCTTTGTCGTGAGAAGGTCAATAGTGAAGCTGAAGTGGTGCATTATCGTACTGAGTTAGAAAACCTGAAACAGCAATGTAACAAGCAAGCTCAGGATAATGAGGCTATCTGGTTGGGCATTATAACTTATAATCAACAACTGGAACAGGATAGAAAAGGTATAGTAAAAGAAATACAAGATATGCAGGAAACTGCATTGGCCCTTGACAAGTATGTTGAAGCTGCACAAAAGTTTATTGGAAAAATAGACCCAAATGTCATTTCCCAAATGCTTGACGATAGTGTCCATACAGTCGTGAATCCCTCTAAACCTCAGGTCGGCACATCAATCAGATACAGTCCTTTTGTAAATGATGGTGCCAATAGAAACTTTAGCTCCAGTGTATATTTTAAAGTGGATGATAATGTTTCTGGGGGAGTGGTAGGATCTGGCGGTTTGACTACAACAGTCAGTGCCATTCAAACACCTATCAGTAGCACGCTTCCACTAGCATATCTGAGGAATGTTCCGCATGTGGAATGAGCACCAACAATCCCTGATCTGAGCCATAAGAATCCACCTCAGACCAGTGCTTCTGTACCTACACAGAACGTAGACCCACCACCTGTATCTCAGGCAGTGGGACTGGTAAGAGGTTTGCTAACGCCTCCCTCTTATTATTCTCAACCTGGACACAGTACTCCAGCAGGACCAAGGTTACTTCAGCCTAACCTGGGTCCGAACACCATACATGTATCAGCACCTAATCCTGGTGCGATACCATCTCAACCAATGACGACATCTCAACCTGTGCCTTTGTCCCGGATACCGGCATCTCAGGTCACCACAGATTTGAGAGGGAATGTAACTCAAAATACTTACGTTCCGGTATCTGCATCCGATAGAGCAGGAGTATCTGGAAGTTCTGGTGAAACTAATTCCGGATATGGCCAGGGTAATTACTATCCAGGAACAGAATATGGGAGATCCCAGTCTGGTGGAGGCGGATTCTCCTATTTCAGGAATGGTTACAACCACAGACAAAACCAAAATGGGTATCACCCTAGGTATACAGGAAACCTATAGCCAGGGACCTGCAGGTTACTCTGGAGCTTTCAGTGGTTCTGCAGGAGGCGCTCCTGGAGCTGGAGGAAATGGACCACCTGGAGGAAATCCAGGTGGATCAGGACCGGGTTTTCGGATCTGGAGAAGACGGTAGAAAATCTAACCGTCGGACCTCTATGCCTGCAGCATATCTTTGATAGGACTCCGTGCGTCCAAAATTTGGGCATTGACTGCTACTGAAAGAGTGCCGATGGCATGGAAATCATGGATTGGAGCATGCGAGAAGCGAATAGGCTTTGAGGATGTGCTAATCCTGCAGGGAGAATGGCGCGGAAAGAAAGGAGAGATTGGTAGGTTTAGCTCACAACCCTTAAAGGGCTGTGCCTATGCAGTATGCGGAAGCGTCTGCTATGATTCCAGGATCTTTCCAGAGAGCTCCTGTAGATTTACAGCATGTTAATTCTGATAATGAATATTTTTCCGATGAGAATGGAGAACATATTGGTGGAGTTCAGATCGCTGGGAAGTGTTACCGTCAGAAACGGTATCGAAAGATAGGTCCAAAAGCAAACCAGGTATAACCAAACCTGTTGTTTGCCGACCATCTGTAACCAAACCAATAAACCCTCCTACTGTGGCGGCTTCCGCTGCCCCTACGGATTTGGTGGAGACCTTGGTTACATGGTTAACTGAAGCTTTGAGACGCCCTCGGGTAGATAAGATGTTTTCTATGTCAAACTCTCGGTCATTACGCTGCCGAATGCACGGCAGAGAAACCTGTGCCTAGATCACAGGGATGTTTTTCTGGTGTAAATACCAAGGAAAACTGAAGAGGGATCTCTATGACATTATTTGCCATGACATCACCAGCCGTGATACAGATTCGCATATAGTAACAGATTCGCCTAACTCCGGTGAGGATTGTAAAATCTGGAAGGTTAGGGAGCCTGATATATCAAGTGCCCAGGGTGCACAGGGGAACCCAATATCGGTAAAGTGCTAGGAGGCTATGAGTTAGCCAGGGTTGGTAGTGCCCACCTACCCCCGGGTCATCCTTGTCTGGAGTTCCTATGTGGATTGACTCCTGGTGTGAACAATGAAATTCCTGTTGTTACGGATACACCTTCCTTATTAAATGGAAGGCGATAGTATGTTAATGGAAGGTCCACTGAATTTCTGGTTGATATGAGTGTTAGCCACTCCTGTGTTTCCAAGAAATTCTATGATCTTATCCTGGAGGTAGTTCATTTGTATATACAGGGGTATAGATATGTATATATTTTTCAACAAAAAAAAAATCACTGGCTATACTTATGTATAGACAATTCATTTTTTTACGAGGGTATTGTAATAATACAGTGTTATTATATGACAATTCTTATAAGAACTAAGGGTTATAAAGTATCAATATATAGTAGTGTTACGTTTATCAAGACTTAGTAGCATTTTCACTATTATTGAACATATGTTCACTTCAGTAATATGATACTTTAATTTGGTATGGTTGTATAACTATAATTTTTCCTCTATTATTCGGATAGACATAATGTATATGTCATCCCTATATAGCATCTAACAGTTATAACTCCTACCTATTGTCTGGGGGAGTAGTGTAGAGGCATATAGTTATACCGGTAGTATTTGGTGCCGTCTGGCATGGCGGGTGAGTCCTGTCGCCTGGTGTTCCTGAGGTTTTGGATAGGTGGCAGCACCGATCCGGAACTATGGGACATCTGGCAACATACACTGGGGTACCTATATAAAGCCCCGAGCTCACCTGCTACGTCAGAGGCCAGGTAGGCCTCTGTACATTACACATGTAGTTATATTGTTTCTTTCGAATAACAAGACTCGAACCCCCTAACTGGTAAAACAAACCATTACACTTGGGTAAATCTTCTAAACATTATCACTACTTTCACATAAGTTCATTTCTTAAGAAAACCACATGAAATGCACCTCAGTCTGGAACATGTCACTATATATATATATATATATATATATATATATATATATATATATATATAGTATAGAATTGGAAATATGGACACATGAGCGAAACTTGCAATTGGGAACCACACAGGAACTTTTCAAGTCGACATTTGAGTGAATCTTATATACTGTTAAACAAGTCCATTTCTTTTGAATGCCAAATGAAACAAACATCACACTTTAGGATGTGCCCCTAAACCTAGGAATATGAACATGAGGGCAGACCTCAGGAATTACATGGGAATATCCAGAATGGAAAAAGATATGAATCATGTAGAAATATTGTTATGATGATAATTCCTGGAAAAGTCTCTATTCACTCAAGATTAAATGACTTGTTTCTGTTATTTTAGAAGGTGCTGTGTTAAATTCTTGAGAAACTATTGAGTTCTTCTTGAGAAGTGGTTACCTCCCTAGTTACGAATATTCCCAACTAGAATCATGTTAACTTGGATATATATATATATATACATATATATATATATATATATATATATATATATATATATATATATATATTTAGAGGCATATGGTTATCTTAGTAATGTTTGGTGCCGTCTGGCGTGTCGGGTGAGTCTTGTCACCTGGTGTTCCTGAGGTTCCGGATATGTGGCAGCACCGATCCGGGTCTGTGGGACACCTGGCAACAAACCTAGGGATCCCTATATAAAGCCCTGTGCTCACCTGCTACATCAGAGGAGTGAGTAATAGATGTTTAATGCCATTTCGACAGCTAAGGTCATATTCATGGCAAGAACAACATTACACAATTTCACAGAGGAATGTGTCAGTGCCCGTGCATATGTGCACCACACACATCCTGAGGGGATAGGAAAGATGAGAAGTAGACCCTTTCAAGTGGGCTAGGGAAGCCCGCTACATCAGAGGCCATGTAGGCCTCCGTACATGTTACATGTAACGACATGTTTCCCTAACCACCATTTACAGGGTAACCGGAAGGTGTAATAAATAAAACCCTTTGGCATACACTCGGAATACTGTCTTCGTGTTTCTTCCGAATAACAAGATTCGAACCTAGCTGGTAAAACCAAACCACTACATGAAGTAGCCATTGGAAATCTCAACAGATAAATTCCCTCCAAGGGTAGGTAGTAGTACCTATTGCTAGTTCTCTAACCATGTGGTAATAGGCATGGCAGTAGGTCAGCCGTATAGTAGTATGGGAATACATCAGCTGAAAATATTGTGGTAAAACACATATTGATTATCTACTTATTCAACCTTCTTTATAAATACATGTGACGAATAGATGGAGAAATGTGATAGATTGTCTAAGAAGACGGTGTGCAAGTCGTAGCTGGAGTAAAATCAATGGACATTCCCGTCATTCCTATATGCCAATTATAAATCCACTACAGAATTTAATGAGTCATGTCAGGACTATGAGCACATGAATGAAATCTCGAATCTATCCCCTATCACTTCTAGCCTATCCCTGGCTTAATCAGCCTATACAAGTGTAAGGGTTCGAGTCTTACAGACCTGCGGGGTTCGGGTCTTACGATTCGGAAAGAAAGAGTAAGACGGTGTTTCAAGTGTATGCCAACGGATAGAGTTTATTAAGATGTACACTCATGGCTATCCTGTAGTTGTTTAAGAGGATAGCTAGCAGTTATTAAAGATGGTCTACATACTTGGAAGCCAGAAGGGCCTCTGACGTAGCGGCTGAGCCCTGGGCTTTATATAAGGACCCAGGTGTTCATCGTCAGATGTCCCCACAGACCTGGATCGGTGCTGCCACCTATCCGGAACCTGAGGAACGTCCGACGACTCGACTCACCCGCCACGTCAGACGGTACCCAACACTATGGTTATACAATAAGTACCTCTACACCACTCCCCCAGACATTTAGGAAGGAGTTATAGTTATATAATTATTACAGGGATAACATTTCTATATGTCTAAACCCTTAGTAATAGAGGTACAACCCTAGATATAACGTTAACACCATGTTAAGTATGTTTCGAATGTCAATTTTACAAATTTGATAGTGTATATAGTTACAGAATAACAAACCTGATGTTGTAATATGATACGAATTGGTTGAATGAGTAACCTTTTATACCATATAGTAACAATCTATGTTTACGGTATAAGTATTATGATAAGTACCATAATTCATATACACGTGATAATAACAGTTATATGTAACGGAACTGTCAAATATCGAATAAATCACATGATAACATCCATATGTGTTTGTAATTAATAATATTATAAATGATCAGATAGTATTGAGAAAGACTTTTAAAGTAACCACACTATCTAATGACATTTTATATATTATGACCAAATGAATCCGTTAAGGATTTCGTGAGTTATTAGGTATAGAACCGTTATCAATTATACACTTGAAAAAGAAAAAAATTACGGTGGAGTAATGTATATGACAATATATGTGATACCACCATGTACTAGTAACCTTTATAGCACCAGATGAATATATTTATAATACAATTTGCCTCGCAGGACAATAATGTGAATAATCTGGTGAGGTCTATCGGATCTTTTTAAATAGATATGAACATTAATCAGAGATCCGTATGAATAGAAATGCATATACCCGTATCAAAATATGCAGTAATTTATCACCACAGTGTGACTATAGACATACAAATGATATTAGAAAAATAGTTATATGACATTATATACATAATAAAATGATAAATGCTGCTGGAGTCCCGCGCTGCAGTCTATCGGATGTCGATATCGACTCCGAATACCCTCATAAACTTAGTGTTTAAGTTGGTATTCCGGGTTATCTCCTCCTTAACACGCTTCTCTAGAATGTGCACGTCCATAGCTGCCTGTTCTTTGGCAGCTAAGGCTTCATCCTCCTGGGCCTTTACATCGTCCCGAATGAGGGTCTCGAGGCGCTGTTTTTCGGCATCTGCTACCTCCTTCATACATAACAGGGTATCGTTAAGGAGACCCTGATGAAATTCAGTCGCTCTGTCGCGGACACATTTCTCCCAGTGGGTGTAGATGGCCTTTTGGACATCCGCTTCCCCCTGGCGAGACTTCTCGAACCAAATTTCTGCATTACCAGCTTTAATGGTAATTGCATCCTTTGGTTTCGCAGGTGGTGCAACAACCTTGGGGGGTGTCGACACTGCCTGAGGGCCACTTCCGGATGTGGGGCTTCCGGACACTCCTGCTGTTGGGAGACAGTAGGTAGGGGGTGCTGGATTTTGGGGACAAGTCGACCACCCTTTCCAACGACCAAGGTCTGGCTCTCGGGTCCAGGTCCCTGGTTCATGGACGGAAAGTTACGGGTGTTAACTTTCCCCGGCTTAGATACAGCACCTGCGTATCCTCCAGATTCGGGCCTCTTAAAGACAGGAGTACCCTGAACCTGCTCATGTGGGTGGCGTGCCAAGGGAGACCTGGAGCGGTCATCTACCCTGGCTTTAGCAGCTGTGGTGGTCTGACCATTACCGTTACCACCACGGTTCTGGTCTCTTCTGCTCCTCTCATGAGCTTCTTCCCCTCCTTTCCGGATTCCTCACACTTCTGCCAGAGGGACTCGTGCATGTCCAGTTTTCCTTTTCCGGGAGTCAGGACAATCTTGGCGCAGAGTTTCGAATCCTTGGTCTTCGGAACTTCGCAGAGGACTTGGTCCCCTGGTCGGATCTTCGACCAAGCATCTTCGCTCAAACTATCGAACTCCTTCATGAGTTCCTGATGGAGCTCCATAATACGTTTACGAGCTCCATCTAATCCCTCCGCGTGGCACTTCTTCTGGTGTCTAGCCAGATGGCTACGTCGGTTATATTGAACCTTCGTAGTACACTTCTTGCCCTTCTTACCATAACTTGGATCACAAATGTAAACCGGGTGATGGTGAAAATGGGCTTCTACTAGATGCCTCTGGAACCGGGCTGGAGTACTCCAGGTCCGGACCGAAACATCGCTCGCATCCTGGCAGATGGAGAAGGGGCAGGACTTTTGGTCATCACCATACCACTTCTCAAGTGCCCATCTGAGCTTGCGCCTCTGGGTATAAGTATAATACCCTTCGGTATGATTGAGCATAAGCCACATCTTTCGATAGGCTTTGCTCGGATTGGGGTCCTCGTCCGAGAGACGCATCCAATCTTCATCATCCGACTCGTTGTTCTTATTAACAGAGTCCGGGCAGGCGTACAGGGTAGAGCCGTCCTTCTTTACTCCGTAGGCGCAGTCGGAGAAGCACGTCGGAATCCGGGTTTTAAATACGGATTTGGCGTTGGCCCATCGTTCTGCCTCGGTTTGAGTTGATGGAGTGGCCTTCTCATCATACTCAACCAAGGACTCATGCACTGATTCCTCGTCCGAGGAAACAACCTCCATGGCAGTACTACCAGTGGCTGAGGTGCTGGCTTGCGGTTTGGCTCTAGCAGAATCCGGAAGATTCTTGAGCTTCCGCGCAGCGGACCTCCTGTTCTTGCTTACCTTCCAGTCTTCCGGGTCCTTGGTTCCGGACTCACTGGAGGTTGATGCTTCTACCGTGGTTGACTCGGTAGTACTGCCGGTGGCTGTAGCAGAACCGGCTGCGCTTCTGGTGGCAAGCTTCAGGTCTGGGATAGGAGGTGCGGGTACTTCCACTTCCCTCTTAGCCTTTTCCAGGGCCTCCTGCTCTGCAGTCATATGACGGACAAGAATCGTCCGAAGGGCTACACTCCTGTCCATACCCGTTAGCGACTTGTTCTGCACGTCGACTAACTCTGCTTCGGTTATATAATAACCATCGTCCCACTGCTCGAAGTTGCTAGCAGCTTCACGGTACTCCTTTATGGTCCGACACTGGGGCCGGGTGGCACAAGGACGTGGGTAGGTTTGCCCCTCGGGTTCCGAGACGCAGCCTACCCAATCAATGTTGGTCTGCTTAACATTCCACAGAGACCTGTCCGACTTTGAATACGCTCCGAGCAGGAAGGCTCTGTTTGCTTGATACACCACTTGGCGAAAAGGAGCGTCCACCATGAGTCCCCGTTGGAATCACGGCCAGTCTCGGAGCCATTCGGGTGGCGTCCTGTCCAGCTGTTCGGGAGCCGTGACACCCTCGATAGCTATTCTAACCTTCAGGTCCAACCTAACCGGTGTACCGTCTGTGTAGGTCACCTGTGCCTGTAGCTCCGGATGGACGTACAGGTACCGACCGTCATACTCTGCAGGGAACGGGTCAGCCACTACTGGCTTCCACTGATCCTTCAGGCCGTCGACTTGTGTAGTCTCGGACCCAGTTGCTGCGGGTTCAGGGTTCGCAGCGTCTCCAGATCCCTTGGGTGGAAGTGGTGACAACAGCTTTTCGGGCTCATTCAGTGAGAATGAGGCCAACTTCTCCTCGAACGAGCGATCCGTGGGTTCCTCCGCATCCATCATCTTGCTCTCTTCCTGTGTCACAGGTGACAAAGCTTCCGGAAAAGCTTCTGCGGACAGAGTCAGCTTATCCGGGTCACCGGATAGCTTGGCTGCAGCTACGGATTCCTCAGCCATGACTGGGGAATCAACACGGGAGTCAAGATACTCCTTTTTCCGGCTTTTACGGCGCCGGGGCCGACACAAGCGGAGCCTGCCTACTAAGAGACAGACTCTGAGAACACACCAGGGGTTTGCTAGACGGCAAAAATCCAAGGAGGGGAGCGCGCTCGTCCGCCTCGAACCTCACCGAAAAACAATATGGCGACAAGCCAGCTTTCGTGACGTCATTTCCCCGCGAGTCCACGGGGTCATGAGAGGTCAGTCGAGACTGGACGCGGTGACGTCATGCGGAAACGCATGTGCTACAAGCGGAACATCAACAAACTGATTGTTTTTAGGTAATTATCGCTCACGCCGATGACTCGTCTGGGGATTTAAGTGGAGATTATGGAAAGCTTAAGCAAATCCACCGGATTATCCATCCACTACCCATTGGTACATCATACGGCGGCGACAAATAAGCCTTTCAGGTCAATTGTCATCCGTTCCTCTAAATGTAAACATTACACTCATTGTGTATACAGGTTAGGTCACTGCAGTCCTCTGGGCAATTCGAGGGCTGCGGCGAACGTATATCCCCTTCTTGGATAGTTCCTTATCGGACCTGACAGTCTGAAGAGCCTTTTCTGGGCGTTTCTTGGCCTTCGAAACACCTTTCCTCTTCTTTTTGTCTTCACCTGCCGAGACTTTTTTAACTCCCCCACGCTTAATCAGTGTTGGCGTGGGTGGTACTGATTCGGAACACTTCTTAGGCCTACCCCGGCCTCGCTTCACTGTAGTGTTCTTTACCTGGTCTAGTATACGATTCTGGTTCCGGATCTTTTCTAATCCTTCACCATACATTTCTGTGGAGGTCAGTCTAGCCACATTTGACTTATAAAGTCGACCAAGATCAGATTTAATAATTACGGTACAATCACTGATAACTTGTGTTACAGTAAAAGGACCGTCCCAATTAGACGCTAATTTTATGTGTCTAAGTGGTTCATGTAGTCTTAGAACTCTGTCTCCGGATTGGAATTTCCGATGTTTTAGATCAGTATCATATCCAACCTTCTGCCATTTGGCACTTTTCTCCAAATCAATTCGGACAGACTCGTATGCTTTTCTGAACCTGTCTCTTAAGCATTCGACGAAAACTACATGACAAGGTAGTTCCGGGTCCATTCCTACAACTCCAAATACTAGGTCTGCAGGCATTATTAGGTCCTCTCCGAAAACTAGTAGATTCGGAGTACAGTTAGTACTTGAATGTACCGTACTGTTGTAAGTGTAATGGTTCGTATCGACTTGGGTGGCTCGTTGGCTCGCTTATCACTAAAGATACCAACACAACATGAGTAGTTCGGGTTGGGCAAAGCCCCGGATACCCCTACCTCTCGGGTAGGACTTTATTTAACCTTCAGTAATTAACAGATACACGTCTTGACTGGACCATGTCCAGTCCCCTTCTGCCGCTCGTCCGGCTTCTTAGTAGAAGCTGGACGCGAGGCATGGTGCTGCCCCCTCTTGTACCAGCGGGGTATCGCAAAGCGACACCTAGCTGGCATAGATGGAACGAGCACCACACGAACACGTCTCTCGGATGAACGGCACTAATAAATATACAACGATGCCGGCCCCTACACCACCCCCACTAGACTATACCTAGGGTTGGGTGTATTTAATAAATACCTATTGTTGACTTTATACAATAATAAGTTATACATACATAGGTAAGTCTATACACAAGTGTTCGTATAGATTATAGAACATTGAGGGGCATTATAAATAATGGGGGAGCTCGGGTGGACTCCATGCCACCACGGCCCCTACCCCGGGGTTTAGACCGGCCCAAGGGGGTTAGGACCTGTGATTCGGGTCCCGCTGGTCCCATGGAAGGGAACTTCGCCGCGTACTCGCTGTACGTGGGGTGCTTGCCGGACGATCCCTCACCGGCCCACCAAGATCCGTATCCAGATGGGGCAGCAAAGTATGTGCTCCAGTCATCCGGACTGCCAGTGGCTTCACTCGGGGGTTGCTCCTCGGGTGCAGGTGGAGTGGGTGTGGCCTGAGTGGCCGCCTGGCTAACCACCCTACAGGTTTGGTTGCTAGGCATATCCAGAGCCGAGACCTGTTGTCCCGACTCGCGACGATCAGCTGGGTTGGCTGGTCTAGGCTGGTCCTTATTACCCGAAGGGCTTACGGACCGGTCTGCGCGGGTCCTTTTGGAAGCACTGGTAGCCATGGCTGTGCCTCCGTTAGGACCCTTCGAGCGGGCCTTGATTTTCTCCCGCTTGTCGTCTCCCCTCCACTTCTTCACCTTCAGGTGTACCTCGCTGGGCATCCCGAACTTGGTAGAAGAGAAGTTAATCTGGAAGAAGGCTAAGAGATTGCCACTCCTTCACGAACAGAATCCGGTCTCGAATGCCTGTTCCTTGACGTCTTTAACACTCAACAAGGCCCAGTTAGCCAGGAGCTCGTTGAAGCACTTTACGGCCCGTTTCCTTGTTTTCTCCAGGCCAGTGCCATGGGCCTTCTGCAGATGCAGAGCCATGTCCCGACGCCGGTTGGTGGAAAACGTGCCGTCACACAGTTTACTCGGACGGTCTCCGAGCACACACTGGATGAGGGGCTTGTGGTGCATATGGTGCTCCACTATGTGTCGAGCGAAGCGAGGCTTCGTCTCAAACACCTTCTCTCCAGTGAGAGCCAGCTGGCAGGACTCGAATGGGCACCTCCGGCGGTTGCCGGATGGTCCCCATTGGGTCATAGCCCATTGTACTTTCGTCCGGGCCTCGTAGTTATAAATCGACCCCAATTTGGATTTGAGCTGGTCAATCCAAATGAAGTAGAATTTACCCACTGGCGTATCCTCGTCATCGCTATCACCATCCTTATTGACGGCGCCCGGGCACATGTAGTGGACTGTGTCGTAAGCACAGTCCGCGAAGCAGCGGGGAGTCCGTTCCTTGAACCCCTCGGCTGCATTCTTCCACATCCATTTCTGATTGTCGTCTTTAGGGACGTCCGTGGTCATCTCTTCCCACGTCGTCACAGACTCCAAATCAGATTTGGCTGACTCAGGCAGTTCTGGGTCGCTTGCGCTTCCCTCGCTGTCCGTGTAAATGCCCTCCCCTCTACGGCTAGCTCGGCTGGTGGTAGTAGTACCAGACGAAGCCTTGGTAGAGGACTTGGCGCTCGCCCCGCTGGTGCTAACAGAGGACGCTGCAGTAACCGAGGTGGCTACTGTGGTTGCTGGTGCTTTGGAGGCGGGCGTCTTCGGGTCGCCCTTACCCCTCGGCTTGGTGGGGGGCGTGGGCTCCGCCGGAGACGCTTTCGCTCCGTTCCTCTTTTTCTGACGCACGGCCTTGGGTGGCTGCGCCGGCACCTCGGGACTAGAATCCGACTGACGTGGATCCTTGTCCTTTGAACGAGGGCTCCTCCTACCACTGACCGGGGAGTCAGAGTCAGAGGCGGCCGTCACCCTACTTTGGGCCTGCTGTTTCCGGTGGGCCCGACGAGCAGCGGTAAGCTCCTTCTGCTGTTTGGCGAGCTTGGCTCGCTTGGCTTCAACAGCAGCCTGTTGACGCGAGATGTCCTCTTCCGAGATCTCACCAGGCGCCTCCGGTATGGCGGCACCCGGTTCCTTCTCGGTCGTGGACCTCTCGATGGCGATCCTAATGTCTTCAACCTCCAGGTCACTCTCGGTGAGAGGACCCTTTGGTGCAGGCTTACGGGTCAATCGCTTGACCCGTTCGGTTTCCACCGACGACTGTGTGACGGTGGAGTCTGTATCCATATCGGATTCAGACTCTCTTAGCCGTGCTGCCTTCCGGGTAATGCCCTCGGAAATCAACACGGCTCGGGCCAAGCTCTCGTTGACCGCCATATTCTCCGCCAACTTTCGGTAGTTCCAAGAGACTGGCATACTGTCAGCCAACTTGTCGCTGCACGCGTCCATGACCAGAGTCTTGAAGTCGTCTGGTATGGCCTCGGGCACGCCTGGTTTCTCCGCAAGCGGACCGCACCCGAACATTGAGGGGATGTAGGTCCCCCAAGAGGTGTACACGACACCGGCCTCTTCGTCCACATGAGCCATACGCTCGATGCGGGTTCTGTATCTCGGGGGATACAGCGGAATGTCCAGAGGATCATTACTATCACCCGAAGCCGTCGCTGTAGACGTGGGCTCCGGGCGCGGTGGTGGTGGAGGTGGCATCCTCTCCCTGTCGGTGGTCTCGGCCATCGCAGAGAGCGTACGGGCTGCCTCCTCGGCTTCGGATCCCCTCACGAGGACGTCTGTTGAAGAGTCCATAGACTCCTCAACCCGAGACGGGACCGTCGGGTCCTCGCCTTCCTCCAACTGGACGTTGGCAGTTTGACGCGCAGCGTCAATCGTCCCCTGTGCCATGGCACTGAGGGCGACTTCCAATTTAAAAATTGGCAAATGTGTTGGACTCCTCCCGAAGGATTCGTCCAACAAAAAGGAAGGAGTTAGGCAAGCTAACTAAACAGCTACAGGCTGCCAAGCGCCAACACTAACCAGAGCGAAACGGGTGGCGTCTTACCGCCACGAGTCCGCTCTAGTTATGAACAATATGACGTCAGACCTCTCGTCTCGCGAGATCCCGCAAGGGCTATCCAGTGACCTAGTTCTGCGCTTTCCCGCCGCACCCGCGGCGCCACCTAGGGGACTAGATCCGAACTAACATTCGACTCGACATGCGAGACGCGGCCTACTACCCGAGTGCTATCGTCTGGAGCTTAGCGGTATATACAACGCTTCAAAGCGAATGTACTGGTTAATCCATCCGCCACTCACGGGATACAGCTACCCGGGGAGGGCGCGTTCGGCATCCCTAGCCGTGGAACGTATGTTATTCGCCTACGGCGGACAACATGCAGCAGCTCGTTGTGTACTGAGTTAGGTTACAGCAGACCTCAACCGGGGACTGCGTCTAACGCCTTCGGTTAGCATCTTATTCTTCCCGGCTTTACGTACGGCCTTCTCTGGGTTCTGCTTAGCCGTGGCGAGACCTTTCCCATACGTAATACCTTCACTCAGCGAGACATTCTTCCTTTTCTTACGATTAGCTCGTTTCCTGGCCTTCGTCTTCTTTTTGACTATTCTCTCATCTTCCGGCATTTTCCTCGGCCGGCCCCTAGGGCGCTTCACGGGTACCGCCACGTTAGGTCCGCTAGGCACAGACTCAGGTGGCTGGTAACCGAACTCCCTCTCCGCCTCCTCGCGCCCCTTCCAGGGCCGAAGTTTTCCGACATTTGTCTTCCATTTCCTACCAGTTAGGCAGTCCTCCATCATCACCGTGCACTCGGAGATGATGCGAAGGATTTTAAATGGACCTTCCCAGGGCGTTACGAGCTTTAGCCGTTCTAGCGGCTCGTAGTACCTTAGTACTTTGTCCCCAACATTAAAACGAATCCTTTTGGCATTGGTGTCATAACCCACCTTTTGCCATTTCGCACTCTTCAGCAGTTCTTTCCGAACGGCCTCGTATGCCTGTTTAAACCTATCCCTTAACGACTCCACAAACAACACGGTGCAGGGCGCCTCCGGGTCTATCCCAACCACTCCATACACTAAGTCGGCGGGCATTATGATTTCCTCGCCGAACACTAGCATGTTTGGAGTGCAATTAGTAGATGAATGGACAGTGTTGTTGTAGGCATGTACTACAAACTCGCACTGTTCATCCCAGTCGTCCTGGTGGGTATTAACCAGGGGCTTTAGCACTTGTATCAGGGTTCTGTTGAACCGCTCTACCTGTCCATCCGACTGTGGTCGGTATGGGTTTGTTCGGGTCTTGCAAATAGCTAGGTAATGACACATTTCCTGCCACAGCTCTGACTCGAACTCTCTCCCTTGGTCGCTGTGCATCATAAGGGGAACACCCAAATGAAGCACCCAGCCTTTTACAAACGCTTCAGCGCATGTGGCGGCTTTGTGATTAGGAAGAGGGAACACCCGGGTGTACTTGGTGTAATAGTCGGTTACGACCGTCATGCAAGTATTGTCCCGGGGCGTCGTTTTGATCCCGCTGATGATGTCTATCGCCACTCAAGCGAACCTGACACCAAACAATTCCTGGGATAAGGGTTGCTTTCCCCGGCCAGGTCCCGGCTTGTTTTTACAACAATCCGGGCAAGTGGCGATCCATCGGAGTAGGTCGCCTCTCATTCCAGGCCAGTAGTAACGCCTTTGTAGACACTCTATTGACCTCTTCTTACCGAAATGGCCGCTAGTTTGGTGGCCATGGCAATAATACATGATATCCCTCCTCATCGGGGTGGGGATCACTATTTGTAACAGCCTACCGTTGGTGGGAGTAGTCTTCCACCTACACAGTATGCCGTCTCGGATCTCCAACTCGGTCCATTGAGCTAGCAATCGCCTCGCTTCCCTATCCTCTAGGGATACTAGCGGCCTTGCCGGTTTAATACCCGTCCGTAGGTATTCCATTATGCGCGCCGTGGTGGGATCCAACTGTTGGAACTTCTTGATGGTCTCCGGGGACCAATCGAGGTAGCTACATACAGCCTCCTCCCAGGGAATACGGGGGGTGGTATAATTAAATACCAACCCAGCTACCACAGCATTGTGGGCCCCGCAGTCTTCACAAGTGGCATTCTGGCACTTTCGGATGGGTCGCCCCGACAGGGCATCCGCATTGATATGTTTAGCACCGGGCCGGTGCTCTATTTGTTTGTGCTCTAATCCAAACTCGGATAGATGAGCTAACCATCGTCCAATCATCCCCTCGGCATCCTTAAAGTTAAGGAGCCACCTAAGAGACGAATGGTCGGTTCGTAAAGTAAAGTCACTTCCCCAGAGAAAATGCTTAAACTTCTTCGTATACACCACTACCGCGAGAAGTTCCCGTTTGGTGGTACAATAATTACGCTGGGTTTTGCTTAGCGTGTTGCTGGCGAATACTATTGGGACTTCGACTCCGTCCTGGACCTGAGAGAGAGCCGCCCCTATTGCATCATTGCTCGCATCTGTGTCTAATATGAAATGTCCCTCGGGAGTGGGATATTTCAATACGGGTGTGTTTCTAAATAAATCCTTTATTTCATTAAAAGATTCTTCTTGCTCGCTGGTCCATGGGAATGGGTCCCGTGCCCTACCCGGGGTCCATTGAGCTAAGCACTGCATAGGAAAGCTGACACGAGAGTAATTTGGTATGAAATCACGGTAGTAGGAACAAAATCCTAGAAATGATCTCACCTCCTTAGCACTCGTGGGTCTTTCCCAATCCTCTACAGCTTCTAATTTCTCCGGATCTGCGCTCACTCCGCTGGGGGTGATGATCCTTCCCAGGTATGTAATTGTTTTCTTAAACAGGTTACATTTCTTGGGTTTGAGTTTTAGACCGTTGGATAGTATCCGGTCGAGTACCAATTGCAGATTTGCATGGCATTCCTTAAATGACTTGCCGAACACGACAACGTCGTCCAAGTAGACCAAACATTTCTTCCACAAAAGGTCGCTCAACAAGGATTCCATCATGGCCTCGAATGTAGCGGGGGCGTTACACAATCCGAAGGGTAAGACATTATACTCGAATAGCCCCATATGACTAGAGAACGCTGTTTTCTCTATGTCATTGGGGTGCATCGGTATCTGCCAATACCCGGATTGCAAATCCAAGGTACAGAACCATTGGTTCCCACCCAAGCTATCTAATGTCTCGTCTATCCTTGGCAAAGGATACGAGTTCTTCTTTGTCATACCGTTCAGTTTTCGGTAGTCAACACAAAAGCGGATTGTACCGTCTTTCTTAGTGGTCATACAAACAGGACTGGACTAGGGACTCGAGCTCGGCACGATGACCCCTAGGTCCAACTGTTTTTGTATTTCCTGTTCGCAAATTAACTTCTTCTTAAGAGGAAGTCTGCGATACGGGATTTTAAAAGGTTTCTCGTTGCCCACATCTATGGTGTGCAACACCTTGTCGGATCTGCCTACCGGTCCTCCTTCCCTACCAAAAGCACTCTCGTACTTCTGTAGGAGTTTCGCTAGGCATTCCTTATCCTCCGTATTCTGTAAATCTGATTGGTCAATCAGCTTTTGGAATTCTTCATCCAATGGATGCTTACTAACAGGGTTTAGTGGTTTATTGAACCTGGCCTCGGCGACGTGTTCAACCGAACTCATCACACCCACACTGTCGCCTCGCTTCAAGTAAACTACTGAACCACTTCGGTTAGTTATGGGTAATACAGACCAAGCTGCATTAGCCACTAATGTATCCACTGAGTCCAACCCGATACTTGATAAATATACTGTGTCGGGTTCATAGACTCCAGTTTCATTCCTCTGGGCCATCGATCCGCCACAAAGGACATCACAAGTGGTACCCGGTGGGATCTTCACCGTATGTATCACTGATGCAACCGAAGACACCTGTCTCAATACGCATTGGACATGCAAGCCATACGGGTTCCGTATACTCATCATACCATCCCTGGGATCCAAGACGGCCCCATATAAGCTTGCAAAATCCAATCCAAGGATCCCGTCATCACTAACCTCTGCTATAGTTGGCGAAAGAACAAATTCTTTGCCTCCTATACGGATAGGCATAAACGTCCTACCAAAAGTACGCATACTGCTTCCGTCGGCTGTGCAGGCATTTACCCCCGTTTTGAGGTTCTCATGGCTGCCGGCCACCGAGTCGAAGAATCTTTTGGACACACAGGAGTGGCTGGCTCCAGTATCCACCAAGAATTCTCCTACCCGGCCTTCCACAGATATGGGTACATACCACCATCTCCCCCCTAAAGGAGAGGGGTTACTTGTAAACTGGTGAAAGTCTCCCGAATCACCAAGATTCAATCCGAGTCCTCTAAAAAATTCCAGACACGGATGACTTGGGGGAAGGCGTGTCCCACACACTCGAATCAATTCTTTGATCCATCCTTCCTCTCCCCCAGTGCGGCCCCTCGCCTCTATATGTTCACCACCGTACACATGAGCACTAGGGTTCCTGGCCCCGGCCAAGGTGTAGGGGTGCGCACCCACAGCCACCCGGCCTCCAGGTGAATTTGATTCGAAATCTTCCACCAGGTCACCCCCGGTAGCATTTTGGCATTCGTTCCCCTCCGGGGTTATACCCAATGCCCTGGATACAACCCCCACTAGTTTTCCACATCAGCGGAACCCGTAGCGTTCTGCTCGCCTTCGCCGTTATCTTCGGCTTCATAGAAGGCAGCCATTACCGGCTTAGCAGCGGTACATTCAGATGAGTAGTGTCCCATGCGTTGGCACCTGAAACACTTAACTGTCCGGCGATCCGTCTGTAATTTTCTTACACATATCCTCCATAAGTTTGGTCATGTCCGGAGACTGACCCTTCGCTTTATTAGCGTTGTCAGGAGGCTTATTTGCCTTCTCACCAACTTTCGGGTCACTCTTGACCTCGGATGACGGTCTAGAATCCCTTGGTTTATTAAACGCCTTCCTCGGAATATACTTCCTACCTGAAGTATTTTTCCTCAGCTGCATCGAACAGAAGGTGCCGTCCTCCTGCTCGATTTCAATCAGTTCAAAGTCATCCGAGGTATTATCTACCTCAGACCGCTGAACTACCGATACTAGGGGAGCCGAGCCGGTGGCATTCGGTATGTCGCCGGCTAACATGGTTCGCTTCTTCACGGCCATATCTATACCATTAAATATGCCGTGCAATGTTATGCCTTCCTTCCAGGCATCTCTAGCAGCAATTTGCTCGTCTCAGTCTCTCAGACCCTTAACGAATTGTGTGATTAAATCGTCCATGTACCAGTCCTGGTTTTCAGTACCGGGCCTGGCCTTGCTTAGCAGAGCATGGAGTTCCATACCGTATGCTCTGAAAGCTTCGTTAGGCTTCTGCGTGCGTTTCTTAAAGCGGACCATCGGATCCTCCTTGACCATGTTACATAATAGTCCACTAGCAGATTCTACTAACTGCTCGAAACTTCCTACGAGACCGTACCAAGTCCGCCATTGCTCTACAGCCATGCGACCCGGCCCGCCTTTCAAGCATCTCACCAGATGCGGCTTGGCCTCGTATGGGGTCAAGCTGGGGTCCCTAGGAATCACAGCTACTCTTCGGGCGGAATTATGGGCATACATCAATCTAGTGCATTGTTGTTTGCTCCACTCAATCGCCTTGGTTTCGTTCAAGGTTCGATTGCCTCCCATTCCACCAAAGCTTGTGTTGCCTGGTGGAGGCGGTGGTGGCGGTTGGCTATACGTCCACTGTGAACCACTGTAGTTCGTATAGCCTCCACCACCTTGGTTAGGGCCGGTACCCGAGGTACTATTGCTATTTGTAGTACCCGTGGCACCGTCCCCCCCTTGAGTACCTTGGTGGCCACCATCAGATGGCTGGTTCGGTTGACTACCATCGTTTGATGGAGCTTGTTGGCTGCTGTCATTACCAGCTCCCAACCCGACATTTTCTGTCTGATCCACATGTATGTGGAAGCCATTAGTTTCCACGCTATTGTCGGAGGCATCCCGTGGTACATAGTCCGGGTCTATGTTGTGGACTATAGGGACCTCACTTATCCGGACTCTACTAGTTTGGCCGTGCTTGTCTTGGGTTCTGATATAAACTCCACCTTGATCTACATTCCGCGTCGCATTGTCATTGACAAAAGGATTGTATTGCGGATGCTTAGGTGTAGAACAGGAGACTGGGTCCCCTTGTTTAACAAACGTCGAGTTCGGGTTTAAATCCTTACTCGCCGGAGGAGCATTCGCCTGCTCTTGCTCCTGTAAATAGCTCTCCATATCAGACTTATTTATTGTGAGGGTACCTACATCCGTAGTGAGATTTCGCTGCTCCTCCCTTAGCTGTGCATTCTCCGATAAGATCTCGGATCGAATCTTCTCGTTTTCTGCAACTGCTCGGTTACGCTCCTCCTGGGCGGCTAATGCCTCCCGCTTAAAAGTATCCTTCAACATACGGTACTTTTCACCTTTTTCCTTCTGAGACCGCTGGTATTCAGTGGTCTCTCTCCGGATCTCGCCTTGTTCCGAGACCAACTTGGCTTCCGTCTCCGCCTTTCGGAGCTGAAGTTCTCCTCCATGGCATGCAACTCGGATTGTAGTCTGGTTACATCCCGGGCCTTAGCAACCTCCTCGGCTCTAGCCTTTTCGATTGCTCTGAGTTTATTGGCTTCTTCGAGCTCCAGCTCAGCCAATCTTTTCTCTTTTTCCATCTCGTCTTTCTCCTTTCGCTCCAATCGATGGGCTACAGAAGTTAGGCGATATTTTAGGTCTGATTCTTTTAGAATCGCCTCCTGTTCAACGGACCGGAGTTTACAGATCCGAGATTTTGTCTCCTCTTCTATCTTCAATTGGGCTGCCATGAATGCTTCATGCTGCCTCTTAGCCTGTAGCTCTATCTGTTCCTTGGCTTTCAAATAGGCCGAAGTAGTTTTATACCCGGGGCCCATCCGACGTCCGTATATTGACTTGCGGCTGCCTCCAGGGTTGAACATGGAGTCAGACAAGCCTTCATCCAAAGATAGGCCTAGGTAATGCTTTTCCGAGCTCATCGGTTTGGCATTCCGAGGCTTAGTCTTCGGGGTTGCTTTAGGAACCATTGGGTCCTTTACAGCTTTACTATCGTCGCTATCATGATCCGACGATGTCATTAGTGGGGCTACTCCGTTTGCCCCCTCTGGTATCGCTCCCGGGGGGGTCGCGGTACGCTGCATAGGGCTTTGTGCTATTGGGGTACCCAAGTTGCTAGCCGAGCCTGCTGGTATAATAGGACCCAGCTGGCGCCTGCTAGTTATAACTCGAGACCAATCGCTCAAGTCCATTTGAGGTGTACCCGGATACAATCTAACGATGCCACCTCCATTACTGGTGGCACCATCTGTTAAACCGGATGTCGAGAAGACAGTCTGGACACCCTCCGGGTTGAACATTTGTTGTTGACGGGGTTTCCAGTCTAACAACAGATGCTGGGATGTAAAACCATTCTCTTCGAATCCCTCTAGCCCTGGGCTGGAGGGATCCGCATCGGGTTTCCCGAGGCTTTCGGCCAATGTGGCCGCGCTCCACCCCCGAACCAACTGGTCACGACACCAGTGTAATGGTTCGTATCGACTTATATGTTGGGTGGCTCGTTGGCTCGCTTATCACTAAAGATACCAACACAACACGAGTAGTTCGGGTTGGGCAAAGCCCCGGATACCCCTACCTCTCGGGTAGGACTTTATTTAACCTTCAGTAATTAACAGATACACGTCTTGACTGGACCATGTCCAGTCCCCTTCTGCCGCTCGTCCGGCTTCTTAGTAGAAGCTGGACGTGAGGCATGGTGCTGCCCCCTCTTGTACCAGCGGGGTATCGCAAAGCGACACCTAGCTGGCATAGAAGGAACGAGCACCACACGAACACGTCTCTCGGATGAACGGCACTAATATATATACAACGATGCGGGCCCCTACATAAGCATGTGTCACAAAATGACATTGCTCGTCCCAATCATCCATGTGTTCATTAACAAGTGACTTTAGGACCTGGATAAGGGTTCTGTTGAACCTTTCTACCAATCCGTCGCTTTGTGGCCTATACGGATTGGTTCTAGTCTTGCAGATAGCTAGGTATTCGCACATGCCTTGCCAGAGATTTGATTCGAATTCTCTGCCTTGGTCACTGTGTAACATCAATGGTACACCGAAACTTAGTACCCAACCTTTTACAAAGGCTTCGGCACAAGTAACTGCTTTGTGGTCTGGTAGTGGAAATACTTTAGTGTATTTCGTATAATAATCACACACTACCATCATACAGGTATTCTCACTAGCGGTTGTATTCAATCCACTTATGATATCCACCCCGATTCTTGCGAATCTAACTCTGAAAAGTTCTTGGGATAGTGGGAGCTTGCCCATCCCGGGTCCGGGTTTGTTCTTACAACAATCCGGACAAGTGGTTACCCATCTTTGCAAGTCTCTTGACATGCCAGGCCAATAGTATTTCTTGGAAAGTCGTGCTAATGAGCGCTTCCTTCCGAAATGACCACTGGTCCGGTGCCCATGACAGAAATAAATAATGTCATGTCTCATTGCATGTGGTATCACCACTTGCATGATTTTCTCACCATTATTACATGGCTTCCAACGGTACAACACGCCTTTCCGGACTTCAAGCTCGGTCCGTTGAGCAAGAAACCTTCTCATTTCTCGATTTTCCAGAGAGACTTCTGGTCTAACTGGACGTATACCCTTTGGTAATAATTGCAGTAGCTGTGCAGTTATCGAGTCAGCTTCCTGGAAACGTTGTATGTGATCCATAGACCAATCCAGTATACTGGCAACTAGGGGTTCGAATGGTCTTCGAATCCCTGCTAACACTGCCTTATGAGCTCCACAATCAGTACAATCCGGATTATCACATTTCCGAATTGGTATTCGAGATAAAGCATCAGCATTTAAATGCTTAACTCCGGGTCTATGCTGAATTTGGTGATGTTCAAGCCCATATTCGGATAAATGGGCTAGCCATCGGCCTAACATCCCTTCAGCATCTCGGAAGTTCAGTAGCCATCTTAAAGAGGAGTGATCAGTACGTAAAGTAAAGTTCGTTCCCCATAGAAAATGTTTGAACTTCTTGGTATATACGACTACTGCTAACAACTCTCTTTTGGTTGTGCAGTAATTGCGCTGAGTTTTACTCAGTGTATTGTTGGCAAAGGCAATAGGTACCTCTCTCCCATTTTGGACTTGCGAGAGAGCTGCGCCAATGCTATCATTGCTAGCATCAGTATCCAGTATGAAATGATCCGTTTCATTCGGATATTGTAATACGGGAGTACTCGTGAACAGGTCTTTTAGCTTTTGAAAAGCAGATTCCTGTTCATGGGTCCAAGGAAATTTTTCCTTGGTACTTCCTGGAGTCCAGTTAGCTATTACTTGTAATGGGTAACTGACTCTAGAATAATTTGGAATAAATTCCCTATAATAGGAACAGAAACCTAAAAAGGACCTCACTTCTTTGGGTGTCTTAGGTCTATTCCAATTCGTAACTGATTCGATTTTATCCGGATCAGCTTTTATTCCTTCATCACTAATGATGCGGCCCAAATAATTTATGGACTTTCTGAACATGTGACATTTCTTAGGGTTCAACTTGAGACCATTGGAAATAATGCATTTTAATACCATTTTGAGGTAATTAGAACATTCTTCGAATGTTTTTCCGAAGACTATAACATCATCAAGGTATACAAGACATCTTTTCCACAATAAGTCACTTAGAATAGTTTCCATCATTGCTTCAAATGTTGCTGGTGCATTGCACAAACCAAACGGCATTACGTTATATTGGAATAGTCCAATATGACTCGAAAATGCAGTCTTTTCCATATCCGATGGATTCATTCCCACTTGCCAATATCCTGATTGCAAGTCTAGGGTACAAAACCAACTGTTTCCTCCTAAGGAGTCAATGGTTTCGTCTATTCTCGGTAATGGATACGAATTCTTTTTCGTTACTCCATTTAGCTTCCTGTAGTCTATGCAAAAGCGGATAGTACAGTCTTTTTTTGTTACCATACACACAGGACTGCTCCATGGACTATTGGAAGGGACTATTACATCCTGTTCCAACATCTTGTTTATTTCCTCTTCAGCTACTCTCTTTTTCGCTAAAGGTAACCGCCTATACAGTATCTTAAAGGGTTCCGCATCTCCAGTATCTATTTTGTGTACTACCTTATTTGTCATACCTAGTTTTTCACCAGGTTTGGCAAAGGCAGTCTTATACTGACAGAGTACATCATAAAATTCTTTCCGGTGTTCCGGATCCTCTAATGAAGTTTCTTCATACAACTTGAGTAAGTCATCCGAAATTTCATCATTTCCTGTTACCTTCTGTAAGTTTAACTTACTATCCGTTACAATTTCCGAAAGGGTCACGTTACCAAAAACTTGTCCCTTTTTTCAGGTAGATAGTAGTGTTTCCAGTATTGGAGACAGGTACTACCGACCAGGATGCACTTGCTACTATAGTGTCTACAGATATTAATCCGATGCTTGACAGAGTAGCTACATCCGGTTCTACCACTGCAGGCTTATTGCGCATTGCAGGATCACTTCTTACAAGCACATCACAGGCTACTCCCGGAGGGATCCGCACAGTGTGTGCTACACTAGCCATACTGCTCACTTGTCTCAGTACACACCTAACCTTTACAGGATACGGGTATTTCACACTCAACACTCCTGATTGGGGCTCTAACACCACTCCATACAGGGATGCGAAATCCAACCCGAGTATCCCCTCATCTGCTATATCCGCAACGGTGGCGCTCATGACATAGTCATGTATTCCATCCAATTGCAGTTTCACACAAGTTCTCCCATACGTTTGCAATGTACTGCCATCGGCCGTTTGAGCACTTCCTCCCGATTTGAGAGTATCATGTTCATCCGGTATAAGATCATAGAACTTCTTGGAGATACAGGAGTGGCTAGCACCCGTATCCATAAGAAATTCGGCAGATCTTCCGTTAACAGTGAGGCAAACATACCACCGACTTCCGTTTAGAACAGAGGGCGTGTCCGTGACGATCGGAACGTCATTGTTCACACCAGGAGTCGATCCACATACTTTCAGGTATTCCAGACAAGGATGACCCGGGGGCAGGTGGGCACTACCAACCCTGGCTAATTCATAGCTGCCTACCTCGTTACTGATATCGGGTTTCCCCTGTGCTCCATGGGCACCTGTTATATCAGCTTCCCTAACCTTCCGGGTGTCTACAACCACCTCGGTGTTAGGCGAGTTTGCTACTACATGCGAACTATCATCACGGATGGTGATATCATGGCAAGATTTGTCACTGGGATCCCCTTCTTTGCCCATCGGGGGACCCCTTCTCAGTTTTCCTCTGTGCTTATTCCAGAGACCTTCCCGTCTACGAGGGACAGGCTTCTCAGCCATACATTCGGGAGCGTAATGGCCTAACTTCTGGCATCTGAAGCATCTCCTTTGAGATTTATCAACTCTCGGTCTTTTCAGAGCTTCTGTTAATCCGGCTATTAATGTTTCCATCATATTAGTCGGAGCAACAGCGGCTGCCACGGTTGGCTTGGCCGTAGAGGTCACATTACCAGATTGGGTTGGTCCGGAAGCTATTTTACTAGCAACGGCCCCTCCCCTTCCTTTCGGATGTACCTTCCTATACCGTTTCTGTCGGTAATACTTTCCAGCGACCTGGACTGATCCAATATACTCTCCATTTTCATCGGAGACATATTCGTCTTCCTGATCAGCCTCCTGCAAGTCAACCGGGGCTAATTGAGAAGTTTCATATACCTGAGCAGGTGAACCTCCATGTTGCAATGGAGCTGCTCGTACCGGTTTGGGTCCTAGACCCACCAATCTCTTCTTCATATCATGTCCATCAATAGATATGAATAGGTCACTGAAGGATGTATCATCCTTCCAAGAATCCCAAACTACTTGTTTGTTCTTGCAGATAGCAGTCGTCGTCATGAGCCCAATTTGGACGTGCTTTTGATAGCAAGTCTGTAGCTCCAAACCAAAGACCTTATGAGATTCTTTAGGTTTCTGAGTCCTTTTCTTAAAGCTTACCCATGGATCCTCTCTAACGATAGAACCGAATAGGTACGCGGCACATTCAACCAGTTGATCATAGGTGCCGCTTATTCCATATGTTGCTCTCCATTGGTTGAGGGCTACTTTTCCACCTTTATTCAACCAGCAGATCAAATAAGGCAGAGCTTCTTCTTTTGTCCAACCACTACAGTTGACTTCATCAACAAAAGCTTGATACCTATCCTTCCAAGGATCATTAGAATCATATGGAGGGGGTATCCGTGCCTGTCTACGTGCTGGATTATTACATCCGCGTAGTCTATCTGCTTCTCGCATGCTCCAGTTTTTATTTTTTTAAGGAACAATTTAACTTTATTTGGCATTTGTTCAGGTGTGATGAAATTACATAAATTCTCTTCGACATTCTGTCGGGTTGGTCCATACATTTATAATGACAATTACAATAAATATTTAATTAATAGTGTATCACAGTTTTACAAAGTGTATTTACGTAAGTACATTGCTGTAAATATGTATTTTATCACAATATTAGAAAAGTCAAACATCTCAGGGTTTTATACATTTGTACTGTGCCAAATAAGTTAGGAGGACACTTCAGTGGAACTGATGTTATGAGTCCCCCTTGTTAGTATTTTAGATAAAATATAATCAAAATTGATTAGTAATTAATTAATCAAATGATAACATGTGATTTGGAGACAGAGGAGATTTCTATTTGAAGATTTTGGAAATCATAGACTATTACTATCAGTTGTACGCACTCTATATAATAAATGTACATGTACAGTCAGAGGGTGGACCTCAAATATAGAAAATCCCTGAAACTTTTTCAGAATTACTTGTACCTTCTTTTACAAATTGGTCAATGAAATAACACATCAATACCATCAAGCATTCATTTAACACCATAGAATCATATGTTTTAAGGGCAGCTTCACAAGTCTACCCTCAAGTATATAAGTTTCTAACATTTACTGGTATAGTTTTGAACATAGACAGCTTACTCTTACATTTGAAATCTTTCAAGATCTGACAGTACAGAAACATATGCCCCAAGGGCAGCTTTACAAGTCTACCCTCAAATATATATGTTTCTTACATTTACTAGTATAGTTTTGACCATGAACAGTTTGCTTTTATATTTGAAATCTTTCAAAATTTCACATCAATACCATCAAGCATTCATTTAACAGCATAGAATCATATGTTTTTAGGGCAGCTTCACAAGTCTGAACAGTTTGCTTTTATATTTGAAATCTTTCAAAATTTCAATTTCTTTTAAAGTTATATCCATTTCATTCCATAATTGTGCTGTCATAACTTCAATCGATCTTTCGTAAGCAGCTGTATTTATGATATTATATTTTAGTACAGGATATTGCTGTAATCTAGTATTTCTCGTAAGTGGTTTACAAAATTCCTTTGTCTTAGTTCTTTTGAAAGCTAAAATTCTCAAATGATGTAATCTTCTATTTACAATATAGGGAAGGCCAGCTTCTTGATGGATAAAATCAGTTGATGATAGTACAGGCAATTTTAAGCAATACTTTAAACATCTGTTTTGTATGGTTTATATCAGGTTCAAGACAGTATCGTTTGATCTATGATATAATACATCTGCGTAATCAATTACTGGTATAATATAGGATTTATAAATTTGTAGCATGTATTTAGTGGGCACATAAGATTTTATTCTGTATAATAGATAGGATTTAAAAGATATGGACTTAATCATCTCTGAAATATGTTGTTTGAAACTGAGATCATAGTCTAAAGTCACACCTAAATATTTGAAAGAAGGAACAAAGTGTAAGCGTTCATCATTTACTTTAATTTGGATATCCTGTAATTTAAGTTTTTTATATTTCTGATCACTTGTAAAAAGCATTAATTTTGTTTTTTTTTCATTCATTGTTAATTTGTTGGCTGCTGACCAATGGGCATAAGATAACAAACCATCTTGTAGGTATGGTGACACTTCTAGTATATTGTTCCCACTTACATACAAAACTGTATCATCAGCATACAATAAAGTCTTCACACTGTTATTATCTACATGTATGTCGTTGATATATATTAAAAAAAGAAGAGGGCCTAAAATACTACCCTGTGGTACACCACATGTTATAGTTAAACCAGTTGATACGTACCCATTTGCTAAGACTTTTTGTGTTCTATCGTTCAGGTATTCACTTATTAATAATAGATTTTTTCCTTTAATACCATATTTTTCAAGTTTTTTTTTCAAAATAAAGTGATCAACGCAATCGAAAGCCTTTTTTGTATCTATGAAAGCAGCCAGGGTCACATGACCTTCGTTTCTATTCCATAATATATCATTTGTCAAAGTACTAATAGTATCAACTGTGCATCTTTGTTTCCTATATCCTCCTTGAATTTTTGTAAGTATTTTGTTTGTTTCCAGGTGGTTTTCTAATTGGGTGTGTAGAATCCTTTCTAGGACCTTACCCGGTATTGGAAGCTGACTTATAGGTCTGTAATTCGATACATCCGATAAGTCACCTGATTTAGGTAACGGAGTGACCTTGGCTGCCTTCCATGATTTGGGTATATAACAATTGTTAGTTATTAAATTCAACAATCGGGTGAAGCGTGTTATCTGGGTTTTCACCGCTAATATGAAAACATTAGATGATATATTTTCTAAGACAGAGGATTTGTTCTTATTCATCGTATTCAAAGCCTTTAGTACATTTTCATCAGTAATAGTAAAATCATTCATCACTTTGTCACAAACCTGACCTGTAAAATTCCATGGGGTATTTATTTGTTTACTGCACTGAAGTTTCAATTTCTCCAATTTGCTTTGATAGTGGCATATTTCGGATTCGTAATTTGCCTTATCAAGACTTAGTTGATCGTTCGTATCTATGTATGTCTGGATACGAATGTGTCTATTGTCATATTCTTTATTGAATGACTTTCTCGTTTCTTGAAGTTTTATTTCTTCACTTTCTAATTCCTTCATGTATTCACTCTTCCTGGCTTCGAATTCGTTTCGCATGCCAATCAAGTCATCTTCCAACTGAAGTTTTTCATTGAATACTTCATCTTTAGCTCTGACCAAGGTATTTAAATTCTCATTCAAAGTTACGTAGGTTTCATTTAACAACAGGACATCCGGTCGTTTAAATTCTTCACCTTCCGGTACCGCATAGGTTAAGTCGCCGTCTATAGCGCTGTAATCTAATATTGGTAGCCCGGGTCTGGGTAATCTGTAAGGTAGTTCTCCAAATGTTACCCTTTTTGGCATCGGTGCCGGATGTTCTGGGTTAGTACTACCACCAACTTCGAACATCGAATTACTCAATTCGTCAACAAGTGATTGTTGACTTATCAAATTACTCTGCCTCTGTATGGACTGTTCACGTCATACAGAGTCTGGTAGATTTTCCTCACTATCATTATAGTGAGGTTCGGGATCTCTCCAAGATGCAGATTCTGCATCTCGGGAGTTCGAATGGGTTTGGATCACTAATGATCCATTGCCATTCTCCTGGGCAACTAGTTGCCCTGCTGGGTTAGCTTCCGCGAGGCTATCTAACCCATGTACTAGCCGTTCGGACGTTATAACGTCTGGGCTATACACCAGAAATCCTGGTCATGGCACCAATGAAATGGTTTGAGGTCTTACGGACCTAGGGGGTTCGGGTCTTACGATTCGGGAAAGAAAGAGTAAGACGGTGTTTCAAGTGTATGCCAACGGATAGTCTTTATTAAAATACACACTCACGGCTACCCGGTAGTTATTGATAGGGCAGCTAATAAATGTTAAAGATGGTCTTACATACTTGGAGGCCAGAAGGGCCTCTGACGTAGCGGCTGAGCCCTGGGCTTTATATAAGGATACAGGTGTTCGTCGTCAGATGTCCCCACAGACCCGGATCGGTGCTGCCACCTATCCGGAACCTGAGGAACGTCCGACGACTCGACTCACCCGCCACGTCAGATGGTACCCAACACTATGGTTATACAATACGTACCTCTACAGGAGCATGTTACCGGAAACTTACAATAATTTTTTTTGGCCTGATTGTAACAAGCAATCAGCTGGTTGTTGGTGTATCTTCTCACCAAGTCTATCACCAAGGCTGGAACAAGCGAAAAGGGGTAAAAACCTACCTAAAATGGCAGCCGTTTACAAGCCCAATTTGGGCTTGGGTACAGGCTACCATCACTTTGTGAGAGGTAGGCCTAGATTTTTTCTTACCTCCATTCCCGCCCTCTCCATCGCAATAGATAATGACCACGCCCATGGTTTATTGTTATTCTTTACCCAGTATTCTTTATCCCAATAAAATGTGAACTATTTGTCGAACTAAAGCATCAACTGATGAAGACGTCCCCGGGGGGCCACTCTTAAATTTATGGAAACCATGTGCGTACATCACCCTGAGAGGGTTACCCCTTTTAGAGGAGCAAAATTTCAATAAAACACCCCCCTATGGGCGGGTTTCCCTCAAATAATTGAAAGAAATCATACCCCTTTTGGTGGGACTACCCTTTATTTGCAAAAAAAATATACCCCTTTTAATGTAATACCATTTATTTAAACTGCCCAAAATATACCCCCCTTTTCACTGAAAATTTTGAAAAATTGGTTCAGTTTTTGGGCCTAAAAACCTACCCCTTTTAGCCCAAAATGCCCAAAAAAGTACCCCTTTTAACGGATCCGGCCGGACCCGCCCTAAGACGTACATATATTTATTTTGCCAGATGCCGTGATATTGGTGAGGTGGAGAACAGAAATACCATTAACTGCCGCGAGGTGGAGTACCCGTCACAACCGTTCCCCTACTGCTGCCCTGTTATTCAGTGTGACCAGCGCAACATCACCGCCACCCCAGCACCACCTGGTGAGTGCGGCATGAACTGATACCAATACCCTGACAATGAATGGTTGAGTGAAATGGATGAATGAATGGTGAATGAGCTACCGGTAATAGATAACCGATACTTTGATATAAATGTGTGAGGGAATGACAAGTTTATGAATCTCAACATTACAGTAAAACCTATTTACAACAAATAGGCCTACCTACCTTAGGACTAAAAGGTTCGTTATAAACCGAAACCGTTAAAAATTGGATTGTAAAATGGTAGAAATACTACAGTAACCACTCTCAAAAAGTGTTTCTTGTGGGCAGATTTTGCTATATACAATTTTAACAGCTGTTTGACACGGGGTTTGACATGATAACTTCTTCTGTATTTATACTGTGGGCTTGATGGGCAGTGATGACTCAGGTTTAAGGTTGCCCCCCACCCCCCCCCCCGTAACTTAGGCGTAAGATGTAATTTGCACATATCGCGTGGGTTCTCTGACAACCCTTGAATGGCAACGTCTACAGTTGCCAATAATTATGGAGATTTTGTGCCAGACCAGTCTTAATCCATGTTTTCTTTGCGTGACCCCTTTCAGCCTGCAGGGATGTGTCACCGGACAGTGCATGTAAAATCTGGAATGAAGAACTTGGGGGTTGTTCGGCGTCTAGCTACCTGTATAACATCACTTCCGTCTACTGTAGGCTCACCTGCCAGTAAGTCACATTTAAACACGTCCAATTAAAGTTTATAGAGTCATCAAGATCCCCGAGTAAGTATTCTGTTTATATCTAATTTAACATTCTGTTTATAGCTGGTCCAAAATACCAAACAATGTGTTATACATAGATGAGAAAAATATATAGTCAATGTTGCCTAGGGAAAGTGAAATATCTGCCCGAAGGTCGGTCCAATTTCACTCAGCAAGGTGGGAAATGCCCCCCCCCCCCCACAAGGGAATTCCACTCCTTTACTCTTAGGGAGTGGTCATTTTTTAAACAATGGGGAGGGGCGAAAAAGCCCGCGCGACTATAGAATAAAAGGGGGGGGACAGAAAAATTTCAGACCCCTCAGAGGGGGGGGGGACGGAAAAAATATCGCCACGCACGCGCAGAATTTCACCATACCCCCCTTGTTGTTAAAAAATGACCACTCCCTTAGTCTCTGGGAACTTGTAACTGGTGGTATAAAAGTTGCACTCGCTGTTCGCGGTTGGTTGAAATTTATTGCAAAACTCCCAGTGGTATGACACTTTTATGTCAATAAAGACAAATAAATCAGTCATTCACATATTTCATGGATTGGTGATCAGAAAAGACTTTTTTAAAGTGGCCTAACTTGTCCCATCGCATAGATCTTTGTATTGCTGACTTTAGATGACCCAAATCTTTCTTCTAACTGATAACCCTTGAGTGAAAGGACCTATTAAAGTTGTTAATATGGAGCGTCTATGCTAGACAAATCTGTCATCCAAGAGGGAGGGGCACCACCTACATATTTTCTAAAGTAACCATGTCTAACAATCACCAAAATTGATGCAGCAATTAGTTATGGGCAGCCAGTAAAACATAACATTTTATAGCCAATCTCTCCGCTCCTCTCCATCGTTCTTCATAATCTGTCTGCCTGTCTGGCCATCGTGTTGTTGTCCTAACATATCTGTGATACATGTACATGTATGGTATATATTTGTGATACATGTACATGTGTAGGGAATCGTGTTTGCTATGCATCGAGGCCTGAATGTATTCAAGACTATTACCATGTACCGTATCGTAGTAGGATAGGCGCTCTTCAAGAGCGTCTCCTATGCTACTCGTAAGAGGGCACCACACGTGGTCTCGGGCAGTGTAGTATGGGAGGCGGACCAGAGGGCGCTCAGCGCGGAACTTATCAACCATGACGAGGGGTATATATTCCGCCGTACTCCTACGATTGGGGGACTCGCAGAGCTACCGGGCTGGTAGACTGGTCTAGTCTCTAGAAAGGCCTAACGAATGTTATAACGAGAGCTTTACCTCCTTCGGGGTATAGACTATAGGCAGACGAAAGGTTGAAACGTGTTCACAGTCTTTCTGTAACAAGTACTGTAATAGAGTGATTCTGAAACCTACTCGAACCGACTAGTTATTGCTTCGATAATATAGTTGTCTCGATATTAAGGTGTATCTCGAAATAGCAATACCTAAACATGTATGGTATATATTTGTGATACATGTACATGTATGGTATATATTTGTGATAGATGTACATGTATGGTATATATTTGTGATACATGTATATGTATGGTATATATTTGTGATACATGTACATGTATGGTATATATTTGTGATACATGTACATGTATGGTATATATTTGTGATACAAGTACATGTATGGTATATATGTGTGATACATGTACATGTATGGTATATACTTGTGTAATGGTTTGTTCTACCAGTTCGGTGGTTCGGGTCTTACGATCAGAAAGGAGAAGGCAAGACAGTTATTCGAGTGTATGCCAACGGTTTATTTAATAGCTCAACGGCTACCCGGAAGATATGAAAACAGGGCAGCTGATGTTCTACTTAAAATATGTCTTAAGCTCGGAGGCCTGAAGGGCCTCTGAAGTAGCAGCTGAGCCCCGGGCTTTATATATGAACCCTAGTGTTTGTCGCGAGATGTCCCATGGGCCCGGACCAGTGCTGCCACCTATCCGGAACCCTAGGAACACCCAGCGACAGGACTCACCTGCCACGCCAGACGACACCTTGATATTGTACATACTAGGATACCTCTACACTACTCCCCCAGACAATAGGGAGGAGTTATAACTATTATCGATCACCTGATGAAGGCTAACTTGTGATCGACATAATTACTATGGTTTAATAAAGCCTTTAAAACTCAAGTTTTGTTGTTCTAGTTGTGTCTATTATATAATTATAATTATTATAGATTATATTATATAGAGATAACATATACATCATGTCTTATCCGAATAATAGAGGTATAACCAAAGATATAACAATCACATTTTAAAGTGCAATGGTTTGTTTTATGTGTTTATGGAGGGTGGCTCTTAGGCTCGCTTAATACTAGAAGTATCACACAACACGAGAAGTTCGGGTTGGGCAAAGCCCTTTAGACTTCCCACCTGTTCGGGTGGGCTTTATTTGAGAAGTGTAGTATTACGTCTGGACTGGACTAGGTCCAGTCCCCTTCTGCGGATCGTCCAGCTCCTTCGTAGGAGCTGGATGCAAGATGTGGTGCTGCCCCCTCTTGTACCAAACGGGTATCGCGAAGTGACACCTGGTTGGCATAGAAGGAACGAGCATCACACGAGCACATCTCTCGGATGAACCACACTAATATATACACGACGATGCCGGCCCCTACACCACCCCCCTAGACTTTACCTAGGGTAGGTGTTACAATAGACTTATTGAGAACCTGATAATATGATATGTATATAACAATATGTACACAGGTAAGTCTAATTATGTAATAGTTTATATGACATTAAAGGGGCATTATAAATAATATGTACATAATAATAGGCATCGTCATATATAAACCAAAGTAACTATTTATAACAATATAGGAGGTGGCGCCTTATGCACCATCAACCTATGGTAAAGAGTAACAATGTTACAGAGTTATAATAGTGATAATGACGAATATATTAAATCTATACAGTTAAACATGTAGTAGTGTTTCATAGATATTATATTTAATATCCATCCGAGAGATGGGGTAACCCGAAAAAAAAAATGTTTTTAGTTATAAATGAATAATATATATACAAACAATATCATATGACTTTAAGCAGTGTACTACCGGGGTAGAAGGATCACCCTTACAATAAAAATTAGACTTTCAGCGAACCTGGAATAACTATTTTCTGCAGCTCCATCCGGCGACATATGTGTGGTGGCAAGCCACGTTGCTGTTGTGTTGTGCCCTGATGAAGAAGTGAAGATGGAGCCCCCTTTCGTATGGTAATCCACGAGTGGTTTGGGTGGCGTCCATCTTAGCTGCAGATTGTCATTCCAGTCCGTCGGATCCGGGTAGTCCTCCGAGAATAAATCGCTGGCATATAAGACATGCCTTTACCCTCGGGTACTTATGAATAGATGACTGGCAGATGGACACTTACAAGTCCTCGGACTCGTCATCAGTGTCCATCTTCTCAGCTGGCTCCGGGTTGGGAGCCGAGCTGCTGCTTTCTCCAGTGAGAAGCTTAAGGGTACCGGTGCTCGGGTCCACTCCAGTAGACTCAGAGCACCCACGCCCTCAGACGAGCTGCCTCCCACTGCTCCGGCGTCGGCATCCGAAGGGATGGCTAAGGATGACAGTGTGCCATCCCAGTCATCCAGGTGCTTGCCGAAGCAGAGGAAGAACTTAAGGTCTGCCTCCTTGTATCTGTTGATGTACTTTAAGTTCTCAGCGGCGTGGAACTCCTTAAGCTTCTTGGCTTCCCTCTTCTTCTCCATGCAGGATTTATAGGCCTCCTCGACCCGTTTTATTTCCTTCTCCTTAATCTTCTCTTCTTCACAGTTCTGGATCTCATAAACGAGATTGAAGGTGGCCTCAGCCAGTAGTCAATAGACCTCTGGCGATGGAGAGACTGCCATTCGCTCATAAGATCATTTTGGATCTTACAAGTGCGTTCGTCACGGTGGTCAACGAACGTTTCCGGGTCTTGAATACCGGCCAATGTACTCGCTACTAACCCCATGATGGGGACCCGAGAGTCCGCAGATGGGGCAGCAGCTGGTACCGGTGTTGGTGGGGGTAAAATAACAGGCAGAGCGCCTGCACTAGGGACCACAGAGCCCTCAACCGTCGCACCTCCCCTTCCTGGGCCATAGCCGGGGAGTGGTCGGGTGGATTCGCATCCACCACTGCCTCTGCCCCGAGCCTTAGGTCTACCCAAGGAGGTCAGGACTTGGGGATTCGGGTATGTACTCCTCGTAAGCTTGGCGCCATTTGTCGCTGGATTCCTCCCCGGCCCACCACGCACTGTGTCCGGTGCGGGTGCCCAGGAAGGTAGTCCAATCCTCCTGGCTTCTGGTATCAACACCCAGGGGGGTTGTGCTCCAGCAGTGAAGCCAGGTGGTGTCACTGTCTGGCTAGCCACCCAAGGGGTCTGGTAGCCAGGCATGTCCCATGCCAAAACCTGCTGTCCGGACTGGCGACGATCAGCTGGGTTGGCTGGTCTGGACTGATCCTTGGCACCGGAAGAGCTCACGGATCGGTCTGCTCGGGTTCGTTTTTGGGGTGTGGCTGAGGATTGCGCCCCAGCTGCTCCCTTCAAACGAGCTTGCTTGTCCTTCTCCCATTTGTCCGTGGTCATATCTTCCCACGTCGTTACTGACTCCAACTCAGATCTGGCTGACTCGGGCAGCTCCGGGTCGCTTTCGCTATCCGACTCGCTGCTCGTGTAGATGCCTGCCCCCTTGGCTTGGACCCGACTGGAGGTAGTGGTACTAGTCGGAGTCACAACCGAGGTGACAGCGGGCGACCCGCTGGTGGTGACAGTGGGTGCTACAGTAACCGCGGTGGCCACGGTGACTGCTGTGGTGGTAGGAGCTGGAGCCTTCGGCTTGCTCTTGTCCCCCTTCTTTGTAGAAGCAGGAGTGGGCACAGCCGGACTCTCTTTCGCTACCTTCTTCTCCTTCCGCTTCCTTCCTTTGGCAGGCTGCTTTGGCTACTGGTGGTAGAGTCAGTATCCGATGAGCCACCCGACTGGAGTGGGGCCTGCTGCTTGCGCTAAGCGCGGCGGACAGCAGTCAGCTCCCTCTGCTGGGCGTTAAGCTCACGACACTTAGCCCCCACAGCAGCCTGTTGACGAGCTATGTCCTTGTCTGAAATCGAACCGGCCGCCTCTGGGATGTTGGCACCCGGCTCAGTCTCAGACTTGGACCTCTCGATGGCGATCCGAACGTCCTCGTCCTCGAGGTCCGACTCGGTCAGTGGTCCCTTTGGTGTGGGCTTGCGAACCAATTTCTTGGTTCGCCCGGATTCGACCGACGAGTGGGTGATGGTAGAGTTGGTGTCCATGTCGGATTCCGACTCACTCAACTGTGTTGCCCTCCGGGTAATCCCTTTGGATAACAACACAGCCCGCGCCAAGTCCTCATCAAGCATCATGGCTCCAGCCAAACGCCTGTAGTTACGGAGCAACGATACTGGCAGATTTTCTGCTAGCTCATCAGAGCACAAGTCAATGACAAGCGCTTTGAAATCGTCCGGTATTACTTCCAGCTGTCCGGGTACCTTGGCCAACAGTCCGGGTACCTTGGCCAACACACCACAACAAAACATGGATGGGTGCATTAAGATATAGGTACCCCACTTCGTATAGACGATCCCCTCTTCTTCGTCTACATGAGCGAGGCGTTCGATCCTCGTTTTGAATCCCGGAGGATACAACGGGATATCCAAGATATCCGAATCAATCCCCGTCAGGTCGGTTGGGTCCGAAGAACCTGACGCGGAAGCTGCTGGGCCCGGAGGTGGTGGAGGAGGCATCCATTCCCTGTCTGTCGCTGCTGTAGATAATGCAGCAAGGCAGTTAGCGGCCTCTTCCGCTTCTGGCGCACGTCCGAGGCCAGCATCGGAGGTGTCCATTGTCTCCTCCACCCGAGATGCGGCTGTTGGGGCCTCGTCTTCGTCCAACTCAATGTTGGCGCTTTGACGCACAGCATCAATCATCCCTTGTGCCATTACGGCGAGACAACTTCCAATATAAAATTGGCAGTAATGACTCCTCCCGGAGGATTCGTCCAACCAAAAAGGGTAGGAAAACGCAGCTATAAGCTGCCGGAGGAAACGTATCATTCTTGCATTGGTGTCATACCCCACCTTCTGCCATTTAGCACTCTTCAGTAGTTCATTTCGAACTACTTTGTATGCCTGCTTAAATCTGTCCCGGAGTGACTCCACAAAAAGCACAGTGCAAGGAGCCTCCGACCACACCATATACCAAGTCAGCGGGCATAATTATGTCCTCGCCGAACACCAAGAGGTTTGGGGTACAATTAGTGGATGCATGTACGGTGTAATTGTAGGCGTGTACTACAAACTCACACTGTTCGTCCCAATCGTCCTGATGGCTATTAACCAGAGGCTTTAGAACTTGTATCAAAGTCCTGTTGAACCTCTCCATCCTGTTGAACCTGGCCATCTGATTGTGGTCGGTATGGGTTGGTTCGGGTCTTACATATCGCTAAGTAATGGCACATTTCCTGCCATAACTCCGACTCGAACTCCCTAACTTGATCACTGTGCATCATGAGGGGTACACCCAAATGTAGCATCCAGCCTTTTACAAATGCCTCGGCACATGTAGCGGCCTTGTGATCCGGAAGGGGAAACACCCGAGTCTACTTTGTATAGTAGTCGGTCACGACCATCATACAAGTATTCTCTCTAGGCGTCGTTTTAAATCTACTAATGATGTTGATTGCTACAAGAGCAAATCTCACATTAAACAGTTCCTGGGTCAAGGGTAACTTGCCCAGGCCGGGTCCTGGCTTGTTTCTACAACAATCAGGGCAAGTTGCGATCCACCGAAGTAGGTCACTCCTCATCCCTGGCCAGTAATATCGTCTCTGTAGACATTCAATGGACCTTTTCTTCCCAAAATGGCCACTCGTTTGGTGTCCATGACAATAATACATGATATCCCTTCTCATTGAGGTGGGAATCACGATTTGCAAAAGCTTATTGCCAGTGGAAGTAGTCTTCCATCTGCACAATATGCCATCTCGGATCTCTAGCTCAGTCCATTGAGCTATAAATTGCCTCGTCTCTCTGTCCTCCAGAGATAACATTGGCCTCACCGGCTTAATACCTTTCCGTAAGTATTCCAAGATGCGTGCAGTGGTGGGATCCGACTGTTGGAACTTCTTGATGGTCGCTGGGGACCAATCGCGATAGCTACACACAGCCTCCTCCCAGGGGATACGGGGGATGGTATAGTTATATAACAAACCCGGCAACCGCAGCATTGTGGGCCCCGCAGTCTTCACAAGTGGCCTTCTCGATAAGGCATCCGCATTTATATGCTTTTCACTCGGACGGTGCTCAATCTGCTTGTGCTCCAATCCGAATTCGGATAGATGAGCTAACCACCGTCCAATCACCCCCTCGGCGTCCTTAAAATTAAGGAGCCATCTTAGAGACGAATGGTCGGTATGCAAAGTGAAGTCAGTTCCCCAAAGGAAATGCTTATACTTTTTCGTATACAACACTACCGCCAAGAGTTCTCCTTTAGTGGTACAATAATTACGCTGTCTTGCTTAACGTGCTGCTAGCGAATGCCAATGGGACTTCGACTCCATTCTGGACCTGAGAGAGTGCAGCCCCTATGGCATTATTGCTAGTATCGGTCTCTAGTATGAAATGTCCCTCGGGTGTGGGATATTTCAGTACCGTTGTGTTTCTAAACAAATCTTTTATTTTATTAAAAGATTCTTCTTGCTCGCTGGTCCATGGGAAGGGTTCCTGAGCCCTACCAGGTGTCCAGTGAGCTAAGCATTGCATAGGAAAGCTTACAAGAGAGTAATTTGGTATAAAATCACGG
This sequence comes from Acholoe squamosa, assembly GCA_949317995.1. Classification (NCBI taxonomy): domain Eukaryota; kingdom Metazoa; phylum Annelida; class Polychaeta; order Phyllodocida; family Polynoidae; genus Acholoe; species Acholoe squamosa. Next base: position 52,416,790 of record OX439036.1, on the reverse strand, counting down.
TAGTAGGAACAGAATCCTAAAAATGATCTGACCTCCTTAGCACTCATAGGTCTTTTCCAATTCTCTACAGCCTCTAGCTTTTCCGGATCCACACTAACCCGTTGGGGGTAATTATCCTTCCTAAGTATGTAATTGTTTTCTTAAACAAATTACATTTCTTAGGCTTGAGTTTTAGGCTGTTGGCTAGAGTCCTATCCAGAACCAGCTGTAGATTCGCGTGCCATTCCTTGAATGACTTGCCGAACACGACAACATCATCCAAGTAAACCAAACACTTTTTCCACAGCAAGTCACTGAGCAGAGACTCCATCATAGCCTCAAACGTAGCTGGTGCATTGCACAATCCGAATGGTAAGACATTATACTCGTATAGTCCCAAATGGCTAGAGAATGCAGTTTTCTCTATGTCTTCGGTATCTGCATCGGATGTAAATCCAGGGTGCAGAACCATTGGTTCTCACCCAAGCTATCTAAGGTCTCGTCTATCCTTGGTAAAGGATACGAATACTTCTTTGTAATACTTTTTAGTTTACGATAGTCGACACAGAAAAGGATGGTACCGTCTTTCTTAGTGGTCATACAAACAGGACTGGACCAGGGGCTCGAGCTCGGCACGATTACCCCTAGCTCCAACTGTTTTTGTATTTCCTGTTCACATATTAACTTCTTCTTAAGAGGAAGTCTACGATACGGTATTTTGAAAGGTCTTTCGTCGCCCACATCGATTGTGTGCAACACCTTATCGGTTCTACCTACGGGTCCTCCCTCTGTCACGAAAGCATTTTCATACCTTCATAGGAGATCCCCTAGGTGCCGATTACCCTCCGTATTCTGTAAATCTGATTTATCAATCAGTTTCTGAAATTCTTCATCCAAAGGATGCTTACAGGTTTTAATGGTTTCTTATATATATATATATATATATATATATATATGTATATATATATATATATATATATATGTTTATTCAGTTTTGATTGTACATAGGATAGGCTATGCACCCTTAGGTCATGCCTGTTTTTCATCCAGTGGACAATAAATGTCTCTAAATCCAGATATTTCTTTAGTTGAAGTACAATAACATGTGTTAAATATGGATCACTAGTTGTTAGTAACTTCTTTGCACAATTTAAATGGTGTTTGATGGCCTGTACCATAAATAAATATGGTTAGTAAACGAAAGAGCATGAATTCAGTAGGTTTATTATCTATTCCACTTTAGAATTTGTTTTGATGGTGTAAAATATGTGGAGAATTATTATAGTATTTATGGAGGCTGGATATCATCCAGCTCCCTAAGTGTCTTATCATACATCACTCTCAGCCTATCACCAAACCTTGAATACTCTTCAATTTCTCTGTATTCATTTCCAAGGGAATTCCACAAAGCAGCACATTTATATTCTACTCCTTTTTGAACTTTGACTCTGCGGGTAAAGAAGGTTTTTAACAGCCTGTTATCGTGTGCTCGTGTACAGAGTTGTCTATTGTCCACATAGTATTTATCCAGACTTCTTTTAAATGCAAATTTCAGAAAGTGTTGTTCCCTTCTTAACCAGAGTGGTAATACCTTGTATTTTTGATGTAATTGTAATTTGTCTAAGAAGGGAGGGGACCTGTTACAGATGCGTAAGCATCTGTTTAAATGTAGTTGCATTTTATCAAGTTTGCCTTTTGGGGCTGCACTATAGATGATATCGCCATAATCAATGTATGGGATTATCATTTTTGTTACGACGTCTAGGGTTGCTTTTTCTGTAAGTTGCTTTTTTACTTTACGTAACAAGTAAATCTTGTGAGATACATTTTTAGACAAGACTTGCATGTGTTTATTGAAAGTTAACTGACTATCCAGCGTAACACCTAGATATTTGTAAGTGGGGACGTATTTAATTTCTTGGTTTTGAACCTGCAAATTGATTTTTGGATGTTTATTGAGCATTGTCTTGGTACCGAATGTCATAAGTTTAGTTTTACCAATATTCAGGGAAAGTTTGTTTGCCTCACACCATCTTACTAAATTAAATGTATCATTTGTGATGTGTTGAATGATCTCAGGAGTTTGTTCTTTATAGGATATAAAAATAGCAGTGTCATCAGCATAGTGCTGTGCCTTCATGTGGTTTAGACAAGAAGCAAGATCGTTTATATAAATGATAAAAAGTAAGGGCCCTAACGTGGAACCTTGGGGTACCCCATGAGAAATTTTATGTGGTTCAGATGTGGTGTTGTTGGCTCTAGTACATTGGGTTCTGTTTGTAAGGTAGGATTCTAATAGTTTTTTTGCATTTTGGCTGAGACCAATTTTTTCTAGTTTTTTTAACATGATTTTATGGTCTAGAGTGTCAAATGCTTTCCGAAAATCAATGAATATACAGGATGTCACAGAGTTTTTATTTATTGCTTTGTAAATGTGGTCAGTGAATTTTGCAAGGCTGTGGACAGTGGAACGCTCTTCTCTAAAACCATTTTGATCCTCTGTTAATATATCATTATCTTTTAGATGTGTAGACAATTGTGTATGCAATATTTTTTCAGTAAGCTTTGAGGGGAGTGGAAGGATAGAGATAGGTCTATAATTATTGACTTGAGTCTTATCACCTTCTTTAGGGATAGGAGTTACTGTAGCATTTTCCTATAAATCAGGGAAGCTTGACTTTTTGATAATGTTGTCAATGATGTGCTTAAAGTGAAGTGGAAGCGTAGTTAGTGTATCTTTTAACACTGTAGTAGATATGTATGGTATGCCAGAGGGTTTATTTATATTTATATTTTTTATAACCTTGATAACTTCTTCATCTGTGGGTAGTCAAAAGTTAAAATGTGGGGGAAGTTCATTCTGTGGATATACCCAGGGTTCAGTCATGTTTTTTGCTAGATTTGCCCCTATGTTTGAAAAATATTGATATATGTATTCTGCCGTTTGATTATGATCCACTTGTACCCCTTCGGAATCAGTAATATTAATGTTTGCTACATTGGGTTTGGGGTTAATAACATTGTTAATTTCTTTCCAGTATTGTCGGGGGTTTTCAAGGCTTGCATTGATTTTGTTTTTATGGAATGCATTTTTTGCTGTGCGGTTTAATGCTTTTGAGCGCCTCTTAAGAAATTCTGCAATCCTCATGTCATCAATATTTTTTGTTTTCCTGGCATGTTTCATGGCAATGTTCTTTTCATTTATAAGATCCAATAATTCCCTCGTAATCCATGGTTTTTTGGATTGTTTAAAATTTGACTGTCTGATTGGGCATGTAATGTTCAATAGAAATTCAATCTTAATAATAAAAAGTTGCCAGGCTTCCTCTGGGTCCTCTGAGTCCCAGAAGGCATTCCAATCACTATTTTTAAGACCCAGTACGAAGTTCTCCTTTACGTAATGCTTATATGAGCTACTAAAAAATGATAACTTCTCTTTAGGGGGGGAATATATTTTCTCGTGATGTATACTGGTTCATGGTCACTAATATTAATAAAACAATTTCCGCAACTTTTGATATGGTCTGAATTGGTGGATATTAGGTCCAGAAGTGAAAATTCGTAGTTTGGATTAAAATAGGTTGGTTTTTTGATTATCTGTTTTATTCCGAGAAAATTAAAAAGGTGTGTGAGTGCCTTGACTTGTGGATCATTTCTATGTAGCATGTTGGTATTCATGTCACCCATAATGAAAACCTCATTGTACTTCAAAGGGCCCAGGTTTCTCATTGCTTTTGATAATGTCTCACTAAAGTTATGAAAGTTTCCATCGGGAGGTCTGTATACTGAAGCAATTACAACAGGTTTCAGGTTTGGTTTTGAAAGTGTGGCCCACATAATTTCAATGTCAGCATTGCTGGTATTCAAGTGAGAGACATTTGTCTCTGATACTGTCACACTCTCATGCACAAAAATGGCCACATTATACCTTTTTTTAATTTTGCCATTTTCAATACGCTGTCTATCCAACCTTAATAGATGATAGTGGTCAATTGCAACTTGGTTTGATTGTAATTTTTCACTCAGCCAGGTCTCTGAGATGGTTAAGCAGTGAAGACCATTGTCTTCCATAGCTAGTCTCAGGTCACTTATATTGGCTGGGAGACTATGAGCATTCCAATGTGCCATGTGTAGGCCCTTGGACAAGAACACAAAATCATCCGACATCAAAGGCTTGGCTGGTGAGAGGATGTACAGCATACAATGTAAATGAATAATTCTCCACAGTTAATATTATTTCATGATCATCAACCCCACACTTCATGTGGGAGCAGTTGCATAATTTAATCTGATATTTGGTTTTCCCGAATAAACTCAGCACAAGCATTGGCATTCTATGCTGCTTGAGGAGCATAATTTTGTGGTGAGTTTTGTCAGGGAGATGTACAATTCTAGGATTTTAACCAAAAAATAATAGATAAGAAGGTCCTACCGTAGTCTTGTTAAATGAGATGGTTTTGTTAACAGGATGAGCAGAGTTGGGGAATAGCGCATCTATTTGCTGGAAATACAGTTCATCAGAAGGCTATGTGGTAGTCCCAGCGATACTTGTGAGGAAGTAATCCCCGTCTTAAAAATAAGAGTTAGAGATTAGTCATGAATATGCATATACATCATATAGAAAACTGCAAGGAAAAACATAGATTATATACATGAAGCTAAATTGTATGTGGTTCTATGTTGCTTAATATATATCTAAACTTAAATAAAGGTGCAGTAATAATACCTCAGAGCTACTTATAGAGTTTCTTTACCAGTGTTATGTCGATATACATAAATTGCAAATACATATCTACAACCAATACATATTTAATTTTACTTAGTGAATGATATATGCATGTTGCTTAATATATATCTAAACTTAAATAATGGTGCAGTAATAATACCTCATGGCTACTTATAGAGTTTCTTTACCAGTGTTATGTCGATATACATAAATTGCAAATACATATCTACAACCAATGCATATTTAATTTTACTTAGTGAATGATATATGCAGGCTGGTTATACTTCATTTTAAGTAGACGGTAGATGTTATTAAGTTCTATATTTTGCACTGTAAATTCTGTCAGTTCATAAGTATAGACCGTGTAGCACTGTGTCTTCATTCAGTTCATGAGTATAGCCTACATATTTTACTGCTTATAAAACTGATGGGGACAATTTAGAGCACAGTATAGCAATGATGTTCTCATGCCAGTGCATGTTACTACCCTTGCTATATTGTTATTGAGTCATTCTAAATGTGACTCTTGAACTTGCCTTCGGCACCGTGTTCCACTGAATCCATCGTCACTAACCTCTGCTATAGTAGACGAAAGAACGAATTCTTTGCCTCCTATAGGCATAAAAGTCCTCCCAAAAGTTCTCATACTGCTTCCGTCGGCCGTGCAAGCATTTACTCCCGTTTTGAGGTTTTAATGACTGCCGGCCATCGAGTCGAAGAACCTTTTGGACACACAGGAATGGCTAGCTCCAGTATCCACTAAGAATTCTCCTACCCGACCTTCCACAGTTATGGGTATATACCACCGTCTCCCTCCCAATGGGGATGGGTTGCTGGTAAACTGGTGAAAGTCTACAGAATCACCAAGATTCAATCCGAGTCCTCTTAGAAACTCCAAACAAGGATGACTTGGGGGAAGGCGTGTTCCACACACTCGGATTAACGCTTTAATCCTCCCAAGTGCAGCCACTCGCCATATAGTCACCTCCAACACACATATGACCAATAGCCATGAACGGTCGTCAAGTAGCCTGGCCAAGGGGTGTCAAAAAGATTTAGCTGAATTATCTATTCCTTCTGCATACATAAAGTACAAGTGTTGGTGTATAGGCCCCACATATGAGGGAAGGTTAAATATCTAAACTATTTCTACACCAGCCTGGCAGGTGAGGTATGTCAAGTACTTGTGTGGTCACGTCTACGACCTTATCCCCATACAGAGATTCATAGGATATAGATCTACCAGAGTTGTTGCATACTAATGATTGTTACTAATATCCAGGAAAACACCCCTGGCATGAAGGGGAACCACTTTTCTTGTTCATTTTTGGCTAGTTTATGCTATTTTTGGCACAGGAGAGAATAATGTTACTTGGAAAAAAGCCTAGCAGAAACTAAAAAGCTTCTTTCCAGTTTGCAACACTCCTTGAAAAGATGGCATAGGCAATATATTCTATCATTAATGAATAAAACATTTCCTGAGCTTTGCCCTGGTATATAGATATAGGGGTCCAGAATCGATGTCTAGGTGTTAGAAAGAGGTCGTAGACGTGACCACACGATCTCCAAATGAAGTATAAGGAAACCTGCTAAACATGGTAAATTATATTAATTTTGCTTTCCATGTTAATCTTCTGTTCTGTCCTGTCCTTAACTGGTAAAGGTACATGCATATCTACCCTTATTCTGGCCAATTAAGGTTGATTTAACCTGTTTTGGTGAAGATAAAAGTTAAAATGTTGGTCTATTTCTAGTGTGTATGGTATCATTCATCGGAATAATGTGAATAGTGAATCTGTTAGAGAAATGTTGCCTTACCAATTCTAAATACCACTTAAGGCAATATGGGGGTGCTCACCACATAACCTGAGTGTACAGGGTAAATCAATAGGCCATAGACGTGACCACATGGTCGTAGACGTGACCACAGGGTCGTAGACGTGACCACACATTCAAATATGACATCATAGCTCAGGCCTACAGTAAATGGGAATGACCAAACTTATAGGCATTTTCTTTTCATATCAAAGTATAACTAAAACATGATAAGAATATTGATTATATAAGCTATTTAGTAGTATGGGTTGCATATGATGGTAGTAGACGTGACCACACACAACCTACACCAAAACCAATGTTTGACTTCTTACGGGTTTATATTAATGGACCCCAAATATGTCTGTACTTTAATTCTAAGTACCACTAATTGCAATATAGGGTTGGTAGAACCCTACAATATAACCTTTTCTATAGTTTATCAATAGGTTGTAGACGTGACCACGATCATAGATGTGACCACGCATATATATTTCTTATTACAGCTCAGCCAAAAGGCAATGGATTGTTACAAAACTTACAGGGTTTATACCTTATATGTCAAGGTATAAGGAATGCATAATAAGGAAAGTTAAATATAAAGCACCTAGCAGTTATGCTGCTTTCATGGTCGTAGATGTGACCACAAGTAAACTACACCAAAATGAAATCATAGCCAATGGGTCATACAGTTCTACAGGTAGGTTCATTTTTTTTTGTGGGATACATAGGTACATGTCAGGCCTCCACATGGTAAATTTTATTAGTCCATGTGCTAAATCTTTTATAGTGCAAGGGAAACCTAAAGAGGTCGTAGACGTGACCACTCGGCCATTGCACAAAATGTTTTATGCACCCAGTTTTCCCAAAAGATTATGAATGGACCCCAAACTATTACAGAATAATTCCCTACCCTAAGGGGATCTACAACATGAAATGAATAAACATTTTGCTCTTTATTATTTCTTTTGCAGCAAGGGGAAAAAATTAGTTCACTGATTTATGTTCAAAAATCACCCTTTTTGGCTCTTTGAAGCCATATAGCTCACTTATTATGCCTCACAGATAGGCAAAACCATGGTTCCCCTTCAAGGTCTAAGCCTTGACAACCAGAATACATCAATAACACGATTATATCTCTTATTTTGAAGAATTTATTGAAAGGGGGGCAGAGACAACCTAGTTGACGATGATTCGTGGCTATTGGTCATATCTGCACTAGGGTCCCTGGTCCCGGTCGGAATGCTGGGGTGCGCACCCACAGTCACCTGACCTACAGGTATACTTGATTCGAATTCTACCACCGGATTACCCCCGGTAGCCTTTTGGCATTCTTTTCTGGTTTGGGTTATACCCAATGCCGTGGATACAACCCCCTCTAATTTCCCACTATGTCAGCTACATCAGCATCCTGCTGATCTGCTTCGGGTTCATAATAAGCCGCCATTACTGGCTTTGCAGTGGTACACTCTGACGAATAGTGCCCCATTTTCTGGCACCTGAAACATTTCACAGTTCGGCGATCCACTCTAGGTCTCGACGGACTGGCTTGTAGTGCTTCAGTTATTTTCTTGCACATATCTTCCATTACCTTTGTCAAGTCCGGAGACTGATCACTCACTTTAGAAGTGCTCTCTGCAGGCTTGTTCGCCTTGCCATTTGGCCTGGGTGTACCTGAATTCTCAGGTGCTGATTTGGCATCCTTCGACTTGTTAAACACCTTCCTTGGAATATATTTCCTACAGGAAGTGTTCTTTCTCAATTGCATTGCGCAGAAGGTACCATCCTCCTGTTCAATGTCCTTGGATCGATGCATAGCAGCTGCTACTGGGGTCTGTCCTGCCACATTAGGAACATCCCCGGCTAACATAGTTTGTTTCTTCACAGTCATATCTATACCATTAAATATGCTGTGCAATGTGGACCCTTCCTTCCAGGCAACCCTTGCAGCTATCTGCTCATCTCGGTCTCTTAGCCCCTTGATGAATTGGGTAATCAAATCGTCCATATACCAGTCCTGGTTCTCCGTCCCGGGTCTGGCCTTACTCAATAGGGCATCGAGTTCCATCCCGTATGATCTAAACGCTTCTGGGGGTTTCTGGGTCCATTTCCTGAAACGCACCATCGGATCCTCCTTGACCATGTTGCATAATAGCCCACTAGCAGTTTCAACTAACTGCTCAAAACTTCCAACGAGGCCATACCAGGTTCGCCATTGCTCTACAGCCATGCGACCTGTGCCAGCCTTTAGACATCATACTCCTTAGGAATGACGCCTACCCTCCTGGCTGAGTTATGAGCATACATCAGTCTGCTACACTGTTGTTTGCTCCATTCAATCACCTTGGTTTCATTTAAGGTTCGATTGCCTCCTAAACCACCAAAACTGCTATTATTCGGTGGTGGGGGTGGTGGTTTATTGTAGCTCCACTGTGACTGGTTAGAACCAGTGTTTCCTCCACCACCAACGTTGGGGGTAGTACCCGAGGTACCACTCGCACCCTGACTGCTCGTATTGGCATTTCCATTCTGACCACTAGCATTCGGCATGCTACCTGCTTGGCTCTGCTGGCCACCGCCCTGCGCATTCTGTGAATTGCCCGGGTTGCCAGCATCCAATCCGACGTTATCTGTCTGATCCACAGTTATGTGGAATCCACCTGTTTTGGCACTCGTGTCGGAACAGTCTCTTTGGACGAAGTCTGGGTCCAGATTATGGACAATCCGGACTTCACTAATGCGAACTCTGTTAGTCTGACCATTTTGACCTTGGGTCCTGACATAGACTCATTCTTGGTCAACATTCCAAGATGCAAATGTTTACAAACGGATTGTATGCACCTGTCGGCTGTTTTGGTGTTGAACAGGTGACAAAGTCACCCTGTTATCAAAGGTAAGGTCTGGACTAGGGTCCGAGCTTGTTGGAGGGGGATTGGTCTTTTCCTTATCCTGCAAGTAGCTTTCCATAGCAGACTTGTTTAGAGTTAGAGTCGCCACGTCGGTGACTCACCCGCCACGCCAGACAACACCTTGATATAGTACATACTAGAATACCTCTACACTTGTGATATATTTGTGATAAATGTACATGTATGGTATATCCTTGTGATATATTTGTGATACATGTACATATATGGTATATACTTGTGATATATTTGTGATACATGCACATGTATGGTATATATTTGTGATATATTTGTGATACATGTACATGTATGGTATATTCACTGCCGTTTGCATTTTAATGGACATCTTTATGGTACAGTATCACAAAGAAGCACCAAAGAAACACCAATCTGTCCTACGCGGAAAGGGTCCTGGAAAGGGTGCGGTTCTGTCGTATATCCTGCACTCGCTGATCCTCACCCAATAAGAGACCTGTTATAAGCCAGGGTTCCACTATGCAGCACGGGGCGGCAGTGTTACTAGGCTGGAAACCTACCCCTGAATTCTGCTCCCGCTTCTCTCCCACAACATTTGTAGTTATACAGACCGCAGATGCCCAGCGTACAGCGTTACATGTGAAACAGCAAACTCCATTATTCTAAGCGACACAGGTGCGTCAATGGCGCGATATTGACGCGAAACTGCCGCGACATTCACAAGAAACTTTTGAGAGTTGAGGTGACCAGCAGAAAGGATACCGCAATACAAGGAAAACCTGTGCTGCCCCGGGGGGCACTTGAATTTCTTCTGACGGGGGTATGCGGCTGGGCCTCTGACAACCCTTAAGCCAACCGCAGACGGTCCCGACTGGGAGGATCAGGGACGTCTGCACGGAAGTTCGATCGGGTCTGACAATATCAAACATGTTTGATGTCCTCGATCGGAGCGGGACCCCTCTCCCAAACTACCGATCGAATCTGGCCCGTCTGCGGTCGCCTTTACCCTTGGTGAGAGGAATTTTGGCCAAAAGGTGAGCCTTGGTGAGAGGGATTTTGGTAAAAAATGTGCATGGTCAAGTTTTTTTATCTTAAAACTTACCCTTGATGTGAGGAATTTTTATCAAAACTGACCATATTTAGCAGGGATTTTTATGAAAATTCTGAAAACTGGCACTTATTTCGACACGCGAAGTCAAAATATGGGAAAAGTGACCCTTGGTGAGGCCAAAAAAAATAAATTGTATGTTTCCGGTAACATAGCCAAAAAAGTTGAGGTAGGTAGGTCGGATTTTTTTTTTTTTTTAATTTTTTTTTTTTTACCTCAGACCTTATCAAGGTATACATTTGTATTGAAATGAGGATATCATAAGTAAGTTTTTTTCCTGTTATCATGGGAAATAAAGGATTTCTTCAGAATTACCATAACAAACAGTAAACAAGGGCATATATCTTTGATCACTTATTAAACTGATAAAAAGATTCAAAATTAATCAAAGAAATGTGAAAAAATGCTAAAAGATTTAACAAAAATTAACCAAAAAATCTGAGGCCGGCCCTGTTTGGCTGAGGTAGGTCGGGTGACCGGAAACAAACCTCTTTTTTTTTTGGCCTGAGAGGGGTTTTGGCTAAAAGTGACCCTTGGTGAGAGGAATTTTGACAAAAACTAGACCCTTGGTGAGAGGGATTTTGGCCAAAAAGTGGCCTTGCCAGCGGCACACCCGTGTCAGTGACATATAGTGAGTGCCTCCCCCCCCCCCCCCCGCCCCCGGGTGTGCCGCCGGTAACGCTAACGCCCCATGCCGCCTAGTGGAGCTTGGGCTGAAGGGGGACCTCTGTGAACCACTTGGGGGTTATAGACGTCTCTCCCCTGGTCTCCTCAGAGCTCCACCCCCCCCCCCCCCGCCCCTTCCCATCACAGTGCCATCAGGCGCAGATGGAGTATGGGGACGGAGGGCGTGGCCCAGCCACTCAACAAAAACCTACACCAGCTACTGCCCCAGGCTGAAACCGACCACGGCCCTATCTGTGGAATGGCGGGAAACAAGAAGCCTCTTGAGTGCGAATGTCTTCTGCTGACAAGGAATGCAGGTGGCTCCTCTTTCGCTCATGCGCACTTAGTGGCAGGGATGAACTGCTTCCGGTCATTGAGTTTATTATCTTTGGCCTCATACATTACCCTGAATTCTACTTGGTATCAGTTACAGGAAGGCCGAGTGACGGAGCAATTGGCCACGCCAAAGAATGGTAATTAGAGGCAACGCAATAGGTGTGAGAGATGCGGCGGTTGGCACATGTGATTTTGGTACTACACTCTGTGTTAATCAATAAATGTTTGCTGGGGTACATTAATCCGATCTAATACAATATCTGCACATAGGAAACCAGAAGCCGCCAGGCTGCAGGCGAAGACCCGCCTACTTGGACTATTAAGGGTCATGTCCACCCCCCCCCCCCGTGCAAACAGGAGGGCTATCTAAAAAAAAAAAAAAAAAAAAAAAAAAAAAGAATGAAAGAAAGAAAACGATAGTAAACGCATGGGTTTTAGAAAATGATGGACATTTGTGCATTACCCATTATTGCGTACTAACCATAATAATTTTACAAATCGCTTTATGACTTAATCTTACTCTCGAATCACCACATTGCAGTTATGCCCCCCTCCCTCCACCTCCACTTCAAAAAAACTGTACGATATGTGGCATACCCCCGGGGCATACCGTCAGGTATAGAAGACAACAATAATATGCGCAGGAAACGAGGAATTATTCCTACCTCCCTTCAGTCTGAGGAGAAACTATGACACAAAGACTTTTCTCCAGCAAAACAGCTTGTGGACAACACAACCAATGAATATCATACCCGATACCATAGGACCATATCATACTTACTGCATAACTCTGCCCCCATGAGGCTTTGTCCACATAAGGGAGTGATCATTTTTTAACAACAGGGGGGGGGGGCTGGTGGGTTTGAGGGGGGGCTCAGAATTTTTTCAACCCCTTGACTGGGGATCCAGAATTTTTTCAATACCTCTGATGGGGGGGGTCAAAATAATTTCACCTGTTTTCAATGGAAAACCCCGCGCGTTACTATAGGCTAAAAGGGGACGTTCGCGCGATTTTTGTCCCTTATGGGGGGGTCGAAAAATTTTTACCCCCTCAAGGGGGGTTGAACTTTTTTTCGCGCATCCACGCGCAAGCCCACCAGCCCCCCTGTTGTTAAAAAATGATCACTCCCTAATACCATGGTGGGGATTTGTCCACATAATACCATGGTGAGGATTTGTCCACATAATATCATGGTGAGGATTTGTCCACATAATATCATGGTGAGGATTTGTCCACATAATACCATGGTGAGGATTTGTTCACAAAAATAATACCATGGTGAGGATTTGTCCACATATTCCCATGGTGAGGATTTGTCCACATAATGCCATGGTGAGGACTTGTCCACATAATACCATATGAGGTTTAGTCCACATAATAATATGGTGAGGACTTGTCCGCATAATACCACGGTGAGGAATTGTCCACATAACACCATGATGATGATTTGTCCACATAATACATTGTACCATGGTGAGGCTTTGTCCACATAATACCATGATGCTTGTCAGTTCCCGGGAGTTGCCCATTGAATGACACCTCTCATATAGAGTGAGACGTTTCTTTTTCAAATTTCTGTTTGCAAGAATACCATCAACTATCCGTCATTTCAGAATTTCACTTTGCCATTCCACCTAGCTCACAATTCAAAGACTCACAAAAAACAAAAACAAAAAAACAACAACACGGAATGCGTCTGTGCATGTTTGCCCTAATGCAACCCTTCAAACCTCTTTGAGCTCCACTTCTTTTTTTAATGGTATCATACTATGCCGACTCGGCGCGGTTCAACCACTCCTTGTTTTCTTCACCCTCATTTCTAGACAAGTGCCAGAAAGTCCACATGTTTCGATTTTCCTCACTTTAGTATCTACTTCAACACAGTACACTCTCAACCTTAACCATGCATTGAAAAAAGCCCGGACCTAAAATGTGTATGCCTCTGTTCATTGCAGATTGTTTGTTGGTGAATTGAATAACTTATATTATAAGGTTCAAGCAGGAATATGCCAATTATCTAAAGTACACGTATCACCGGTAGGTACACAGAGTGCAGGCCAGGTTTTAAAAGCACATGGACCATGTGTGTGTTATGTGTGACGTGCTGAGACATATCAGAGACGCCCGTGATGTGTCAGTGGCACCAGGGGGCGCCTGTTGACAGGGGTCGAGATGCCACTTACCCGCTGGCACCCCACATAGTGCGCATGTCACAAGGATTTTCTGGCTCTGGGGGGGGGGGAGAGTGTAAAGGCTAGTACATATATAGTATGCCAGAGGGCGCATGTGGTGTAGCACAGTTACCTGTGTCACCTGTAAGGGGCAAAGGCTAAGACAGAGAAATCTGAGCAACCAGCTGCGTGGCACTAAGTCCTGTGCCATAGGCAATGTAGGGTGTTATGTAACAGCCTGCGTCCTCTGACTATACTACTACCGTACATAGAGTCCTACACTCACCCCGCCTTGATGCTCCTCATGGCGCATGTCACTGTTATGAACAAAAACTATTACTAGTATGTTAGGAAAATGAAAAGAGGAAAGAAATCCATACACTACAAACTTGTTCCGTTGGATACTACGGAATCTTTGTAAGATTCAACTGTGGTTTACAGTAAGTGTCTTTAGCCCGTCTACATATGAAATGTGTTAAGGTCACAATTTCTTTTTATTTTGGGCTATGGGCCTGCATGCCGCCTTAGAAAAAGTAAAAAAACAATAACCAAAATAGAAATGAAAATTCGAAAAACAGAACTTTTTATTTCCTCCTTTTTAAACATTTTGGCGAATTTTAAAGATTTTCCCCCATAATTTTCAACAATTTTCCATTTTTTCTTTTTCATATTTTTCAGGGATTTTCATCCGTATTTCTAGGGGTTTTGCCATGAAATCTACGAATATGGCATGGCCACCCATACTTTTCTAAAAAAAAAAAAATGATATTCGTTTTTTGCCCTATATCCCAGGGAAGGGAAGACAGAGTCATGATAAAGAAAAGGGATGTACATATAAAACTATTAGACAGCAGCCCCTTTCCCTCACCGTAATAAGGTTAAGGTTTCTAGGAAAGTTTGAACGTGATGATGATAACATGATAAAGTGTCCTGATGACTTCTGAGAATGACTTCATAACCTTAGTTGTAGTAGAAATATATGAGAACTTATTTCGGTGCTGGGAAGTCCAGAAGGTTGACATTTTGATGAAAATATTCATAGGAAAGAAATTGCAGCCGTTCAGGATACTTTTGCTCCAAAAACCAATACTTGGACTACGTAAATAATGTGTGTAACGTGAAGAAGCTGTGGGCAGCTGATACACTCCCCAGAGAGCACCCTTGAGTTGAATCACTGTTGATTTGACGTTCTGTGCCATTCGGGTAAGAACAACAGCCTCCTAGCGAGGATTTACAGTCAAGAGTCTTCCTGAAAAGAGAAGAATTATTTAGATAATTAAAGAACAATTTATAAAGAAAGGAAAGTTATGGTCCAATGGAATTTGGGTGCAGTGGATCTTTCAGTGTAGCATTTTCACTTTGGCCGTTATAGATAACTGAAATAGTTTTAATGAGTAGTATAGTATGTATCGGAACGGGACTATAGCTAATCTAAGGATATTACTCACTGGGGATGCAGCCAATCAGAGGCCTCCCTTTTGGCGGGAAATTCAAATGTGGGGTCACATGACCTAGACCCCCGTGGTGTGGTGCCAAAATGGACCAATCAAAACCCTCCCTTTTGGCGGGAAATTCAAAATGGTCACGTGACCCAAACCCCCTGTGGTGTGCCGACAAAATAGCGCCCTCTGCTTGGCTGGCAGTTTAGGTCATGTGACCTCTATTATGCAAATAAGATCACATGACCCTAATTTGAATGGACCAATCAGAGGTTGTCATTTTGGTGAAAAAAAACAATTTCGTGACATGACTCTATTTTTTAAATTTTTTGCCAAAATGGAGACCTCTGATTGGTTGGCTGTCCACACGTCATACCATCAGCTGTATGCAAGCAAGTAGTTACGTGACCTTATTAGCATAAAGAGATGTGGTTTATTATGTAGATGAGGGTGTGACTATAGTGAGATATTTTTTATATAAACAAAAAAAGGCAAGCTGAAAGCTTGCCAAGAAAAAAAAAAGTGGGAAATATTTGGGGGGCCCTTGGGGTGGGGGGGGCCTTTTAGGGGGGCACTTTTTTTTGGAAACCCGCCCCTTGGGTAGGGGCGGGTTTACTAAAAATAAAAACTTAACAAACAAATTTATCTTATTTTTTTATCTTTGATAAATAATATTTACACTTCATTATTTACAAGTTGCTAAATACAAGTTCACACTCTCTACATAACATAGTCGAATATCGGAGAGGAACATGACAGAACCCACACATTGAGGTGTACACATTCAACTTTTGTTTGTCATAATTCAGACTGTATATGGTGTAATCTTGGTGTACAACTTTGGAGCAAGTACCCTCTTGAAATGAAGGATAGGTGTAAGCCATATTTCCCATACATCTCATCGATATTACAAGTGAAATCCACTGAAGAACTATACCAAGTACTCCATTCAGTTTGTCTGGACGTGATACTTCTCAGTTGAGCGGCTGGTCCACCGGGGTAAGGAACTTTGCTACACAACATTCGGTCAACATACTTTTGACAAAAAGAGTCGAATGTTCCCTTTGAGCAATGACACATCTTTCTCAAGAAGTCTGAGATTTCTTCCAAAAAAGAAAGCAACGTGTTGATCGATTCTATCGTATATCGCCTTTTGACTAAAGCACATGTGTTCTCGTTATGGAATTGATATACTCCTATAGCTCTATCTGTGGTGGTACCAACCACTCTTTGAAATACATCTTTGAAACACTCACTCAATGAATCAAATACAGCATTAGAAACAAACACTTTATGAACACCTTGGTTTAACAACCAGGCCTTAAAGAACAACACATCTGATGCATCTATTATTTCCCAAGTGAAAATGGGATCACAAGTACACAGTCTTGCTTTTTTTTAACACTGAGGTAAGTCGGTGGACGTAGTAGATGAAATTAATACAACAAAGGATATTATCTCACCTGCTTATCTATATCTACATTTTATTTTTTTGTTTTTCCCTTTACAGTTATTTAAAAAAGAAATTTATTATATTTTTTTTTATTCTCATAACTCTAAAGGACTCGTCGTCACTCCATCAGAATGTATGCAACGCTTCACATATAAGTAACTCAGTCCCTTTTTCTCTATCATGTAAGTGTGCATTTTGTTTACTATTACTTTAAAATTCGTATTAACAGTGTAGGGGCCGGCATCATTGTATATATACTAGTGCGGATCATCCGAGAGATGTGCTCGTGTGGTGCTCGTCCCTTCTATGCCAACCAGGTCTCGCTTCGCGATACCCGTTTGGTACAAGAGGGGGCAGCACCACACCTCGCATCCAGCTCCTACTAAGTAACCGGACAATCGGCAGAAGGGGACTGGACCTAGTCCAGTCCAGATGTATATCTTTCCTTCTCTGAATAAAGTCCATCCGAACCGATGGGAAGCTAAGGGCTTTGCCCAACCCGAACCTTACGTGTTGTGTGCTACTTGTAGTGTTTAAGCAAGCCTAAGAGCCACCCAATCTAACACATAGAACGAACCGTTACACTGGTGCCGTGACCAGTTGGTTCGGCGGTGGAGCGCAGCCGAAAGCCGCGGTATACGAAATGCGAGTTCCTCAAGCCAAGGGCTTGAAGAATTTGAAGAAGAGGATAATAGCCTCTCAGCATTTGTTGCTAGACTGGAAGCCAGGTCAACAGTATCTGTATGACACAGCTGGTGTACAGAGAGCATTCTATACACCCAGTATAACGACCGATCCCACCACTATAGGATATGGGGTCGTAAAACTGTACCCGAGTACCCCTAGCCATACGGCCTCGGATACCTCTCTGTTGAATGGATTGATTAAACCCGCTCGGTTGGACTTGAGCGATTGGTTTCAAGTAATAACTAGTAGGCATGGATTAGAAGCCGGCATCTCAGGGGGCGCCACTAGCACTTTAAAGACTCCAAAGGCTCAAAGTCCTATTCGAAGGACAGGAACGCCAAGTGAGCAGGGGGTACAAAATGTTACCCGAATAAGGCAGGACATACATTTATTGACATCATCGGGTCACAATAGTGATCGAGACGATGGAGGGGATGCTAAACACCATAGTGTAGAGGCAGACAATGTCCCCATTGGGTCTGCCCCATCCAAACGGGATACCAACCAGAATACATTACCGAGATACACGGAAATGTATACGCTGGGGTTATCGTTAGATGAAGCCTTATCAGATTCAGTATTCAATCCGGGAGGAAGCCGCAAATCCAGACACAGTCGTCGGATGGGCCCCGGGTATGAGTCGATCTTGGCTTATTCAAAAGCCAGAGACCAGGTAGAACAACAAGCTAAGAAGCAACATGAAGCATTCATGGCTGCACAAAAGAAGATTGAGGATGAGACCCGAGAACGAATCAATAAACTTCATTCTATAGAGCAAGAGGCGATTCTGAGAGAATCTGACCTTAAGTTTCGACTTTCCTCTCTAGCCCATAGGGTGGAGTTGAAAACAACAGAGGAAAGAGGAAGGGAAAGTAAGTTGGCCTAACTCGAAAAGGAGGAAGCCAATAGGCGGAGAGCTATTAACAAAGCTAGATCCGAGGAAGTTGCTAAAGCTCGGGATGTGAATAGGCTACAGTCCGAGTTAAGTGCAATGGAAGAGAAGTTGAAAAGACTTCAATTACGCAAAGCCGAATATTCTAAATATCCCATTGTATCCTCCAGTATTTAAGGCGAGGATCGAACGCCTTTCCCACATAGACGAGGAGGCCGGAATCGTCTACACGAACTGGGGGACCTACATCCCAATGCACCCTTCTATGTTTGGATGTGGCACGCAGGTCGAGGTGCCTGGACAGCCGGGAGAAATACCCGATGATTTCAAAGCACTGGTCATCGACTCATGCTCTGATGAGCTGGCAGAAAGCATGCCAGTATCATGGCTTTGGAACTACAAGCGTCTTGCCGGAGTATTGATGTTAGACGAGGAGCTAGCATGGGCTGTGTTAGTATCCGAAGGGATTACCCTACAACACAATCCATTACATGTGTCCCGGCACCGTCAACATGGACGGTGACAGTGATGATGAGGAATGGATGAAGTCCGGCCCTAATGATATACCAGTAGGAAAATTCTATCTGATTTGGATTGATCAGTTGAAATCCAAATTAGGTCTGGTATATAACTGCGAGGCAAGAACTAAGGTTCAGTAGGCTATGACCCAATGGGGACCCAGCGGCAACCGCCGCAAGTGCCCATTCGAGTCATGTCAGCTCTCACTCACTGGAGAGAAGGTATTCGGTACTAAGCCTCGGTTCGCCAGGCATATTGTGGAGCACCACATGCACCATAAGCCTTTGCTGAGGTGTATCCCTGGTGATCAACCCAGCAAGTTGTACGATGGCACTTTCATGACCAACAGGCGCAGAGACATAGCCTTGCATTTGCAAAAAGCCCATGGAACTGGCCTGGAAAAGACACAAAAGTGTGCAAACAGGTGCTTTAACGAGCTCCTAGCAAACTGGGCTGAACTCCCAGCAAACCAGGTGAGAAACCTCGCATTCGAACCCGAGTTCTGCGCCTGGAAGAGTGGGAACATTATAACCTACTTTGCTGTGAACCCCTCCGGTTCAAAGTTTCATCTTCCAACCGAAGGGCATATGAAGCTGAAGAAGTGGCGAGGTGATGACAAGAGGGAGAAGGACAAGCAGGCTTGAAGGAACAGCTGGGGCGCAAACCTCAGTTACACCCCAGAAGCGAACCCGTGCAGACCGATCCGTGAGCTCTTCCGGTGCCAAGGATCAGTCCAGACCAGCCAACCCAGCTGATCGTCGCCAGTCCGGACAGCAGGTCTTGGCACTGGATATGCCTGGCTACCAGACCTCTCGGGTGGTTAGCCAGACAGTACCACCACCGCCACCACCCGGCTTTACTGCTGGAGCTCAGCGCCCTCCGGGTGTTGACACTAGAAGCCAGGAGGACTGGACCACCTTCATGGGCCACCCCACCCGACACGGTGCATGGCGGACTTCGCGCCGCGGTTACTTTGTCTGTGAAACCGACGAAGGGTTGTCTAGGAAAGTATTCTATGAATATCTGCACTTCAGTGAATATTAAACCATGATCCAAATACCAAAGGTGTTCCCAAGAGGATCTTTTTCCGTAGTAACTACCTATCAAGGATCTCTGAGGAGCATTCATCAGGTTTTCATTGTTCGGGAAGTCTTTCATGTGAGTTTCTATGTCGGATTTTGAAATGGTCACGTTCTTGAAAACAGGAGTCATTTCTTCGAAGTATTCACGTAGGTGAGGAGGAGTAGTAATGTCCACCTGAATCAAACCGAACATTTTCCACAGAGGATATGATGTCACTCTCTGTCATGGGATTTTGAACCGCTTTCAAGTCGTCGACCTTCCAGTGTTGTTCGGATACCATAACCTGCGGATCCTGGCATTTCATCTTTCTCCATTCACACTCCCGTATGATGATCAACTTGTGACCTAGAGCTTTTAAGTAAGCGGTTACTCTAGCTGTTCTGTCACGTTTCTCGTCCCTGTCTGAAGCACACAGATATCTGCGCAGCCGTATGCACTTGTGAGCGTGGAACCAACACCCGTGAAATTGGAAAACGGTATTAGAGGACGGGTGAAAATCGTCTACGCGAATTTTTCGGCAACCTAGAGATACCTCCCCTCCGTTGAAAGCGTAGCGAAGTTTCACGTTGTGGGCGTGCTCCACGTAGCGTAACAACTCTAAAGCGGTCTTAGAGTGTCTTTGCCTAATTTTCGGTTTGAACTCAGTCTCGAGTCATCTCACCAGGTAATAACCTGTGCAGTGTGCTTCGCTCATGCAGCGCAAGTACAGAGAGTTAGCATCTACACCTAGGATGTGTTCGCCGTACTTTTGTTCCCTTATCAGCGTGGCACCCTTCTCGTGAAATCTATGGAAGATTATGGAAGGACCCCCGACCAGATTTTCTTTTATCAGAGAGTGAAGTTTGGAGTCAAACTGGTGGAAGGTCACGAACAGGGTCTCTGTGGTTTGAAAAAGGAAATGTAAAGTCAAACCCGAAGGGAGATTCCGTCTTTGAACATGTCAATGTTGCGGTCCCTGAAAAATTTAGCGTGATTATTCAGTGCCTCTATGAAGAGTTTCACATCTTTGTTGTTATAGTAGCTCAAGTAATCTCTGAAAGTTTGCATGTTTTGTTCAGACCAAACTTTTTCACATTCGGCGTAGTCAGATTCAGACATCTTGGTGCCAGTCAGTTTGCTGTCAAATGCAGATCTTGGTGGTAGTGTTCTGTTTTCCAGTTTCCTGGTAGATGTCATCCATTCATAAGGAAAGTGACCTTTGTGCTGATTTTTTTTTGCGAAAGCTAGTAGATAATTCGCGTAGTTATAACCAGGTGCCAAATAGTTTACTATGTCCAAGAAAACAGTGTGCCGAGTGTAAATCGCCAAGTATTGGTTACTTCTCTTTATGATGCTGAATTCTTCATTCTCTCGGTCTTTGGAGGAGAAGAACGAGTGAAGCTGTACTTTGATCAGATTTAAGTCATAACGCCCCGAGTTGAAACCTACAACCGGAACTTGGCGGAGATATCTCAAAAGTCTCTTCTTCAGGTCAACTGAAGGGTGTCTTATCAGAGTTTCATTGAAGTCGATGTCGGGAGGACTGAACGCCTCCTCTAGGTGGAGAGCTTCAGCTATCCTCTCATCTAACTTTGCTAAAGTCAGCCGGTAAAGTTCTAGCACTGCTTCCCAGATGACCTTGGCGGTGTCGTTTATGTAATTCAAAGCCCTATCCAACAAGGGGTCTGAATCTGTGTCGGATTGTCTCACAAAGCAGACCGGACCTTGGCGTCCTGGAAAGTCGGATGCGACGCTAGCCGACAAAGGGACGTGTTCCCACAGGACTGACACGTGGTCGGTCAACGGTTCTTTGAACGGTCTGAAGAGGCTTTGAAATCGAAGGTGATTTTGTAAGGGTACAATTTTGAATTTTCGTCTGCCAGTGCTTCGAAAACCGTTTTCGAATTTTGGTAGATTCCACCTATGTATTTCAAGGCGACTTCTCTGCAAGGGGAAAGTTGGTTCCTGTGTCGTTTCAGTAAGAACTTAGTCGTGAACGCCGACTTACACTCGGGACATTCGTAGATGCCAGCGTATTCATTGAAATCCGTAACGAGGGACACGTGCAAACCATGTGACGCGGATAGGTTTAGGTTAACTTTACCTCGGGTGGCCGATGTTTTGGAAGGTGGACTGATCAGGGTAACTTGGTTTTTCAGGTTCTGAAGCATGTTTGCCGGTCTTGTATAACTGAAAGGATATGCAGCGAAAGACGCATAACTTGTCCCTGTTGGGAAAATCTAACACACCTCCTCTCTTTTTAAGTCGACCCGAATGGGTAACCCTGCCCCCTATGGGGAATTCTCTGGGTCCCATGTAAACACAAACGTTCAAATTGGTGGAAAAAAGAACTTTCCACTTGGTGTCAGATTCGCAAAGTTTCTGTACTTCTTCGGAAGTGACAGTGTTTTCCATGAGTGAGAGAAACTCTTCCAAGGTTTCTGAATTAGTTATGGGGAGGGATTGTAAAAGAGTTGTTTTGGGAGGCGTGAAAGTAGCGCAGTTTGTTTCTGTTTTCTCTGTGTTGTAAAATTAACCCTACTGACAAACCCACTTTGTATCTGAATCTTTGCATGATGTGAATCTAACGCATAGTATCTACAGCGGTTTAGAGCTACCTTTCCGCCTTTACTTAGCCAACAAATGAGATAAGGTAAGGCTTCTTCCTTAGTCCAACCGCTACAGTTGACTTCATCCACGAATGCCTGGTACCGGTCCTTCCAACGTTCATTCGGATCATAAGGAGGAGGTATTCTAGCACTCCTTCTTGCTGGATTAGCACAGCCTCGAAGCCTGTCGGCCTCTCGCATGCTCCAATCCATAATTTCCATGCCATCGGCACCTTTCCGGTAGCAGTCAATACCTAAATTTTGGATGCATTGACTCCTATCGAAAATACTCTGCATTGCAGCAGGCATGGAGGCCCTACGATTAGGCTTCCTATCATCCCCTCCGGATCCGGACCCGGATCCTCCTGGCAGTCCATTCAGGGGTCCATTTCCACCTGGTACTGAAGATCCGCCTGCATATCCTCCAGATCTGCCATTATAACCAGCCGAACCGTAGTTATACGATTGGTTCCCGGTATACCTAGGACGATAACCATTTTGGTTCTGTCCTTGGTTATATCCATTTCCTGAATACCATGTTCCCGATCCGGAACCTCCATACTGTGGTCTCAGACGATAGCCATTTTGACTATTTCCGATATTATTTTGTCCGGAGTTTCCGGGTGGGCCCTGGCCGCCGGATACTGCTTGGGGATATACGTATGTGATATCACATTCCCTCCTGATCCTGCCATCCCTACTTGTGACAATGGTATAGGATGAGGCACTGTTCCAGATGGAGACGGTGCAGGATGCCTATTAGGTGTCTGCACACGGACATTAGCTGGACCTGGGACCGGATACCTAGGTCCGGGGTGTTATGTCCCGGATTCGAAAAATAAGAGGGCGGTGTTAGCAAAGCTCTTACCAGTGCCACTGCCTGGGGCGTAGGCGGTGGAACTATGTTCCTTATAGGAACATTTGCTTGCGGTGGTCTCATTTTACCACTTAGATCGGGTATAGGTGGTGCCCGCCCCACGTGTGGATCTTTCCTCGGATCAGCAGGTGGAGTCGAATTATCAGCAAGTGGCTTAGTAGCATTGACTGAATCAGTTGATCCATTAGAGTTCACTCCCCCGGAATCAATACCATCCGGTTTCGAATACACTCCAGAACTAACATTTTTGTTCGCTCCATCTTTAACAAAAGGGTTAAATCTGGTGGGTTGCGTCTGTTGCTGACCGGAAGATGTAGAGACTATCTGATCTGATGGTATTGTTACTATTCCATCATCATTATTCAGCATGCTCGAAACGATACTCGGATCTATATTTGCTACAGATTTTTATATTGCTTCAACATACTTGTCTAAGGCCAATGCAGTTTCCTGCAATTCCTGTATTTCATGTATCATACCTTCCTTATCTTGTTCTAGTTGTTGATTATAAATATGTTATTATTCCCAACCGAACCGATTCATTATCCTGAGCTTGCTTATTACATTTTTCTTTCAAGTCTTCTAGCTCAGTACGATAATGTATTACTTCAGCTTCTCTATTTACTTTTTCTCGACAGAGCTGATCATTTGTATCTACATATTCTTGTATAAGATTATGTTTCGAATCATATTCCTTTTGGAATGATTCCCGCATTTCATGCAGTCTGTCTCTTTCGGTCTGAAGGTCAGTCATATAGCTTTTTTTCTTCTGATGGAATTCTTTCTTCATTTCAAGATCGTATTCGAGTTGTTCCTTTTCTGGAGCAACTTCATCTTTTGCTTTAAAACATTCAAAAGCAACGTAAGTGTCATTCATCAGAAAGACATCCGGTTGTTTTAATTCCTCACCTTCGGGTATGCTGTATGTTGCATCACCTATGGCACTGTAATCCAAGATTGGCAAACTTGATCGTGGAACATCTTATGGTAGTTCACCAAATGTTACTCTCTTTGTAGGCATTGGAGCTTGATGTTCCGGGTTGGTGCTTCCACCAGCTTCGAACATCGAATTGCATAACTCTCCAGCGAGAGAGTTATTTTCTATCCGCCTCTGTATAGATTGTTCCTTTCTAACAGAGTCTGGTATATTCTCCTCACTATCTATTTGATAATGAGGATCGGATTGTCGCCAGGCTGAATATCTGTCATCCTGGGGGTTCGAATGGGCATGTACCTCCAGGGTACCATTCTCATTGTCTTGGACAGACACCTGACCATCAGGGTTAAACTGAGTTAAGTCATTTAACCCATGTATATTCCATTCGGACGTTGTAGTCCGGGCTATACACACCAGAATAACTTGGTCACGGCACCAATGTAATGGTTGGTCTTTCTAACCAGAGAGGTTCGAGTCTTGTAATTCGAAAGGATAGACAAAGACAGTATTCCGAGTGTATGCCAACAGTTTTATTTTATTTTACACCTTCCGGTTACCCTTGCGAGTATATGATTAGGATAATATGATATCTACATGTATTATGTACGGAGGCCTACATGGCCTCTGACGTGGTAGGTGAGCGCAGAGCCTTTTATATAGATACTCCCGGTTCGTCGCCAGGTGTCCCACGGACCCGGATAGATGCTGCCACCTACCAGGAACCTCAGGAACACCAGGCGACAGGTCTCACCCGCCACGCCAGACGGCACCAGTTAATATTATACCTCTACACTAATAAGGTCACATAACTACTTGCTTGCATACAGCTGATGGTATGACGTGTGGACAGCCAACCAATCAGAGGTCTCCATTTTGGCAAAAAATTAAAAAAATAGTCACGTCACCAAATTTTTCAAATTTCCCACCAAAATGACGACCTCTGATTGGTCCATTCAAATTAGGGTCATGTGACCTTTTTTGCATAACAGAGGTCAGGTAACCTAAACAGCCAGCCAATCAGAGGGCGCCATCTTGGCGGCACACCACAGGGGGTTTGGGTCACGTGACCATTTTGAATTTCCCGCCAAAAGGGAGGGTTCTGATTGGTCCATTTTGGCACCACACCATGGGGGGTCTAGGTCACGTGACCCCACATTTGAATTTCCCGCCAAAAGGGAGGCCTCTGATTGGCTGCATCCCCAGTGAGTAATATCCTTAGATTAGCTATAGTCCTGTTCCAATACATACTATACTACTTTAATGCAAACCTAGGAAAATTTGCTCCGATTTACTCTCCCAAGATACAATTTTGGAATACAGAGGGAACTCGTTCTGAACCCAGGCTACACAAGGTAGATGCACTTGGCACTCCCTGTGTACCCAGGCTACACAAGGTAGATACACCA
Organism: Acholoe squamosa; assembly: GCA_949317995.1. Lineage (NCBI taxonomy): Eukaryota > Metazoa > Annelida > Polychaeta > Phyllodocida > Polynoidae > Acholoe > Acholoe squamosa. The sequence goes on along the minus strand of OX439036.1, from coordinate 52,391,225 downwards.
GGCACACCCTGTGTACCTAGGCTACACAAGGTAGATACACCAGGCACACCCTGTGTACCTAGGCTACACAAGGTAGATACACCAGGCACACCCTGTGTACCTAGGCTACACAAGGTAGATACACCAGGCACACCCTGTGTACCCAGGCTACACAAGGTAGATACACCAGGCACTCCCTGTGTACCCAGGCTACAGAAGGAACTCCCGTATTCTGAATACAAGAGGCACTCCTTCTAAATGAAACGATATAATGATGTAGGCATATAGTATTGTATTCAGTGAGTGTATGAGAAATGTATTTAGTAAGGGTAGGAGGCATGGTTTGAGCATGAGGTAAGCAGCAGACGACTGGGGTAGGATAGGCCCTACACCAAGGTAGGAACTTATATGGTGACGAAGGGGTGTGCATGCGGTGGACACGTGGTGAGTGATTCAGCCAATAACCGAGGAGAGAGAGACCCAGGTAGAGACAAGCAGTACGAGCCGAGCGGCAGTCTGAGGGAAAACGAGACGAGGAGCGGACGGAGATGAGCAGACGGCACTAGGCTGGAGCCTGGTTTCAAACCATTGAGTACGAGTAGAGCAGCTCAGCTAGGACTTATTCCTAGGGCCTGGAGCCACTTTCTCACCACACAGCCACATCTACATGCACACACCTTGCCAGTCACACTGTTCTGCTGCTGACCTTGCCATGGACTATTGAGGATTGTTACCTACCATGACTGTGTGCTAACGGACAATAAAACCCAGTTAACACATCCAGAGCAGTACTCATCTATGGATTAAGAATGGGCTGGCTCACAGTGAGACCCTTTAGTCCAGTTAACCCCAACACAAGTAATACCCCCTAATATACACACCCAACACAACATTACAGCCCAAGGGGTCCCTAGTGTACTTGGAATATAGAAGAGGACTCTGGTTATACAGGGGACCTATGAGGATAGTACAGAAAATTTAGACCATACCACTAATAGTCCAGAATACATTAAGAGTATAAAAGGGATAACCATTAGGCAGGATATCCATTATACAGGATAACCATTATGTATGATAACCATCATGTAGGGCTATCCCATAATGAGGCCCATAGAGTAGTTCATTCCAGTATGAACCAGACCTAGCAAGCCCATGGGGCAGGATATCCATATCTCCATTAGTAGAACCAGTAGCAGCCATGACGGTCACCCAGCTCAGACGCAGGTTGTGCAGCGCCACCTTCTGATATACAATATCATAGCCATGCAGCATCATATGCTGCACTTTATATATTAACTATAATATACAGGCATGCCAAACCTGGAACCATAGACTTCCTATGGTAATACTGGAGTGCACGATGGAGGTCATCATCACGGGACGGAAGGACTTATTTATTATATTGTAAGTTAAGTATGGAATCTCTCACAATGGAAAAACGAGAAGTATTGTTCACTATGAAACATTGATGGTTAAGCCTACGCAATAAAGATATATAAAATTGTATCTAGGGGTTCTTGAGTTATCTCTTCACCAATGTCATCGAGAACTATCATATTAAAAGGATGTCTCGACCCGACAACATTTCCTGCCACCTAGAGAGGTACTTTGGAAGTATGAAATAACATTCAATCAATGTTTTTTATGGAGATCCTGGAGCGTTTATATTAGCTCTTTAGTTTTGTAGTTATCACTGAAAGCTCCTATCGATCTCCATATTCCTGGTCGGTGAGGCTCTAAGGCTGAAATTAAGAGAAATCACTACGGTGCAGTAACTACTATGCAATGACTGTCTCCAGCTGATGTTTCAAAGGTATTGGCAATATGGGTATGCTTGGAGAATGAGAGCAGTCTCGAGGTGTATGAATTTTTTCTCCTGCTGGCAGAAGGAATTGTCATGTCTTTGTGTCCATGGACAGTTTTCTCTTTCTGACAGCAGGAGACAACTGCCCATGGACAGTTTTCTCTTGCTGGGAGGAGACAACCATCCATGGACGGTTATCTCCTACTGACAGCAGGATTTGTCATCTATATGCATGGATCCATGGGTGGTTGCAGGGTGGTTGTCTCATGCTGACAATAGGATTTTTCATATCTGTGGCCAACACATTTGTCACTAAATGTACATGTAGCATTAATATCAGCTATAATATAGCTTAATCCGGTAACTCCTACCACAGATTCTCTTGTATAAGCCACACCAAAGTCTTGAAAAATGAAGCTTTTGTACTGTTCTATAAGGTTAGATACCCCATATAAGCTGCACACAGGCTTTTGGTCCATTATATACCTTTGGCTGGGGTTCTAGTATAAGCTGAAGCTTATAAGAGAGAATTTACAGTAATAGAAAATGCATGAACAGCAAGGCTTAAAATTGTGTTCAGGTAAGGCTACCTAACCTATTTTATTGGCCCTACCCTACTTTTCTATCGCCATTTTGGGGAAAATATCTTTTTGGCACATATTTATAAAATAATTGTTGATTTGTTTTGATCCCACACATCAAATTTGTGTCAAAAAGTACAAAGATTTTTAGTTTACACCAAATAAAAATTAGTTATATGGATTTCCATTCGACGGAAATTGTGCGGGAAGGCACAAATTAATTTTCGTCTGGATTCAACATCGAACTGATAATTTTCATTTGTTTGTTTAAGCAAGCTTCAGTTTCTATCTTGCTCAAATGACCTTTTGCTTTTTATGGGATATTTATAATTCAACATTGAGTGAGGGGTCTGCCATTTCTGCATCTGTCTTCATCCCGCTCTTCATTCATGTTTACCTCAATATGTATAGCAATAGCTGGCACTGTCCACAGACAAAATACTTTTGCATTTTCAAATATATGATGTAGGAAATCCCTAGACCAATTTCTTGATTTGGTGTGGCATCCACCTACCTTAATTTTTTTCACTGACATACAGCCCTGACATGCTTCTTGTTAACCGCTTAAATCAACATTGTTTTGAATACTCGTTCTGAACGTTGATCTTCGCCGTTCATTGTTCATCAAAGAAGTATTAGATATCTGATGTACACACGTTTGATTATACCCATAGTCCACAGGGCCATTGTCGGCCGAACCTAGGGCCGATGATGCATGATCTGCAGACAAAGGGGGTAAAGGATGTCATTTGGACTTTGAAATGTGATAACTGCTTGCAGATGATGATTTTCCGACTAGAAAAATCTGACAAAAAAGGCCGATAATGCAAGGAGAATTAATATCAAATTATTTGATATTTTCAGATGTAAATTACCCGACAATAATTAAGAAACTACCGACAAAACACACCCGACTTTGATTATCTCCCCCCTTTGTCGGCCTCTCTCTGTGGACTATGGCTATTAGGGAAGAGCTAATATGTATTATATGTTGTGCCTGTGTCCAGAGAAGAATTGAATGGATAATATCGTTCAGTAAAGACAATATATATATATATATATATATATATATATATATATATATATATATATATATATATATATATGTGTGTGTGTGTGTGTGTATATATATATATGTATATATATATATATATATATATATATATATATATATATATATATATATATATATATATATATATATACATTTATCTGATTGCCATGTATATATGTGCAAGTTAAAGTACCGTAGCACCCGGCCGCTAGGAGGATATGCGTTGTGTTTCCGTCCCAGGGTTTCCTCCGCATGTCGCCGACAGATCCCTTATTAACCCCAGCACGGCTCCCCCCATACTCACATACTCCCCTCCATACTCACATGGTGAGCAGGTTGGGGAGGAGCCGTGCCTCCATAAGTGTCCACCAGAGGGCTCTCTGCACGACACACCAGGGGGCGCGTGAGGCACACCGGGAGACGCTCAACCCGATCTACTTTTGTGTGTAAAGTCATTTAAAATCAATTACATCTGTAAATGACGCATCACCATGATGATGAGCTTCAGAGACACCGCCATGACCCTTGAAAATGCAGGGCCGTGAAAGATGAGATGTTCATGTGAAAAAAACTAACCAGTTCTAGGCCGTGCCCTCACCCTAGGGCTAATGCAGTTTGAAAACTTAATGAATCATAACACCAAGTGGAGCATTGTGTTACCCACACTCCCACTGCTACAACATACTGTATATTACAGTCCTCTATGTGTGCGTATGTGGATATGCATATGTACATAGGTATTTAAATTAAAACATTGTTTCACATCCAACCACAAACACAAGGCAGGGTAAGACATGAGAAGTCCTATAGAAAGGGCTTAGGGGCCTAACTGTGTGCCCTGATGGTCCCACCATATATTATCAAGGTCATATACTCATGAGGTCTCAACTAGGATTTAAAAAGTCATAGATCTAGTCAGCATCTGTAATGTCATAATGAGTATCGATAAGGTCATAGTCAACATCCATATGGTCTCCAAAAGATTATAATCATTATCCATGCCTGGGTATACATGAGGTCTCGTCATTATCATTAAGATGTGTCTAGACCCCTAAAATCGACAGTGTGACATGACTTTTTCTGAAAATCGACAAAGGACATGGAGCTTCTAGGGACAAGGACATGGGATAAAAAAGTTAGTGACAGGGGACATGGACCTTTCTTAAAATCGACATGTGACATAGAGCTTAGTGACAAGGACAGAGGAAAATACAAATTTAGTGACATTTGACATGGGCTTTTCTTAAAATCGACAAGGGATATGGGGACCCCCCCCCCATCTAGACCCCCATTAATGTTATAATCGTCAACCACATTAAGCATCTACATGTATGAGGTTACGGCTAGCATCCACATAGTACCATATCCAGAAGGCAAATGGTAGAATCCACAAGGACATAGTCAGCATCTATAAAGACATAGTCATCCCCATAAGGACATAGTCAGCATCCATAAGGACATAGTCGGCATCCATAATGACATAGTCAGCATCCATAAGGACATATATTCATCCCCCATAAGGACATAGTCATCCCCCATAGGGACATAGTCAGCATGATCCATAAGGATATAGTCGGCATCCATAAGGACATAGTCAGCATCCATAAGGACATATATTTATCGCCCATAAGGACATAGTCATCCCCCATAGGGAAATAGTCAGCATGATCCATAAGGACATAGTCAGCATCCATAAGGACATAGTCAGCATGATCCATAAGGACATAGTCGGCATCCATAAGGACATAGTCGGCATCCATAAGGACATAGTCAGCATCCATTAAGGACATATATTCATCCCCCATAAGGACATAGTCATCCCCCATAGGGACATAGTCAGCATGATCCATAAGGATATAGTCGGCATCCATAAGGACATAGTCAGCATCCATAAGGACATATATTTATCCCCCATAAGGACATAGTCATCCCACATAGGGACATAGTCAGCATGATCCATAAGGACATAGCCATCACCCATAAGGACATAGTCAGCATGTTCCATAAGGACATAGTCAGCATGATCCATAAGGACATAGTCAACATCCATAAGGACATAGCATCCATAAGGGCATATATTTATCCCCCATAAGGACATAGTCATCCCCCATAGGGACATAGTCAGCATGATCCATAAGGACATAGTCGGCATCCATAAGGACATATATTTATCCCCCATAAGGACATAGTCATCCCCCATAGGGACATAGTCGGCATGATACATAAGGACATAGTCGGCATGATACATAAGGACATAGTCGGCATGATACATTAGGACATAGTCGGCATCCATAAGGGCAAAGTCAGCTTACATATTTGGATAGGCAGGACCTTATTGTGCTATTTATATTCATCCTTCAATGCTAATATTTGTAAAAGCTCCAGTGCGTTTTGATATCTATTGGCCAATAAACATTTTTGAAACTTGAAAATAAGGATATATGCAGTATTAAACAGGACATAGGCAGCATCAGTAAGTGCACGACAGCACCTTTCTAGCATCATTGTCAGCTTCTGGAAACTCACACCACCTTTATGACGTGCGCATTATTTAATGGTGTAGAGGTACACTTTACTAAACCATAGGAGTTGGGTACCGTCTGACGTGGCGGGTGAGTCGAGTCGTCGGACGTTCCTCAGGTTCCGGATAGGTGGCAGCACCGATCCGGGTCTGTGGGGACATCTGACGACGAACACCTGGGTCCGTATATAAAGCCCAGGGCTCAGCCGCTACGTCAGAGGCCCTTCTGGCCTCCACACTATGTAAACCACTGTCTTTTAATATTAGCTGCCTCTTTGATATCATCCGGCAGCCGTGAGTGTGCATTAAGTAATAAACCTAACCGTTGGCATACACTTGGAATACTGTCTTACTCTTTCTTTCCGAACCGTAAGACCCGAACCCCCCAGGTCCGTAAGGCCACAAACCCTTACACTGGTGCCGTGACCAGTTAATTCTGGTGTATAGCCCGGACGTTATAACGTCCGAACGGCTAGTACATGGGTTAGACACCCTTAGGGAAGCTAACCCAGCAGGGCAATCACTTGCCCAAGAGAATGGAAATGGATCGCTAATGCTCCAAGCCCATTCGGACTCACAAGATGCGGAATCAACATCTTGGAGAGATCCCGGACCCCACTATAATGATAGTGAGGAGAATCTGCCAGACTCTGTACGACGTGAACAGTCCATACAGAGACATAGTAACTTAATAGGCCAGCAATCAATTGTTGACGAATTATGTGATTCGATGTTCGAAGTCGGTGGTAGTACTAACCCAGAACATCCGGCACCAATGCGAAAAAGGGTAACATTCGGAGAACTACCTTATAGGTTACCCAGGCCCGAATTACCAATATTAGATTATAGCGCTATAGATGGCGACTTAACCTATGCGGTACCGGAAGGTGAAGAATTAAAACGACCGGATGTCCTGTTGTTGAATGAAACTTATGTAACTTTGAACGAGAATTTAAATACCTTGGTCAAAGCTAAGGATGAAGTATTGCATGAAAAACTTCAGATGGAAGAGGACCTAACTGGCATGCGAAAGGAATTCGAAGCCAGAAGGAGCGAGTACATGAAAGAACTCGAGAATGAAGAACTAAAACTTCAATCTATGAGAGAATCATTCAATAAAGAATATGATAATAGGCACATTCGTATCCAAACATACATAGATACGAACGACCAACTAAACCTTGATAAGACAAAATTCGAATCCGAAATTCGCCATTATCAGGATGAGTTGGATAAATTGAAACTTCAGTGCAGTAAACAAGCTGAAGACAATGAAACCATCCGGGTAGGCATCATAGCTTACAACAAACAACTGGAGGAGGATAGACAGAAACTCACAAATGAGCTTCAGGAATTGCAGGCCACTGCAATAACCCTAGATAAATATGTAGAAGCAGCCCAGTTAACTATAGGTAATATAGACCCAGCTGTGGTATCTACAATGTTGGGAAAGACATCTAAAGATGCAACCCCAATTAGATACAGCCCATTCGTTGATGATGGGGCTGACAAGAATGTGGTATCCGGAATCTATAAGAAACCGGATAATGCTGCAGTAAATGGAACCGCATCTAAACCAGTAATTCCAATGCTGGATACGATAGGTCCGGCACCACCTATACCAGATTTGAGTCACAAAATCAAAGCGACTCACGATGGCGCTACAGGGAATAATAATAATACACCCGTGGCACAACCAAGAGCACCCGGACCAATGAGGCATATGTTGACACCACCTTCATATTTCCCCCAACCCGGCCACAGTACACCAGCAGTACCAAGATTACCGAATCCAACCCTAGGTTCTGGTAATGGTCCTACTGATGGACGTTTTCCGAGACCAAATCCGCCACGAAACAATATTAATGGCGGTACGTATCAACCGAGAACATCGTCCTATGGATATAGAAATAATTATAATCCATCGGGAAGTGGCAATTATCAGAATGGTAATAGCTATAACCAGGGATGGAATCAAAATGATTCTTACCCTAGATACGCTTCTTCTGGAAACACCGGTCACAATTGTGGATGCCCTGGTGGTTCATCTGGAGGCTATAATAATAATGGTCCACCAGGAGGAAACCCTCCAGGCGGCCCAGGAGGATCCGGATTCGGAGGATCAGGATCAGGAGGAGATGGCAGGAAACCTAACAGGAGAACTTCTATGCCTGCAGGGATGCAAACCATCTTTGATAGAAGCCAATGTATACAAAACCTTGGCATTGACTGCTACCGAAAGGGAGCGGACTGCATGGAAGTCATGAACTGGAGCATGCGAGAAGCAGATAGACTACGCGGATGTAATAATCCGGCACGTAGACAGGCACGGATACCCCCTCCATATGATTCTAATGATCCATGGAAGGACAGGTACCAAGCTTTTGTCGATGAAGTCAATTGTAGTGGATGGACAAAAGAAGAAGCTCTGCCATATTTGATTTGTTGGTTAAATAAAGGCGGAAAAGTAGCTCTCAACCAATGGAGAGCAGCTTACGGAATATATGGTACCTATGATCAATTGGTCGAATGTGCCGCATACCTTTTCGGATCAATCGTTAGAGAAGATCCGTGGGTAAGCTTTAAGAAGAGAACACAAAAACCTAAAGAATCACACAAAGTCTTTGGTTTGGAGCTACAAGACTTGCTTTCGAAAGCACGTCCAAATTGGGCTCATGATGATGATTGTTATCTACAAGAATTGTTCATACAATTCTATAGTGGATTGCGAGATCCGGATCATAAGCAAGTGGTGTGGGACTCCTGGAAAGATGACACTTCATTCAGTGATCTGTTCATAGCAATTGATGGACATGACATGAAGAAACGTTTGGTAGGTCTTGGACCTAGTCCAGTAAGAGCAGCTCCTTTCCAATACGGGGGTACACCTGCCCCAGTATACGATACTTCCCAATTAGCTCCGGTTGAATCGAATGAAGTTAATGAGGAAGATGAATATATCTCCGATGAAAACGGAGAATATATTGGTTCAGTCCATGTGGCCGGAAAGTATTACCGACAAAAGCGGTATAGGAAAGTACATTCGAGAGGGAGAGGAGGATCTGTTGCTGGTAAAACCGCTTCCGGATCAACTCAACATGGTAGTGCAGCCTCTACGGCGAACTCAACTGTAGCAGCCACTGTTGCTCCGACTAACATGATGGAAACATTAATAGCCGGATTAACAGAAGCTCTAAGGAGACCAAGAGTTGATAAATCTCAAAGGAGATGTTTCAGATGTCAGAAACTGGGGCATTTTGCTCCCGAATGTATGGCTGAAAAGCCTGTTCCACGTAAACAGGAGAGTGTCTCTGGGATAAGTACAGAGGAAAACTAGAAAGGGATCTCCCGAGGGGCAAAGAAGGGGATCCCAGTGACAAATCTTGCCATAATATCACCATCCGTGACGATAGTTCGCATTTAGTAACAAGATCGCCTAACACCGAGGTGGTTGTAGACACCCGGAAGGTTAGGGAAGCTGATATAACAGGTGCCACGGGCGCACAGGGGAAACCCAATATCAGTAACGAGGCAGGCGGCTATGAATTAGCCAAGGTCTGTGGTGCCCACCTGCCCCCGGGTCATCCTTGTCTTGAATTCTTGAAAAGATGTGGATCGACTCCTGGTGTGAAAAATGATGTTCCGATTGTCACGGACATACCCTCTGTTCTAAACGGAAGGCGGTGGTATGTTTGCCTCACTGTTAACGGAAGATCTGCCGAATTCCTTGTGGATACGGGAGCTAGCCACTCTTGTATATCCAGGGGGTTCTACGATCTTATACCGGATGAACATGAGACTCTCAAATCGGGAGGAAGTGCTCAGACGGCCGACGGCAGTACCTTGCAAACGTATGGTAGAACTTGTGTGAAACTACAGTTGGATGGTATCCATGACTATGTCATGAGCACCACCGTTGCGGATATAGCAGATGAGGGTATACTCGGGTTGGATTTCGCATCCCTGTATGGTGCTGTGTTGGAACCCCAAACAGGAGTGTTGAGTGTGAGATACCCGTATCCCGTGAAAGTTAGATGTGTACTGAGACAAGTGAGCAGTATGGCTAGTGTGGCACACACTGTGCGAATCCCTCCAGGAGTAGCCTGTGATGTGCTTGTAAGAAGTGATCCTGCAATGCGTAATAAGCCTGCAGTGATAGAACCGGATGTAGTTACGTTATCAAGTATCAGATTAAATTCTGTAGACACGATAGTAGCGAATGCATCCTGGTCGGTAGTACCTGTCTCCAATACTGGAAACACTACTATCTACTTGAAAAAGGGACAAGTTTTTGGAAATGTGACCCTTTCGGAAACTGTAACGGATAGTAAGCTAAGCTTACAGAAGGTAACAGGAGATGATGAAATTTCGGAAGACTTACTTAAGTTGTATGAAGAAACTTCATTAGAAGATCCGGAACACCGGAAAGAGTTCTATGATATGCTCTGTCAGTATCATACTGCCTTTGCCAAACCTGGTGAAAAACTAGGTACGACAAATAAGGTATTACATAAAATAGATACTGGAGATGCGGAACCCTTTAAGATACCGTATAGACGGCTACCTTTAGCGAAAAAGAGAGTAGCTGAAGATGAAATAAACAAGATGTTGGAACAGGATGTAATAGTCCCTTCCAATAGTCCATGGAGTAGTCCTGTGTGTATGGTAACAAAAAAAGACGGTACTATCCGTTTCTGCATAGACTACAGGAAGTTGAATGGAATAACGAAAAAGAATTCGTATCCATTACCGAGAATAGATGAAACCATTGACTCCTTAGGGGGAAACAGTTGGTTTTGTACCCTAGACTTGCAATCAGGCTACTGGCAAGTGGGAATGAACCCTTCAGATATGGAGAAAACTGCATTTTCAAGTCATATTGGATTATTCCAATATAATGTAATGCCGTTTGGATTGTGCAATGCACCTGCAACATTTGAAGCAATGATGGAAACAATTCTAAGTGATTTATTGTGGAAAAGATGTCTTGTATATCTAGACGATGTCATTGTCTTCGGAAAAACATTCGAAGAATGTTCTAATAACCTGAAAATGGTACTAGAACGTATTATTTCTAATGGTCTCAAATTGAAACCTAAGAAATGCCACATGTTTAGAAAGTCCATAAATTATTTGGGCCGCATCATCAGTGATGAAGGAATAAAGGCTGATCCGGAAAAAATCGAATCAGTTACGAATTGGAATAGACCTAAAACACCCAAGGAGGTGAGGTCCTTTTTAGGATTCTGTTCCTATTACAGGGAATTTATTCCGAATTATTCTAGAGTCAGTTACCCATTACAAGCAATAGCTAACTGGACTCCAGGAAGTACCAAGGAAAAATTTCCTTGGACACATGAACAGGAAAACGCTTTTCAAAAGCTAAAAGTCCTGTTCACGAGTACTCCCGTATTGCAATATCCGAATGAGACGGATCATTTCATACTGGATACTGATGCTAGTAATGATAGCATTGGTGCAGCTCTCTCGCAAGTCCAAAATGGGAGAGAAGTACCAATTGCCTTTGCTAGCAACACACTGAGCAAGACTCAGCGCAATTACTGCACAACCAAAAGAGAGTTGTTAGCAGTAGTCGTATATACCAAGAAGTTCAAACATTTTCTATGGGGAACGAACTTTACTTTGCGTACGGATCATTCCTCTTTAAGGTGGCTACTGAACTTCCGAGATGCTGAAGGCATGTTAGGCCGATGGCTAGCCCATTTATCCGAATATGGGCTTGAACATCAACAGATTCAGCATAGACCCGGAGTTAAGCATTTAAATGCTGATGCTTTGTCTCGAATACCAATCCGGAAATGTGATAATCCGGATTGTACTGATTGTGGAGCTCATAAGGCAGTGTTAGCAGGGATTCGAAGACCATTCGTACCCCTAGTTGCCAGTATACTGGATTGGTCTATGGATCACATACGACATTTCCAGGAAGCTGACTCGATAACTGCGCAGCTACTGCAATTAGTACCAAAGGGTATACGTCCAGTTAGACCAGAGGTCTCTCTGGAAAATCGAGAAATGAGAAGGTTTCTTGCTCAATGGACCGAGCTTGAAGTCCGGAAAGGCGTGTTATACCGTTGGAAGCCATGTAATAATGGTGATAGAATCATGCAAGTGGTGATACCACATGCCATGAGACATGACATTATGTACTTCTGTCATGGACATCGGACCAGTGGTCATTTCGGAAGGAAACGCTCGCTAGCACGACTTTCCAAGAAATACTATTGGCCTGGCATGACACAGGACTTGCAAAGATGGGTAACCACCTGTCCGGATTGTTGTAAAAACAAACCCGGACCCGGGATGGGCAAACTTCCCCTATCCCAAGAACTTTTCAGAGTTAGATTCGCAAGAATCGGGGTAGATATTATTAGTGGATTTAATACAACCGCTAATGATAATACCTGTATGATGGTAGTGTGCGATTATTATACGAAATACACTAAAGTATTTCCACTACCGGACCACAAAGCAATTACTTGTGCCGAAGCTTTTGTAAAAGGTTGGGTACTAAGCTTCGGTGTACCATTAATGTTACACAGTGACCAAGGCAGAGAGTTCGAATCAAATCTCTGGCAGGGTATGTGCGAATACTTAGCTATTTGCAAGACTAGAACCAATCCGTATAGACCACAAAGCGACGGATTGGTGGAAAGGTTCAATAGAACCCTCATCCAAGTCCTAAAGTCACTCGTTAATGAACATATGGATGACTGGGATGAGCAATGTCATTTTGTGACACATGCTTATAATAGTACGGTACATTCAAGTACAAATTGTTCTCCGAACCTTTTAGTATTCGGAGAGGATTTGATAATGCCTGCTGACCTAGTTTTTGGAGTCGTAGGAATGGACCCTGAACTACCTTGCCATGTAGTTTTTGTGGAATGTTTAAGAGACAGATTTAGAAAAGCATATGAGTCTGTCCGAATTGATTTGGAGAAAAGTGCCAAATGGCAGAAAGTAGGATACGATACCGATCTGAAGCATCGGAAATTCCAATCCGGAGACAGAGTCCTCAGATTACATGAACCGCTTAGACACATAAAATTAGCGTCTAATTGGGACGGTCCCTTTACTATAACACAAATTATCAGTGATTGTACCGTAATTATTAAGTCTGACCTTGGTCGACTCTATAAGTCAAATGTGGCTAGATTAAGGAGATGGTCTGGGAGGGAGACCTCCACAGAAATGTATGGTGAAGGTTCCGGAAAGATCCTGAACCAGAATCGCATAATAGACCAGGTAGAGAACACTACAGTGAAGCGCGGCCGTGGCGGACCCAAGAAGTGTTCCGAATCAGTGACACCCACGCCAACACCGATTAAGCGTGGGGGAGTTAAAAAAGTCTCGGCAGGTGAAGACAAAAAGAAGAGGAAAGGTGTTTCTAAGGCTAAGAAGCACCTAGAGAAAGCTCTTCAGACTGTCAGGTCCGATAAAGAACTATCCGAGAAGGGGAGATACGTTCGCCGCAGCCCCCGAATTGCCCAGAGGACTGCAGTGACCTAACCTGTATACACAACGAGTGTAATGTTTACATTTAGAGGAACGGATGACAACTGACCCTAAAGGCTTATTTGTCGCCCCCGCATGATGTACCAACGGGTAGTGGACGGATAATCCGGTGGATTTGCTTAAGCTTTCCATAATCTCCACTTAAATCCCCAGTCGAGTCATCGGGGTGAGCGATAATTACCTAAAAACAATCAGTTTGTTGATGTACCGCCTGTAGCACGTGCGTTTCCGCATGACGTCACCGTGTCCAGTCTCGGCTGACCTCTCGTGACCTCGCGGACCGCGAGGAAATGACGTCACGAAAGCTGGCCTGACGCCATATTTGTTTTCGGTAACGTTCAAGACGGTCGAGCTCGCTCCCTTCTTGGATTTTACCGGCTAAGCAAACCCCCCGCTGCTCCTCCAGAGTCTGTCTCCTGGTAGACAGACTCCGTTTGTGCCGGCCCCGGCGCCGTAAAAGCCGGAAAAAGGAGTAGTTTACTCCCGTGGGCGATTCCCCAGTCATGGCTGAGGAATCCGTAGCTGCAGCCAAGCTATCCGGTGACCCGGATAAGCTGACTCCGTCCGCAGAAGCTTTTCCGGAAGCTTTGTCGCCTGTTACACAGGAAGAGAGCGAGATGATGGACGTGGAGGAACCCACGGATCGCTCGTTCGAGGAGAAGCTGGCTTCATTCTCACTAAATGAGCCAGAGAAACTACTATCTCCACTCCCGGCCGAGGGATCCGGAGCGACTGCGAGTGCTGAACCCGCAGCGACAGAGTCCGAAACTACCCAAGTTGACGGACAGAAGGATGAGTGGAAGCCAGCAGTGGCGGAGCCTTTTCCAGCTAGCTATGATGGTCGCTACCTGTATGTCCACCCGGAACTGCAGGCACAAGTGACCTACGCGGACGGGACACCAGTCAGGATGGACCCGAAAGTCAGGATAGCTATCGAGGGCGTCATGGCTCCCGAACAGCTGACCAGGATGCCTCCCGAGTGGCTTCGAGACTGGCCGTGGTTCCAACGGGGACTTATGGTGGACGCTGGTTTCCGTGAAACCGTGTACGCAGCTAACCGAGCCTTCGAGCTCGGAGCGTATCCGAAGCCTGACAAGTCCCTGTGGAACGTCAAGGCTACGAACATCAACTGGGTAGGCTGTGTCTGGGATACCGATGGCCAGACCTACCCACGCCCTAGTGCTATCCGGACACCGTGCCGGACCACTAAGGAATTCCGGGAGGCCGCTGCTAACTTCGAGCAGTGGGATGACGGTTACTACATAACCGAACAGGAATTGGTGGATGTCCAGAACAATTCACTAATCGGATTGGACCGAGCTGCAGCCCTTCGGACGGTTATTGTCCGCCGTATGACTGCCGAACAGGAGGCACAGGAAGAGGCTAAGAGGGCCGCGGAAGCACCCGCACCTCCTATCCCCGACCTGAAGCTTGCCACCAGAAGCTCCGCCAGTGCTACATCAGCTACCGGCAGCACTACTACCCCAGTAGAAGCCACGACCTCCAGCACATCCGGAACCCAGGAACCGGAGGAAGACTGGAAGGTCAGTAAGAACCGACGTTCCGCTGCTCGGAAGCTCAAGAATCTCCCGGATTCTGCGAGAGCCGAGCCGAAACCCAGCACCTCAACCACTGGTAGTACTGCCATGGAGGTTGAGTCGTCTGACGAGGAGTCGGTGCACGAATCCTCGGTTGAGTATGATGAGAAGGCCACTCCATCAACTCAAACCGAGGCCGAACGTTGGGCTAACGCCAAATCCGGATTCAAAACCCGGATTCCGACGTGTTTCTCCGACTGTGCGTACGGAGTTAAGAAGGATGGCTCTACCCTCTATGCCTGTCCAGACTCAATCAATAAGAACGATGAGTCGGATGATGAAGATTGGATGCGTCTTTCGGACGAGGACCCCAATCCGAGCAAAGCCTATCGAAAGATGTGGCTTATGCTAAACCACACCGAAGGGTATTACACTTATACCCAGAGGAGGAAGCTGCGTTGGGCTTTAGAGAAGTGGTACGGCGACGATCAAAAGTCCTGTCCCTTCTCTATCTGCCAGGATGCGAGTGATGTCTCGATCCGGACCTGGAGTACTCCAGCCCGGTTCCAAAGGCATCTGGTAGAGGCCCACTTCCACCATCACCCGGTTTACATTTGTGATCCGAGTTATGGTAAGAAGGGCAAGAAGTGTACTACGAAGGTGCAATACAACCGACGTAGTGATCTGGCTAGACACCAGAAGAAATGCCACGCAGAAGGTTTGGACGGGGCACGGAAGCGCATCATGGAGCTTCATCAGGAACTCATGAAGGAGTTTGACAGCCTGAGCGAGGATGCTTGGTCTAAGATCCGACCAGGGGACCAAGTCCTCTGCGAAGTTCCGAAGACCAAGGATTCGAAACTCCGAGCAAAGATAGTCCTGACTCCTGGAAAAGGTAAACTGGACATGCACGAGTCTCTCTGGCAGAAATGCGAGGAATCCGGAAAGGATGCAAAGAGAGCTCGTGAAAGGAGCAGGAGAGACCAGAACCGTGGCGGCAACGGTAATGGTCAGAGCACGACGAAATCGAAAGTCAGAGCAGAGGACCGTTCCAGGTCCCCTCTGGCAAGGCACCCCGCAGAGCAGGCTCAGGGCACTCCGGTGTTCAAGAAGCCCGAACCTGCCGGATACGCTGGAGCCGTATCTAAACCTGGGAAAGTGAGTTCTCGAAACTTTCCGTCCTTAAACCAGGGACCTGGACCTGAGAGCCAGACCTTGGTGGTAGGAAAGGATGGTCGCCTTATGCCAAAGAAGACCACCGCATCTGCTGCCGCCGGATCTGCATCCGCTCCAGCCGCCCCACCAGTTACCTTTACCCAGGAGCAGTTAAACATGTACCTGCAAATGGGACTGAAACAGAATGTACCACCTGCCTTCTGTGTACCAACGACAGGTGTGTCCGGAAGTCCTAAACCCGGAAGTGGTCCACAGGCCGCCTCGACTCCTCCCAAGGCTGTCGCGGCACCTGAGAAACCAAAGGACGCTATTACCATTAAAACCGGTAATGCGGAAGTTTGGTTCGAGAAGTCTCGCCAAGGGGAGGCAGATGTCCAGAAGGCCATCTACACCCATTGGGAGAAGAGCGTTCGTGAGAAAGCGATCGAGTTTCATCAGGGTCTCCTAAACGAAACTCTGTTGTGTATGAAACAGGTGGGCGACGCTGAAAAGCAACGTCTCGAGACTCTCATCCGGGACGATGTGAAGGCCCAGGAGGAGGCTGCCGCAGCTGCCCAAGAAAAGGCAGCTATGGATGTACACGTGTTGGAAAAACGTGTAAAGGAGGAGATCACTCGGAACACCAATCTGAACACTAAGTTCATGAGGGTGTTCGGAGTCGACTTGGACGAGTGGGACGGCACTCCCGAGTCGGCTTTAGCTCTTCTGAAGAAGAAGCATGCTAAGAAATCCGTTTAAAGCATGCTAGGGTTATTTCTTCCATAATTTTTTTTCCAACACCAAATGACCAGATATAGTCTTTGCGGAACCCTATAGGTCTGCGAATGTTTTTCTAGTGCATGAACACCTATGGTATGTGTTCCGGGTTCCTTTGACCAGTCTATTATATAATTCAGGTTGTATAACATTTATTGCACCCTGAATAGCCTATTAGGATTTATAATTTCATCCATGAACAATCCGATAGTAGACTTGCTGCTGTGAGACGTATCCGGATGCCAGTTCCAGACTCCTGCTGTTACCCGTGCTAACCAATTACTAGGATGGACTTTACGATTTACCTCTACAACTCATCTGTACTCCCGAATGGACTTATACCAACTACTACTATTACTTCCGGACCAACCTATATTGGACTATTATCTACTGATGTCAACTAAGCTTAAAAAGGATTACGTTTTCTACATAGTTGACACATCCGGACTATTATTCTACAATCTACACCATTCGGATATACTATAAACTTTAGCACTACTAGAGGATTGTGGGTAGCTGCCCCAAATCAACTACCGTGTTCACTCTATATAAAGGAACCATAAACTTTAGCACGTCCATCCCGTGGTTAGCTGACCACACCTACCTACTAGTACCCGGAGGATACAGCAGAAGACTTCAGCAGCATTTATAATTTCTGTATATTGTATATAATGTCATATTTCTATTTTTTTATAATATTATATATATGTATATATCCACTAGATACATATTATAATACGGGTACATAGACATTTCCTGATACGGATCTCTAATTACTATTAGTATTTATATTATAAGATCCGTTAAACTTCACCAGATAACACATATTATTGTCCTGCGAGACAAATTATATAATAAGTATAATGATCTGGTGCTATAAAGGTTATTAGGTACACGGTGATAATATATTATTATATTCATTACCACACCGTGATGTTTTTTTTCTTTTTTTTTCAAGTGTATGGTATAAATAATCCTATTCGTACTACTCACGGAATCTTTAACGGATTCGTATAATATTAATATACGACATGTCATTAGATAGTGATGTTACTATAACAGTCTTCTTTAAGACTACATATTCAAATGTGGTGTCAATGACTACAAACACACATACGGATGTTATTATGTGATATGTTTTATTATCGACAGTTCCGTTACATATAGCTGTCATCATCACATGTATACGATTCATATTACTTGTCTTATTAATTATACCTGAAATATAATATAATATTATGTGGTATAATAATTAAACAGACAGTTCCGTTTCACATAACTGTCTCTTGTTCAAGTAATTCGTATAATATTACAACATCCTAATCGTTATTTGTAACTAAATTTCACTATCGAATATATATATATGACATCTGGTTCACAATTTATTTAGTGTTAATGTTATACCTATGGTTGTACCTCTATTACTAAAGGTTTAGACATGTAGAAATGTTATCCTAGTAATATTATATGTATAACACCCTCCTAAATGTCTGGGGGAGTGGTGTAGAGGTACACTTTACTAAACCATAGGAGTTGGGTACCGTCTGACGTGGCGGGTGAGTCGAGTCGTCGGACGTTCCTCAGGTTCCGGATAGGTGGCAGCACCGATCCGGGTCTGTGGGGACATCTGACGACGAACACCTGGGTCCGTATATAAAGCCCAGGGCTCAGCCGCTACGTCAGAGGCCCTTCTGGCCTCCACACTATGTAAACCACTGTCTTTTAATATTAGCTGCCTCTTTGATATCATCCGGCAGCCGTGAGTGTGCATTAAGTAATAAACCTAACCGTTGGCATACACTTGGAATACTGTCTTACTCTTTCTTTCCGAACCGTAAGACCCGAACCCCCCAGGTCCGTAAGGCCACAAACCCTTACAATAACAATAGGGGTGGGGAGGCTGGGGGAATACTGACCCCGTCAAATGGAGATACCTAAAATTATGTCGTCTCTCCCAAAGGGATAAAAATGTTTACCTGTCTGCTCTAAAAATTCACCACCACCACCCCACCCCGTCTGTTGTCAAATATTGAGCACCCCCTTATATTTCGAAGTTAGTATGGTTGATTCCAGGGCAACCTGAATAGAATGACAGTCAAACCGGGCAGTAGACAATAGGGGGTCACCCATTAAGTACCGAAACATTTTTTTTTTGCCCCAAACTGACCACCCCCCGGCCTATAAAATGACGCAAAAGGGTCACTTCTTGCAGATTTAACCTGGCCCTCTGTTTCCCACTCTTTCCGCTAGATGTCGCCTTTAGTTCCTTCTTCATCCTCCAGGTGGCTCTTTCCACCCCTTCTGTGCCTCATCAAATAATTATGGTTCCCCTCTCTGCAGAGTCGGGCCAAACGGGGGTTCGGGGGCAGAGGCCCCGATCAAGGATGTATGCCAGATCTTATGTGAATTTGAATTACATTCAGATGAGATCATCTGAAACTTATGGAAACTTACATGGAAGATTATTATTCAGATGAGATCTCATCTGAAAGGCAGGAAATGTGTTATATAGGCTATGTTAACCGGCTGTAGTTGGGGGGTTATCCGGGTGATGTGGCCGGATGGGTCTCTCAGGGAATGAAATGTTTATGGGGCGGTATGACGTCAGTCCACTTCCGGCCAGGTAAAAAATTTGAGAAGACGACGAGATGCTAAAACGACTATAGAACATACACAATGAGTATGCCAAATGGCCCAAGACCCCCTATCCATCTGTATACGCATTGACCCCCCCCCCCTTGGCGCATACGTGATTAATTAATTGACTAACTATGCCGTATCAATACATTAGCGTGAAAGTAATAGGCAGTGAACATTGCATCAATCCAATTTATAGTGACTGAACTCGCCTTACAAAATAACACGAAAGGTTG
Source organism: Acholoe squamosa (assembly GCA_949317995.1). Classification (NCBI taxonomy): domain Eukaryota; kingdom Metazoa; phylum Annelida; class Polychaeta; order Phyllodocida; family Polynoidae; genus Acholoe; species Acholoe squamosa. The sequence continues at coordinate 52,371,404 of OX439036.1, read as the reverse complement.
TCTTCATCCCCATTTTCTCATTTTCTCCAGATTTTGCACTTGAGATGCTTGCCCATCACAACGACGCCATCTGGTCGTCGACCGTCTACAAGGATCTACTGTGCCCATGCTGAAGAAGGCTCGGACTCCTATTCATATATAAACGCTGGTTATTTATCATTGACATATTCGAAAGTAAATATCGATATCAGAGTTGTTACATGAGAGTATCGATTGTATAATTATAAGATGATTCACAGTGGCAAGTTGATAGGTTTGTCTCCAATAGTATGTCAGCCAAAATCCATTTTATACAATTGTATGAGAGAATTGGTGGAGCTTAATCGAGAGATTATCGTGATAATACGGGTAAACCCTATTGAGGTAGTATCTGACATAAGGAATGGCATGAGATATAATGAAATAGAAGACATCGGTAAATCACACGGTGACAATATTACTGTAACCCCCTCCCCATTACACATTCCTGAATACTTAACAAGTTACCAATGCCTCCTATCTTGTATTCTGTTCCTCCAGGGCGTAGATAGGGGGGAGATAAGGAAGGTGATATCTGGTTAATCTGAACTTCTCACTCTACTCAACCCATCGATAAGGAAACTGGAGTATGTGTGCATATATGTTAAAGCAGAGAGTAGGCCTACGTCAGCTGACTAGCCACAGAACTTAATCCTGCTTACACCCTACTAGTACTACTGTCCCTACAGCCAAATTTTGCTGATAGGTCGAGGCCCTAAATTGAAATAGGTGACATATTGCCTTTTATTAAATTCGACATGAGACATTGGCCATGGTGACATGAGAAAAAAAAAAGAGACACGGCACTAGGGTAGACTCTTATAAATGACATGGAATTATAAATGACATGGAATATGTAAACTTAAAGTTACATGTGACATGAGCACTTCCTAAAATCGACATGTGAAATAAGACTCCCCATCCAGAACCCCCATATACGCTGCAAGTGAGCTCTTCACCTTTACAAATTTATCTTTTAATTGGTGAGAAGAACTTGTTCCGTTTGTTGGTGAGACCGGTGTCCTGATAGATCCCTAGGTAACAGAACAGCTTAAGTGTTATCACTGGGGCCAACGAACAACGTGCAATGGTGAGTGATATTGATCAGGATAGACGTAATACCTTACATTGGTTGCCTTAAGGCTGGTGGGACGAGGGGGGGGGGTACTCAGGTATAATTACCAACAACAGACTTTGAAAAGTTTGGCAGCGACTGCAGCAACTCTCCATGCCTCGGCAGTTGGAAGTAAGTAAGGAAATAGCAAAATATAAAGAGTAGTTATACATTGCATATCCACGTGGCATACCCGAGGGTCTCAATCGCAGAATGTAGAGTGGATAAATTGGACACTACACTGTACACATATACTGGTATAGAGTGAATACCCCCGCGTCCCCCACTGGCAGTCAGCCCGGCTACCATGGGCTAAATATAGATGGGCTCTGCACCACACACCCCCTTTATGGATGCATCTGATTGGTTCCACCAGGTATCATGTTTCCCGCAGCTATGTGATTGGTGCCCTCACCCATCATCTTAATATGATTTAAATGTTCACTCAAGTCACGTTAATATGCCTCTGCCCTCCGATACATTCATAGATACCAGTAATATACTTGTCGCCGAACTTGTCGTCACGAGCTTCATGTTCTTCAAGACGTATTGTTGTAAATGAACTGATTCACATGAAAACATCTGGAAGGGTTATTGATATACTGGGAGGGGGAAATAGTGGAATAGGGTGAATAGGGATGAGAAGGAAAAGAGGGAGTTAGGATAGAACCAACCGCATTTGCTGTAATCCCTTGGCTGTGCTACATGTTATAGCAATGTTCTGACTTGATATGGGCTTCCCTAGACCACATTTTATGACCTACTTTCTGAAATTTACATATTTCTGCAGTTAAATCCTTGGACAGAACAGATAGATATGGGCGTATTTGGTATCAAATTAAAGGTTACATCGACAGCAATGCCCGGTCCCCGCACTCTCTATAGCAAACTGACACCATGCGTGTCATGGGTTTTTGAAATGTACCCCTTTTCCATGGATCTTGGCCTTCAAATACCCCTTTTCTCAGAGAAAAACACGGACTTTTAGAGCCTAAAAAGCACCCCTTTTTTTTGCTAAATTGCTGACATCAAGGACCTGAAACACGTGTTTCAGGTCTGTGCTATCATCTTATACAGAAATTCGCATGTCTGGAATATGAGATATACGCATATTACATTAAAGAATGATGCATGCGTATATGTATAAGGTCTTATTGCAGAAAGGTGTCTTTATAATCGCATTAAACATTTAAAAACCTCACGACCCTGTTTCTAATAAATGTAGAGTACTGTTGAAAATACCCCCTTTTTATTTTTCACGGAGATCTGTTGAGGAATAAGACCCCGTTTACCAGGTTTCACAAACATACTGCAAATGACCCTTTCCTCCGTGTTCCCATAACATGGATGGTGTCTGTCCCACGGCGGAAGTGCGGGGACTGGGCAGCAATGCAACCAGATACTTATTACTCTTGATGATGTAGAATTTAAAATCTCAGGTGTTCTGTACTCTTACTACTTGGAAATATTTCCACCAATAAAAAATTCAGATATCAATGCCTCCAATAATCCATGGCAATCTAATGGAATAGGGCCCTTGATGTGGGGGCCCCCAATATCCCATGTTGATTGTAAGAAATTGCCATATCTCCATGTCGGTTTTAAAAAATGCTCATGACCCCATGTCACTAAGCCAAAAAGTCCCATGTTGCCATGTCGATTTTATGGGTCTAGGACCATGGAATAACCAGGAAATGCAAGTTACTAATTAGTACCTGTTATAATCTCTCATCAGCACAGACATGGAATTTCTTTTGTAAAAAATAATGGTTAGCACACATTAACTCTAACTAATCAATATAAGATTTAGTAAAAATGATTAAATATTCAAGTAGATATCTCTTTGGAGTATAACCTCTCTCTGGGCCTCCAGAGAGGGGTTTGTCCCCTCACCAATCAATGTTGTTGGTGGTAGCTGATATGTTACCTGGTATGCCTAGAATTATCTACCACGACACCTTCAGGTGGGTAGAAGGCTTACCTTTCTTTATTGCCAGGATGTCAACTCAATTAAGACGTGTGTCCCAAGAAAGGAGCGACACACAATGTGTAGCATGATATGAAAGTGAAGAGTAATGCCTTAACTATTGTACCATCTGAACTCATCTTGAGGCCATGCATGCATGTTGCTTGTCACTGTTCTCAATGCCATTTTCCATATCACATGTTATTTTAGTCAAGTTAATATACCATTTCAAGAGAATTTATTTGAATCATAATTGTTGGATGCCTCACTATATTGTACATGTGTGGGTTTCCTAAGAATTTGACTGTTTGAATCCGACCATATTAGAATTAGATAAAAAAAAAAAAAAAAAAGTCTGCAGCAGGCTGTCGACTATAAATTAAGGTTATGAAATACACATGTAAACACTGGCAATTTGTTAATTTTCCATATTTCCATATAATAGTGTAATACCCCCCCCCCCCACACACACACACCCATGCAGATGCATCTTTTACAAACATTGTGGTTTACAAGCAAATCGGAGTCCCAAAGAGAATGGATGTATACATATGAACTTGATGTACTTGCTAGCTCAACGAAACTAGTTCTTCTACATCAAACTCAGAAACCGGCATCCGACATATCCTACTTGATGGAAAACTGACCGATAAATTAGTGTTATTTAGGTTACAACGAGATAACAACATTTTCAGCATTTTATGGCAGGTACATTTTGAGCCGGTGATCCGTCTGAGAGATGAACGGAGTAAACTCGTCATTGATAAGTCACTGGGAGTGCACACCCGTAGATCATGATGTTCGCTACATTGTAGTGTTCTCTGTATCCATGGTCAACCCCTTTTTAATTGGACTGCAGTTTGATTATGTATAGTATTGTGCAACAGGCATCATGACGACCAGTCCAATTGGTGAATTGTTTGGATACGTTGTATTCATATAGGGGACAAATAAATCCCTTATAGTATGTTTTATATAGGTGTCTGACAGGAAAGGTATCCCCCAACGGTCTAAGACTGCCCACAATCCCTATCATGGACAGATGCCTGTTGAGTTTTAAAATATCTGCGGATAATAATTTATAATAATAATAATAATAATAATAATAATTTATGAGCATATAGTAATATTCATGTATGCTATAGTGAATTGAACTTAATGATTCAGTCGTAGTAGCCAAAAGACTAGTAAATATATGCTTGTGGTTGAATGTTTGTGATATTGTGGATCCCCTTGTCGGATTGTTATGATAGACCTGCTGCGCCTGTTACTGGGAGTAGGCAAACTACATTCACCTGGTGCAGGACACAGTAGCCAGCGGGGGTGAGATGGTCAGGTATAGGTGGCCGGCCACGCAGCAGGTGAGGGAGTACACTACAGAGAGGCGCCACTCAGATCTGACCCCACCTGACCCTGCATCCCTACCAGTCTGTGGGTGTTTCGTCCCTCCACAATACCCACAGAGAACAGGGTCTGTATGTGGGTCACTCTACCGACGGATCAACGGGAGACTAGGGTCAGGAAACCCCAATACACATTCAACTTCAATCAGATCCTTATCAGTAGGGGGAGGGGAGGGAAGGGGGAAGGAGGTCCATGGCTGTAATACACATTTTAGTTCAATCAGATTCTTATCTAAATCAAAGGGGGTGATTAAAGTAATTAAATTATTAGTTGGAATGCACAATGATTGTCAGTGTACTACCACCCCAGCCCACCCAACACAACACTCGTATCAAACACCCAGTACCCGTACTACAGCACCGCCTTATAAACATGATAACCCTCTATTACAGTATGTACATTGAGTTAAATACACAGTTTTTTATCCTAACGCCATGTGAACGAGCAAATATATACTGTAAAATAGGATGTGTAAATGTACAGTACATGATTCTGTGCGCATGTTGTGTGTCTCCGTCCATGGTGGTACGTTGTCACTGTTGTTACGGGTACTACCGTATTAGTTAGATTTGTATTTGGCATTACATAGGCAATAGCGTGAGTTTCAGTTAGGCCCTTGTGACGTCACAGGGTGGTTAGTTGTAGCCAAATATTGCCTACACATGGCTAGGTAGATACACCATGAGTAGAAGCTCCTCAAAATATTAGAACATGAGAATGTATTAGATAGGGCAATGTTAAATATTCATATTGAATACATCTATACCTTCTATCATCTCATTGATAAGCGAATTAGATGATTAACAAATAAGATAGGACCTAGAGAGAGAATTCCAATGTATGCATAGTTTTCAGGTATTAAAGTGATGCATAGTCACCTTACCCAAAGGTCATTTCAGTGCATTGGTTTGTTTGTCCGCAAAGAGCTATAATTATATGGATGAAATCAACAACTTAACTCACGCTATAGGGTGTCTTACAGTTACTGATTATTACTATTTATAGGTCTCTACGGGCAAACAATCCAATGTACCAGGTTGACCTATGGATGTATGTAGGTAGGGTAAGGTGACTATTTCTCAACCACATGCAGTACATACATGTTAATCATATCGTAGGGAATTATTCTGAATATAAAATTATCATGTTCTTTAACAAATGAGCCATATTGAATGTAAGATTATCGTTTATCTCTTTATCTAAGAAGATATTATCAATATTTTAAAAGGTTTCAACTCATGGTGCATCTACCTGACCAAGTGCAGGCAATGTTTGCCCGCAGGTAACAGCTCTGTGACCTCACAGGGGCCTAACTGTAACACAACCTATACATTGTGATCGAAAGCCAGATCGAAAGGCACTACTTGAAAGGTGTAGGTCTCATGGAAAATATGATTGTAGCACACACGTTGTCAGTCATGGATCGGAATCAGTGGCGGATCCAGGATTCTGTAGAGGGGGGGGGGGCAAGACCTATAGTGAAAGTAGTGAGATATTGCGTGGCCACAAGTGAAGCACAACGGTCAAACTAGGGGGGAGAGGCATGCCCTCCCCCAAGAAAATTTTGAGGGTTTTTTCTTGAAATGGTGCATTCTGATGCATTCAAATCGAACATGTTAGGTGTCAAGTCTGTACAATTCTAGGAAAGAAATCAGTTTTAATGTTAAAGATCCTTGAGGGATAGGTGATGTATGTCCTCTCATACAGTACATAAACAGATCACCTTGAAGATCTTTACAAAACTTTCATTCTGGTGTGTTTTTGAACACCACATAGAATGGAACATTTGTAATCAGCTTCTAACATTTGGGGGTTAGCCCCCAAGAGAATTTTTAAATATAAGACTTCAAATGGTGCATTCTGTGACATTCTGACACAACATATTGGCATATGCTCTGCCACCCCCACTCTCCCAAAGGAAATTGTGAAACTTAATAATTGAACCAATGGTTTTTGATTGCATTTTCACAATCATATGCCACAATACATGTATACATATTGAACTTGGCCCTTAAAAGTAAACATACATTGGGTTGCGATCCTCATTGTAGGTGGTGGGTCTGGGGGTATCCCCCAAGAAAATCTTAGAATTCTGGAGGCCAAATGGTGCATTCTGTTGCTTATTTGGAACAAATATCCTCAGTTCAAAACTTCACCAAGATCACCCCCCGCCCCACAAAATGGAATCTCATTAGACCAGACAAGTTGGAAGATGAACTCACGTGCATCAAGAGGAAAGTGAGGTTAATTTGGCTGAAAATTGGTTGAAAAAAAACGTTTAAAAACGTTTTTTGCCAAGTGGGATAATTCTTTTAAAATTGTGAACAATTTCAGCTTTCATTGCATCTATATAAGAAACCAACAGTTCACTTCCTTATGATCTAGGCTTTCTAATGGTATATGGAACACCATGTTCTGCCTCCTTCTCCTTTTCCTCTTTCTTCTCTCTTTCTATTCTTCCTCCTCTTTTTCCCCCCACCTGGAAGAATAGACTCTGGCCGAGACTGGGCATAGTAACTTGTTTAGCCTTTAAAGTACATCGAGGTGGATCCAGTGAGTAGTAGGCGGTGATAACGCGCGTGCTGCTGAGGGAGGCTGCATGCTGTTTACCTACATTCCTTCACACCCCCACCAAAACACAAGGTGACCCCGCTTACTGCACGCACAGCTGCTCTGACGTCATACTGCCGGAAGCGGTGGCATCGTGCATGTCCTGAGGGGGATGATTGACAGGGTGGCGGGTCAGTAGTGACCAGAGAGCGGCCGTCTGACCGCGGACGGACCTAGTGAAAAGGTGAGGCGCCTTAGGCGTCAGCCGAACCAGCAGTAGCATGGTAAGTGGGATCCCACATACAGACGACTGCATTCCGCACACACCCAATGAGGCGGCTCATATTTTATCACCCATCCAGGGCCCACTGCCAAGAGATATACAACTATACATTACCCCCCCCCCCTCAGTATCGCTAACAGCTCCTCCACGTGAGTTCATCAAGCTCACTACTTGGAAGATCATTTAAGATAAATTTAAGTTTGAATAAATGAACCCAGGTATTGACAAATACTTTTCACGTACAGTATTCTTAGGATGCGCTGTTCAAAGACAGCTGTAGTTCATTGGGTCTTTGTCGGTGGATTTTAAAGCTTTGAAAAACAGATAATGCATATTTTGCCAATGGAAGTGGTGTGAAGCATTGCTACAAACACGTGGATCTTAAAGTAGATGTTAGTCAACAGGTGATGATGAAGAATGATAAATATAATGTAAGGAAAATCCCGGGGGAGAATCAATATAAACATTCATATTTTCTGCATAACGGTGGTTCTGTAAGTGCAGTCCAGTGGACTAAATAACCATGACTGAATATACCTTACCTGGTGGTGTCTGTAACAATCTCATAAAAGTTTGTTAATTTATGAAACTATACTCAGAAAATATAAGGTTCCTTGTTCATACCTCTGAGGGACTTTGAAAAGTCCTCAAATAAGACACCTTTTGTTTCTGCAAATCTTTGTTCACCTGGTATTTGACACGCAGAACAAAGCCTTACTTATTGTTCTAGAGCTCAAAACAAACACCTGTGAAATCCCCGCAAGGATCTCAAGAAGATAAAGCAGACAGATAATTTCCCAGGCTGAAACCGCATTTTCCGATGACAAAGCCGAAAACCCCCTCCCCCAACCACCGCCAGCCATGGATACTTTCTGAAGCTATACATACAGAAATGTAGTATGTAGCTGTTTTATGGTGATAGAAAGACCAAGTGCAGCTTTCTGGTTGAGGAGGTCATGGGCCTAGGGCGTCCCCACAGCCATGTCCATACGTCCAACCGGCGGGGCGTGACCCCTTCGAGGTCTCTGGTCCTGGCAGGGATCCAAGCCTGGATCTGCAAACCGCTCCTGCTTGACCCTCCAGCCCGGGGTCTGGGCGGGCGCATCCCTATTTGAACGAAATATGCATGGCATTGCCATGCCCTACACTCACCTCCATCTACCTGACATGCTCTACACCCACCTCCCACCATCTACCTGACATGCTCTACACCCACCTCCCACCATCTACCTGACATACTCTACACCCACCACCCACCATCTACCTGACATGCTCTACACCCACCTCCCACCATCTACCTGACATGCTCTACACCCACCTCCCACCATCTACCTGACATGCTCTACACCCACCTCCCACCATCTACCTGACATACTCTACACCCACCTCCTGCCATCTACCTGACATGCTCTACACCCACCTCCCACCATCTACCTGACATACCCTACACAGTGGCGGATCCAGGATCTGGAAAAGGAGCAAATTTTGGGCCCCCAAATCCGTAATTAAACTCTTAACTACTGGGAAAAAGGGGGGTGCGCACACACTCTAAACCCACCACTGCTACACCCACCTCACACCATCTACCTGACATACCCTACACCCACCTCAAACCATCTACCTGACCTATCCTACACCCTCCTCACACCATCTATGTGACATACCCTACACCCACCTCCCACCATCTACCTGCCGTGCCCTACACCCACCTCACACCATCTACTAGATGGATCCTATGCCTACCTTTCACAACCTTCCAACCGTCACACCATTAAGCTTGCCCATATCCATGACCCAGTACCTCAGACCCTCTAACAACACATTAAGTGCACCCTCTCACTCTGTTAAACGTTAAACCTTGTGTCTCCATCCAGCACCTGACAGTGGCACTATTCACCCACTGTATCTTGTACATCCACTACTTCTGTTTAAAAAAAAAACAACAGACACACAAAAAAAAACACAACACTGGACCTCAGGTTCTGACTCCTTAGAGCCGGACATGTATCAAATGTAGAATTAGTCCACGTTTCATGCAGTATACTTATGTATGATTCATCATGGGATGCCGGTGGGTGCGTGTCCCGGGGTGGGTGTGCGTTCCGAGGTCCTCTTTAAGATATTTTGCCCAATGGGTGTATGGAGACAGCCCCCCCCCCCCTCCAGTTCCGTCTCCACCTGGAGGTTTTGTCAGTGTACTTCGGGTGTAGGTGTTCCAGGGCAGTGGTCCATAAGAGGTACGTGAATATGAAGTAGACGTACGTCAGCTGCCTACGTTTTGCTACATGGCCCAAAATGCCTTAAGGGAATATATGACGATTAGGGTTTAATGAGTTGATTTGATCCCCAATAAGGACATGACATAGAGTGGAATGTCCCTTATTAAGGGGATAAAATCAACGAGTTAAACCCTACCCACACATCTAATATTTATATCATGGTTTCTACCATTAGATCTCAATTTCTTACCTTTAAAATTAATTAACAACAGTGTTGTGAATCGAAAGTCAGGGAACCCGCCGTATTGGCTTTTTAATGTTGATGTTTACAGCCAAGCCCGCAGGGACGCGAAGAATTTTACTCCATTTAAAAGATTTATAGACTATGCGTAAATGTTTTGTCCGATTAAAAAGAGAAGTGGATGGAATGAGGGTTATCGAACCGTGTTGTCAATAGGAAATCTTCAGCATTTAGAGGATATTTCGCCTGTAAATCATTGATTCTACAACAGCAGGACTTAATTTAATATCTATACATTTATCCACCAAAAGCAATATGTGTGATTTAATCTTATAAATGCCATGGAGGAAAATTCTTCAGAAAAAAACAGACTTTACATCAAATATGATATATTTATCTTTGATTCCATTTCCAAACCCATATCTAATGAATTCGTCATCATTTGACTCTGTAATCTGTTGTAAAAGTAGTGAATAAGCTCAAAATATTCGTCAGTCGGCATGTGTTTGGGACTGTTTTGCCCGTCTCTTGTATACAATGTTGGGCTCATCCCACCTCAGACCCCATAAGTAGCCTACTAACAATGGGGGTAACCACTATCTTTGGTAGCATTTTCCATCTTTGAGATGTCCTGTTGTAATCTCTGTCCTTGTTCATCACTTTCCAAGCCACAGTTTTATGGTGGATACTGCGAGGTCAGAGGCAGAAATGGATCTTCAATGACATTCTTTTTGCATTTGAGTTACTGATATGAGCATGTCCAGGAGCCACTTTTGTGTGAAATATGATTTGCAGCAGTGTCAAAGCTATTGATATTACCCAGACAATTGACAGAAAGTGATTGTACTCTAATGGGCAGCACTATATCTATAGGTGAACGTAGTGAAATACATTGCCTACACCGTCAGCCCACACACCAGTTTTACAGTTAATAGCTTATTATTGGGGACTACAGTGGGGTGTTTCAGAAGCAGGTAATGTTTACAACCGGTCATAAGGAGATATGATAGCAGTTTTAATAGTGATTGTAGGCTTATAACTGCATGTGTTTCTAAAGCATTACCATTATCTTACTGTGTCTATAACTATATGAGTGGCGAGAGATGATAATGGTTGCAGTTGTAAGTTTAGAATCTAAAAGTTTTAGAAACAGATATTTAATGTTCATTATCATGTCCGGCTTCTGAAACACCCCACAGGGGGAGTAGATGTTAGTACAAACCCATTGACCTGATTGGGGTTCTAGTGTATGTGCTATGACGGTACAGGTTGCAGTACACCAATTGATGGGAGGTGGCAGCAGGAGACACTTTTTAGCTCCGCACTGAAGGGTGTTGTACAAAGATTTTTGGTCTAAAATCTCACACTGGGTAGGCAAACCAGGCATCAAATTAATCCTTAGGGTGTATATTAATCATGTTATTCAGGCTGATATAATTAGAGAATTCATTCACTGCAAAACCCCAAAATCTGGGTATGTCCGCACTCTACGGCCGATAGCGGAAAAGTTAATTACATTGTACCACATCTCATGGCCCTAAATTTATGGGGAAAATGTGTGCCTACAAGAAAATAATAGTGGCTAAGCCCAGAAATGTGTATGAATATTTTACAGTGTAAAAACTAGAGGAAAGCATTAAAACGCTGTTAACTCGGAAAGATTGTTACCTTTCATAGCTGTGTTTATCAACCCCTCCCCTTCATTCTGAAATTTTCCCCTGCCTCAGAGTCACTCTCCCATCACAGACTCATCTTCTCCATGTACATGAGGATGGATGAGGGATCTGCTTGAAGAGTGCCATACAGGCTACTATGACTGGAGGATGTTGCTTCTATTGTAAAAAGAGCTGTGAGTATGTGTCCTCTTTTCTAAACAAGTCGTGCACTGCTTCACCTAAGTACATGCACTCACCACATTAGTCTGAAAAGTCACCTGCCTTGTTTAAAATAGAGAGAGCTGCACTACCAGGTACCTACTCATGTTACATGCTCTATAGTTTATTATACTGACTGACCTCTCCCAATTAGGTACCTACTCAAATCCCCCTTTTTTAGCACCGTACTTGAATGACCACTTGTGAGCAACAAAAGGGACAAGTTATAGCTACGTGAAAAGAAAGAACTGGAAACAAGGGCATTTTTAGCCAGCTCTTCCTTTTACTATAGGAGCAACACCCTCCTGATGACAACAGCATCTATTCCCTCTGTGGTTAACACAGACACAAAAAATGCGGGGGAAAAAGGTTTCCCAATGGAATGTGTATTCTTCACCATTGGACTCCCAAAGCATCCCCTCTCTGCTATTCCAGTACGACATTTTGTTATCCATCTATTGTAGAAACATCACTCATTTATTCTACCACCAAAGTACATATTTATGATCTCAACATATTATTCTGACATATTTTTGCATAATTACACTTCTTTAATACTTTATTTCCACAAAGTTTAGCCATCTCTGCCTCTTTTTAGGAACCCCCAAAAGCGTCTTAATCAATGGTGGTGCCTATAACTCTTTCCGAGTTAGTAATTAGTGTTTTGTAGCCTACAATTCGGGCTGAGAGTGTATGGCTTTCTCAAAACTGAGAGCCAATGGGCATTTTTAACCTCATTTTCAGATTCAGCAGCCTCAAATTTGATAGAACTGGTGTGTTTGGTCGCCGTTGTTGTTTTTTTTTTGCCCTTGCACATTTATGAGACAGAGCCCAGGATCCACGAACTGGACGCCGTAGGGCGGTCACGTCGCTGACCACTGGCATCTTTCCCAGGCCCGTCTTGCCGGTGGCGGCGCTAGTGGGTCACACTGCTGCGCATGGGCACGTTGTCTAGCAATACGCCACAAGTGGTGCCCTCTGGGGGGCCCGTGCAGGCTACTAGAAGAGCGTCCGACGCAGGCTTTTTGATGTTGACATCTCAATACAAAGCGCAGCCAGCGGACGCTGCGTGCTTCTTAATGGCACCTTTAGCACTTGGTTAAACCTGTGGGGTCAGGCTGGTCATTTATTAACCATGTGGAGCTGTCACCCGAGTTGTATACAATGTCGCTGTGTCGTTTGAAGCCCGACATTCTGTAATACGTGTCGTGGGTGCGCGATCCCCCCTTTCTATGTTTGTAAATGAGCAGGTAGACCAAACCATGGAGATCCACGCATTGCACACAGTTGTGGTGTTTCAGAAGCAGGTAATGTTTACAACCGGTCATAAGGAGATATGATAGCAGTTTTAATAGTGATTGTAGGCTTATAACTGCATGTGTTTCTAAAGCATTACCATTATCTTACTGTGCCTATAACTATATGACTGGCGAGAGATGATAATGGTTGCAGTTGTAAGTTTAGAATCTTACAGTTTTAGAAACAGATATTTAATGTTCATTATCATGTCCGGCTTCTGAAACACCCCACTGGATTGCACCCCATATGCCTGTGGGGTGTTTCAGAAGCTGGACATGATAATGAACATTAAATATCTGTTTCTAAAACTGTTAGATTCTAAACTTACAACTGCAACCATTATCATCTCTCGCCACTCATATAGTTATAGACACAGTAAGATAATGGTAATGCTTTAGAAACACATGCAGTTATAAGCCTACAATCACTATTAAAACTGCTATCATATCTCCTTATGACCGGTTGTAAACATTACCTGCTTCTGAAACACCCCACTGTAGTTGTGCCATTCAGTACAGCAAATTGTTTAACGGTAATAAAGGTGATAGGGGGCGGGGGTTAAAAAAAATAGGCCACTGAGTGCCCTACACGAAAAGGAACGGTACAGTAACGTATCCGATAACTTCGTAAGGAAGAGGGCCCAAGCAAGTCAATGTGGGTCATTAAAGCACGCATCATACATGGCTTCTGGACTGTCTGGATCTGTCAATTGTAAAGATAAAACCCTGGAGCTAAAGTGTGGTCTAGATGTATAAGTTCCGGGATAAGTTCACTTATCGTAAAGAGAAGGGCGTCCGTCAGTCAAATTAGAGGGAACCAGGACGGCTACCTAAGATACAACCCTGACCCAAATTTGGCACCGATAGGAACTTCCGGTTTGCCACAATCCTGGCCACCTTCTATTTGCTACTCAGATTTTTGTTGTTTTTGGTCGTAGTGATTACACTATCCTATACTGACTGAACAATGGTATCAAATTCTACAATGAAATTCCAACATAAAAGACCCCCGGTGTGTGTGAATATGAATGATTGATGGACAGATTTAAAATGATCCCTGGAAGCTTAACCCATAATGGGTACAACGTGCTATACACATAGAATGCTAGTCATACTCAATTGTGCTTACTAAATAGCACGTTACCACTGGTGATAAGACCTACCTCAGCCAAAACGGCCTCAGAAATTCGAAGAAAATTTTCGTGATTTTTACAAAATCTAACTTTTCTCACATCAATTTCATATTTTTATCATTTTGGGATTTTCCAAGTAATAACAATGTAATATATAGCTCAGAAAAAAATCCGACCTACCTACCATAACTTTTTTGGAATGTTTACTGGAAACTTGCAAAAGAACATTCCCTTAGCTGTGACAACAACAAAAAAAAAAAAAAAAAAAAAAAATAAAAACAACGGTTGTAGACTACTACTAAGGGAAATGGCTACTGTCAGGCTTATCAAACATAACATCGGGGCTAGAGGTCCCCAGGAGGCTGTTTTCCCCACATACATACGGGGTCCATATGTCACATATGGCTCCCATATGTTTAAAAACCGTTTTTGCTCAGATTTCCGCATCCTGCCTCAGGATAGGGCAGGTGGTATCCTATATACGGCCCTTTTCCCTCCATATATATCATTTTTTAGGTCCGCATGTGGTTTATAGGATTGGCCTCAAGTTGGAGTGCATCTTATATGCAAGGGACATAGAAAAATTAATTGGGAAATACTGCTGCAAATACCTTTGAATGGGATACTTTTCATCATGCTGCCCCTCAATGGCTATAGCTCATGAAGGGTTAGATAAGACAGTGATGAAATGTACATCCATCCCCCTGCTTGTGTTAACCCTATAAGGGCCGTAGACCTCTCAGGGTGAAATGATGATGTATTCTGCCATGGTGCTGGCCCCCCCCTGTTCTTACCCCCTACTCCCCCCCCACCCAAAGAAAAAAGTTCCATATGTGTGCCATACCATTTCCCAACCTGCCTATATCATTTCCGTATGTGTGACGTCATTTAGGGAATTCCCTAGTGGTTTTCCTGGAATATAGACAGGATTCTGTCCGTTTTCCTAATAAAGCCTGTCTTCCACTTAAAAAATTCTGTATATATCAATTAATTTCTGTATTTTAAGCTTTTATATATGGACCCTACACGGAGGCCTTTTAAAAACAATTTTTATAATTTGAAATATTTTCTCCATATGATGTCCGTATCTGACCCTCCATATGTTGATATATAACACCTATCTGGAAAAACGTATGTATGTATAAATATATATATATATATATATATATATATATATATATATATATATATATATATATATATATACAGTGTAGGCTCCAAGGATACAATAAGCATTTCGGGGCATCCATTAATCATGTATGCATCAAAGGGGGTGGGGGTGGGGTCAAGCCAAATGCTTTCAGATGCAGACAGGGTAGGGGGGTATAGGGTTTGAGTATGTACACATAGGACCTGGTAATTTAGGTTTTTTTGGGGGTGATGGTAGATCTAGAAAATATGCCCCAGTCCTATATCCTGTCATGTATCCAGACTGTAGTGACCTCCCAATTAAAAGATTTACTAAGGCTACAAGAATAAGGGCTATGCATTGTAAGCATACCATCTTATATTCACCATAGCATACAGGATTTTCCTCCACGCACATTCGTGCTATAGGGTTGCATTATCAACCAATCAGATACTACCCTGTATTTAGACTATAATTACACTGACTATCCTGTCGTTATACTAGTCTCATGGTATGTATCATAATACCCTGTATTTAGACTATGATTACACTGACTATCCTGTCGTTATACTAGCCTCATGGTAGGTATCATAGATAAATTTTACTATATTATTCCTTTTGTAGGGGCTCGTAGATCGTGATATAGTGTGAGCGTCTTCCTCGAGAGGGCATTTCGAACGGTGCGCCCATCACTGGTAGTCACTAGAGGTCCTTACGACGCTGGTCCTGGTCGCTGCGGCGTGGTGGCAGCACTGTTCGCCTCACTCCAGCTCCTACCTGGGGCCGGGGAAGGCATTGGTCTGGCTCTGCCTGTCAACGGAGTCGGACCACTTCTTACCGAGCTTAACATTTCATAAGGCGACCCATATCGAGGTAGATGTAAACCATACACCGAAATAAACACGTGCCAGTTGCACTAACCCGAGATCCCTTGTCTGGTTTTCACTTCGAACCATTCAAGTCATATATTCGAACCACTACACTGGTGCCGTGAACAGTTTTTGGTGTTAGTGCGTGGCCCTGGAGGCCGAACATGCGCACAATGGATCCCGAGAAAGAAGTTCTAGTACCTCAGGATCCACAACGAATGACACTGTTCATACCAACGACACAAGCTGAATCCAAATGAAAGGGTACACCTCAATAAGCGGACCAAAGGTAGAGAGGGTATTTCGAAACCTCAGGTCCGAAGCGATGCCCGCTCCAGTTACGAATTCTACATATAGAATAAGCACAGACTCCACAGAACAATTGACACCAATTACAATGATGACTGTAGACCCTCAACGAACAGCTTCGGCCCGGGCAGAAACCCAAACTGCTGATCCCCGACGATCTTTAGATGCCCTCAACATTTCAGTATTCGACATAGGAGGTTCAAAAAACGTTAAGGAGTCAGCAGCCTATTACTTGCGCGAGCAAGCCAAATTAAGAGATGATGTTATAAATAGAGTCCGCTTGCACCAGGGCTTACCGAGAGTAGAAGACTCTGAATGAAAGGTCTTGAGACTTAGGTTTCGGGAAATGCAATGTGAGCAGTACGAAACCGATCAACAACGACTAATAGATAACATCGAGGAACTAGAAGAAAGAACTGGACTGAAAGAACAATTAAATCGAGACCTCAAATGGCAAATGTATGTCATTCAAAAGAAACTCGAACTCGCTAAATCAGAGTGGGAAAATGAGAAACTTAAACAAGAAGTTGATTTGGAGGAACAGGAAGCTACTTCCACCATTCGAAACATCGAATTGAGAGAAGAGGCTGACCAGATAAAAGCCGAAATGGAACAATATAAATACAGGGCAAACAAGCTTTTAGAGATTCGAGATCAATGCATCTTGAAAAATGAGGACATAATGGAGTCCATGAAAGATAGCAACCAAGATCTATTTTTGAAACAGCAAGAGCTGTGCCTCGAAATTGCCAATCTGACAAAAAGAAAAACTGCCCTTAATACATATGTGTCAGGAATAGAGAATAATGGTCAAACTGACAAGACATGTCTTGAGGAGCAAGATAAATCTTTCGAAACCGACACGAGTGTATCAGTAACACAAATGGATTTACTTTATTACCAAGAAATGTCTAACAAGGACATACCTTCTGACGTGACTTTTATAAAAGTAACTACACCTTTAGTAACCTCGACGCCAGCCAAAGCTTTGAAGAAGCCAGACCGATACGACCCATTTGTAAATGAGAATGCCCATGCACATGTCCGGAACAATGGTGTTTATGACCCCACACACAAACCCAGCTGAGATGAATCTGAGAAGCGCAAAATAAGATTCAGCTTGGCCAATGATTTGCCATGCAGAGGATGACAGCCCCAACGAACCCAACCACACCCAGTATGGGGAGGATGGACACTTCAAGTTATCATATGATGACGACTCAGTGAACAAGCCCGAACCCTTAGGTACGGGAAACCAAGGTGCAACAGGGGGCAGTGCATCCAGCGCCGCCCAAGGACCGACTACACCCCAGCAAGGGGCTAGTGGCGCCACGGGGGGAACTTCGAGGCGTAGATCCTGAAGCAGCGTGCTAGAGGATATGCTAAATCAATCCGCTAACACCTCAAACACCGCGCATAGTGAAGAGACCATCAGAGAGTGGAGTGTTAACCAATGTCAAAAGTTGGTATGCACGAACAACACAGCTAGCCATCCTTCCAAAGATTTATGAGGGTGTAAAAACCTGCAAAGAATGGTTTTCAAACTTTACTGATGCATGGACCCCCGAGGAAGCCCTTCCACACCTGATTCGCTGCTTGAAACACGGTCCAGGCCGGATAGCTGTTGAGAAATGGAATGAAGTATACTTTGAAAGAGGTACATTCCAGCAGTTAGTCGAGATTGCCAGCATTTTGCTGTACAACCTAGTGAGTGAAGATCCTTTTATGCTCTTCAAGAAGCGAACACAGAAACCTCAAGAATCATTTCGAGCCTACTGATACGAGCTGCAATCTCTGTTAGAGAGGGCCTGCCCAGGAACCAACCACTCGGACAAATACTTTCTGAACGACTTGTTACCACAATTCGTGCAAGGACTTCTAGATGAAGACCAACAGCAAGCAGCCTTAGATGCTTGGAAAGGTAGAAATCCTACCCTGATGGATCTGTTTGAAGGAATTGAGTGCTGGACAGTAAAGAAGACCCTCATGGCAGGAAAAGTTCATTGAAATCGAGGAGGAGGATGGTAGCATCTCCGCCGTGCAAGTAAAAAAAGATGTGAAGCATAAGTATATTCCTCGAAGAATATACAACCGAAACGCTAAAGAAGCTTGAGGGGAGACAAGACCCACCACAGATAATCGAACTACCGAAATGGCTGTAAGCCGGCCTCCAAGGCAACCCGTAGCAAGAGCCCCTGCTCCACCTGAGCCACTGGACATAAAAAAGATGATGGAAGATTTCATGAAAACGTTCGCTGAGACTATGCACACCAGACCTGAACAACGAAGGGTGGATCGAAGCAGGCTACGCTTTTGGCAAGACGTTCATACAGATTGGAATGGGGGGCTACGAGTATGTGATGAGCCCCACCATTGCCGACATAAGTGACGATGGAATAATCGGTTTGGATTTTGCAAGCTTGTATGGCGCTGTGTTGGACCCCCGCTTTGTGATGCTGAAAATTCGGCAACCATACAACTGCGAGATCCCATGTATATTGAGACATTTATCCTCAGAAGCCACCGTAGTACAGACTGTAAAAATTCCACCTGGAATGGCTTGCGATGTTCTATGTTCTTCGAACAATGCTTTTCGAGGCTCGGACGCTGTGTTCGAACCTAACCCAGAAGTATTGTCTAGCTTGCAGCTGGAATCTGCCAACACTCTAGTGGGAAATGGATCGTGGACGGTAGTTCCTATTATGAATAGAGGACGAACCCTTGTTTATTTGAAGAAAAATGAGAAAATTGGTGAGATGTTCTTTACTGAACATATCTCGGAAACTCAATTTCAGACTGAACTGCCTGAGGGCGTAGCCCGAGGGTTACCAGACGACTTAAAAAAACTGGTGGAGGATTCTTCCCTGAGAAACAATTCAGAAAAAGAAAGGCTTCGAGCTTTGCTTGCTACATCCTACGAGGCCTTCGGGAAACCTGGAGGCTCAGTAGGCCGTAATAGCAAGGTGTTACACACGATTGACACTGGCGACGCGAAGCCATTCAAAATACCCTATTGGAGATTACCGTTGAAAAAGAAAATGGAAAAAGGCAAATTCTCGAGCAGTTGGAAAAGGGGGTTATGTGCCCAGCACGAGCCCTTGGTCCAGCCCCGTGTGTATGACCATGAAGAAGGACAGATCTATCCGATTCTGCATAGATTACCGGAAGTTGAATGGTCTGACTAAAAAGAATTCCTATCCCTTACCAAGGATAGACGAGACTTTAGACTCTTTAGGGGGAAACAAATATTTTTGTACCCTGGATCTCCAATCCGGGTATTGGCAAATCGGGATGGACCCGAAGGACATGGAGAAAACTGCTTTCTCGAGCCACATGGGTTTATTCCAATATAATGTTTTACCTTTTGGGCTGTGTATTGCACCAGCTACTTTCGAAGCTATGATGGAGGAGATGCTAAGTGACCTTCTCTGGAAGAGTTGCTTAGTATACCTCGACGATGTCATAGTATTCGGAAAGACCTTCAAGGACTGTTTTCACAACCTCGAGTTAGTCTTGAAGAGGATACTAGCTAACGGTCTGAAATTAAAGGCTAAGAAATGTAATCTATTTTAAACATCCATTACTTATCTCGGTCGTATAATAACTCCCAACGGCGTAAAAGCCGACCCTGAAAAACTCCGCACAGTGTCCGAGTGGCAGAAACCCATAAATGCGAAGGAAGTAAGATCCTTCCTAGGGTTCTGCTCATACTATCGAGATTTCCTTTACCTGGAGTCCAATGTGCTAGTATTTGTATAGCGAAGGAACGTTTTCCCTGGGGAGATGAACAAAATGCAGCCTTCGAGCAAATAAAACACCTGTTTGCTAACACGCCAGTATTAAAGTATCCTACAGCGGATGATCATTTCATACTGGACACTGACGCTAGCAATGATAGCATCGGTGCAGCCCTGTCGCAGGTCCAGGACGGGGTCGAAGTACCTATTGCTTTCGCTAGTAACACACTGAATAGGGCACAACGAATCTATTGCACTACTAAACGTGAGTTGCTGGCTGTGGTGGTGTATACCAAAAAGTTTCAACACTTCCTATGGGGCACCGATTTTACACTTCGAACGGACCACTCCTCCCTAAGGTGGCTCCTTAATTTCAAGGACGCCGAAGGAATGATTGGCCGTTGGCTGGCACACCTGTCAGAATTTGGATTGGAGCCAGATCCAACACCGAGCAGGTTCGAAGCATGTTAATGCGGATGCCCTATCCCGAAGGCCCATTAGAAAATGCCAGAAAATCAATTGTGATGATTGTGGGGCCCACAACGCGGTAGTTGCTACAGTTCGAAACAGACAGGTCGAACAGCTATCTCATGCCTGCATGGAAAATGTTGTAGAATGGCCAGCGGAGACTATCCAACATTTCCAACAAGCCGACCCCACTATCAAGAGAGTGATTTCTTTCCTGAATAACAATGCCAAGTCCAAACGGCCGGCACTATCTCTCGAAGACAGAGAAACTCGTAAATTTCTAGCCCGATGGACCAAGCTAGAAGTTCGAGACGGGTTACTGTGTCGATGGAAAACCTGCCCTACTAAGGATAAGGTTCTACAGATAGTGATACCTATGTCACTAAGGCGGAACATTATGTTCTATTGTCATGGACATAAGACCAGTGGACACTTCGGAAAAAAAGAGAACCCTAGAACGCCTAGCCCGGAGGTATTACTGGCCAGGAATGCACAATGACATCACAAGATGGGTAATGACTTCCCCCGAATGTGGTAAGAATAAACCTGGTCCCAGTATGGGGAAAATGCCCCTGATGCAAGAGCTATTTGGCGTCCGATTTGCTCGAGTAGCAATCGATATTATCAGCGGAATGGAACCTACCCCACAAGGAAATACTTGCATGATGGTAGTTACCGACTACTATACCAAGTACACTCAAGTATACCCTTTACCTGATCACAAGGCAGCCACTTGTGCTAGTGCCTTCGTGAGAGGATAGGTTCTACATCTAGGAGCACCATTAACGATGCACAGTGATCAAGGACGAGAATTCGAGTCTAACTTGTGGCAAGAAATGTGCCATTATCTGGCCATCTGCAAAACTCGAACTAATCCATACAGACCCCAGTCTGATGGCCAAGTAGAGAGATTCAATCGAACATTGATACAAGTCCTAAAACCCTTGGTAAATTCTTGCCAAGACGATTGGGATGAGCAATGTGATCTTGTGGTACACACTTATAATAGTACTGTACATTCCACAACGAACTGCTCCCCCAACTTATTAGTCTTTGGGGAGGATATTATAATGCCTGTGGATCTCGTTTATGGTGTTATAGGGTAAGCCCTGAAGCCCCATGTAATGTGATGTTTGTGGAATCTCTAAGAGATCAGTTTAAGAAAGCATATGAGATAGTTCGAAATGAGCTATTAAAGAATGCAAATTGGCAGAAAATTGGGTATGATACTAACCTGAAGATATGTCAATTCAGTGTTGGCGATCGAGTATTTAGAATACATGAACCTTCAAGGTGTAAGAAACTAATCTCAAGCTGGGATGGGCCTCACGTGGTCACCCAGATCATATCCGAGAGTACAGTTATGCTTATGAGCTTGGCTACAGGCTGAATGAATAAGTCTAATGTATGCAGATTGAGAATATGGAGAGGGCGGGATGCCACTAACTTCGAATGTGAGGAAATTTCAAGACAATTAAATGAACAAAAAGATGAGGTCCTAATGAGGACCAACGAGCTAGCCAGAAAACTGAAGGAGAACACCCCAAAGCGAAAAAGGGGCCGACCCTGTAAGAAGGTGGTTGAGAAGAAGCCAAAGAGGGGACGACCCAAGAAGGTCGACATGGACACGAATTCAAAACCCAATCGTGATAAAAATGTGTCGGCGGAATGGAGAATCCGAGGTAGGAGGAAGACGTTGGCACCTTCCACTAGACCTTCTCAAGATTTTCAGTTGAAAAACAAAGATAGAAAGGTGAGGCGCAGTCCCAGAATTGCTGGGCGGACTGCCGTTACTTAATGTTCCGAAAACACAACGAGTGAAAACACAACGAGTGTATAGTCCTGTCTACATGTTATGTGTTTGGAAGTTGAGATACCTCGGCCACGATTCGAAATACGACAACGCCGCGTATTACCACCCTGTTCATGGTTCATGTGGGTGGCAGACAGCTAGCCTGGCGTGTACGCATGATGCTACATGTTTTTCTGCCAAACCCCTGTCGAAAAGAACAGAGAAGGGGGTAGTCCCACCAACCGCCTATGGAGAAAACCAATCCTTTAACCTCGGTTATCTGGGGTAGTACGGACGCCTGCCACAAGCGGGAAGCGGGGCGCTAGAGAGCCAGGGACCGGGGTGGCGCAGTGCAGTGGCGCATGCGCATTGGTCTCGCTTCGCTTGTTGTGACCCTAATATCGCTCACAGCACGCAAACTGTCTTACAGGGGTAAGACGTGCTGCTGTTTCTCTCCAGCTTATATAGTAAAGGAATCCCGATACCACCGATTAACTTGCCCAGAACCCAGAAACGAGCCCAGAACGAGGCACCCCGAAGTCCAGCAGTTGAACTGATGGACACCACCGAAATGGAGCCGTCTCTTCCTGATTCCTTGAGCATCCCTAGGGGTGCAGAATTAACCGCTCCAGCTCCAATGACACCACGATCAAAGGCGGCTGAAGGAACCACACCTTCGGTCATTATCGAAGTCCCGGTGACTCTACCCGACCGACCCCCATCCATCGGATACGTGAATGTGACCAAAGGATTCATCCGGACGGCCACAGGTAAAAACTGATGTTGCCCACCGAAATACCTGGGTCTCAAAGGCGAGCCACCACAGCTGATCCCTTACGATCTGCAAACCAGAATCTGCCGAGGATGCACCGAGTTAGGGGTCTCCGACGTTGCCGACATCTGGTTCGAAAATTACTTCGGACCAGCTGAAGCCATGTGCATCAGCGATGGCCTAGTTGCCGTTGTTGATGCTATATGCGAGGACGACTGAATTAGGTCACAGACAGCATACCCGCTGCTGTATGGCCTAGTTGGGTTCGAGGAGCGTACAGTATTTACTCTATTGAAATATCAACCCTAACATTGTCCACTAGGTTCGATTTCATAAATATTTTTCTATTTATCACTAGTAAGAAGTTATTTGGTGCTATAAACCTACGAGATCTGTAACTCGAAGTATGTATATTTGCTTTAAAAGTACTTCTCAGGTACCAACCTAACGTGTTCATATGATAGTTCAAGGTTAATAGTGGTATGTATATATAAATGTAAAAAAACCCACAGTTACTGTAAACTGTGTTAAAAAAACTAATATTTAGGGTTAATATGTGAACTATAAAAATTTTCTTTTCGGGTTATGTAACATATATTACCATATATAACTACAAACATGGTATGTCATTAATAACATACGTTAATACTCTATGTATGGATTCGAACATATTCTTTCGAACTTGTCTCAATCCTTCTCTAGTGATATTTATAGTGTATTAATATTGTAATGGTTCGTTTCGACTTATATGTTGGGTGGCTCGTTGGCTCGCTTATCACTAGAGATACCAACACAACACGAGTAGTTCGGGTTGGGCAAAGCCCCGGATACCCCTACCTCTCGGGTAGGACTTTATTCAATGTTTCAATAGATTATACTGAGCGTCTTGACTGGACCACGTCCAGTCCCCTTCTGCTGCTCGTCCGGCTTCTTAGTAGAAGCTGGACGCGAGGCATGGTGCTGCCCCCTCTTGTACCAACGGGGTATCGCAAAGCGACACCTAGCTGGCATAGAAGGAACAAGCACCACACGAACACGTCTCTCGGATGAACGGCACTAATATATATACAACGATGCCGGCCCCTACAATATGTTTAAATTACCTTAAATAATTCTATGTGGCCGACTCCTACTACTAAGACGTCACACAAATAACATATCACGTTCTACTTCGAACTCTTGTTTATTACTTCGAGCCCTTTAATGTAGAATAACAAAATCGTTCTACTTTTAATATGTTTTTTTTTTGCACACCCCTTTCCTTATTCTGGTGGGGGTAGTGTAGGGGCTCGTAGATTGTGATATAGTGTGAGCGTCTTCCTCAAGAGGGCGTTTCGAGCGGTGCGCCCATCACCGGTAGTCACTAGAGGTCTTTACGACCCCTGGTCGCTGTGGGGTGGTGGCAGCACTGTTCGCCTCTACCTGGGACCGGGGAAGGCATTAGTCTGGCTCTGCCTGTCGACGGAGTCGGACCACTTCTTACCGAGCTTAACATTTCATTAGGCGACCCATATCGAGGTAGATGTAAACCATACACCGAAATAAACACGTGCCAGTTGCACTAACCCGAGATCCCTTGTCTGGTTTTCATTTCGAACCATTTGAGTCATATATTCGAACCACTACACTTTGATTCATTTGCCTCTACCTAGAGGTTGTGAAATGAATGAATAAAATAAATTGAATTGAATTGATACGGTCAATAAGAAAATCCCGCATAATATCTCTAGATTTACAGTAAAGGAATGGTTACCATGCCAACCAGAAACAGGTATATGGGCCAATTTTGCTTGAAAAACATTCCTTTTACCTTTCAAATTGGGAACGTTTGCATCCAGAATGGAATGTTTTAAATGAGACCATTGAATTCTGCATCGAAATTAGCCTAATGCATTTATATACATTTTAGAGTTATTTTGCCCCCCCCCCTCTTGCCCCCTGGTGGCCAAATGGGGAATTAAAAATCCCATGTGAAAGGTTGTTTTCGCTTGCTGAGTTATTTTTAATTGAATTAGCCAAAAGTGGGGATGCCGTATAGAATTTAGGGGGGGGGGGCGTTGTTCAGTTCACGAACAGGCAAATAAATGTGCTTACTAAATCATCACGACGGAGAGAAAACCTGCCCCCTGGACCGACTGCAGGGCAGTGTGTATCTCATTACAGCACACCTCACACACACCTTCTTACCGTCGTACCAATAATTGGATTCTCACTGAATGAATACCACTTTACGTAGACCCCTATATGATGTAAAGGTCGCAAGAGAAAAATATCTTCATAGTTTGTTTTTTTCTGGCAATTATGTACATGTACACATATGGCTATGGCTAACCAACCAAGAAATGCAATAACAGACAATTACGCCGATTCTTTTTTCGCTCAACATATGGAGCACAGTAGAATAAGTTGTTGATATTGTAATATTTTCCTTCTGAGCCGTATTATGTTGTGACCTTTTGTTTTACATCAAAGATTTTATCCTTCATGTGAATACAGATTATAGCAAAAAACATAAGTGAAATTGCTTTAGGGAAATCACCATTATTTTATTTTTGTCCTTTGTTCAAAATTAACAAAGTCGTTTTTCTTCTTTCTTTATCCTCGATATCATATTCAGAAAGATAACTGTAGTGTAACTGTGTGTTAGTCGCTTAGTTGTGGGCGGGCAATTGGTTAATTGGTCATACAATCCTCTTAGTTGCGCTGGTTATTAATGTGTGATATCGTTGCCTTGGGAGCTGAACGCCGCCTCTGCACAAATGCGTGATCTGCATGCCACCAAGCCACAGGGCCGGACTAAGGACATGTGTCTACACACAAAACAGTTTTGTAAAATACACGAATCCAGCCATTTCCTTCGTCACTACTATCTTCACGTTGTCGATCCGGGTCATAATACGCCCTGTCAGTAATTTTCAGTGTGCTGTACAAATATCTATACATGCAGATTGAGTTATTGCTGGACCATTTTCACACTTTTTAGATGTTACTGATGACTTTTCTTTTGAAATTACTATACCTTGCCACATAGGTTTCGATCTTTACCAGCTGCTTATCAAAAAGAAATTAGATAAAATCTCCCTCGTCACATTTTTCATCGCTTTGGCGATGAGAAACATCTTCTTTTTTTTTGAGTGGCCTTGAATAGATTACATGTTTCTGGGCCCCTGCCCATAGTCTTGGTCATAAGCCCCGAGTCCCCCAGTCTCAGGCCCAGACTGACTAAAGCAGGATTCAGGATGATGTGTGTGCACGGCTAAAACATTTCTGGTCCCGTGCGAAAGTCTTATACTGCATGCACCATTGTTATTGCTAGAAACTTGCTCCAGCATTGGATAGAGTTCGTAGTCACTGGTGTCAGCCTGCCAGCGGTTAGTTTGGGAACCTGTCCAACACCGGAAGATCGTTACAAACATGATGTTATTTTATGCTTTGGGCGGGGGGGGGGGTCCATATTATACAAGCTGGCTGCATACTTAATTGTGCCTCTACTTTAAATTGACTAACTGATCACTACTGTGCGTGGAGGGGTGGGGCCAGGGGATCACTGCCGTCAGTCCTGCGGGGCTCGGGCAGTGATCCCCGGCCCAACTCTGACAAACCAGGGAGTGATCAGTGTTCTACCATAGCCTTCCAAGATTACTCCCCCCCCCCTTTGTTAAAAGAACAACTCTGATGGCAGTTCCTGTAAAACCATACAAAATCACAAGAGTCAGGTAATATGACAAACAACTGATCCAATACTGAGTCAAGTGTAAGGCGGCCTGGTATGGGGTTGTTTACCTGCAATCCTGTATGTAGTAGGGTTAGGCTATTAAGTTTCATTCCATGTTAATAGGAAGAAATGGATAGCTCCCTCTCATTAGTACTGTAAAACTTGATCATTTTTTTTACAGTGGGCCCTTCTTTTAGAATTAGACATAGGAAAAATTTATACACTAAACAGAGAGATTAGACTTTGAGAGTAGGCCTAGAACTGGGTGGTGGTCCAGCAGATCACCTGCCCAGTGCCTCATTCCGGTTAACATAGGGTTCAATGGGATCACCCTTCCTAGCTCCACACAGCTATGGTAGAACCACAAATAATCACCTCGTGCCATCCTGCTGCAGAGCCTCCCATTCTAGCTGTCTACTCATGGATGACAAGTGATTGAAATCAGCAACACTGTTTTTTAAGGGCGCCCTAGTGCATCGGTAAATGATTCAGGACCCTTGATCATTTTAACTAGGGACTTACAGTGTTTTCATAAGGATTGGTCCAGTCCCACTGAAACCCTTATGGCAGAATTGAGAGCTGGGAGATCCCAGGTGGGAGATCGAGACTGAGAGTCACCATACACTGCGGTAGTGAGACTGGTGGCCGAGTCGAACCCATGGACAGATCAGTGGCGGATTTCTACAACCTCTGTTCTGTTCTTGAACACTAAGATTTGCTCTGAAAGAGGGGTACCGGTACGCCCCCGGGGGTACGCCGCTCCTTTTGGGCCGCGGCCTCTCCTTTACCAAGTTCTTGATCTGCCATTGCAAAATAGTCTGGCAGCACGCTCACACCTGTCCAACTTCCACTCAGCACATTGGATTGAAAAGCAACCTGCCTTGTTTAAAATAGTGGGTGCTGCCCAACCTTTTGATGTCTCCATTCTATTAATAGGAACCGGTGTAACAAGAAATGCGATTCTGACCGCGTAAAAAAACGCCTCCCGCCGTTAATGTCGGTATACCAGTGTTTGATGACATGTCTCATAAAAGCAGACATAAAGAAGATTTCACAATTATCAATTTCTCTATTCAGTAATTTTGCATTGTGAGACCTCACCACATGGGGCAAATGCAATCATCATAGCGCACTCCCGTACCGCTTCGCGGTACCGCCGCTACACGGCGTTGGAGGTGCTAAAAAAGGGCCCAAAAAGTCCGAGCAGCTGTAGACAGAATTGATACTTACAAATATATACTTAAATAGACATGCCTCACTGAGCTGAGCTGCTGAACTAGTACCCCCTGCTAGTACCACACAGTAGGTAATGGACTGACTGACTCGAGGCGTTCGGTGTATAGTTTTCTGACTAGATCCAGTGCATTATGGGTAGGGGTGACCTCGAACGCTAACTACACCACCTTAGCTTGTTCCCTCCACCCCCTTCCCCCCCCAGCCAGGTCTGGCTAGGTACCAGTCCCTAACTATGCTTGGAAGGGTAGTAAGTTGACTCAGGGATCAACCTTGACCCACATGGGTAGGACCAATAGGAGATGGCCTTACAAACTAGCATTGATCCCTCGGCCGTACTCCGAACGCCTCGAGTACTCCACACAAGGTACCTACTCACTTTACCCTTCTCTGGCTCCTGACTGACAGGAGCGTGTTGCTCCTATGCGAAAAAGAGCTGTCAGTAGGTACCCTCTTTTCAAAAGAAGTCACGCTCTGCTTCACCATTCAACTTGCACTTACCACATTAGTCTGAAAAGTCACCTGCCTTGTTTAAAACAGAGAGAGTTGCACCATTAGGTACCTACTCATGTCACACCCTCTATAGTATATTATACTGACTTCTCCTAGCTAGGTACCTACTGTAAATCCTCGCGTATAGGACGCGTCCTATACATTAAAATTACCCCAGGTGCATCCTAAATGACTGTCAGAAGTTGGGGGTGCATCCTATAAGCGAGGATTTTCTACTATAGAACAGTACTAAATTGACCAAAATATAACCCCAGATATCTCTTACAGCATTTCCTTAAACTCGGGGTACGTCCTAAATGCGAGGTGCGTCCTATACGCGAGGATTTACGGTACTCAAATTCCCCCTGTTTTAGCACCATGCTTGAATGACCACTTGTGAGCAACAAAAGAGACAAGTTATAACTACATGAAAAGAAAGGACTGGAAACGAGGGCATTTTAGCCAGCTCTTCCTTTTACTATAGGAGCAACACCCTCCTGGACCCCTTCTGTGCAATACAACAAAAACGTTGGCACTACAAAAAAAAGTGACTGCTGCAATGAGACACTATTTAGCCAAAACCAAGGGCATTCATTTACGGCATATCCATATTGTAAATTCAGCGAATTGCCATAATGCATTTTTCATAGAATGGCCGTAACAATATAGTTCTCCACATTATCATGATATGCTGAATTACCGTAATACCCCCTATTCAATTACCATTAAGACATGATTGAACCTTGTGGCCACAAAGCTTACCTAGCTGCTCTGGGTCGTATGAGGCAGTTGCTAGCAAAGTCATTCTATTTTGCTCTACTTTGCTACCTGTAAATGCCTTATTTGGATTTTGTTTATGTGAGCCTTCAATCAGTCAATAACTACCCAGACTACTCCAAACCCTGCCCCCTGGGGCTAGCATGCAAATTCTAAGTCCACATATGAAACAGATCTAAAAGGAGGCAAACTTATGAATTTTGATTATGTTGCACCATGTTAGATCATGTAAATTCTATCTAATTGTTCACCCAACAATAACCAAGTCCTAACGTTGTAAGTTGTTTTAAAATATGATATCTACCAAGTTGCTACCTCGAAAAGTTTCGTGTTAACTGGGGTGGGGGGGGGGGCGGATAAAATAGAGTTTGGTGTGTAGACAGACACTGATGGCAGTCAGTCACGAGCTGTGTTGGGGGTCGGTGGGTGGGAGGGAGGCGGGGGTTGGTGGTCACTCCAAGTCATGAATGTTGCATTACGCAGGGGCACGGGCGGCAGGTAAAGCAGGTAATCATGTATTGATAGTCGGCACACGTCAGTTACCTGAGCCGGCCGGGGGGCAGCCCCTAGGCCGCTCACACCTGGACAGGGGTGGTGGTGGGACCAAAAAAAAAAAAGAAAAAAAAAAGAGTGACATCAAAGTTTAAAACTGTAATAACGAAGTTTCTGATTGATGCAAAGGCTTGTTTTCTATGGATAAGATGGGAAAAAAGAAGGGGAAAATAAATGGCTCAACTAACAGTACCATATATTATATTTAGCAAAATTTTGGAAAAGCTCCAGTACCCGGTGAGGGGGCAGGCACTGAGGTGGGGTTTGGACAACGACTGCGGCCCAACTCACGGGAAAGTGTAGGTACAAACGCAGACATCTGGTCAGCCTAATAGGGGTCGACCTCCATTTTTTAAAGATTTTTTTTTCCGGATTTTTAAAAATATTTCCCCATCATTTTCTCATATTTCATACACAAAATGTTCCTTTCTTATAATACCCAGTGAAAAAACAGGAACGAATGACTGTGTGAGGTCTTAGATACAAAAAAAGAAATCCGACCTACCGACCTCAACAACTTTTCTTAGCCTAAGGTATGTAAAGGTAGGACATTTTTCTCAGAGCTCCCATGATATCCTATACCCCAGACAAAGTGAGCCCTGAAAACCAGGCCAAGAAATTGTCAAGAAATCCGAGGGTGGTAAAACCCCAGCTCCCACAGATAACATCGGGGGTAGGGCGGCAGTTGCAGGTCACCCTCGAAGAGTCGGTGCCTATTCCCGGTTAGCGGATTCCTTAGTAGGCCGACCCCTGCTGAAGCTTATACCTTGCGAGATAAGGACTGATAACAGTGAGCTGATGGGTACCAGGTGTTACGTAATGCACCCTGAAAAGTCTGCACTGAACTTAAGGAATTTTCTCATTGGTCAATAATGTATCCCGCTAAGTCGGAATAGGAGCCTGGACCCATATCCAGTGGGTCCACCATTTTGAATTTTACTGGTTATGCCAGAGGTGGCAAACACACTGATAAGGCATTGTCATGATGGGTACCTTGTCCCTGGATAACAACCACTTCCAGCGACATGCTGGTCCCCATCTTATCAGCTTATCGCCAGAACCAGCTCCACTCCCACTTACACCCAATACCACAGGCTCTAGTACCAAACCAGGAAACTGTCGAGGCGTTCGGTGTACAGTTTTCTGACTAGATCCAGTGCATTATGGGTAGGGGTGACCTCGAACGCTAACTACACCACCTCAGCTGGTTCCCTCCACCCCCTTCCCACCCAGCCAGGTCTGTCTAGGTACCAGTCCCTTACTATGCTTGGGAGGGTAGTAAGTAATTCACTCAGGGATCAACATTGACCCACATGGGGAGGACCAATAGGAGGTGGCCTTACAAACTAGCATTGATCCCTCGGCCGTACTCCGAACGCACCGAGTGATATCGAAATTCGAAACCCTGTTATTGAATTGTAAAACTGTGATATTAAATAAAAATGAAACTCTGATACTAAGGGTGAACATTTGGCTTGCCACAATACCCTAACGCTCCCTACCAAAAACCTCGACTACCAACACTCATCCCATGTTATTTTCTGTTTCTAGGTCACTAGTGCCCCTGTTCGTAAGTTTTACATTGTACACTCGCCGACTCGGTGATTGTGAAATCCAACTGCATGATGTATATCTACATAGACAAGTAGATATTGGAGATGCCCGCACCCCCTTCCACACTACTTCCCAACGTGGGGGATCGATGTTCTAGTCGCGCATAAACAAGATCAAATCATCCTGGTGTGCATTCGGTGTTTATTTACGAGACGCTCCAATTAAAGTCCCACTCAGCCTTCGGCTTTGTACATCCTGGGCCCATCCCGTGGAAAACGATACAAAGATACACATGCAAATAAAATTTATTATAAGAATTTTAATAAATAGGTAAATAAACCGTTAAAAGTAGTTAAATGATTAAATGAAAATAAAGTTCATTGTCATGGCATGTCATGTCACCCTCCCCATTTCCTCGCTGCCGCCGTGCAACCCAGTACATTTTGATTTAACAAAAACGCTGCGTTGGAATACCATGTTAAGGGCTGCGTCCACTGCGACGGATGAACCATCCGTCTCCCTTCATCCGTCATTTTCCCCATAGAAATCAATGATAAATACGACGGATGAAACCGACGGATGGTCGATCCATCAGCAGTGGATGCACCCCTGTAGGGAGTGATTGTTTTTCAACAACAAGAGAAGGTGGTGGGTTTCCTCCGCGCCCTCCTCTAAATCCACAACTGTGAAATACAAACGTTGGATCAGCATGGATGATTAGATGTTGAATCACAGTTGATTTGATGTTGTGTCAACTTTTAAATTCAAACATATTTCAACCCTGAATCATGTTGATATGCAAACGTTGACATTGCAAACGTTGATTCAATGTTGAATCAATGTCATTGTGCACGCTGGAAAAATGCTAAGGGATTTTTACCCAATAAAAAGGTGTCAGTGCAATGGTTGTGTTGTGTCATTATAGTGTAAGGTCCATGGTAGTGTCAGTGCCATGCATGTGTAATAGTGTAAGGTCCATGGTAGTGTCAGTGTCCAACTAGAATCATTGCTCACATGTATACGCTCGCTAGCACATAGTTTTGCTGTGATAGAGCATTGTAGGAAAATCGAGAAAATGATAAGATGCACGCGGCGACCACAGGGTCGGCCATCCCAAGTCAAGACTTGTGTCGTGTGTCTGACATGTCTTTTTATCCAGCCTCCCCATCCACGTCACTGTTACTGACACTGGGGTACAAACAGTGCTAAAGTCAGTTTCTTTTAGGCTGTTTTTTGGGTGCGTTGGAGGCTATAAGCGTCTCTCCAAAATTCAGGTTATGGACTTTATACCACATGACAGAGAATAAATGAATTAACACCTTTTATGCTTCTAGGAGATCCCCCCCCCCGGACTTTTCCCACCCGGAAATTTCCCCCTGGAATTTTCCCACCCTGGAAATTTCCCACGGGGCCGTTCAAATATTACGTACATGTAACACCATAGGGGTGGGTCATGACGTTTTCTACACTTTGTGACCGGGAGGGGGGGGGGAGTTGTCTACCCAAGTGTTACATAACAAAAATTGGTAAATGTCTCACATGACAAAAGTGGACTATTTACAAACATTTGATCCCTTTATACACTACTCAAGAATCATAAACTGGTCGATTCTTGTTAGGATCACAAGTCATGACACAAGTTGACTTCTTGAGTTATCCCCTGGAATTAACTGAGTGAATTCTAATAGCAATTACAAGTCATGACACAAGTTTGAATCTCAAGTTATTACCATAGTAGTACATGATCTCATGAACCAGTGGAATTCAAAGTTCAATAAGCTATGGGGTTCTAGCAGACCCTTGGGCCCCCCTGTGATGCTGGAGAAATTGGGTAAATATTGGGTACATGTCATACCCCTACCACCACCTTCCCTCCATCCTTCTTGATTAGGTTCTGGTGCTAGCTGCGGCTTGTACGAGGGAATTTATGGTAACACGAGTTTGTATCCTAAGTTATCCCTACATAACAAAAATGGTAAATGTCTCACATGACAAAAGTGGACTATTAACAAACATTTGATCCCTTTATACACTACTCAAGAATCATGAACTGGTCGATTCTTGTTAGGATCACAAGGCATGACACAAGTTGACTTCTTGAGTTATCCCCTGGAATTAACTGATTAAATTCTAATAGCAATTACAAAACATGACACAAGTTTGAATCTCAAGTTATTTCCATAATAGTGTAATGGTTCGGGCCTTACGGATTAGGAAAGAAGGAGTAAGGCAGTGGTTCAAGTGTATGCCAACGGTTTATTTAAGGACACTCAACGGCTACCCAGAAGGTGGTGGTGGGGCAGCTAATATGGATTAATATCTATGTCTATAAGCTCGGAGGCCTGGAGGGCCTCTGACGTAGCGGCTGAGCCCCGGTCTTTATATATGGACCTTGGTGTTTGCTGCCACCTATCCGGAACCTTAGGAACATCCAGCGACTGGACTCACCCACCACGCCAGACGGCACCCATATATGATACCTCTACACTACTCCCCCAGACATGAGGCAGGAGTTATAACTATTATAGTATATATTATATAGGGATAACATTACATTATGTCTTACCCTAATAATAGAGGTATAACCATAGATATAACAACAACATTTTTAAAGTATCATATGAGAAGTATTTGACATACTTGATAGTATTAATAGTTACGAATAATCAATAGGAAAGTCGATACAATTTGACAATGTGGATAGTAACAGATATATGGAACGGATCTGTTTAACTTACAAATAAACCACATATTAGTACCCTAATGAGTTTGTTATTATTACAAACATGATATGTAGTTAGTCTTGATAAAGACTTTAACCATACTATCTAATGATACATTTAATTAACCATTTAATTAACCTATAGTTCCATGTTAGAACTATTCGGCATGTTACCGTTTTAGTTTTATACACTTGAAAAAAACAAAAACATATATTACATCTTCATGCATTCAAACAACTATCATAGCACCAGATAATTAATATTATACAATGAAATGTCATAAATAGACAATTATGACAATCTCGTGTATTATAATCTATATCGGATCATATTAAGTATTATGACAAGTAAGAATAGATCTTGTTATGTAATGAACCCGTAAGACCATTATAATATTACGTTACTACAGGTATACAAATGAGAGTTATATGGTCATTTGAATAGTAATGAAGATAATGTCCATGATAATATGTACACAAAATATAAGTAGAGCATTGTGTGTAGTCTTGAAGTATGTCGGATATGTTGTGGAGAGGAAGTGTGGTCAGCTAACCACGGGATGGACATGCTATAGTCTATAGTATTCCAGATGTAGTGATATATAAATACACGGTAGTTGATTAGGGGCAGCTACCCACAATCCTCTATGAGTGCTATTGTTCGTTGAAATGATCCGAATGGTGTTAATAAGTAATCCGGTTGTCAACATGTAGTAGTAATAGTCCTTTGGGATATAGTTGACAAAGTCATAGTCCAAATAGTAGATCCGGAAGTAGGTAGATAATGGTAATGAGTCCATTCAGTAAATAAGACAGGAATACGGCACAGTGGTAAGTCCATCCGGTAAGTCAATCAGGAACAGGTAGCATCAGGCATCAGGTTATAGGTATCTGCATCCGGCAGTATCTTCTAGCAGCACAACTACTATTCGGATTTGTAGGAAATTCATAATCTGAAACAGAAACATCAGGAGATAATAGTTAAGTTATATCCTGATCAGACTAACTCTGGTTATAAAAGAACCCAGAACACATAGAATAGACTTAAGTGTTAATTGTATGGGAACATCAGGAGCTGCCTGTTCTTTCGCAGCGATAGCTTCTTCCTCCCGAGCCTTTACTTCGTCTTAAATCACGTATTCTAGGCGTTCCTTCTCAGCATCGCCTACTTCCTTCAAACACATGAGAGTGTCATTCAGAAGACCCTGATGGAATTCAGTAGCTCTCTCCTTTACACATTTTCTCAATGGGTGTAGATGGCCTTCTGGACATCAGCCTACCCTTGGCGAGATTTTTCGAACCAGATTTCAGCGTTACCGGTTTTAATGGTAAACGCATCCTTTGGTTTGACGGGCAGTGCAACACTCTTGGGGGGGTGTTGACATTACTGGGATGACATTTCCGGATGTTGGGCTTCCGGACATACCCAAAGGTGCCACAGGGACACAATAAGAGGGTGGTGGATTTTGTCTCAACCCCATGTCCATGTACATCTGTACCTGTTCAGGGGTGGTTGACATCTGCTGAGCAGATGCGGCACTTGCGGATCCGGCAGCGGCAGGTGCTGGAGCCTTTCTGGGTACAAGGCGACCCCCTTTTCCAATGACCAAGGTCTGGCTTTCAGGTCCAGGACCTTGTGACATTGACGGGAAATTGTTTGTATCCAATTTCCCCGGTTTAGATGCTGCTTGAGCATATCCGGACAAGGTCTCTTGATAACAGGAGTACCCTGGGTCTGCTCGTGTGGGTGACGTGCCAGGGGTGATCTGGAACGATCATCCGCCCTGCATCGGGTGCTGGTTTTAGTCTGACCATTACCGGATTCACCCCGGCTCTGGTCTCTCCTAACTCTTTCTTGGGCTCGCTTACCATCCTTTCCAGACTCCTCGCATTTCTGCCAAAGACTCTCATACATGTCTAACTTTCCTTTTCCTGGAGTAAGGATAATTTTAGCTCGAACTTTTGAATCCTTGGTTTTCGGAACTTCACAGAGGACTTGGTCCCCTGGTCGGATCTTAGCCCAAGCATCCGCGCTTAGGCTATCAAACTCCTTCATGAGTTCCTGATGCAGCTCCATGATCTTTTTACGGGCTGTATCGAGACCTTCAGCATGGCCTTTCTTCTGGTGTCTTGCCAGATCATTACGCCGGCTGTAGGAGACCTTTGTAGTACACTTCTTCCCCTTCTTACCATAAGTCGGGTCACAAATGTAGACCGGGTGATGGTGGAAGTGGGCTTCTACAAGATACCTTTGGAACCGGGCTGAAGTACTCCAGGTCCGGACCGAGACATCACTAGCATCCTGGCAGATGGAGAAGGGACAGGATTTTTTTGGTCGTCACCGTACCACTTCTCAAGTGCCCAACGCAGCTTCCGCCTCTGGGTATAGGTATAATACCCGTCAGTGTGGTTTAGCATAAGCCACATCTTGCGATAGGCTTTGCTCGGATTGGGATCCTCGTCAGTAAGACGCATCCAATCTTCGTCATCCGATTCCCCATTTTTGTTAATTGGATCGGGGCAGGCATACAGAGTGGAAACGTCTTTCTTCACTCCGTAAGTGCAATCTTGGAAACAGGTTGGGATCTGGGTCTTATACCCAGATTTGGCATTAGCCCAATGCTCTGCCTCAGTCTGAGTAGATGGGACAACTTTCTCATCATACTCTACTGAGGACTCATCTAAAGAGTCATCGTCCGACGAGACCACCTCCATGGCAGTACTCGAACTGCTTGTTCCTGAGGTACTGGCTTTCTGTTCGGCTTTAACAGAATCGGGTAGAATCTTAAGCCAACGTGAAGCAGACCTCCTATTCTTAGACACTTGCCAATCTTCCGGATCCGGATCTTTGGTTCCGGGTTCAGACTTTCCATCCTCACCCGAGGTACTTGGGGTTTCCGGATCCACAGACTTTCCGGTAGAGCCGCTAGAAGCGGATTTAGAAGAATCCAAGCCTCTAGTATCTAATTTTAAGTCAGGAATCGGGGAGCGGTTTATTTTAATACCGCCTCCTCAGCTCGAGCTTTGTTGCGAGCCTCTTCTTCTGCTGCCATATGACGGTGGATGATCATATGGAGAGCTGAATGACGGTTCAGTTCTAGGAGGGAGGAGTTCCTGACCTGAGTAACCTCGGCTTCTGCTATATAATAGCCATCGTTCCACTGTTCGAAGTTGGAAGCTGCTTCTCTAAACTCCCTAAGGGTGTGTAAATCTTGTCGGACAGTGCTAGGGTGGGGATAGGTCTGGCCGCGAGGGTCCGACACACAACCCACCCAATCAATGTTGTCTTTCGTAACATTCCCCTGAGACCTATCGGGCTTGGGATAGGCTCCCAGCATGAAGGCTCTGTTAGTTTCCTATACTGACTCTCGGAAGGCAATATCTACCATGAGTCCTCGTTGGAACCACGTCCAGTCCCTAAGCCACTCCAGTGGCGTCCTCTCGAGTTGGAGCGGGTGCATCACATCCTCGATTGCAAGTCTCACTTTCGGATCCATTTTAACTGGAGTACCATCAGGGTGTACTACCTGTGCCTGTAGTTCCGGATGGACGGGTACCTTCCATCATAGGACGCTGGAAGCGGGTTATCCTCAATTCGTTCCCTTTTTTTCTCTTGGTCTTTGGATCTGTTTATCTGGGCAGTTTCGGATCCGGTTGCACCTAGCGTCTCCAGGTCCCTCGGCAGGAAGTGGTGATACTGGCTTTTCTGGCTCATTCAAAGAAAATGAAGCCAGCTTGTCCTCGAACTACCGATCGGCGGATTCATCTACCTCCATCAGGTCATTATCTGCCTGCGTTACAGGTGACAATGCTTCGGGAAAAGCATCTGCAGACGGAGTCAGCTTATCCGGGTCACCGGATAGCTTGGCTACGGTTATGGATTCCTCAGCCATGACTAGAGGAATTGATGCGGGAGTCCAACACTCCTTTTCCCGACTTTAATGGCATCAGGGGCCAATAAGGAACAGAGCCGCTTTCTTGAGAATCGGCTCTGTGGGTGGAGCTAGCCTGTTTAGAGGTGAAAATCTGCATGTCTTCACCAAGAACCAATATGGCAACACGCCAGTTTCCGTGACGTCATTTCCACGCTTGCGAGCGGGGTCATGACAGGTCAGCTGAGACTGTATGCGACGTCGTCATGCGGCAACGCACGTGCTACGGACGGAACATAAACAAACCGAATGTTTTTAGGTAATTATCGCTCATGCTGTCGACTCGTCTAGGGATTTTAAGTGGAGTTTATGGAAAGCTTAAGCAAATCCACCGGATCATCCGTCCACTACCCACTGGTACATCATATAGCGACGACAATTAGACCTTTCAGGTCAGTTGTTATCCGTTCCTTTAAATGTAAACATTACACTCGTTGTATATACAGGTTAGGTCACTGCAGTCCTCTGGGCAAGTCGAGGGCTGCGGCGGACGACTATCCCCTCTTTGGATAGTTCCTTTTCGGACATGACAGTTCAGAGAGCTTTCTCTAGGTGTTTCTTGGCCTTCGAAACACCTTTCCTCTTCTTATTGTCTTCACCTGCCGAGACTTTTTTAACTCCACCACGTTTAGTCCGTGTTAGCAGTAGCGGTACTGATTCAGATATCTTCCTAGGCCTACCCCGGCCTCTCTTCCATATCGGGTCCTTTACCTGGTTCACTATCCGATTCAGATTCAGAATCTTATCGAATCCTTCACCATACATTTCTGTGGAGGTCTCCCTCCCAGACCATTTTCTTATTCTAGCCACGTTCAACTTGTACAGTCGTCCAAGGTCTGATTTGATGATCACAGTACAATCACTAATCAGCTGAGTTATTGTAAAAGGACTGTCCCAATTAGACGCTAATTTTTCATGTCTAAGTGGTTCGTGCAGTCTTAGCACTCTATCTCCAGATTTGAATTTTCGATTTTTCAAATCGGTATCATATCCTACCTTCTGCCATTTGGCACTTTTCTCGAAATCAATCCGGACAGACTCATATGCTTTCCTGAATCTGTCCCTTAAACATTCAACGAAAACTACATGACAAGGTAGTTCTGGATCCATACCTACAACTCCGAATATCAAGTCTGCAGGCATTATCAAATCCTCTCCGTACACTAGAAGGTTTGGAGTACAATTGGTACTCGAATGTACTGTACTGTTGTAAGCATGTGTCACAAAATGGCATTGCTCGTCCCAATCGTCCATGTTTTCATTTACAAGTGATTTTAGGACCTAAATAAGGGTTCTATTGAACCTTTCAACCAATCCATCGCTCTGGGTCTGTATGGATTTGTTCTAGTTTTGCAAATAGCTAAATATTCGCACATCCCTTGCCAGAGATTCAGATTCAGAATCTTATCGAATCCTTCACCATACATTTCTGTGGAGGTCTCCCTCCCAGACCATTTTCTTATTCTAGCCACGTTCAACTTGTACAGTCGTCCGAGGTCTGATTTGATGATCACAGTACAATCACTAATCAGCTGAGTTATTGTAAAAGGACCGTCCCAATTAGACGCTAATTTTACATGTCTAAGTGGTTCGTGCAGTCTTAGCACTCTATCTCCAGATTTGAATTTTCGATTTTTCAAATCGGTATCATATCCTACCTTCTGCCATTTGGCACTTTTCTCGAAATCAATCCGGACAGACTCATATGCTTTCCTGAATCTGTCCCTTAAACATTCAATGAAAACTACATGACAAGGTAGTTCTGGATCCATACCTACAACTCCGAATACCAAGTCTGCAGGCATTATCAAATCCTCTCCGAACACTAGAAGGTTTGGAGTACAATTGGTACTAGAATGTACTGTACTGTTGTAAGCATGTGTCACAAAATGGCATTGCTCGTCCCAATCGTCCATGTTTTCATTTACAAGTGATTTTAGGACCTGAATAAGGGTTCTATTGAACCTTTCAACCAATCCATCGCTCTGGGTCTGTATGGATTTGTTCTAGTTTTGCAAATAGCTAAGTATTCGCACATCCCTTGCCAGAGATTTGATTCGAATTCTCTACCTTGGTCACTGTGTAGCATAAGTGGTACACCAAAAGTCAGTACCCAACCTTTTACAAAGGCTTTGGCATAAGTAACTGCTCGTGATCCGGTAGTGGGAAAACTTTAGTATATTTTGTATAGTAATCACACACCGCCATCATACAGGTATTGTCATTAGCGGTTGTGTTAAATCCACTGATGATATCTACTCCGTTTCTAGCGAATCTAACTCCGAAAAGTTCCTCAGATAGGGGAAATTTGCCCATCCCGGGTCTGGGTTTGTTTTTACAAC
This sequence comes from Acholoe squamosa, assembly GCA_949317995.1. NCBI lineage: Eukaryota > Metazoa > Annelida > Polychaeta > Phyllodocida > Polynoidae > Acholoe > Acholoe squamosa. The sequence goes on along the minus strand of OX439036.1, from coordinate 52,330,909 downwards.
AGTCCGGACAGGTGGTTACCCATCTTTGCAAATCTCGCGACATGCCGGGCCAATAGTACTTTTTAGAAAGTCGTGCTAGTGAGCGTTTCCTTCCAAAATGACCACTGGTCCGATGACCATGACAGTAATACATAATGTCATGCCTCATCGCATGTGGTATAACCACTTGTATGAGTCTCTCACCATTATTACATGGCTTCCAACGGTATAACACACCTTTCCGGACTTCAAGCTCGGTCCATTGAGCAAGAAACCTTCTCATTTCTCGATTTTCCAGAGAGACCTCAGGTCTGACTGGACGTATACCCTTAGGTACCAATTGCAGTAGCTGTGCAGTTATCGAGTCAGCTTCCTGGAACTGTTGTATGCGGTCCATAGACCATTCCAGTATGCTGGCTACTAGGGGTTCGAAAGGTTTTCGAATCCCTGCTAAAACTGCTCTGTGAGCCCCACCATCGGTACAATCTGGATTATCACATTTCCGGATTGGTATTCGAGATGAGGCATCAGCATTTAAATGCTTCACTCCGGGTCTATGCTGAATTTGGCCATGTTCTAGCCTGTATTCGGACAAATGGGCTAACCATCGACCCAACATTCCTTCAGCATCCCTGATGTTCAATAACCATCTTAAAGAGGAGTGATCCGTATGTAGAGTAAAGTCCCCCATAAGAAGTGTTTGCACTTCTTTGTATATACAACTACTGCTAACAGCTCTCGTTTAGTCATGCAGTAGTTGCATTGAGTTTTACTCAGTGTACTTCTAGCAAAAGCAATGGGTATCTCTCTTCCATTTTGGACTTGCGAAAGGGCGGCACCAATGCTGTCATTACTAGCATCCGTATCCAGTATGAAATGATCTGTCTCATTCAGATATTGCAATTCGGGAGTACTCGTGAACAGATCCTTTAGCTTTAGAAAAGCAGATTCCTGTTCATGCGTCCAAGGAAATTTATCCTTGGTACATCCTGGGGTCCAGTTAGCTATTATTTGTGATGGGTAACTGACTCTAGAATAATTCGGAATGAATTCCCTGTAATAGGAACAGAAGCCTAAGAATGATCTCACTTCTTTAGGTGAGTTAGGTCTACTCCAATTCGTAACTGATTCGATTTTTTCTGGATCAGCTTTTATTCCTTCATCTGAGATGATACGGCCCAAATAGTTTATGGACTTTCTGAACATATGACATTTCAGGTTTCAGTTTGAGACCATTAGAAATAATTCGTTCTAATACCAATTTGAGATTGTTAGAACATTCTTCGAATGTCTTTCCGAAGACTATTACATTGTCAAGGTATACTAGGCATTTTTTCCACAATAGGTCACTCAAAAGAGTTTACATCATTGCTTCAAATGTAGCTGTTGCATTGCACAAGCCAAAAGGCATTACGTTATATTGGAATAATCCAATATGACTAGAAAATGCTGTTTTCTCCATATCGGATTGATTCATTCCCACTTGCCAATAACCTGATTGCAAGTCTAGGGTACAAAACCAACTATTGCCTCCTAAGGAGTCAAAGGTTTCATCTATTCTCGGTAATCGATACGAATTCTTTTTCGTTACGCCATTCAACTTTCTGTAGTCTATACAGAAGCGGATAGTACCATCTTTTTTAGTTACCATGCACACAGGGCTACTCCACGGACTATTGGATGGAACAATTACGTCTTGTTCCAACATCTTATTTATTTCTTCTTCAGCTACTCTTTTCTTTGCTAAAGGTAACCGTCTGTAAGGTATTTTAAATGGTTCTGCTTCTCCAGTATCTATTTTATGTACTACCTTAGTTGTCGTACCCAATTTTTCACTGGGTTTGGCAAAGGCAGTTCTATACTGATGGAGCAAATCATAAAACTCTTTCCGATGTTCCGGATTCTCTAATGAAGTTTCTTCATACAACTTTAATAAGTCATCCAAGATATCATCGTCATCCTTTACCTTGGGTAACTTCAACTTACTATTGGTTACTGTTTCCGAAAGTGTGACATTTCCAAAGACTTGTCCTTTTTTCAGGTAGATAGTGGCGTTCCCAGTGTTGGAAACCGGTACTACCACCCAGGATGCATTTGCTACCATAGTATCTATGGAAGTCAATCCGATACTTGATAAAGTAACTACTTCCGGTTCTATCACTGCAGGCTTATTGCGCATCACAGGATCGCTCCTTAAGAGCACATCACAGGCTACACCTGCGGGAAATCGGACAGTGTGTGCCACACTAGCCATACTACTTACTTGTCTCAGTACACATCTCACTTTTGCAGGATATGGGTATTTCACACTCAACACTCCTGATTGTGGCTCCAAGACCACACCATACAGGGATGCGAAATCTAACCCGAGTATCCCCTCATCTGATATATCCGCAATGGTGGCACTCATGACATAGTCATGCATTCCATCAAATTGCAATTTCACACAAGTTCTACCATACGTTTGCATAGTACTGCCATCGGCCATCTGAGCATTTCCTCCCGATATGAGAGTATCATGGTCATTCGGTATAAGATCGTAGAACCTCTTGGAGATACAGGAGTGGCTAGCACCCGTATAAACGAGAAATTCAGCCGATCTTCCGTTAACAGTGAGGCAAACATACCACCGCCTTCCGTTCAGTACGGAGGGCGTGTCCGTGACAATCGGGACGTCATTGTTCACACCTGGAGTCAATCCACATCCTTTTAGGAATTCCAGACAAGGATGACCCGGGGGTAGGTGGGCACTACCAACCCTGGCTAAAAAATAACCGCCTACCTTGTTACCGGTACTGGGTTTCCCCTGTGCTCCCTGGGCACCTGTTGTATCGGCTTCCCCAACCTTCCGGGTGTCTACAACCACTCCGGTGCTAGGCGAATTTGCTACTACATGCGAACTATCGTCACAGATGGTGATATCATGGCAAGATTTTTCATCGGGATCCCCTTCTCTGCCCATTGAGGGACCCCTGCTCAGTTTTCCTCTGTGATTATTCCAGAGATACTTCCCTGTCCCAGAGGGACAGGTTTATCAGCCGTACATTCGGCTGCATAGTGCCCTAATTTCTGACATCTGAAACAGCTTCTCTGAGATTTATCCACTCGGGGCCTTCTCAGAGCGTCTGTTAACCGTGCTACTAGTGTCTCTACCAGATCTGTAGGGGCAGCAGGTGCCACACCCACCAATCTTTTCTTCATATCATAACCGTCAATGGCTATGAAGAGATCACTGAAGGATGTTTCGTCCTTCCAGGAATCCCAGACCACTTGTTTGTGATCCGGATCTCGCTATCCGCTATAGAATTCTTGCAGATAGCAATCGTCATCATGAGCCCAATTTGGACATGCTTTTGACAGCAGGTCCTGTAGCTCCAACCCGAAGACTTTATGAGACTCCTTGGGTTTCTGGGTCCTCTTCTTAAAGCTTACCCATGGATCTTCTCTTACGATAGAACCAAATAGGTACGCGGCACTTTCGACTAATTGGTTGTAGGTACCGTATGTCCCATATACGCTGCTCTCCGCCCTTGTTTAACCAGCAGATTAGGTAAGGCAGAGCTTCTTCTTTTGTCCAACCGCTACAGTTAACTTCATCGACAAAAGCCTGATACCTATCCTTCCATGGATCATTCGAATCATAGGGAGGGGTATCCTTGCCTGTCTACGAGCCGGATTATTACATCCTCATAGTCTATTAGCCTCTCGCATGCCCCAGTTCATGACTTCCATGCCATCTGCTCCTTTCCGGTAGCAGTCAATGCCCAAATTTTGGATACATTGGCTTCTATCAAAGATGTTCTGCATCCCTGCTGGCATGGATGTTCTCCGATTCGGTTTCCTGCCATCTCCACCCGATCCTGATCCTCCGGATCCAGGTCCACTGGGGCTGCCTCCAGGGTTACCTCCTGGGGGTCCACTATTAGAATGGCCTCCACAGGAACCACTAGAGTAGCCTCCACTGTAGCCAGTATTTCTGGATGATCCGGAAGGCGCATACCTGGGGTAGGAATTATTCTGATTCCCTCCCTTGTTGTATGAATTTCCCGAATAGGAATACCCCTCTCCCCCAGAATTATAATTATTATAACTATATCCTTGAGGAGCTGGTCTTGATATGTAAGCACCCCCTACCACATTAGGTTGTGGTGGGTTTGAACTTGTCCAGTATTAGGTGCATTGCTAGGGCCAGGATTGGGGTTAGGCAATCTTGGTCCTGCTGGAGTACTATGTCCGGGTTGGGAAAAATAAGAAGATGGTGTCAGCAGGTTTCTTATCGGTCCTGGTACACGAGGTTGGGATGGCGGAGTTGTATTTGGTCCACTCACCGCTGCATTAACTTGAGTCGGATTAATCTTATGACTCAGATCTGGTATCGGCGGCGCCGGACCTACAACCAGATCATGTTTTGGAACATGTGGTGTAGGCGCACTACTTGTTGATGATTGATTTGAGCCGACTTGTACTGTTGTACTATTCGGATCAACCACTCCACTGGATGTAGAATGATCTGGTTTCTTATAGATACCAGAATCTACATTCTTATCTGCCCCATCAGTTATGAATGGATTGTATCTGGTGGGCGTTACATTTTGGACTGTATTTGCCAACATTGTAGATACCACATTCGGATCTATATTACCTATAGTCAATTGTGCGGCTTCTACATACTTATCTAGAGTCATTGCAGTGTTTTGCAAATCATGAAGCTCGTTAGTGAGTTTCTGTCTATCTTCTTCCAGTTGTTTATTATATGCTATAATACCCGTCCGGATTGTCTCATTGTCTTCAGCTTGTTTATTACACTTTCTTATTCAATTTCTCTAATTCACTTTGATACAGACTTATGTCAGCTCATAGTTGGCCTTATCACGACATAACTGATCGTTCATATCTATGTATGTTTGGATACGATTGTGTCTATTGTCATATTCTTTATTAAATGACTTTCTCATTTCCTGAAGTTTCATTTCTTCATTTTCTAATTCTTTCATATATTCACTCTTTCTGGTTTCGAATTCGTTTCGCATGCCGATAAGGTCTTCCTCCAGATGCAGTTTTTCATTAATTACTTCATCTTTCGCTTTGACTAAGGTATTTAAGCTCTCGTTCAAAGTTACATAGGTTTCGTTTAACAACAGGACATCCGGTTGTTTCAGTTCTTCACCTTCCGATACTGCATATGTTGCATCGTCGTCGATGGCGCTGTAGTCTAAAATAGGCAGTCCAGGTCTGGGTATACTGTATGGTAGTTTTCCAAACGTTACTCTTTTTGGCATAGGTGCCGGATGTTCTGGATTAGTACTACCACCAACTTTGAACATCGAATTGCTTAATTCGTCAACAATTGATTGTTGACCTATCAAGGTACTCCTTCTCTGTATGGATTGTTCTCTCCGTACAGAGTCAAGTATATTTTCCTCACTATCCAGTGTGTAATGAGGTCCGGGTTCCCTCCAGGATGCAGCTTCTACATCCTGTGGGTTCGAATGGGTTTGGACTGTTAATGTCCCATTGCCATTCTCTTGGACAAATAATTGTCCCTCAGGGTTAGCTTCCACGAGACTGTCTAACCCATGTACTAGCCGTTCGGACGTTAAAACGTCCGGGCTATACACAAGAATAAACTGGTCACGGCACCAATGTAATGGTTTGATTTACCAGTTTGGTGGTTCGGGCCTTACGGATTAGGAAAGAAGGAGTAAGGCGGTGGTTCAAGTGTATGCCAACGGTTTATTTAAGGACACTCAAAGGCTCCCCGGAAGGTGGTGGTGGGGCAACTAATATGGATTAATATTGTAACGGTAATTGAGATGCGGGTAATAGAGAAACAACACAACAGCTGCCCTTACGGTTGTAAGGAGGCTTGGCCTCATATATTGTAAACTGATTAGCAAGTACAACAGGTTGGAACATTAATTGTCATCAATCTGGAACTACTTGAGGGGCTACTAAATAAACAGTTGGTGAACTTGAACTCAAACTTAATGGCTCCTCCAAATGATGCAGTGACGACTGGGGATAAACGGATGAAATGTCCAATAACCAAGATCACAAGACGGATCTAAACTCGAACAAAACTCCACTCGTATAGTCCGTGACTATTCCTGTGGCCACTGCCAGAACCACCCTGGTTCCGGGACGTGCTCCAGACGGGTCTGCCCGCTCGGGGGACCCCACGCCGTCCACCAGGTCCACTACTGCGGTGGGGCAGCAGGGGCCTGATCCTCCTGCAAAGAGACAACAACGATTATAATCCCTTTCAGGCCTCAAAACCCGTGGGTGTCCCCCTACTTTCCCCCCCCCTGGGTTCTCGCAGCTGTATCTCAGAAGGAGGGGGTAAGCTCCGTGCCGGGGGGAGACTGGGAGGGAGGCGCTACTTCGGTATGAAGTCCCTTGTCTGCCTCCTCATCCGTACTGAGCTCCACCTGCTGATAAGTCACTGGGGTTGGCTCCTAGGGCGGGACGTTGACTCCGAGAGAAGCAACCGCATCTCCGCACGTCACCCCTCTCTCCCCCCGCCAGGTAGGCGGCCAGCAGAGTTTTAATGTCCGTGCTGCTCAACTCCGCCGCCTGGGACAGGGACCCCGCGGAGGGCCCGAAGGCTACCACGGTTTTCACGGTAGTGTCTACCGGCTGAGGTGGGGACGGCCGAGGCTCCTTCCTCAAGGTCTCTGACCCTCCCCGCTGAGGAGGGGTGGCCTGGCAGGGCTTTTCCGCGGGCCTAGTCGGCTCCCTGTCAGGTAGGGGCAGGGGCCTACTACCAGAGGAACTCGTCACTATCGCCTTCGCCGGTCTACGCTCCTTTGCCTTACTAGTGGGGGTCGCCGGCGTCCTCACCTTCTTGGAGGAGGGGGAACCTGGGTGACTCCCTAGCGGTGCTAGCCTTCCTCTTGTCTGGGGGATCCGGACCTGAGGAGGAGTCTGACTAGGTCCCTTACTGCTGGGGAGATGGGACCGGGAACGACCTTCCGGGGTAGCGACCTTCCGGGAACCACCAGCACCCTTGGAGGTGGAGGAGGCCACCAGGGACCCCAACTGGATGGAAGGTGAGGCTCCTAAGTCGTGGCTATCCCTGGGGTCGGACATGTCGAGGAAGCACGGGGCTTCCGAGGGGACTCCTTTTCTGGAGAGGACTGGGAGGTACCGCGGGGAGACTGGGCACCTTCCTCCTCCCCCTCTGACGATCCCTCTGACGAGCCCTCCTCCTCGCCAGACGACTGTTCCCCCCTCCTTGGGTATGGCCAGGGAGGTGGCTTCCCTTGGGAAGTGGCTTCCTCCTTTTCTCCAAACTCTTGCCCAACTGCCTCCACCTTTGGGATTACGTAGGACTTAATTTGCTTCTTTTTACCTGGCATAACTGCTGACCTCTGTCCCAGCCGGTCCCAAACAGGCATGGCACTCTCCTTGACGACGTCACTAACGTCCAAGGGCATTGATTGGTCAGAGGGGACGCTGCGGGTAACGGCACAACGCTGGCGGGTAAAAGCAGGTAAGCGGGTAAAAGCGGGTAAGCGGGTAAATACGGGTTAGCAGGTAACGCTTTCCCCTTAAGAGAATCACTCCTCCCTCTTGCGACTCTAGACTTCTGGTGCGAACACACCTGCCCTGCTCAGCCCCCCCCTCTTCTCCCGGGTCCTCTTCCAACGGGGGAGGGTTGGAGGGGGGAAGGGGGGGCTGCCCCAGGGGGCAGGGGGGAACTACCTTGATAGAGTCGGAGTGCACTATCTTAGCTTTCCGGCCCTGTTTAATTTCATACACGGACCCAGAAAGGAGTCTGGTTATCTCCCAGGGCCCCGTCCACACACTCTGCAATTTGGGACACAACCCTTTCGTCCGAATGGGATGCAGATAGTACACCGTGTCCCCCACCTCTGCAGTCCTTTCTCTAGCGTGCAAGTTGTAATTCTTTTCTTGTCTGGCCACCGCAGTCCCCAGATGAGAGCGCTCATGTGCTCTAGCCAGGGACCTTTGAAGGCCCCTTCCCCTGTCCTTCCTCCCTTTCCGGATAGAGGACAGTGAGGGGAGTCATAGTCTCCCGCCCCAGCATCATCATATTAGGCGTAACCCTGGTGGACGAGTGGGCGGAGGCCCGGTATGCGGCAAGGGCAAAGGGCAATTGGAGGTCCCAGTCAGACTGGTCCCGTGCCACAGTGGCTGCCAGGAGGGCCTCAATGGTCCGGTTGGCTCGCTCCACCAGACCGTCGGATTTCGGGTTGAAGGCGCAGGTTCGCATTTGCCATATTCCCATAAGCAACACAACTTCCTGGAAGAGCCGACTTTGGAAGTTTCTTCCCTGGTCCGAGTGGAGCGTAGCCGACGGACCTAGCCACAAAGACCCGCGCCACCGTGGCCGCCTCCTGGTTGGGGATGGCTATGGCCTCCGCCCACTCAGTCAGGTAGTCCACCATGACCACAATGTACCTGTTCCCCCGGATCGTGAGCGGCAGGGGGCCCATCACGTCGACTGCCATACGCTCCATAGGGAGGGCTACCGGGACATGACCCATTCTCACCCGATGGGGTCCTGTAGGGGGCTTCCGGGCCAGGCACTGGGGGCAGGTGGCCACCCAGTACATTAGGTCCCGCCTGAACTCAGGCCAATACCATCATTTGGAACACTTTCGAATCGTACGGTCACGCCCGAAGTGACTGATGACACCCCCGCCATGGCATGACTGCCTGGGAGGAACCACCACCGGCCCAAGAGGCCGTCCTTTAACTTGAGCCTCTGCAGTTGTGCTGCCAGGGCCCGAACTGGGTAGGGCTCCCCCATCAAGTCTGCCGAGGAGGGGGTACACCCGTCCCGCACCGTAGGCCTTCCCTAGGATGGGATCGGCTTTCTGGTCAGTACGCCACTCCTCCCGTACGGAGTCCACCTTGTCAGGATTCGAGGACTCTCCCCGGGTCAGAGCCCCGACGTAGGCCACCGGACTCTCCTCCCCCAGGACCTCCCCGGGACCGTGGTTAGCACGCCCGCACTGCTGACAAGGTATGCATGCAAGCCCATCTGCATTGCCATGGCGACGGCCGGGTCAGTGCTCCACCCGGAAATCAAACATGTCGAGTACCTGCAGCCACCGGGCCACCTGACCTTCTGGTTCCTTGAAGGCCATTACCCAATTGAGCGCGGCGTGGTCCGTCCGGATGAGGACATGCCGGCCAAGTAGATAATGACGGAACTTTTTTAGGCCGAAGACAACTGCAAGCAGCTTCCGACGCGTCACGCAATAATTGCGTTCGGGTTTTGTCAGTGTCCGACTTCCGTAGGAGTGGACCACCTCGCCGGCGTCCTGGTTTTGGGACAAGACGGCGCCTAGTCCCGTGTCGGAGGCGTCCGTATCCAGAAGGATCTGGCCTTCTTCCTGCGGATACCCCAGCACGGGGGCCTGCGAGAGTAACCTTTTTACTTCCCGGAAAGCCAGCTCACACTCCTCACTCCACCGGAAAACTTTTCCTTTATCTGCCAAGGTGGTCAGAGGCTTTGTGATAGTTGCAAAATCGGGGAGAAAGCTCCGGTAGTAGCCTGCAAGCCCGAGAAAGCTCCGGACCTCCGTCAGTGTGAGGGGGGTGGGCCATTCTCGCACTGCCGAGACCTTCGCCGGGTCAGTGGAGACACCTTCCTTGCTAACCATGTGGCCTAGGAAGTGGACCTTTGGCTTTGCAAGATGACATTTAGAAGGCTTCACATTTAATCCCGCCTCCCCTAGCCTGGATAAATGCTCCTCGAAGGAGCGGGAGAAAACTACAACATCGTCAAGATAGACCAGGCAGGACGTCCACTGTAGTCCCCACATGGCCACCTCCATCAGGCGCTCAAAGGTACCGGGGGCATTACACAGGCCAAATGGCATGACTGTGAACTGGTAGAGTCCCTGGTGAGTGGTGAACGCAGTCTTCTCCCGGTCCTCCGGGGCCATGGCCACCTGCCAATATCCACTGACCAGGTGGAAAACCACTCGGACCCAGCCAGGGTATCGAGGCTATCGTCAATCCGGGGTAAGGGATAGGTGTCTTTGATGGTAGCCTGGTTCAGCTGCCGGTAGTCCACGCAGAAGCGCATGGACCCATCCTTCTTGCGGACCAGGACTACCGGCAACGCCCAGGGACCTTCCGCAGGTTCTATAGTGCCAGACTCCAGCATCTTATCGACTTCAGTGTCGACCAAAGCCTTTCAGTGAGGGGCGAGCCTGTGGGGCGGCAGTTTGATGGGTGGGTGGTCACCTGTCCGGATCCAATGTTGGACCAGGGTGGCTCTCCCGATGTCCCCTGGCTCCAACTGAAATGCTGCCAAATGACCCCTGACTTAGGAGGACAACTTCTCCCTGACTTCCGCGCTAGTGCTCTCTACCAGCTTTTTGACCACTGCCTCCACCCGTGGGTCTCCGGAGGAGACCACACGGCACTGGGCGGGAGGGACGTCCCCCTCTTCTCCATCCTCCTCTCCACCTTCCTCTGGTATCTCCCCCACCTCCTCCACGGAGGCCAGCTCCATGTCTCTGTAAATAACCACTGGATCCTGGCCCGGGTTGTATAGGCGTAGAGGTGCTCCTCCTTCGGTGGGGTCAATGAGGCCCCTCCCCACGAGGAAGCCCCTGTCGGTCTCCTTCTCCCGGAGTCCCTCCACTAGCCCCACGTGTCCACTGGGCCACTTGCCTATCACATGACCTTCCACCACCATCTCTGCTCTGGGGGCTAGAACGGCCGTGCTCCCACTAACCATCCGGCAGGACACTGTGGCACCTAGAGGTGGCCCCGTCTCCCTGGAGACGACTGATTTCTCCCCCGCCATATCCACTAGGAGGCGGGAGGCCCTAATGAACCGCGAGCCTATGATGGCTTCTGACGGAATATCCACTACCTGGAAGGTCACTGGCCATGACTTTGTTCCCAGTGTTAGTGCCGTGTCGAATTGCCCACCCAACTTGAGCGGTCGCCCCTCGACCGAATAGACTTCCTCGCGGGAGGAGGGGAGCTCTTGCTCGCCCCTATGGCGCCTCCACCAGGTGAGGGACAGAAGATTCACGGTAGCGCCCGTGTCCACCAGACACTGTATGGGCCTACCCCCAACCTCCCCCTCTACCAGGAGCCCTGTCCCCCCTAACTCTAGTCTGCCTCTTATTTCGACAACCTCTCGCACCTTACTTCTGATCCTGACTTGGTAGTCAGCCAGGACTGGCTCTAGTTTTCCGCCAGCTTCTTCTGGCCAGCTGTGGCCTTAGCCTTCTCTACGCGGGCCTTCCACGCGGGGCAGTCTCGTCAGGTGTGCCCTAATTCTGCGCAACAGAAGCACCAGAAGGGTGACCTCGATCGATTGTTGGCCTTACGCCCCTCCCTGGGTTGGATGACTCCAGTTTGTTTAACTGGCTGTGGGTCTTCTCCTGATTCTTCTCCAACATCTTCCGGAGGGCAGCTACTTCCTCCGCTACTGTGACCGTCGCATGGGCAGCGGGAGCAGACTTCCCTCTGGATTTCGAGTGTAAGCATGCGTCGGCATGGAGGGCCACCTCAACGGCCTCCGAAAGCTTCTTCGGAAGGGACTGGTTTACCCAGTTCCGCATTCTCTCCTCCGGCAAGCTCTCTATGAAGCGGTCTTTACACATGACGTCGATGGTGGCCTCATCGGCATTAGGGTATGCCAGGCGCATGTAGCGCTGTATCTCCTCGGAATGCGACTGGATACAAGCGCCAGGGGCCAGCTCCAACCTAGCTAGCCGACTGTTGTACATAGCGCTTTGATTCGGTGGCTGGAAACGATTTATCAATGATGCCCGAAGAAGGAAGTACCCTCCTCGGACGCCGGCTGTAGTCCCGATAGGAGCTACCGCACAATCCCAGTGAGGCTTAGCCCCAAGAAGGCTCTGGCGTCTGCATTCTTCCAGCTAGGAGAGTAGGCGAATCTACCGATCCCACCATGCCCCCTACTATGCCCTCTGGGCAGGTGGTAGATGCCATCGGGACCCCCTGGACGGGACCACTACCGGTGAGGTCACTGGGGCAGTGCCATCTCTCAACGGAACAGGAATATCATGTGCTGCCGCCGACAGTTTCCATTCCCCCAGAGCCTGTCCCCCTTCGGGGATGATCTGATCTATCCTCTCCTGAGGGGAGCCGTACGGGGACGGCGCCAGCTCCTCCTCCGCCACCCGAAGGCCAGTCATCTGGTCAGCTAAACCACGAGCCTCATGGCCATCCCTCTCCCGAGGGGCTACGTCCACCTTGCTCGCCCCTATGGCGCCTCCACCAGGTGAGGGACAGAAGATTCACGGTAGCGCCCGTGTCCACCAGACACTGTATGGGCCTACCCCCAACCTCCCCCTCTACCAAGAGCCCTGTCCCCCCTAACTCTAGTCTGCCTCTTATTTTGACAACCTCTCGCACCTTATTTATGGTCCTGACTTGGTAGTCAGCCAGGACCGGCTCTAGTTTTCCGCCAGCTTCTTCTGGCCAGCTGTGGCCTTAGCCTTCTCTACGCGGGCCTTCCACTCGGGGCAGTCTTGTCAGGTGTGCCCTAATTCTGCGCAACAGAAACACCAGAAGGGTGACCTCGATCGATTGTTGGCCTTACACCCCTCCCTGGGCTTGGACGACTCCAGTTTGTTTAACTGGCTGTGGGTCTTCTCCTGATTCTTCTCCAACATCTTCCGGAGGGCAGCTACTTCCTCCGCTACTGTGACCGTCGCATGGGCAGCGGGAGCAGACTTCCCTCCGGATTTCAAGTGTAAGCATGCGTCGGCATGGAGGGCCACCTCAACGGCCTCCGAAAGCTTCTTCGGAAGGGACTGGTTTACCCAGTTCCGCATTCTCTCCTCCGGCAAGCTCTCTATGAAGCGGTCTTTACACATGACGTCAATGGTGGCCTCATCGGCATTAGGGTATGCCAGGCGCATGTAGCGCTGTATCTCCTCGGAATGCGACTGGATACAAGCGCCGGGGGCCAGCTCCAACCTAGCTAGCCGACTGTTGTACATAGCGCTTTGATTCGGTGGCTGGAAACGATTTATCAATGATGCCCGAAGAAGGAAGTACCCCTCCTCGGACGCCGGCTGTAGTCCCGATAGGAGCCGCCGCACAATCCCAGTGAGGCTTAGCCCCAAGAAGGCTCCGGAGTCCGCATTCGTCCAGCCATTTACCCGTCTGCAGAGGTCAAAGTGTGCCAAGTATTCCGGTAAGTGACCCTACCCGTCGAATTGCCCGGGGTAACTATGGGCTTAGGCAGTCGGTCTGCTCTGCCCCACTCTCGGGAAGTGGCCGCTACATCCCATGTTGGGAGGGTAGGCGAATCTACCGATCCCACCATGCCCCCTACTATGCCCTCTGGGCAGGTGGTAGACGCCATCGGGACCCCCCTGAACGGGACCACTACCGGTGAGGTCGCTGGGGCGGCGCCATCTCTCAACGGAACAGGAATATCATGTGCTGCCGCCGACAGTTTCCATTCCCCCAGAGCCTGTCCCCCTTCGGGGATGATCTGATCTATCCTCTCCTGAGGGGAGACGTACGGGGACGGCGCCAGCTCCTCCTCCGCCACCCGAAGGCCAGTCATCTGGTCAGCTAAACCACGAGCCTCATGGCCATCCCTCTCCCGAGGGGCTACGTCCACCTTCCATTCTTCTAGAAGGAGGTGCAACTCCAGAATTTCTCTTTCCCTTTCCTGGACCTCCCTTTGAAGGGTCTCTACCCGTTTCTTATCCTCAGACCTCCACACCCTCTTTTTCTCTGCAGTCTCTCTCTTGGGCTCTTCAAAGCGGCGACGTTCGGCCTCCACTAAGGACCTTTCCCTTTCCCAGACCTTCTCCATCCTGTGGTCCTCTTGCTTCCTCCAGCTGCGTACCCACTCGGTTTGTCTCCTAACTTCTCGTTCCTCTTCTTCGGAGAGATTGTGAGGGGCCGTGGGATACCGCGGGGGTTTGGGGAAAGGTGAGTTATTCCAGAGGGGTGACGACCATCCGCCTGCTCCTGGAGCCAACTGCCCGGCGGGTTCCCGGGACCATGGAACTGGAGGGGGAGGAATGCCTCCCCGACCCTGCTGTGTAAAGATGGAAGCGGCTGCCCCTTACCCCCGGGGGAATAGTCCAGGGGGGAAGGGGCAGCCAGAGGGCGTGCACTTCCCCCTAGATGCGCTCCATCCCTGAGAGGTGTCGCAGCCCGGGGAGAACGTGCCGCGGGAGAATCCGGCTGCCTCCACCTCTCGGGACCCCTCCCCCGTCAGGGAATTGTCCCCCTCCTGGGCCTTGGAGATGACTGGAGCCATGTGTCCTGTCTCATCCGGGGCCCCACTTAGGGTCTCTCTGTCACCCTCTACCTGAGCTCCCTCCAGTGAGGCAGTGCAGGTACGTGGCAGGCCTACTGGCTGTGGGTAACTGCCGAGTGCGGGTAATGCGGGTATTTGTTTTGGCCCGCCGAGTGCGGGTAATTTTCCGCTGCTGGTAATTGCTGGTAACCGCCCTCCGTGCGCAGAAAAACATCTTCCCCTGCTTCAATCTGTACCAGCGATCCCCTGACACCAGCCATCAGTTCTTCCCTTTCCTCCCCTGCTAGAAAACTGATGTCGCTAGAAGCCATTTTTTTCTCTTTTCCCCTTTCTCCTCTACCGAAGTGCGGGTCCTTGTTTTGACAGGTAAGTCAAATCACCGCTGTCACCACTGTAATGGTAATTGAGATGCGGGTAATAGAGAAACAACACAACAGCTGCCCTCACGGTTGTAAGGAGGCTTGGCCTCATATATTGTAAACTGATTAGCAAGTACAACAAGTTGGAACATCAATTGTCATCAATCGGGAACTACAACGTCCTTCCTTCAGCCGTATCACTGGGGGTAAGGCTGGTACGACCTGTACCGGTTGGAGCCTTGGATACATCTGGGGAGGCGACGCCGTGCAGTCACTTATATAGTGCTGCCTGAGGCGCGCCCCCTGGTGGAGTGAGGCCGAACCACCGTTACCCGCAGCGCTACCCGCCGAGTTACCCTCAGCAGCCTAGCGCTGCCGCTACAATATCTATGTCTATAAGATCGGAGGCCTGGAGGGCCTCTGACGTAGCGGCTGAGCCCCGGTCTTTATATATGGACCTTGGTGTTTGTCGCCAGATGTCCCCACAGGCCTGGATCGGTGCTGCCACCCATCCGAAACCTTAGGAACATCCAGCGACTGGACTCACCCGCCACGCCAGACGGCACCCGTATATGATACCTCTACAATAGTACATGATCTCATGAACCAGTGGAATTCAAAGTTCAATAAGCTATGGGGTACTAGCAGACCCTTGGGCCCCCCTGTGATGCTGGAGAAATTGGGTAAATATTGGGTACATGTCATACCCCTACCACCACCTTCCCTCCATCCTTCTTGGTTAGGTTCTGGTGCTAGCTAGGAATTTATGGTAACACGAGTTTGTATCCTAAGTTATCCCCAGGAATTGAACATTCTTATGAATCAGTGCATTCTTGTGAGAATCACAAGTCATAGCATGTTTCTATATCTGGGGGAGGGGGGCACTGACTCTATGTGGGTCCTACCACACTTTCTCTCAGTAATCTTGAAATCTGACTGCCTTATGTGAGTGAATAAGCTGGAGATTGACTGGCCCACTTTTTCGACAACCCTCCCTGGACTCACCCTACCCCCACCTTCAAGCCTACACCCTCCACCACTGTGTTTATTGTTCTCGTGAATTTGGATGTACATGTAACAGCTTTTTTTCCGGCACTATTTTTAATCACGATTTATGCCCTCATATTTATGGTGTATAGATAATATTCTTTTTGGGATCTGATGGAAATTCACACCCTGCTATTAGGGTCCTGAAGGGAATCGACCGCCCCTCTTTTTGGGATCTAGTGGGAATCCACCGCTACCGCTCTCGAGAGATGGGCTGCAGTTGTTATCAAACTCATGGGCAAGTGCCCCCTCCAGGTCCATATCTTGTGTTATTCCCAAGAAAAGGAGGTGTTTAACTGGGGCAAATCTGGGGTATTCGTCATGACATGAGAACGACATGGGAGATTCCTAAGTATCAATAACATGTTCTTTTATTTAATCATGAGTCAAGATTTTGTAAAGTGAATGAGTGCGATTCTCAGAGGAATCACAAGTCATTGACATGTCGACATAGAATCACCTCACAACTATCAATGTTGAAACAACATTGAATCAAAATAGAAATATGAACATTGAATCATCACTGGTGGTTAGATGTTGAATCACAGTTGATTTGATTATGTTTTGTCAACTTCAAACATGTATCAACCCTGAACCAACTGTTGATATGCAAACATTGCAAACGTTGATTCAATGCTGAATCAACGTCAGGTTCCCCACTGGGGATGCATAGAACAGTACTAAACTATTCAAAATCACACCCCAGGTACACATTGTAGATTTCTCTTAAGTTTGGAGTGCGTGAGGGGTGAGCCTTTAAGGGCGAGGTATTACAGTAAGATCCACCATGATTCTACAATGAGTCACTATTGTTTTAGGATGTCATATGGTTATTTCAGACAACCGCTCCCACGGTATATCCTTGTGTCACATAGGTCTGATTCGAGTGAGATGTTCAAATTAAACAAAGTTCTGCTCTTTACTTTCAGAAAATATTGTAGAGTTAAACCGTTCGCACATTGGTGCTCATACCTCATGCATTAGGCCACTCAAAAAAATCTTGTTTCTCATCCCCGCCCTCCTCAGAAAACTTGTCATGTGAGATTAATCTAATTAGAGAATTTTTTGAGTAAAAAGAAATCTACAAGAAAATGAACCAAAATAGGCAAGTTTGGTATCAAATGAAAGCTTATGGTCCATGGAATGTATCTTGCCATCAGTAATAGACATTCTTACACTTTTAAATCCTTGGTCTGCTGATAATGGACTAGTCTGGTTGTCTTGCCACATGCCTATGACAAGGCATCGTGAATTATTGATGAAGTTTAATCCTATCCATTCTCAATTATGATTACGTGACATACAGACAAACTTTGATCCTAAGTTTTTGCGAAAGATTGAAATTAAATGAGGCAAAACAGATTAGGTATACCTTCGTTGTATTGATATTGTCTCACTATCTGTACTTCTTGAGAATCAATATTCTCTAACTATCCCCTCTCCGACATGTCGCGTGGATTAGAAATAACTGATTGAATTTGCAGAGTCACTACAAAGCACATAGCAAGCACACCGCCCCAAACCTGTTACTCCTTAATTATAACAAGTGGGGGAAATGAGAAACAACGTGTATGTGTTTGTGGGGGATAGGGTCCGCAGTAATTTAACGACGACCTGCGCTATATCCTGTACCTGATTTAACAACCCATTCCTGCCGTATACTGCCACCTTTACGACCCCTGCACACAACTACCACAAGGTGTTCAACAGCCACTCTGGCCGACTCCTTACCGGAAGCTGCATGCTGCGCACGCACTCATATGAAATAAAATAGAGTGATGTATGCCCATAATTCTATCACCTAGTATAGGGAACATAGCCATTCCTGTATGGAGGTGGCCATCTTGAAATGAGTTATGTAACCACCTCCGATGACCATCTTGGGTTAGCATGGAATTGTGGGTAATTTTCCCCTCCATTCAGCAGAAAATAATGATGATTGATAAGACTGATAAGTTGCACCCTGCCTCTATCTTAATCACTTAAAGTACCCCTCCATTGTTTCAGGTGTGGAGGGAGTGGATTAACCTGATAGAGATATTATGGCTTGGGCTTGCTCAGCCTGGGCCCTGGATGATATGTGCCCTCTTAAAGAACTTTTATTAAAGTTTAATTTCTCTTGCATTAAACGCACTAGCTCTATATGAAGCTCATCTAGTTAAAGTTTAACCAGGTTGCTATCCATAGGTATGACCTGTAGAGAAAAGGTACAGATAATCAATTGGATTTTCACAAAACTAGTGGAGGAGGAGGCGCTACAATTGAATCCTCATTATTAGTATTCTGAAATAAAGTTATACCTGCTGTAGGTATGAACCTACACATCAGAAGTACATTCTACTGTAGGTATAGCCGGTTCTACTGCCCTACTTATAGGGGTATTTATAGCCCATTTACAGTTGCGGCTGAGAAAGTACTATAGGTTAAAAGGCCGCGTTCACGCTTGATTAGTTTTTACGTTATTCCTCTAAGAGTCTGACCGAGTCCCTTACTGGTGTCTGTGTTAGTTAGCTGGCGACCTGCTGCATTGGACGCACTGTCAGGAGGGCAAAAATCTAGAGCAGGTTAATGTAAAATAAAGTTTGCCAGAAGAAGAACTAGAAAAACTTTCTATCAAAAAAGCCTTTAGGCCAAAAAAAAGGTTTATTTCCGGTCACCCGACCGACCTTAGTCAAACAGGGCCGACCTCAGACTTTTTAGAGAAATTTTTGATATATTTCTATATTTTTTCATATTTTTAGGCATTTTTTTCATATTTTAGGCATTTTTAGGGTCGGAAAATGTATGCCTATATTTTCCTGTTTGTTTAATGCATTTTTTCTTGCAGAATACATCGTCAGCATGATGACCAAAGGAAAAAGTGATATGGCACACTTATGGGATCCACAATTCAATACAATTATGCCGAGATAAGATCTCAGATCTAAAAAAAAAAGAAAAAAAATCCGACCTACCGACCTCACCTTTTTTGACCATGTTACCAGAAACAAACCTTTTTCTTTTTTGGCCTTACTACAGAGGGGTTTCTCTATGGAACCAACTAATTCACGAGGAACAACATGTTACAAGTAAATCAAGGTTCAAAAGCATAGCCAGGTCATATAGTGCAAGAATATAAGTAGTCAAATGCTGGAGTAGGGTAGTGAAGAGGTATTATACTATAACCTATGTACAGGTGCCGTCTGGTGTAGCGGGTGAGTCCAGTCGCTGGGTGTTCCTAAGGTTCCGGGTAGGTGGCAGCACCGATCCGGGCCTGTGGGACATCTAGTGACAAACACCAGGGTCCATATATAAAGATCGGGGCTCAGCCGCTACGTCAGAGGCCCTCCAGGCCTCCAAGCTCATAGATGTTTCTTAACCAAGATTAGCTGCCCCACTATCATCTTCCGGGTAGCCGCTGAGTATCCGAATAAAACCGTTGGCATACACTTGAATAGCTGCCTTGCTTCTTCTTTCTTAGACTGTAAGGCCCGAATCACCGAACTGGTAAAACAAAACCACTACGTTGGTGCCGTGACTAGTTAATTCTGGTGTATAGCCCAGACGTAATAATGTCCCAACGGCTAGTACATGGGTTAGACAACCTCACGGAAGCTAACCCTGATGGACAATTCATTGTCCAAGAGAATGGCAATGGGACATTAACTGTCCAAACCCATTCGAACCCACAGGATGTAGACGCTGCATCCTGGAGGGAACCCGGACCTCATTATACTCTGGATAGTGAGGAGAATATACCTGACTCTGTGGGGAGAGAACAATCCATACAGAGAAGGAGTACCTTAATAGGTCAACTATCACTTGTTGATGAATTAAGCAATTCGATGTTCGAAATTGGTGGTAGCACTAACCCAGAACATCCGGCTCTGATACCAAAAAGGGTAACGTTTGGAAAACTACCATACAGTGTACCCAGACCAGGACTGCCTATTTTGGATTACAGCGCCATCGATGATGATGTAACCTATGCAGTTCCGGAAGGTGAAGAAATGAAACAACCGGATGTCCTGTTGTTAAACGAGACCTTTATGACTTTGAATGAGAACTTGAATGTCTTAGTCAAAGCAAAAGATGAAGTGGTTATTGAAAAACTACATCTTGAAGATGATCTTGTTGGTATGCTAGCCGAATTCAAAACCAGGAAGAAAGAATATATGAAAGAACTACAAGATGAAGAAATGAAACTTCAGGAAATGAGAAAGTCATTCAATAAAGAGTATGACAATAGACACACTCGTATCCAAAGGTACATTGATACGAATGATCAGCTTTGTCGTGACAAAGTCAACTATGAAGCTGACATAAGTCACTATCAAAGTGAATTAGAGAAATTGAAACTTCAGTGTTACAAACAAGCTGAAGACAATGAGACAATCCGGACAGGTATTATAGCATATAATAAACAACTGGAAGAAGATAGACAGAAACTCATTAATGAGCTTCAGGATTTGCAAAATACTGCACTGACTTTAGACAAGTATGTAGAAGCCGCACAACTGACTATAGGTAATATAGATCTGAATGTCGTGTCTACAATGTTGGCAAATACCGACCAGACCGTAATGCCCACCAAATACAATCCATTTGTAACTGATGGGGCAGATAAGAATGTAAATTCTGCTAGAGTGCTATGCAGTCACTTGTGCGGAAGCCTTTGTAAACGGTCGGGTACTGACCTTTGGTGTACCACTTATGCTACACAGTGACCAAGGCAGAGAATTCGAATCGAATTTCTGGCAAGGAATGTGCGAATACTTAGCTATTTGCAAAACTAGAACCAATCCATATAGACCTCAGAGTGATGGATTAGATGAAAGGTTCAATAGAACCCTCAATCAGGTCCTGAAGTCACTCGTAAATGAGAACATGGATGACTGGGATGAGCAGTGCCATTTCGTGACACATGCTTATAGCAGTATGGTACATTCGACAACTAATTGCACTCCTAACCTTTTAGTGTTCGGAGAGGATTTGATAATGCCTGCAGACTTGGTATTCGGAGTTGTAGGTATGGATCCGGAACTACCTTGCCATGTAGTTTTCGTTGAATGTTTACGGGACAGATTCAAAAAGGCATATGAATCTGTCCAGATTGATTTAGAGAAAAGTGCCAAATGGCAAAAAGTAGGTTATGATACAGATTTGAATACTAGAAAATTCAAATCCGGAGATAGAGTCTTGAGATTGCACGAACCACTTAGACATGTTAAATTAGCGTCTAATTGGGATGGTCCTTTTACAATAACCCAGGTTATTAGTGATCAAATCAGATCCCGGATGACTGTACAAGTCAAACGTGGCTAGACTAAGAAAATGGTCTGGGAGGGAGACCTCTACAGAAATGTATGGTGAAGGATTCGATAAGATTCTGAATCTGAATCGAATAGTGAACCAGGAGAAGAACCAGGTACTGAAGAGAGGCAGGGGTAGGCCTAGGAATGTATCTAAATCAGTACCGCCAACGCTAACACAGACTAACCGTGGTGGTGTTAAAAAAGTCTCGGCAGGTGTAGACAATAAAAAGAGGAAGGGTGTTTCGAAGGCCAAGAAACGCCCACAGAAGGCTCTTCGAGTTGTCAGGTCCGAAAAGGAACTACCGAAAGATGGGATAGTCGTCCGCCGCAGCCCTAGAATTGCCCAGAGGACTGCAGTGACCTAACCTGTAAACACAACGAGTGTAATGTTTTACATTTAAAATGGAACGGATAACAACTGACCCGAAAGGTCTAATTGTCGTCGCTGTATGATGTACCAGTGGGTAGTGGATGGATAATCCGGTGGATTTGCTTAAGCTTTCCATAAACTCTACTTAAATCCCTAGATGAGTCGACAGCATGAATGATAATTACCTAAAAACATTCAGTTTGTTTATGTTCCGTCTGTAGCACATGCTTTGCAGCATGACGTCATCGCGTCCAGTCTCGACTGACCTCTCGTGATCCCGCTCGCAAGAGTGGAAATGACGTCACGGAAGCTGGCGTGTCACAATATTGTTTTTTAGTAGCAATCGAGGCGGACGTCACCCACACGAGCAGAGCCAGAGTACTCTTGTTTTCAAGAAACCTGGCCCTGCCGGCTACGCTCGAGCAGCAGCTAAACCGGGGAAACTAGATAAAGATATTTACCTGTCAATGTCACAAGGTCCTGGACCCGAAAGCCAGACCTTGGTCATTGGAAAAGGGGGTCGCCTTGTACCCAAAAAGGCCCCAGCACCTGCCGCTGCCGGAGCTCCAGGTGTCGTATCTCCTCAGCAGATATTGACCACTCCTGAGCAGGTACAAAGGTACATGCAGATGGGGTTGAGACAAAACCCTCCACCCGGTTACTGTGTCCCTATGGCACCTTTGGGTACGTCCGGAAGCCCTACATCCGGAAATGTCGTTCCTGTAGTGGCAACACCCCCAAAAGTGTAGCACTGCCCGCCAAACAAAAGGATGCAATTACCATTAAAACCGGTAACGCTGAAATCTAGTTTGAGAAGTCACGCCAAGGGGAGGCTGATGTCCAGAAGGCCATCTACACCCATTGGGAGAAATGTGTGAAGGAGAGAGCTACAGAATTCCTTCAGGGTCTTCTGAATGACACTCTCCTGTGCATGAAGGAAATGGGTGATGCTGAAAAGGAATGCCTGGAATCCATAATCCAAGACGAGGTAAAAGCTCGTGAGGAAGAAGCCATAGCTGCAAAAAAACAGGCAGCTATGGATGTACACGTCTTGGAAAAGCATGTGAAAGAAGAGATTACTGGAAACACCAATCTGAACACTAAGTTCATGAGAGTGCTCGGGGTCGACATTGATGAATGGGACGGCACTCCCGAGTCGGCCCTAGACCTTCTGAGGAAGAAACACAATTAGAAATCCACTTAGTGTGTTCCGGGTCTCCCTCATTTTTTTTCTTATTGACGACCAGACTTAGTGTTTGCAGAAGGTAGCTATACCTACCTCCTGATGATTATATACTAAGTAACACTTAGTCTATTCTATGTGTTCCAGGTTCCTTTATAACCAGATTTAGTCTTATCAGGATATAGCATTTGAAACCTATCTCCCGATGTATCTGTTTCGGATTAGAAGTACCCTATATAATATTTCCCAATAGTAGTTGTGCTGTCACGGATGCTGCTGATGTGGATGTACGTACCTGTTACCTGTTCTACTTACCAGATGGACATACCGATTCATCAATATTGCTGTTACTACACTTCCGGATCTACCTTTTGGACTACCACTTTGTTATATACCAAAAAGGACTACTACTACTGCATATTGACATACGGACTACCTATTAACACCATCCGGATTACTTCTATAAACAATAGCACGCCTAGAGGATTATGGGTAGCTGCCCTATTCAACTTCCGTGTATATACATATTTCTACATATAGGATCCAATAGACAATAGCACTTCCATCCTGTGGTTAGCTGACCACAAATTTTTTCTACACATCACATCGGACAGACTTCTAGACTATGCACAACGACTCATCTGTATTTTGTATAAATGTTCTCATGCAAATTGTGTTTGACACTATTCTAATGTTCATATAACTATCATTTATACCTGTATTGACTTAATGTTATACTTATCTTATGGGTTCATAAAATAACCGGATCTATCCTTACTTGTGATAATGTTTAATATGATCTGATATAGGTTATAATACACCAGATTGTCATAATTGTCTATTTATGACATATCATTGTATAATAATAATTATCTGGTGCTGGTGATAGTAATTTAGATGCATGTGAATGTATATATGTGTAAAACGGTAACATATCAAATAGTTCTACTATAGAACTATAGGTTAACTAAATGTATCATTAGATAGTATGGTTACGTTTAAAGTCTTTATCAAGACTAAATACATATCATGTTTGTTATAATAACGAACTCATTAAGGTATTAATATGTGATTTATTTAAAGTTAAACAGATCCGTTCCATAAATCTGTTATTATCCACATTGTCGAATTGTATCGACTTTCCTATTTATTACTCATAACTATTAATACTATCGAATATGTTAAATATTTCTCATATGATACTTTAAAACTGTTATTAGGGTAAGACATAATGTAATGTTTTCCCTATATAATATAAACTATAATAGTTATAACTCCAGCCTAATGTCTGGGGGAGTAGTGTAGAGGTATTATACTATAACCTATGTACAGGTGCCGTCTGGCGTGGCAGGTGAGGCCAGTCGTGGGTGTTCCTAAGGTTCCGGGTAGGTGGCAGCACCGATCCGGGCCTGTGGACATCTAGCGACAAACACCAGGGTCCATATATAAAGACCGGGGCTCAGCCGCACGTCAGAGGCCCTCCAGGCCTCCAAGCTCATAGATGTTTCTTAACCAAGATTAGCTGCCCCACTATCATCTTCTGGGAAGCCGCTGAATAAACCGTTGGCGTACACTTGAATAGCTGCCTTGATTCTTCTTTCTGTATGGCCCGATCCACCGAACTGGTAAAACAAAACCACTACAGCATTAAAAAAGGCACAAACAATGTAACTTTCGACTGTAGCATAAATGGGCCCATCACAATTACTATTGTGAATCTGGTTTCCACAGATAACTATGGTTTAAGCACAAGACCATTATTTGCAACATAAATCTAGGTTGATATATTCCGTTATCATTCTCGGGAGCAGAACCCTGGTTGCTAGGGACCTGGCAAAGGGTCAAATTATATAGGCAATGTACTAAAAAAAGTAGCCTTTTTGCTGTTTTCTTTTCAAATATTGGGATTAGAAAATAATGCATCAAGTATGCAATGCACATTTTGAATATCTTTCTGGTTTTGGAATGCATTTTGCTGTACGATGCCTAGATCTTTTCTGATAAGGATTTTAACACCTTTTTCTAGTACATTTCATATTTAATTTAACCCTTCATGGGAATTCTTATCAATAGGGAGATAAGCCTGATAAGTGCCGCGCTGGTTGCTATGATGTCACTGCTGCTCCCTAGAATAACCTATGGAAGAAAATGTATTCCGACCTAGCAGTTTACAATTTTGACCAATTAGAAAATTCTCCTCACTCAGTGCAGACTTTTTAGGGTGCATTATGTAACAACTGGTCCCCACCATGTTGGCTCTTATCAGTCCTTATCTCTCAGGGTGCCAGATTCAGCAGGGGTCAACCCACTAAGGTAGGCTGACCAGCTGTCTGCATCTACTGACTATACAGGCAGAGATCAGCAAAGCAGCCAGCCGCCGAGAATGACCGGGTGACCGGACCACCCAATCCCAATACACATCCAACTACACAGAAGCTCTTATCTACATCAAAGAGTAATCCCTTAATTGGTTCCAATACACATTTAACTACACAGAAACTCTTATATATATATATAGTAGCGTTTTTATCGGAGTCCACTATTGTAATGCGGAAGTATCACACAACTCGGCTTCTTGTTATTAATGACACTTTATTGCCTGGCATTCTCTGCCACACCAGCTAAGTATCCTTGTGTAACTCCTAGCCTATGGAGGGGAAGCCTGAAGATGTAGACACCAGCACCCGTGGATCCAGACTGCCTCAAGGTGTCGATCCCCTCCTATTTATACGCTTCCCGTTCCTTCAATGCTGGCGTCTCCGACAGAGATACAGCGTCGGAGGAACCCCTTCTCCGAACGCAGGTAAATGGAACATTTTTGGGTGTGACTCCGAGGTCGGCGGCTCCTCCGCCCCCGCACCAGGACGGTTTCGGCATCGCCCCCGACCCCTCGGTCTACACCAACATACATATATGGTAATACGAGAACGTCTGACGTGACTCCGGGGTCGGTGGTTCCCCCGACCCCTCAGTCTACGCCACACTCTCCCCAACTAATTAATAGCGTACTGGGTGAAAGTGATATATGACCCTCCTGCAGATGGGTATCCAATTTTGAATAAACTATATACACCATGGCCCCTGGGTGTTTACGTGTTATCATTATTTACACATACATACAAGTTATCATTGTTCATATATACATACAATCATCTAGTAAGCTTGACTCTTATGAACCTCCACCGTAGTGGCTTAGCATGACCTATAGTAGCGTGGTCCGTAGCGACCCTTCTTATAACAATGTCATTCTGGTCATCCTGTAGGATCGGTGGCCCCCTGGCGGTGGCGCCCCGTCCTCTGACACCTCCGACACCTCCGTCTGTCGCCCTTAATCCACGTACTGTAAACTCCACCTTCGTTTCCCGTAATCCTATCCCCGGCCGTCGCCGGTACGTCTATATACATACTCTTATCGTAATCCCAAGTCAAAACCAGCCATCTTGTAAATCACCAACAAGGCATAAATATACACTTGGTATTCCTCTCGTATAAAGTCAAAACCGGCCATCTCGTAAATGACCAACAAGATGTGCATGTACCCTTCGTACTCCGTAGTGACGTCCTCCTCTGGCAGCCACCAGTCCCCATCCGGACCCCTCCACCGACCGCCTCCGTCATTCGCCCTCCGAGTTGGTCCCTCCGGTACTCCTCCTTCGGCACCCTCCGTCCGGACTCCCCGATCCGTTACTGTAACAACAAGGTAAGTAGCCTTTCATTACTACCGTTCCCCTGCTCGTGCTTTCGTCTGAGCTGCTTCCCCTCGTTCTTCTCAGTTTCTGGGCCTGTACTGGCCAGCGACCCGTGGACTCGGCTGTCGCTACCTTCACGCCCCCCCTTAACCTTACGAGACAGCTCCCTCCGACCCGGCAGCACCTCCGATGTCTTCCGTTCCCCCCGCTTCCGTGGGAACGCCGCGCCCCTGTACTGAAGCCTTCCCGTCAGCCCTGCCCCCAGAGCTTGCCACGTAGTGTCACTTACCCTACTCACAAGAGGTGGACGCGTCGGCTCTTTCCGTCTGCATCTCGGCATCCTCCTCCGCCTCCTCAGTCGGGACCTCGGTAACGTCTGCCTCCGCCCCCTCCGTCGGCTCCGTCCCCGTCTCGTCTGTCGCCTCTTCTGCTTTCGCTCCTTTAGGCCACCTCTGACCACACCGACTGCATAATCCTTTGCCCGTGCTATCCCCGTAACGCGTCCTCGTTACCTGCACCAGCTGGAACTCTCCATTAGCGAGACTCTGTATGGAGGCGAAGGCCATTCCTCCTGGAATCACTCGCAGGTCCGGTCGCATGTAGGTTGGCTGCCGCAGCTGCTTCGCGTAAGCCCGGAGGGCCTCCGGTCCCGTATAGTCCCTATGCCACGGCATCAGTCTGTCCTTAACCGATTCCCCCTCCTCCTCCGTATCCTTCTTTTTTACTGGTTCTGCTTCCTTGACTACCTCCTGTATGGAGACTACTCCCTCCGTCGAGGCCACACTTCCCCCCGCCGCCTCATGTAGCTGGGCCCCCGTCACCAGGACTAACCTATCTGTCTTGGGTACGGGTAGAATCCTGTCGCTGTTGATGTCCTCCTGAATCGTCTCCGTCCCCTCGGGGACGAGGACCATAGTATCGGCCTTACCTCCTTCCTCCCCTCCTTCTATCTGGAGGAGAAAATCGCCCCTAGGGGACTTCACTATTAGTCCGTCCAGTCCAATCGTTATGCAACTGGGGTTCCGGGTTATCTGATGCGGTGTAACTCCTTCCCCAGTCCTCTCTGATCCCGTGCCTGTCTTTGGTGGAGGGGGCTGCCTCCTCCCCTTTGACCCCTTTTTACCTTTGGTCGGGGTAGTCCTCTCCGCTCCTGACGTGCTTGCCCTCGCCTCCGGGTGACTTCCCCCATATAGTCCCCCGTCCCGGGGGTTTCTACTGACCTCGCCCGTCTTTCTGGGGAGGTATCGGACTTGTTCTCTGGTGTAGATCTTGACTGTAAGAGGTCCTCCGTGCTTCGTCTAGGCGTCCGGGGAACTCTTTCCACCTCTGTTCGGGGCGGGGTCCGGGAGAGACCGACGCCCTCCAACATTTCCTCCAGTCCCGTAGTCCTGGCACTTTTCTTCCCCCGGGGGCTCTTCTGCTGTTTAGAGAGGTTCTTCTCTTCTTTCGCGGCCCCTCTCTTTAGCTTATCCTTTCTCTCCTTGTCTCTCCTGGCTTCCTTGTCTTCTAACGCCCGGAGTCGCTCTGCCTCTACTCTGTCTTCCTCCTCCTTCTTCCTGAGATTTTCTACTCTTTCCGCCTCTTTCCTATCCTCCTCCGCTTTCCTTTCCTTCTCTATTCTCTCCCTCTCCGCCTTCTCCTTCGCCTCCCTCTTTTCTTTCTCCGCTGCTAACTGTCTCTGCCTCTCCTTCCCGCGTCTGATAATTTTGAGGTACTCTCTGGCTAACTCCGGGCACGCTGCCACCTCGGGTGGTAGCACCACCTCCTCCTCTTCGTCAGGCTGGCCAGTCACCTGGCCCTGACCAGTTTCCCCCGCCTCCGGCTGCCGCGCGGTGTCCCATTCTCCCGCCTGGACTGCCCCGGTCTCCTCCGTCCCTGTGTCTGCCTCGTCCTCCTTCCCCTCCGAGAGGATGGAAGCATCTCTGGTGGTGGAGGTGTCCTTCTCCTCCGACTGGAGGGAGGTACTCTGTATGGATTGTTCCTCCTCCTCCGATGACTCTGAGCCGTCGGCGCCCCGACGCCCTGGTGATTTAGGGTCCTGCCTGTCTGGCCCCCTGTCTGTTGTCCTCTGAGGAGACTCGGGCGAGTCTATCCTTACTTGCTTCTTGGCCACGCCCATGCCGGTGAAGAGGATGGGCTTAGGCTTCTCCCCGACTATGGCGTATTGGCTTACTTTCTCCGGGCTGGAGTCCAATCCCCCCGAGATGGTGTGTTTCCCCCCTCCCTTCTCTGGGCTTGACTCCTCCTCCTCACTCTCCCCCGACCCTGACACATCGTCAAAAGTTCCGCTTTTTAACAGAGTTCTTGTTAGGGGCTGCCCTGCTTTGGTAGCCTCATAGTCCTGCTCGATTTTCCTCATATCCAGGGAGCCCGGGGGTAACTCCGTCTTCAGATGGACCAGCATATGAGTAGGGGATTCTTTCTCCTTCCCGTATACTCCCGTGAGAACTTCCAACACATACCCGACCCGCTTCTGCTCCGCCTCCGACAAGAGCCACGGGCTACCCTTTCCCTCTTCTCCACTGTCCCCCACTCCCCCTTCCTTTTTCTCCGGGGCCACCGCCGGTTCCTCTGCTGGCTTCCGGGGGGACCGCCGTGCTTTCTTCCCCGGGAGGGCCTCCGCCTCCTCCAGCTCCTTCCTTTTCAGGCACTTTCCTCCGGAGCCACTCCGGGTGACTACTCCCTCCGGGACTGCCTGGGGTGGGGTCCACAGATCTGCCAGTTCCTCCAAGAACTTGGAGGCCTCCAGGAGTCCTTCTTCCACCTCCTCCTCCCCTATCCCGATGCCCGAAGACACCAGGGACGACGTGGTGGAAGCCGGGGTGGTCGCCCCCCCGGTCGTCCACATGCTGGGCTGCCGACAAGAAGAGGTGCTGGGTTGCTGGTCAGGCTCGGCCGTTGAGGTGCTGGGCTGTGGCTGTGGCTGCTCCGCCTTCCTCCTCTTCGGCCCGGAGGGCGATGCCCCCGCCGCCTCCGCTGCTTTCTCTGTTTTTTTTCTATCCTCCTCTGCCAAGATCTTCTCTGCTTTGGCTTTCGGAAGCCCCAGGGGTAGGGACATGGTTTCCTCGGGCTGTACCCAGGGACCCCTCTCAGGGTGGCGGCGCCCCACGTGGCGCTGCATGTCATCACCCCGGTCCTGTGCCACCATGTGCAGGCACCTGGCCTCCGGGCACCTGTAGCCGTCCTGATAATTTTCATGCCTTTTCAGATGTCTCGTCATCCCATCTTTCCTCGCAAAGTACCAGACTCTTCCGTCCGCCTTCGCCCTGCACTGGTCACACCGGAACTTCGGAATCCATTCCCCGTCAACTAGCTCTGTCTTTACGGGCTTGCCCTCGATGGTGTGCTGTCTTCTCATGATGATCGTCTGCGGCCACTCTGCGGTGGGTTTTGTGAGATCAATAGAGTTAGCTCCATCCTTATATCCCCGGCCTCCGCCCGCCTCCGCCATCCTGGCCCCTCCCCTTCTCTCCTCCTGACCAATCAGCGGCCGCGGTCCTCCTCCCTCCGCTTTGGTGGGATTCCCCCATCTTTCTCGGAGTGGTTCCGCGCCTTTCCCACGCTTTCCCCAGTGTTTCCTGCCTCCGTAAGCGCGGCCGTGGGACTTGGAATGTTCTCGCCTCCCGTTCCCACGGTCTCCGCCGTCCCACTGACTCTCCTGGGGTGACCTCCCCCTCCTGCTCCCCTCCCCCGGGGGGCTTGGGAGCCACTCAATGACCTGCTAGAGGAAGAGTTGGGTGGGGAGCGCATCCCTCTCTCTTTTCGCCGGCCCTCTCTACTCCGTCGTCTCCCCTGGCCGTTTTCTTGCCTCCTCACCTCCACCACCGTGGAGCTCAGTCTTCCTCCTCCTCTTGAGTCCTCCTTTTCACCGTCAGAGAGAACTGTCAGAGAGAACCACCCGTCGTCTGTCGACATGACCGTTATTGTCCTTGCTCTCTTCCCGCCTCCGTCCTCCGCATCCACTTCGTTGCCTAGCAATGCCGCTTTAGGCGGGACTTTATCCCTGCTCGGGGGCGCCACCTCCCTCGGTGTTTCTGTTTTCGGCGGGGTTTTCCTCCCTTGCCCACTCGGCGGCGCCACCGTCGCGTCCCGTGATGCTTTCCGATCCGCCATATTTGCTGCCTCGGGAGCCCTTGGGCCCCTGAGGTCACGGCGTACTCTCCTCCGTGCCTCCCTTTCCTCATTGGTGGCATTCTTGTGCTCCGCTTCCTCCAGCATCTCGCATACCCGCCATCTCTCCGCATGCCGCCCCAGTATGGCCTTCCTCTCCGGATCTTCCCGTCTTCTCCCCCATTCTGCCCTTTTTACGTCGTTCCGGGCCCGGAGAGCAACTCTCTCTGCTTCGCACGTCCCTTCATCGGCCTCCTCCAGGGGAGAGATGTATTCCTCGTCAAGTGGGGGCTCGTCCTCGGGGCATTCGCCCCTCCAGTGAGCCATAGCTCCCCATCTGGCTGTCTTCCTCTCTCCCTCCAACTACTCCTCATACCATGAACTAGTATCCGTCGCCATCTTGCATGCTTTGGGAGTAGACGCCGCCTCTGCCTCCGCCAGGCTGTCCCCGGGAGCACCCCTCTTCAAGTCCCGGATGACCGCTCTTACCGCCCCCGCAGACTCCTCCTCCTCCGACTGGGCTGAATCCGTCTCCTCGTCTGGCCCCTGGCTCTCCTTCCCCGGCTCCTCCTCCTCCGATGAGTCCTGGCCCCCGTGGAGGGGCCCTGGGGGAACCTTCTTGAGGGCGTCATAGTGCACCAACTTGGTGACCTTCCCTTTTTTTATTTTATATACCGCTTCACCGATTCTGGCCATTATCTCCCACGGTCCTGTCCAGTAGCTCTGCAGCTTAGGAGTCAACCCTTTCTTCCTCCGCGGGTGGTAGTAGAATACTCTTCCTCTGACGTCAAAAGTGCCCTCCTCAGCCCTCGCGTCATAGTTTCTCTGTTGCCTCTCCACCGCCCGCCCCAGATTGGCTCGCGCTGTCTTGTAGGCCCGGCTCATGCCTTCCTGCAGTTCGGCCACATATCCCACGCCGGCCCTTGCACTGTTCTCTAATGGGTAGATCAGGTCCAGGGGTACGGCTGTCTCCCTCCCCAACATCATTGCATTGGGGGACACCCCCGTTGACGAGTGGACTGATGATCTATAGGCCGCCATTACGAACGGCAGCTGCCGATCCCAGTCCCTCTGCGTCTCCGCCACCACCGTCGCCAGGAGCATCTCAATCGTGCGGTTTGCCCTGTCCACCATCCCGTCGCTTTGCGGTCGGAAAGCACATGTTCTGGTCTGTTTTACTCCCAGCAGGGCCACCACTTCCCGGAACAATCCCGATTGGAAGTTTTTCCCTTGGTCGGTGTGTATCTCCACCGGTGCCCCGATGCGACAGACTAACTCCTCCACAAACTTCCTGGCGATGGTGGGCGCCTCTTGGTTGGGGAGGGCATAGGCCTCCGTCCACTTGGTGAAGTAGTCGGCCACCACCAGGATAAACTGATTCCCCGCTGATGTCATGGGGAGTGGTCCCATCACATCCATGGCCATCCTTTGCAGTGGGAGTCCTGCCCCTACATGTCCCATCCGTGCTCTGTGCGGGGGAGGGCCTGCCTTTCTCCTGATACAAGGTTCACACCTTTCGCACCATAGTGTCACATCCCTCCGGAAGTCCGGCCAGTAGTACCCGCCCTGTAGATGCCTGATGGTTTTATTACGTCCCAGGTGGCCAGCCAGTGGTTCTCCGTGCACCTCTCGTAACACCGTCCTCCGCTCCTCCGTTGGTACGGCGATTTGGAAGTGTTTCTTTCCTGCCTCCGCCATCCACCACCGACCCAAGACCCCCTTCTCCACGGACATCCTGGTTGCCTGGGCGTGCCATGCCTTCCTTTCTTAGTCCCAGTTCCTCCTCTCTTCTTCCCCTGGGTCTCCGTCCCTTCCACCCAGTGCTTTACCCTTCGGAGGAGCGGGTCCTCCGCCTGGAGTACCGCCCACTCTCGCCCTGGGGGTCTCACGGGTAGCGTGGTTGGGTTTTCGTTTCTCCCTGCGAGGCTTTGGCTCTGTGCCCGTGTGAAAACACGACAGTGGAGGGTCTGCTCCGCCTCATCCTCCCTCCCACATTGTCTACACGGAGTTCTGGAGAGTCCATCTGCATTCCCGTGCACCCGTCCTGGTCTATGCTGGATCTGGATGTCCTAGGTCCCTATTATCTGTAGCCACCGGGCCAGCTGGCCCTCCGGCTCCTTGAAATCCAGTAACCAACGGAGAGAGGCATGGTCGGTCCTCACTCTGACTGGACGGCCCACCAAGTAGTGCCTGAATTTCCTAAGCCCGAACACTATTGCAAGGAGCTCCCTTCGGGTAACGCAATAGTTCCTCTCCGCCTTTCCCAGGGTTCGGCTCCCGTAGGCCAGAACCCTCTCCACTCCGTCTTGGTCCTGGGCCAGTACCGCCCCCAGTCCTGTATCGCTGGCGTCGGTGTCCATTACCAGGGCCCCTTCCGCTCGGGGGAATGCCAGGATGGGCGCCTCCGTTAGTCTCTTTTTGAGCTCCTGGAATGCCGCTTCGCATTCCCCCGTCCACTTGAACGCTCTGCCCTTCTCCGCCAATGAGCTCAGCGGCTTAGCCACCGTAGAAAAATCAGATACGAACGTCCTATAGTACCCCGCCAAGCCTAAGAAGCTCCTCACCTCCGTAACGCTCTCCGGCGTAGGCCAGGACTGCACGGCCTCAATGTTGGACGGGTCCGTTTCCACCCCCTCCTGACTCACCTGGTGGCCCAGGAACAAGACTCTCCGCCTCGCTAACTGGCACTTTGACGGCTTCACCTTCAACCCCGCTGTCCTTAATTGGTCCAATACTTCCCCCAAGCGCACCAGGTGCTCCTCAAAGGTGGCGGAGAAAACCACAATATCGTCGAGATATACCAGACACGTTTTCCACTGTAGTCCTCTCATTGCCACCTCCATGACCCTCTCGAACGTCCCCGGTGCGTTACACAGCCCAAAGGGCATTCGGATAAATTGATACAGGCCCTTATGCGTGGTAAACGCCGTCTTTTCCTTATCCTCCTCCGCTATATCGAGCTGCCAGTAGCCGCTCGCCAGATCCAACGACGAAAACCAGGCGGCCCCCACCATGGTGTCTAAACAGTCCTCCACCCGGGGAAGGGGATAGGCATCCTTAACGGTTGCCTTGTTGAGCCGGCGATAATCTACGCAGAAACGTGTGGTTCCATCTTTTTTTTTTACTAAGACCACCGGCGATGCCCACGGGCTCACTGATGCCTCGATGACCCCCGCTTCCAGCATCTTATCTACTTCCTCCTCCACCGTCTCTCTTCTGTGGGGAGCTAGCTGCCGCGGTGGCTGTTTGATGGGGGGGGTGGTTTCCCGTATCAATTCAGTGTTGCGCGACGCTTGTGTGCCCTTTGTCTTCCTTATGGCATTGGAAGGCATCGATGTATTCCTCCAACAGTCGGCCCAACTCCTTCCGTCGGTGCGCTTCCGAGCCTGCCACCAGCTCCGTGATGAGTGCTTTATGGTCCACGCCCTCCGCTCTCCGACACCAGCTGCCTCCGCCTGCCTCTGCCTCCAAGGACCCCGTTCCAGCCTCCACCGGTTGTATCGCCCCCCAGTGTCATATCCCGGTATATGATGACCGGTTCCCTCCCGGGGTTGAGAACCCTGACCCAGGCTTCCCTACCTTCCGGTCGTATCAGTCCTCTCCCCACCAAGAAGTCTGGTTCCCCTTTGTGCCCTGCCAGGCCCTCTATAATACCGTCCCCTCCGGTCTCCCAGGGGCCTGTGATTGCTCCTTCCACGAATGTCTCTTCCCCCGACCCCAGGACCGCCGAGCGCACACTGACTATTCTACAGACTTCCTCCACCTCCGTCTATACCAACCGTCCCTTCGCCACGTCCACTATGAGGTTGTTTTCCCTCAAGAACGCTGCCCCTAGGATCCCTTCCGTGCTTGTGTCGCTAACTACAAAGGTAGCTTCCACCGTCCGTCGACCCAAGTGCAGCTCCGCTCTCATTTCTCCCATCAAAGTCATTGGCCGGCCCTCCACGGAGAAAACCTTCTCCGTTGTTGCTGCCAGGGTCCTCCTACCCCCGTGCTGTTCCCACCACCGCTGTGAGAGTAAGTTAAGAGAGGCCCCTGTGTCGACTAATAGTTGCACTGGTGCCCCCGCCAGGGTCCCTGTCACTATTACTCCGCCTCCTCCACGCTCCCTCCTTCCTTGTATCACGTTTCTAGGCCCATTCCCCCCGACCTGTACTTGGCCTCGCGTATAGGTCGGTTCTAGTTTCCCGCGGGCCGCGTTTCCTCTCCCGTAACTGCTCTCTCTCCAGGTTTTGTTCCTTTCGCCACCGGGCAGTCCCTCCTAAAGTGGCCCTCCTGGCCGCACCCGTAGCAGGCCGTGCTCCTCTTTTTTTTGTCTCCCCCTCCGGCGGCCGATCCCTCCGACCTCTTCTTGAGGGTCGTTAGCATCTCCGCCACTTGGTTCATCTTATCGTTGTTAGCCTGAAGGTGTTCATTTACGGAGGCGTCCGCAGACCGCACCCGTTGTCACGTCTCCTGTTCCACCTTTAGGGATGCCTCCGCCCCCACCGCTGTCATGACCACTGCCTGCAGATCCTTGGGTTGGGACTGATACACCCACTGCCGCAGCGGGTTCTCCAGACACAATAAAAACCTATCTAGAGCCAGAGTGTCCGTCGTCCGGGCATCCGCCTTGGGGTACGCCAGGCGGGTGTATTTCATGAGGTCCTCCTGCAGCTCCTGGAGCCCTTCTCCTGTCTTCCGCACTCTCGTTCTCAGGAACGCCTTATATATCTGCTCCTGGTTTGTAGGTTCGAACCGCTCCACTAGAGCCTTCCTCAGGTCCCTGTACCCGTCGGCGGTGGCCGGTTTCCGCCCCGTGAGGAGTCGTCTTGCAGCCCCCGTCAGACTCAGGCCCAAAAACATTCCTGCATCTGCCTCCGACCACCTATTTACCTTGACGCACAGATCGAAATGGTTCAAGTAGTCCTCCAGGTCCGTTGTTCCATCGTACCTTGTGGGTTTAACCACGGGCTTTCTTTTGGAGCTACCCTCTCCGTCGGCCCCTCCCTGCCTTTCCAGCTCGGCCTCCAGGCCGCCGTCCTCCGTCTTAACCCTCCTGTACTCTCCTCCTGTTGCCTCTGGCATTTTCTCCCGTTTCACCGCCCCCTCCATCATTCCCTCTCGAGCTAAACGCAGGATAGCCTCCGCCACCTCGTTTTTCTCCGGGGACGCCTGGCGCCTCCGTCTCTGGTCTTCGGGTCGATCCCGAAGACTTTTGGAGCTACCCTCTCCGTCGGCCCCTCCCCGCCTTTCCAGCTCGGCCTCCAGGCCGCCATCCTCCGTCTTAACCCTCCTGTACTCTCCTCCTGTTGCCTCTGGCATTTTCTCCCGTTTCACCGCCTCCTCCATCACTCCCTCTCGAGCTAAACGCAGGATAGCCTCCGCCACCTCGTTTTTCTCCGGGGACGCCTGGCGCCTCCGTCTCTGGTCTTCAGGTCGATCCCCTGCCGTCAGGCCCCAATCTCCGCCCGACCACCTCCGGAACGCTTGGTCTGTCTCTCCCTCCCTCTGCGTTCCCTGCCGTCCTCCCCATCCTACCGGGGTCCTCCACTTCTGTTTCTGGCGTCCCCTGGGCTTGTACCTTCTTTCTCCCATGGCCACAGGAGATCTGCAGGATTGGGCCGCTCCTCCCTTCTCTTCCCGCTATCTTCTTCCACTCCCGGGCCTTCCTCCAACTGCTCCCGCTCCAACGGCTCTGCCTTCCATTCGGGGGCCTCCTCTGCTGGTCTCTCCAGTCCCGGTCTCCAGATCGTGATATCCTCGTCCACCACTTCTAGCAGTGTTCCTCGCTCCTCGGGGCCATCTCCTGTCTCCGCCTCCCAGTCTGGAATCGGTGCTGCTTCTGCCATCTTATCCTTCCTCTTATCAGTGTGGGTCCGTAGAAAAAAACACCGCTGTCACCAATGTAGCGTTTTTATCGGAGTCCACTATTGTAATGCGGAAGTATCACACAACTCGGCTTCTTGTTATTAATGACACTTTATTGCCTGGCATTCTCTGCCACACCAGCTAAGTATCCTTGTGTAACTCCTAGCCTATGGAGGGGAAGCCTAAAGATGTAGACACCAGCACCCGTGGATCCAGACTGCCTCAAGGTGTCGATCCCCTCCTATTTATACGCTTCCCGTTCCTCCAACGCTGGCGTCTCCGACAGAGATCCAGCATCAGAGGAACCCTCCTCCGAACACAGGTAAATGGAACGTTTTTGGGTGTGACTCCGAGGTCGGCGGCTCCTCCGCCCCCGCACCAGGACGGTTTCGGCATCGCCCCCGACCCCTCGGTCTACACCGACATACATATATGGTAATACGAGAACGTCTGACGTGACTCCGGGGTCGGTGCTTCCCCCGACCCCTCGGTCTACGCCACACTATATATATATATATATATATATATATATATATATATATATATATATATATCAAAGAGTAATCCCTTAATTGGTTCCAATACACATTTAACTACACAGAAGCTCTTATATAATAATATATATATATATATATATATATATATATCAAAGAGTAATCCCTTCGAGACCTTCACACCGACTGACCCACATATTGCCCGTTCTCTGGGGGAGAATGCACAGATTCTCAGGGTACCCACTATGGATCCCGCTAACCAAGAATACTATTTCGACCAAGCCTGTTGTAGGTGGCACTGGCCTGTCTAGCTGGAGCTGGTCACCAGTATGTGCCTTACACTGGTTTCAGGGGTCAGTTATGTAATACCTGCTAGGAATCCACTCTGTGGCTTAAGAATATAATTACAAGTTCAAAGTTAGTTTTAGTGTGAGCTATCACTCATTACACCTCTAGGTGTGGAGTATTCACACCTACAGGTGTGGAGAGCCAACCATGTACAGAGTGGATTCTGGCCCCTGAAGCTGCAAATCTCACAAGAATGCATGTTAATTAGGCCTGAGCTCCGGGCCTGAGCTGGTAGCTACAGTGCAGTCACACCTCCATGCCCAGCCGGTTTGGTACTGGCGGCCACGGAAAGACTTGCAACAACGCTATTTAGTTATCCCAGGTACAATAATGCCCGAATAATGCATACACTTAGATTGTAACTTGAGACTGAAAGTTGCTGTGGTACGCCAAAAAACGTTTCACTTTCAGAACAAAAAGTACTGAATAAATACAAATACATATATTTCAAAACCCAATCAAGCATATCAAAAGCACTCATTCACAATATATCAGTATTGCTCTCTGATGCTGCCATATTGCCAAGTATCGCCATGGTATTGCCTAATGATAACCGAGGTGGCGGACTGTCCAATGGGCGCGGCCATTTCTGAAGCTGGTTACCAGCAATTATCATTGATAATAGGTATCAGATGGGTACCACCTGCCCCCCCCCCCCAAGAAAGTGAATTGTTGGGATTATTTCATTGGCAGAAAACAAATCCCGCTAAGTAAGTTATACTGATACATAGAATTTCTGTAGAGTTAATTCACAACAGTTTGTTGTTTGCGTCCTCAGTTTGTAGTGCTTCACCCTGAACGGCTTCGTCCAGTGCCAATCACTGAAAATTTAAGTTACTCCAGCAGTCATTTTATGATGGAAAGAAATGTATGTGTGAACACATCATCAACGTAGGGAATTTTATTTAAGCAGTTACATTGATAAGATTGTACCCAATCTGCTGTATCCCACCACCAAGACGGAAGTATTCCTCCAGAATATTGTTCCCAATCTGGGGCTTAGTGTAGATACATGAGGAGAAATGTCACCCGGTACTTATGTACTAGCACGCGGCCTTGTCAGGTATGTATGCAAGTACATGTACCTGTAATTTGGGTCAGGTAGATATCGGAGAACTGCGATAGCTGTCAGTGATTCCCAGGGTGTGTGTGTGTGTGGGGGGGGGGGGAGGGTACTCACCATGCACCCCCCCCACATCCCAACGTGACGGGTATTTTTTCAATCCTTAGGGTCCCCTGAACAAGATTCAAGATGTTAACATTGATTATCTTGGGATGCACTACCGGTTTTGGCTCATTATCCATGTGCAGGTTCAGACCACTTTTGGGTCAATTTTGGTACCATGGTATTTAAGGGGTATGCTCAATCCCCAAGCTCTAAGACTATCTTGCATTGTCTGGATCCTTTAGCTATTGGTCTTGTTGGAAAGAAGACATAATAAGCTTTTCATTAAGCCCTAATACATGTTTTTAAGTTCAGATTTGAGTGTACTAGACAGTCAGGAACACGGAAGATTGGAATTACAAAGTTCTTTTTTTTTACTGAAAATCTTAAATGCGCTCCAGATACATCACAGCAAATTGTCGTGACTCCTCATCAACCTGTGTAAAGTGGCTCACACATGTCGCTAGATGGAAAACGACGTCGCTATAGCACAAGGTCACTAGAAATGGCAATAGTGGTGATCACATGGCCTCACCTCAGATGGCGAGGATGGTGATCACTCAGACTCACCAGGGATGGCGACACGGGTGATCACTCACCTCGCTAGATAAAACACGCACCTCGTCATAGCGCATGTTCACCAGGAAAGGCGAGGATCGTGGTCACTCATTCTCACCAGGGATGGCGACATGAGTGATCACTCATCCTCACCAGGGATGGCGACATGAGTGATCACTCACTTCGCTAGATGAGACGCACACCACGTCATAACACACGTTCACCATGGATGGCAAGGATCGTGATCACTCACGGGGGATGGTCACTCGGGTGATCACTCACCTCGCTAGATGAAATGCGTACCTCGTGATAGCGCAGGTTCACCACAGATGATGAGGATCTTGATCACCCACACTCACCAGGGATGGCAACACAAGTGATCACTCACCTTGCTAGATGAAACGCACACCATGCCATAGCGCACGTTCACCACGATTGGCGAGGATTGTGATGACTCACACTCACCACGGATGGCAAGGCGGTTGATCACTCACCTCGCTAGATGAAACGCACAGCACATCATAGCGCACGTTCACTACGATTGGCGAGGATTGTGATGACTCACACTCACCACGGATGGCAAGGCGGTTGATCACTCACCTCGCTAGATGAAATGCACAGCACGTCATAGCGCAGGTTCACCATGGATGGCGAGAGTGGTGATCACTCAGACTCACCAGTGATGGTGATGCTGGTGATCACTCACCTTGTTAGATGAAAAGCACATGATCATCGACATTGGTAATCATGCAGTCCCACATCTTCCAGATCAAAGTATGTTTTGCTAGAGAAGATATAGCCATATGTATCTTCCCTCTAACCACAGACAAGGTGTTCATGTAGATATTTCCCTATGTATTTTTACTGTAACCAGAGAAAAGTTGCTTTCATTTTAGAGATACCTCTATCTAAATTCAATTGATATTTTCTCTATATATTCTTGTTTGATTCAACTGTGAAGTATTACATGATAATCATCGTGAAACAGGTGTAGGGGCCGGCATCGTTGTATATATATTAGTGCGGTTCATCCGAGAGACGTGTTCGTGTGGTGCTCGTTCCTTCTATGCCAGCTAGGTGTCGCTTTGCGATACCCCGCTGGTACAAGAGGGGGCAGCACCATGCCTCGCGTCCAGCTTCTACTAAGAAGCTGGACGAGCCGCAGAAGGGGACTGGACATAGTCCAGTCAAGACGTTTAGCTGTTAATTGATGAAGATTGAATAAAGTCCTACCCGAGAGGTAGGGGTATCCGGGGCTTTGCCCAACCCGAACTACTCGTGTTGTGTTGGTATCTTTAGTGATAAGCGAGCCAACGAGCCACCCAACATATAAGTCAATACGAACCATTACACTGGTGCCGTGACCAGTTGGTTCGGGGGTGGAGCGCGGCCACATTGGCCGAAAGCCTCGGGAAACCCGATGCGGATCCCTCCAGCCCTGGGCTAGAGGGATTCGAAGAGGATGGTTTTACATCCCAGCATCTGTTGTTAGACTGGAAACCCGGTCAACAACAAATGTTCAACCTGGAGGGTGTCCAGACTGTCTTCTCGACACCCGGTCTAACAGACGGTGCCACCAGTAATGGAGGTGGCATCGTTAGGTTGTATCCGGGTACACCTCAAATGGTGGCACCGGATACAGGACTGTTTAGGGGGGTATTAAGACCCCCAACTTTGGACTTGAGCTATTGGT
The DNA here is from genome assembly GCA_949317995.1 of Acholoe squamosa. Lineage (NCBI taxonomy): Eukaryota > Metazoa > Annelida > Polychaeta > Phyllodocida > Polynoidae > Acholoe > Acholoe squamosa. The sequence goes on along the minus strand of OX439036.1, from coordinate 52,290,516 downwards.
CCCGAGTTATAACTAGCAGGCGCCAGCTGGGTCCTATTATACCAGCAGGCTCGGCTAGCAACTTGGGTACCCCAATAGCACAAAGCCCTATGCAGCGTACCGCGACCCCCCCGGGAGCGATACCAGAGGGGGCAAACGGAGTAGCCCCACTAATGACACCGTCGGATCATGATAGCGACGATAGTAAAGCTGTAAAGGACCCAATGGTTCCTAAAGCAACCCCGAAGACTAAGCCTCGGGATGCCAAACCGAGGAGCTCGGAAAAGCATTACCTAGGCCTATCTTTGGATGAAGGCTTCTCTAACTCCATGTTCAACCCTGGAGGCAGCCGCAAGTCAATATACGGACATCGGATGGGCCCCGGGTATAAAACTACTTCGGCCTATTTGAAAGCCAAGGAACAGGTAGAGCTACAGGCTAAGAGGCAGCATGAAGAATTCATGGCAGCCCAAATGAAGATAGAAGAGGAGACAAAATCTCGGATCTGTAAACTCCGATCCGTTGAACAGGAGCAATTCTAAAAGAATCAGACCTCAAATATCGCCTAACTTCTGTAGCCCATCGATTGGAGCGAAAAGAGAAAGACAAGATGGAAAAAGAGAAAAGATTGGCTGAGCTGGAGCTCGAAGAAGCCAATAAACTCAATAAGCCAATAGCAATCGAAAAGGCTAGAGCCGAGGAGGTTGCTAAGGCCCGGGATGTAACCAGACTACAATCCGAGTTGCATGCCATGGAGGAGAAGTTAAAGAAACTTCAGCTCCGAAAGGCGGAGACGGAAGCCAAGTTGGTCTTGGAACAAGCCGAGATCCGGAGAGAGACCAATGAATACTAGCGGTCTCAGAAGGAAAAAGGTGAAAAGTAACGTCTGTTGAAGGATACTTTTAAGCGGGAGGCAGTAGCCGCCCAGGAGGAGCGTAACCGAGCAATTGCAGAAAACGAGAAGATTCGATCCGAGATCTTATCGGAGAATGCACAGCTAAGGGAGGAGCAGCGAAATCTCACTACGGATGTAGCTACCCTCACAATAAATAAGTCTGCTATGGAGAGTTATTTACAGGAGCAAGAGCAGGCGAATGCTCCTCCGGCGAGTAAGGATTTAAACCCGAACTCGACGTTTGTTAAACAAGGGAACCCAGTTTCCTGTTCTACACCTAAGCATCCGCAATACAATCCTTTTGTCAATGACAATGCGACGCGGAATGTAGATCAAGGGGGAGTTTATATCAGAACCCAAGACAAGCACGGCCGAACTAGTAGAGTCCGAATAAGTGAGGTCCCTATAGTCCACAACTTAGACCCGGACTATGTACCTCGGGATGCCTCCGACAATAGCGCGGAAACTAGTGGCTTCCACATACATGTGGATCAGACAGAAAATGTCGGATTGGGAGCTGGTAATGACAGCAGCCAACAAGCTCCATCAAACGATGGTAGTCAACCGAACCAGCCGTCTGATGGCGGCCACCAAGTTACCCAAGGGGGGGACGGTGCTATGGGTACTGCAGGTAGCAATAGTACCTCGGGTACCGGCCCTAACCAAGGTGGTGGAGGCTATACGAACTACAGTGGTTCACAGTGGACGTATAGCCAACCGCCACCACCGCCTCCACCAGGCAACACAAGCTTTGGTGGAATGGGAGGCAATCGAACCTTGAACGAAACCAAGGCGATTGAGTGGAGCAAACAACAATGCACTAGATTGATGTATGCCCATAATTCCGCCCGAAGGGTAGCCGTGATTCCTAGGGACCCCAGCTTGACCCCATACGAGGCCAAGCCGCATCTGGTGAGATGCTTGAAAGGCGGGCCGGGTCGCATGGCTGTAGAGCAATGGCGGACTTGGTACGGTCTCGTAGGAAGTTTCGAGCAGTTAGTAGAATCTGCTAGTGGACTATTATGTAACATGGTCAAGGAGGATCCAATGGTCCGCTTTAAGAAACGCACGCAGAAGCCTAACGAAGCTTTCAGAGCATACGGTATGGAACTCCATGCCCTGCTAAGCAAGGCCAGGCCCGGTACTGAAAACCAGGACTGGTATATGGACGATTTAATCACACAATTCGTTAAGGGTCTGAGAGACCGAGATGAGCAAATTGCTGCTAGAGATGCCTGGAAGGAAGGCATAACATTGCACGGCATATTTAATGGTATAGATATGGCCGTGAAGAAGCGAACCATGTTAGCCGGGGACATACCGAATGCCACTGGCTCGGCTCCCCTAGCATCGGTAGTTCAGCGGTCTGAGGTAGATAATACCTCGGATGACTTTGAACTAATTGAAATCGAGCAGGAGGACGGCACCTTCTGTTCGATGCAGCTGAGGAAAAATACTTCAGGTAGGAAGTATATTCCGAGGAAGGCGTTTAATAAACCAAGGGATTCTAGACCATCATCCGAGGTCAGGAGTGACCCGAAAGTTGGTGAGAAGGCAATTAAGCCTTCTGACAACACTGATAAAGCGAAGGGTCAGTCTCCAGACATGACCAAACTTATGGAGGATATGTGTAAGAAAATTACAGATGCCCTTCAAGCCAGTCGGCAAAGACCCAGAGTGGATCGCCGGACGGTTAAGTGTTTCAGGTGCCAACGCATGGGACACTACTCTGAATGTACCGCTGCTAAGCAGTAATGGCTGCCTTCTATGAAGCCGAAGATAACGGCGAAGGCGAGCAGAACGCTACGGGTTCCGCTGATGTGGAAAACTAGTGGGGGTTGTATCCACGGCATTGGGTATAACCCCGGAGGGGAACGAATGCCAAAATGCTACCGGGGGTGACCCGGTGGAAGATTTCGAATCAAATTCACCTGGAGGCCGGGTGGCTGTGGGTGCGCACCCCTGCACCTTGGCCGGGGCCAGGGACCCTAGTGCTCATGTGTACGGTGGTGAACATATAGAGGCGAGGGGCCGCACTGGGGGAGAGGAAGGATGGATCAAAGAATTGATTCGAGTGTGTGGGACACGCCTTCCCCCAAGTCATCCGTGTCTGGAATTTTTGAGAGGACTCGGTTTGAATCTTGGTGATTCGGGAGACTTTCACCAGTTTACCAGTAACTCCTCTCCTTTAGGGGGGAGACGGTGGTATGTACCCATATCTGTGGAAGGCCGGGTAGGAGAATTCTTGGTGGATACTGGAGCCAGCCACTCCTGTGTGTCCAAAAGATTCTTCGACTCAGTGGCCGGCAGCCATGAGAACCTCAAAACGGGGGTAAATGCCTGCACAGCCGACGGAAGCAGTATGCATACTTTTGGTAGGACGTTTATGCCTATCCGTATAGGAGGCAAAGAATTCGTTCTTTCGCCAACTATAGCAGAGGTTAGTGATGACGGAATCCTCGGATTGGATTTTGCAAGCTTATATGGGGCCGTCTTGGATCCCAGGGATGGTATGATGAGTATACGGAACCCGTATGGCTTGCATGTCCAATGCGTATTGAGACAGGTGTCTCCGGTTGCATCAGTGATACATACGGTGAAGCTCCCACCGGGTACCACTTGTGATGTCCTTTGTGGCGGATCGATGGCCCAGAGGAATGAAACTGGAGTCTATGAACCCGACACGGTATATTTATCAAGTATCGGGTTGGACTCAGTGGATACATTAGTGGCTAATGCAGCTTGGTCTGTATTACCCATAACTAACCGAAGCGGTTCAGTAGTTTACTTGAAGCGAGGCGACAGTGTGGGTGTGATGAGTTCGGTTGAACACGTCGCCGAGGCCAGGTTCAATAAACCACTAAACCCTGTTAGTAAGCATCCATTGGATGAAGAATTTCAAAAGCTGATTGAACAATCAGATTTACAGAATACGGAGGATAAGGAGTGCCTAGCGAAACTCCTACAGAAGTACGAGAGTGCTTTTGGTAGGGAAGGAGGACCGGTAGGCAGATCCGACAAGGTGTTGCACACCATAGATGTGGGCAACGAGAAACCTTTTAAAATCCCGTATCGCAGACTTCCTCTTAAGAAGAAGTTAATTTGCGAACAGGAAATACAAAAACAGTTGGACCTAGGGGTCATCGCGCCCCTGGTCCCTGGTCCAGTCCTGTTTGTATGACCACTAAGAAAGACGGTACAATCCGCTTTTGTGTCGACTACCGAAAACTGAACGGTATGACAAAGAAGAACTCGTATCCTTTACCAAGGATAGACGAGACATTAGATAGCTTGGGTGGGAACCAATGGTTCTGTACCTTGGATTTGCAATCCGGGTATTGGCAGATACCGATGCACCCCAATGACATGGAGAAAACAGCGTTCTCTAGTCATATGGGGCTATTCGAGTATAATGTCTTACCCTTCGGATTGTGTAACGCCCCCGCTACATTCGAGGCCATGATGGAATCCTTGTTGAGCGACCTTTTGTGGAAGAAATGTTTGGTCTACTTGGACGACGTTGTCGTGTTCGTTCCTTCTATGCCAACTAGGTGTCGCTTTTCGATACCCGGCTGGTACAAGAGGGGGCAGCACCATGCCTCGCGTCCAGCTTCTACTAAGAAGCTGGGCGAGCCGCAGAAGGGGACTGGACGTGGTCCAGTCAAGACGTGTTGCTACAGACTGTGAACAGAGCTGAATAAAGTCCTACCCGAGAGGTAGGGGTATCCGGGGCTTTGCCCAACCCGAATCACTCGTGTTGTGTTGGTGTCTTTAGTGATAAGCGAGCCAACGAGCCACCCAACATATAAGTCGATACGAACCATTACACTGGTGCCGTGACCAGTTGGTTCGGGGGTGGAGCGCAGCCACATTGGCCGAAAGCCTCGGTAAACCCGATGCGAGTCCCTCCAGCCCTGGGCTAGAGGGATTCGAAGAGGATGGCTTCACATCCCAGCATTTGTTGTTAGACTGGCAACCGGGTCAACAACATGTGTTCAACCCGGAGGGTGTACAGACAGTTTTCTCTACACCCGGTCTAGCAGACGGTGCCACCAGAAATGGGGACGGCATCGGTAAATTGTATCCGGGCACACCTAAACAGTTTACCTCGGATACAGGATTGTTCAGGGGGGTACTTAGACCCCCTACATTGAACTTGAGCGATTGGTCTCAAGTATTAACTAGTAGACGCCAGCTGGGACCTATGGTCCCTGCAAGCTCGGCTAGTAATTTGGACACACTAGTAGCTCAAGGCCCTATGCAGCGTACCGCGTCTCCTAAGGACGCTGCATTGGTCGGGGCAACTGGGGTGGCCCCATTGATGACGTCGTCAGATCATGATAGCGACGATAGTAAGGCTGTAAAGGATCCAGAGGTTCCTACAGCAACCCCAAAGACTGGGCCCCGGGATACCATACCGAGGAGCTCGGAGACGCACTCCCTAGGCCTATCTCTGGACGAAGGCTTGTCTGACTCCATGTTTAACCCTGGAGGCAGCCGCAAGTCGATATACAGACGTCGGATGGGTCCCGGGTACAAAACTACCTCGGCCTATTTGAAAGCCAAATAGCAGGTAGAGCTACAGGCTAAGAGGCAGCATGAACAATTCATGGCAGCCCAAGCGAAAATAGAGGAGGAGACAAAAGCTCGGATCGGCAAACTCCGTTCCGTTGAACAGGAGGCGATCCTAAAAGAATCCGACCTCAAATATCGTTTATCTTCTGTAGCCCACCGATTGGAGCGAAAGGAAAAAGACGAGAAAGAGAAAGATAAAAAGTTGGCTGAGCTGGAGCTCGAGGAAGCCAATAGACTCAGAGCAATCGAAAAGGCTAGAGCCGAGGAGGTTGCTAAGGCCCGGGATGTAAACAGATTACAATCCGAGTTGCATGCCATGGAGGAAAAGTTGAAGAAACTTCAGCTCCGTAAAGCGGAGACCGAAGCCAAGTTAATCTCGGAACAAGCCGAGATCCGGAACCTTACTATGGATGTAGCTACCCTCACATTAAATAAGTCTGCTATGGAGAGCTATTTACAGGAACAGGAGCAGGCGAATGCTCCTCCGGCGAGTAAGGATGTGAACCCGAACTCGACGTTTGTTAAACAAGGAGAGCCAGTTTCCTGTTCAACACCTAAGCATCCGCAGTTCAATCCCTTTGTCAACAACAATGCGACGTGGAATGTAGATCAAGGGGGAGTTTACATCAGAACCCAAGATAAGCACAGATGTTACTCTTTCAACATATTCGCATTGTAGTTTAACATCCGGGTTGTTATTCTGTAACTACAAATACTATCACATATATGAAATTGACATTCGAATGATACTATACATGATGTTAATGTTATATCTATGGTTGTACCTCTATTATTAGGGTTTAGACATATCGTAATGTTATCCCTATAATAATACAATAGTTATAACTCCTTCCTAAATGTCTGGGGGAGTGGTGTAGAGGTACGTTTTATACATAACCATAGCGTTGGGTACCGTCTGACGTGGCGGGTGAGTCGAGCCATCGGATGTTCCTCAGGTTCCGGATAGGTGGCAGCACCGATCCGGGTCTGTGGGGACATCTGACGGCGAACACCTAGGTTCTTATGTAAAGACCAGGGCTCAGCTGCTACGGCAGAGGCCCTTCTGGCCTCCGACCATGTAAGACCATTTTCTAATAACTAATAGCTGCCCTATCACCAACTACCGGGTAGTCCGTAAGACTAAAACCATTACAAAAGTATTACTTGCAAAAGCAATGGGCACTTCATCTCCATCCTGGACCTGAGACAGAGTAGCCCCTATCCTATCATTGCTAGCATCAGTATCAAGGATGAAATGCCCATCCGAAGTTGGATATTTCAACACTGGTGTATTTGCAAACAAATATTTTACAGCTTGAAAAGACTTGTCTTGCTCACTACCCCCATGGAAAATGTTTTTTAACCCGTCCTGGAGTCCAATGTGCAAGTATCTGTAGAGGATAGCTCACTTTGGAATAGTTTGGGATCATGATAGCAAAAACCCAGGAAGGATCAAATCTCCCTGGCGTTTTCAGGCTAGCCCATTCTGAAACTGATTGAAGTTTCTCAGGGTCGGCTTGGATGCCGTCAGGTGTTATAATTCGTCCTAAATAAGTAATAGATGTTTTAAACAAATTACATTTTTTAGGTTTAAGCTTTAATCCATTGGCTTGGATAAGTTTCAAAAGTTTGAGGTTGTTAGCACAATCCTCAAAAGTTTTTCCAAATACAACTATGTCGTCAAGATATACCAAGCAGCGTTCCCATAGAAGATCACTTAACATGGTCTCCATCATGGCTTCGAACCTTGCCGTCGCGTTACATAACCCGAATGGTAATACATTATATTGAAATAGTCCCATATGTCTTCTCCATGTCCTCAGGTTTCATTCCAATTTGCCAATACCTGGACTGTAAGTCTAGGGTACAGAAATACTTACTCCCTCCAAGAGAGTCCAAAGTTTCATCTATCCTAGGTAAAGGATAAGAATTCTTCTTAGTTAAACCGTTAAGCTTTCGATAATCCACACAGAACCTAGTGGTTCCGTCTTTCTTCGTAGTCATGCAAACAGGACTAGACCAAGCGCCAGTACTAGGTACTATAACCCCCTGCTTCAAAGGATTTGCTTCTCCCCTTCAAGCTTCTTTTTCAGAGGCAACCTCTGATGAGGAATCTTAAATGGTTTGGCATCTCCAGTATCAATGCTGTGTAGAACTTTATCAGTCCTACCCACTGGACCACCATCCTCCCAGCAGGCAGGAAAATAGTCTGTTAACAGATTTCAAAGTCTCCTGGTCAATGAAGAGTTATGAACTAGTTTGTCCAGCTTGTCTGTCAATTTCTTAACAGGTTCCGGGTCTGCCTCGCTTAACCTCTCCTGGCTAGGTCCAAACACCGCATTAGCACCTTTGAATGTGAGGTTCGAGGAGCACAACTTGTCACAAGTAGTCCCAGATGGAATCTTGACAGTCTGCACTACCGTAGCAACGGAAGACACAAGTCTTAACACACATTGGATTTCGCAGTTGTATGGATGCCTGACCTTCAACAATCCATGCCGTTAGTCCAACATGGCGCCATACAAGCTAGCATAGTCCAGCCCAGTTATTCCATCATCACTAATATCGGTAATGGTGGGGCACATGATGAAGTCATAGCCACCATTCTGATCTCTATGAGGGTTTTACCCCATCAGATTTATGTCCAGGTTGATAGACACCATCGCTGGTGACGTTCACCCTAGCATTGTCATTGATGAATGGATCGTATTCAGGTAATCTTTGTCTCACCAAGCCATCTGCAGGTGTCTAAGTAGTCATCGATGCCACACCTTTGACAAATCTTTGATCAGAAGGTATTGCTTCATCTTCCTCGAACTCTTCTAAATCAGCTTCATCAGCCACATGACAACGTAAAGTTGCAGTAGTATCTGTATTAAATGAATTTACATCATTGTCGATATGAACATCTTCAATGTTCGAATTATTATCATCAGTTAGTATACATTTCGTCGTAAACTGTGTCGCCAGTTCCTGTGGTACCGTAGTCTCTATACCTGTTATATAGCAGTCTAGAACATTCTCTTTTTTAGTCAGCTGGGCTATCTGTAAATACAGCTCCTGCTGGTGAGTGATTAAGTCCTCATTAATCTCCTGCATTAGCTGTTAATTGTCTTCGATCATGGCATTTCGAATCTGTACCAATTTTTCATTTTCAGTTTTTCTAAGATCTTTTCTTCTTCAGCTAACAATTGGTTGTGTTTCTCTTCTTGATCCACCTCCCACTGTTCATGTTTGATTTCCAGTCTGAGTTTCTCGTTTTCCAATTCGGCTCTTGTTATTTCGAGTTTCTTTTGGATAACCAGACACTCCTTCTCGAGTGATTTATTCCTAGCTTCTTTATTTTCTACATTTTGCTCTAGATTGTTTAAAGTAAAAAATAAGATCTTTTGTTCATTTTCGTATTTCTCGCACTGTTTTTTTGAAGCTGAAGTCGGATTAAGTGGACTCAACACTGTCGGATCCCAAGTCTTCTTGGGTCGGTCCGTCATGGTTCGGTTCGACCTCCAGGGTAGCGTACTAAAACCTAGACTGGTCACAGCACCAGTGTAATGGTTCGAGTTTTTGTATAATTTCTGTTGAGTTCGAGATATGTTAATATCAAGCAAAACCAGACAAGTTAGTGCAACCGGCACGAAGTGGTGCTATGGATATAGCTTGGTATTCAGTAGGTGTTGCTCTGGCCGCAGCCAGGAGCCAACTGAACTCCTTACGCAGTCCCAGGTAGGGACTGGAGCAGCGATGACCAGTGCTGCCATCACCCCATAGTGGCCAGAGATCGAAGCAACCTCTGGTCCTACTGGTGGTAACCGCACCAACTGACCTGCTCTCTCAAACAAGGAGCTAAAACTATATAAGACGCTCCACGAGCCCCTACACACGTTATCAACATGATAGAAGTGCCATAGTTAGAATTGGTGCAGTGGCGGATCCAGGAGGGCAGTTCTACAAGAGATTAAATCTTCTATCCTTCTACACAGAGAAAACAGAGTGTCCAAGAATGTGGCAGGTATTCTCATAATGCACATTTAGAAGTCTCTGCACAGAAAAAAAAGGTCAGCACTATTATTTTGTATTAAAACCCTGTCTTTAAATTTCACTCTGAGTTTAGGAATCATCTATAAATGACAGTAGGCCTAGGAAAATGGCAATGAAACCTAGGCAAAATCAGGCAAGTTAGGAATTTTTCCTGATAGTCAGCTGTAAACTCCTAAGAAGAGTGGTTTGGGTACTTGCAAATTCCCAACTTGGCTTAGCAAGTTAGGCATTTCAGGTAACGTTTGCCTAAGATATTTAGGTCCATATTTTTCTGTGTAGTATACCTTAAGACAAAACATACATGGACATACATATCCATTTATATACCTGTTTGATATGTGACTTTTAAAACATAGCCAATGATACCGTTACATATATATTCCATTCCTTACCCAGGACTGCGTATTTTCCAGCGTAGTCACATGCCTCCTGCTCCAACAGAGTTAGGAAATCATTTTCGTCTCACTGTGAAGGTAAACCCGTCCACGTGAGGATCATCTGAGGATGTGCAGGTTCCGCTGCCTCTAACCCTAAAGCTCCTTTGGATCCTCGACCTCTGACTTTTGTCTCATGTACAGGAAGAATGTGATGTCATGTCGCTTAGAGTCCTCATCCTGCGTGACAACAACTTGGATACTCCATGGGAGGGATGAATGGAACAAGGGGCCATGCCTTTCTCGGTTTCTGTCTTTTGAAAGTCAGGTTTTTTTCTTTTTAGCAGACCACACATTTGGCTATAGCCTGATCTCCAGCGTCTCTCTCATAATTTTCTGGCCAGTCATCTTCATCCTCAAACTCTTCTTTCACTTCAATTTCTAGCCCCCCGTCTTCCTCTTCTGAATCTAAGTCCTGAAAAAAGAACCCCCAAAATTGTTATGGTACGCCGTTTGTGGGTATATGGTAAGCTATATGTGGGGAAACAGCCTCCAGGCTCAGGGGCGGATCCAGGGTGGGGGGGGGGGGTGGTCCTGGGGATCATATTTATACAATTTATACAAATTATACAATTTATGACTCTACAGTATCTAAAATATATAAAATTTTCTCAAAATGACCCAATCCAGAAAAAGGCACTATCATTTTATACATATAGATGATGCTTGGCCTTGGCCTATATATAGGGCATAGCTTATACCTTAAACCCATACCAGGTGAGCCTTATAGGTTGAGTTTCAGTGGTATAGGCCAGGGATAGGAATGGGTCAGGGATGTAGGGTATGATTACATTAGATATGGGGTAATCTACAAAAAAGTTATCCCCAATTTGCACCAGTGACCACATAGGCATCTAAGCAGTGAGTGTGTCTTTTGCATGGGATGCTATGTAGGGTTCCCCAGGTAATTTGCTATCAGATTTACATTCCATTATTCATCACTTAGGGTGCATTAAAATACTTTAAACAATGAGTTGTTACTTTCTTTTTTGAAATTCCAAAGTTTTCTTGGGGGCAGGTTCCAAATCACTTTCAAATGAAACTATTAGATTCAATCCAATGATACAGAAATTCCTTACACTCTGAGACTACAGTGTTTGACACCAATATTTCAAAAATTTGCTTGGGGGACAAGCTGTCCAAACCCTATCAAAGAACAATATATGGTATCAGGACATAAATTTGCATCCCTTGCTGAAAATGCTTGCCTATACCAAAATGCTTTAAATATAAGTTTGATGATAATGTTATAAGATTGTCTTTGGGGATGACCCAAAATTCCCTTAATCACCAGTACATAAACATACTCCTGAGGGTACACCAAAATGCACCCACGCCCCCCTTATACAACAATATCGAAAAATACTAGTTTCACATCTGAGGCTAATTGAATTCCCTAAACTAGAGAGTTTGACATCAATTTTTTCTTGAGGGACCAGCCCCCGAAACCTCAGAAAGGACAATGCATTAGCACATACGATTTGCATCCAGGTTTACACCAAAATGCTTTAAAATGTGGAGTTTGACATTTATTTTTCTGAAATTTTCTAGGGGTATGCCCCCAAGCCTCCCTCAAACACCATTGTGCAATCAAAATTTAATAAGATTTTCATTCCCTGTTCTCATAATCATGGGTTTACTGCTTATGGTACACCAAAATGCTTTACTGGATTGGGGTCTAGAAATGCATCAGAATGCACCATTTGATGTTTAGATTTCAAATTTTCTTGGGGGCATACCCCCAAACCCTCCTAGATACCACATCGTGCCACTGCGCCTTCAACATCGCCGCTGCACATCGCGCCAATAGGTCCCAGGGTTGGACCCCCCCCCCTTTTCAAAATGCTGGATCCGCCCATAACCTGGCTGCACCTCAGACTCCTATCGTGACGATAACCACGCTGTTTTGCTGCATACGGTCACTATTGTCAGACTCCGAGGTGCACAGACTTCATCCATTATCACCCATGGCTCATACACCATGATGCAGCGCCCGCAGACCTTGGGGTAAAAGTGTGGTGCCGGTATGAATACTCACCAAACAGACAGAATCCAGGGATAAGACACGTGTTGACAATATATCCATGAGGCAATGCGCTTATATATATATATATATATATATATATATATATATATATATATATATATATATATATTTCGAGTAGGATTGAATTGAGAACATAACCCGAGTACATACCGTAGACTATAGAATACTATAGTATCACCATAAGTATGGCTTTGGTGTAGCATGCCACTGTTTATATATATATATATATATATATATATATATATATATATATATATATATATTACAATCAGCTCTAATTGCACATTGATCTCATCTTCTTCCAAGGCAGCTAGGCTAAGTACTGACTGAAACGGACGGTAGGCCAACATATATTGGTGATTCTCCAGGGTTATTTCCAACCCAAGTGAGTTACGTTTTGTAATAGTAATAACAGTAAAAAAAGATTCCATGTCAAGTGTGAAAGAAAACGTGTGAGAAGTGATGCTCCAAACTCTGCCCTAAAGCTGACCAGGTTCAGCTCACATACCAGTTCGACTTGACGTTTTTAATTCGGATTTTTCCATGAATGGGGTCATTCTAGAAGTGCTGTCTTCTTTAGGTGGCAGAAAAGCTGTGCGGCGTGCTTAGGACATTTAGTCACGTGCAGACAGTCACGACTGATTGAACCCACCACTAAATCAGCTACTCAGTTTACCGCCCAAACCTAAGCCTAGGTGTTCCAGTCACGTGGCTTGTCGTGGCAGCACGTAAGGTGAGGCTCCACTATGCGATTTTTGCAGCGAATCGCAGCTATTCTCACAAATTGGGACACAAACACAGAGTATAGAGTAGTGTTTGTATCATTGCAAGGTATAAATGGTATGTAGGGGGAGCTATTTGTTTATCTGGGAATGTGAATGTGTGTGATCTCAGGCATGCTTGTGTTGTTCAAAAGATGTTTTTTGTTTACTAAATCAAACTGATGTTATGTAAATATTGCAACTTTTCACATTGAGAAGTCTCAACGGTTTAATATCAGACAGGTTTGATTTTTACAGGACTGGTTGTTGTTGGACTGCTGTATCGTTATTTATTATGGTACTGTGATATTGTTTATACAGCATGAGGGCAGCTCGCCCTACCTGATCAGTGTGACAACTCAGTCACAGGTTTGGAGTAGATATAAACAGACCTATAGGTAAAGACACTCCCTGTGATTACAAATGACCCCTCATATCCCATGTTTACAACTTTTGATCTCATGTTTACAGTTTAGGACTGTCAACAGCCTATACCTTAGACACTGACATATGAGAAGGTTCCAAAAAATCGCATAGTGGAGCCTCCACTGTAGGCACACCGACTCACTCATATGTAATTACACAGACATCAATCTGGATGGTGCATTATGCTTTAGTATCTCTTTAAGATGGTCTGACAGTTTCTCAACCCTGAAATTAGAGAGATGCTTATATACCACAATAGGCCACAGGGTGAGTAGCAATAATGTCCTTAGAAAATGAGTTTCGTTCCAATGAGGGGGGTACTACAAAATTTTTGTGGATTTGCATAGGGAATGACCCTAGTAATCATATACCAAAAGTTCTCCGCTGACATTCCTGCAGTTTTTGCGTAGGTCAAGGTCAAAGGTCGGGAATTTCCCTCTATATTCCTATATAAAGCTGTTTAACCCAAGAATTGATTGCATGTTCTCTCTGAACTAAGTTAAAGGGCTAAAAGAGAATTTTATGGTTTTGTTTGGGCCAGAAAATCATGCTGATTCCAAATAAACTTCTCATATTAGTCTGAGTATGCTGGAAGTGGCGAAAACTTGATATTCAAAAATAAAAGTAATATTGAAAAATATGTGAAAATATCAAAAATCTGTAAAACATGAAATTAGCCTCTATCAATGCACAAAACACCTAGTTCAGCTAGCTGGTGGGTGAGGAGCATAATAATAATGAAATGATTATGTAATTAAGCCTTGACCTACTTAATTAGGTCAAAGGTCACAGAAACCATATACATCATATCTCTGGTTCTAAGAGGCATTTCTACACACTTTTAAGTTATAATTAGGGGTTTCTCACATAGAGGAATTGATTGGAGTAGGTTTAAAACTCATAGGATGCATTGTCTTGTGCATAAATCAGAAATCAGCATTGATTGTCTATGCAAATGCAGATTTACGAGGAAAAGTATTAGCCCCATATTGTCCGAAGTAATACTGGATCACCTGCTTATTAAAACAATTTGTATTTGGGTAGGAGGCTTACATGAATTAATGCAAGTGTCTGAACAAGGTTGCAGTAATTAGTTAGATAGACCATGACATATTCAATTAGGTCAAAAGTCATAAACCATTTTACAGTTCTAGCAGGACTTTGCGAAATTTTAAGTTCAAGATAGGGGTTTCTGACATAGACAAAATGGAGGGCTAGCTTTAAGCAACTCAGTGTTGTGTATTGAAATATCAAACATATATTTATATCAAACTCTGAGTAGATTAATGTTGTAGAATTTTAGTTGTACCCTGCAAATAGTGTTATGAGGAATAATATTTTGACCTCCTAAGATGCATTGTTGTGTGTATAAATCTGAAATGAAACCAACTACTGGAATGTCTGCACTAATGCAGATTTGTGGAGTAGGGGGAATGAATCAGCCAAGTAAAAGGAATTGATGGCGGGATAAAGGGGCTTGAAATATTCAGATTTAGGTGACTGTTATAGCTTTTATCATGCATTTTGCTTCAAAACCCCATATGTGAACCATGACTTATAGGCAAATCAGATTCCTACTGTAGCTGATAGGATTCTCCTGAATGCTTGCTGCCACTTTGCATTAGGGATTTACACAGAATAATATGGTAGTAACCAATTCCCGGCCCCTGCAAGACTTGTGCTGTTAGTAATGATAAGTAAGGTTTGATGGTGTAAATTATGTCACAAAGGAGCAATCCTTACTATCTTTGGCACTAATGTTCAAGAACCCCTTAGCACCTTAGACTGCAAAACTTTCCCCATACAATGCCTGGATCACATCTCAGCTCCCACATTCAAGCTTCACCCACTTCGGGAGAAGGTAAAAGCAGCAACTAGGGCTTGAAAACTGAAGGTTTAGTACATTTTTGTACAGATCTGCCTTTAAGGTGCACCCAATGAATGAGGCATATTGTGGCTTACAGCTTCTTTCCGAACTCAAGATGTTTTGTATTCCTGACAAGCATTGTCATTGCTTGATCTAGTGTCTGATTAGATCTGTATCAGTTGCACCTAAACATTTTGTGGTGAATGAATGGAATACTTTCATTAATAAAAAGAATCATGCTCAGAGTCTACGGGCAAAAAATAATTACAGATTATGCCTAGTATAACTGCTGAAAATCAAGGCCAGAATGTGCCTTATGGGATCTCCATCAACTAATCATGTGCCTTATCTGTGAGGTCTGGCTTATGCAAGACTGTTCTATAGTATGTAACACATTCTATTTCTTTTTTTTTCAAAGGGCTGGGCAAATGTTCCCTAGACCTTGACACCTATTTACCACATCCTATCATAAAACCATGTGTATTAACTGCTCCCACACATATTAGCCACACCCTGACATTAACCATCTTCTTTATACACAAAACCCCATGTGCAAGCCGCAACTATACTTTAGGCAGACTCTATAATCTCTGAAATGGTTTATAAACCACTGCTTACATGCTTGGTGTTACCCTACACTAATTTTAAGCCCTTGCAGAATTGGTATCCTGACAGATTGTACATTCACTTTCTATAGAAATTTGCATTGGCTGCCCCATATGTGTGCTTTTTCTTACTGCCTCTGCAGATATGAAGGCCATCCAAGGATGTGTAAATACAATACAAAAGTTAACAGTTTGCAACCGGATATGAAGGCCATCCAAGGATGTGTAAATACAATACAAAAGTTATCAGTTTGCAACTATATTTATTTTGTGATTATTTTTGTAATTATTTGTGATCATTTTTGTGATTATTTATAATTAAATCCAACTAATCTTATTAGGTAGCCTACCAGTAGGGCCTATTAACCAATTGCAGTTAAATTCAGAACTAGAGGCAGGACAATTACAGACACATCTCTTGGGAATTTGACCAAAGAAGAGTTGCCACTTCACTCTTACCTAACCAACTGTAATTGTCAACCTTTCTTCATAACACTAGTTACACACTTACTGTTTCATTATGGCAGGGGATCAAGTATTACTTCAGAAAATATGTGGCTAATACTTCCCCCTCATAAATCTGCATTTGAATAGACAATCAATGATGATTTCTGATTTATGCACAAGACAATGCATCCTATAAGTTTTAAACTCCATTCAATTCTTCTATGTGAGAAACCCCTATTTAGAACTTAAAAGTGTGTAGAAAGGCCTCTTAGAACCAGAGATATGACGTATATGGTTTCTGTGACCTTTGACCTAATTAAGTAGGTCAAGGCTTAATTACATAATCATTTCATACGTATTATGCTCCTCACCCACCAGCTAGCTGAACTAGGTGTTTTGTGCATTGATAGAGGCTAATTTCATGTTTTACAGATTTTTGATATTTTCACATATTTTTCAATATTACTTTTATTTTTGAATATCAAGTTTTCGCCACTTCCAGCATACTCAGACTAATATGAGAAGTGTATTTGGAATCAGCATGATTTTCTGGCCCAAACAAAACCATAAAATTCTCTTTTAGCCCTTTAACTTAGTTCAGAGAGAACATGCAACCCGGTCCCTGCACTCAGTATCCAAAGGGGACGTCACCTGCATTCTCCATTTTGAAAAACAGCCCCTAATCCACTGATTTTCAGGCCCGAAAACCCCCCCTTTTTTGTGAAAACAGTGGACTTTTGTGCTTTCAAAAACACCCCTATTTCCTCTACTTTCTCCACCAGCACAGACATCCTTGGTAACTTTCTGAATTTGCAGTTGGCACATGTTATATATCCATATTATTTAGGTTCAGGCTCAAGGGAGTAAAAAGTACTAACTTTATTCATTGTATTAGAATATTCAATTAGATAGTGAAGGTGTCTCCTAGGTCATGCACCCATCAAACAAACCCCATTTTCTTGAAATGCATGGACTCTTCTTTGCCAAAATGCCCCTTTTCTTGAATTCCACGGACTTAATTGAAGAAAAAGACCCCTTTTTCTGAAATCAGAGGACATAGAATGTATGAGACAAAGCACCCTTTTTCCACGTTTTTAGAACGCAGGTGGCGTACCCTCAGTGATGGAAGTGCGGGGGCCGGGACATGCAATCAATTCTTGGGTTAAACAGCTTTATATAGGAATATAGAGGGAAATTCCTGACCTTTGACCTTGACCCACGCAAAAACTGCAGGAATGTCAGCGGAGAACTTTTGGTATATGATTACTAGGGTCATTCCCTATGCAAATCCACAAAAATTTTGTAGTACCCCTCTCATTGGAACGAAACTTCATAATTTGGTGCCTCACCCTGTGGCCTACAACCTTTTGCATTGATGTGAAATCTTTTGAAATGATTATTGACGCGGGTGTGCGGCTGGGGTTTGCCCCTCTTATGAAGATTTAGGAGAATTTTAGCACCAATTTGGAGGAGAAAGACCATTGCTTATACCTATGTTCCACTGGGCCTCTTAATTCGGCCGACTTCTGTGTAGGGAATGTATGGCCAAAATCGACCAAAGAGGCCCAGTGGACTATAGGTATTACATGTATAGGGTATAGGTGGTAGGATATGTCATACCTATAGTCCACTGGGCCTCTTCGGCCGACTTTAGTGTCGGAAATGTATGGCCAAAATCGACCGGAGAGGCCCAGTTGACTATAGGTATTGGGGAAACTTTGAAATACAATCCCTTGTTTACGTGATTTGGGTGAAATGCACGATCCGCGATAAACACATCCGAGACAAACTCTTGATTAAAAAGAGACCCTTGCCTAGGGACGTTTTTGTTAAAAAGGGATCGTCATCCAGGGAAATTTTGCTTTAAAAGTTCCTTTCTTTGCATTTACTCTGAAATAATCTTGATGATTATCACGAAAGAATGTTGTTTAAAATAAAAGAATCACTTTATGTAAAAAATGATCCTGTCATTCTAATCGTTTCAATTAAAGAAACTTCAACATTCCTTAAATGGCCTTAAATGTCATGAAGTAACCCCCAGAGTAGGCAGGAGGTGGGGGTAGACTATGTCATATGTCGATTTTAAGAAATGGCCCTGTCACCATGTCAAATTTAGTGGTCCATGCCCATACTGTTACAGTTGAGCTATGCTTTTTTTCTCATAGGGAGACGGTTTAAGTGGGCGGAAATGCATCAGGAAGATTTGCTCCTGATTCAAAATTAGGAATGAATCAGCTTCGGTAGAACACCCGCTTATACCCATAGTCCACTGGGGCTCTTTGGCTGACTTTTTTGTAGCAAATGTATGGCCAAAGTTTGCCGAAGAGGCCGACAGAGACAGGCCGACAGAGGGAGGATATGTTTTGTCAACGTCGGGGATGATTTGTCGGGAGATTCTTACTTATTGTCGGGCAGTTTATTTCTCCTTAAATTATTGGCTATTTTTGTCAACTGGACCATTGTCGGCCGATAATTCATAATCGGCAGAGGGGGATGCAGAATATCCTGTGTGCAGAAAGTTATATTCTGACTCAAAATTTCCGATTTTAGTGGCCGATAATGCAAGGAGAATTAATATGAAAATATTTGATATTGTCAGATGAGATGTTTACTGCCTGATAATAGTTAAGAATCTCCCGACAAAACATACCCTACATTGCTTCTCTGCCACCTCTGTCAGGCTGCCCCTGTGGACTATTGGTATTAGCTTGCAGGTTCATGCAGGTGGTAGCGATGTTGGATGTCTTGGTGCCCATATTGTGACATTTCTACCTGCTGAGATAATACTTTCAACCTGAGTGAATGACCTTCCCATCCATGTGGGGCCATCCATGGTCACCAAGATACTAATAGCCTGGACAAATTCCTGCTGCAGCATGTGAAGTTCCCCTCCTTAACACACCCTGTCAACATTTGGCAAACACATTGAACTGCTGCTGACTGAAATAGAACACCACTGTGACACACAAATGAAAGACTGGCGTACCAAAGGAAAACAAACGTGGCAATACTTTTACTGTGATGTTTCAGCCAGGGGGTAAATGCCACATAGATTCTGTGCGCACATCGTCCTGAATGGCCTCCAACTTGTTATACCATTAGGTGAGGCTCCACTACGCGATTATTTTGGTACATTCTCACCTAATTCTATCCCTATAATGTATAGGGTGTTGACATTCCTATATTGTAAACATAAGATTCAAAAATGTAAACATGAGATTTCAGGGGTTATTTTATGGGTGATCTCTCTCCTTGTGTGCCATATTTACCAACTAACCTGCACCTGCACAGACTCTGTGATTGGGTGGGAGTTCAATATGTAAACATCAACACAGCAAAATATAAATTACAACACAGCAGTCACACAGATCGCAGCGTCTTGTACTGTAAAAATCAAACCTGTCTGATATTGAGTTGCAGAGACTCATCAGTGTGAAAGTCTGCAATATTTAAATTAGGTCAACTTGATTTAGTAAACAAAAACATCTTTTGGCAACAAAAATGTGCCTGGGATTGTACACAAAGCCTTCCCTACATAAACAAAAAGCACTCTCAATCTTCTATTTACACCTTGAAATAATAACAAATACCACTCTATAATCACCTTATAGTAACAGGGCCATTGTTGGCCGATCCTAGGGCAGATAATGCATAATCGGCAGACAAAGGGGCAAAAGATGTCCTGTGGACTTTGAAATGTGATAGTTACTTGCAGATAATGATTTTCTGACTAAATTAATCTGACAAAAATGGCCGAAAATACAAGGAGAATAAATATCAAATTATTTGATATTTTCAGATGTAAACTGCCCGACAACAATCAAGAAACTCCCGATAAAACATCCCCGACTTTGATTATCTCCTCACTTTGTCAGCCTGTCTTTGGAGACTATGGTTATTACTGTAATACACATAGTCCACTGGGCCTCTTCAGCCAACTTTCGTCATACATTCCCTACACAAAAGTCGGCCAAAGAAGCCCAGTGAACTATTGATATAAGACCAATAGTCGATGCACTGGGCCATTTCCCAAACAAAAGTCGGCCGAATAGGCCCAGTGGACTATTGGTCTTATTTTAATATCTCGCAATTTATTCTCATAAAAATTAGGTTATCTATATCGGTGAGCACCGTCATTCCCATCATATATACTGTGGCGTAGACCGAGGGGTCGGGGGTGGTGGCGGAGCTGTCCTGTTGCGGAGGCAGGGGAACCACCGGCCCCGGAGTCACGTCAGACGTTCTCTTATTACCATATATGTATGTTGGTGTAGACCGAGGGGTCAGGGGCGATGCCGAAACCGTCCTGGTGCGGGGGCAGAGGAGCGGCCGACCTCGGAGTCACACCAAAACGTTCTATTTACCTGCGTTCGGAGGAGGGTTCCTCCGACGCTGGGTCTCTGTCGGAGACGCCAGCGTTGGAGAAACGGGAAGCGTATAAATAGGAGGGGATCGACACCATGAGTCAGTCTGGATCCACGGGTGCTGGTGTCTACATCTTCAGGCTTCCCCTCCTTAGGCTAGGATTTACACAAGGATACTTAGCTGGTGTGGCAGAGAATGCCAGGAAATAAAGTGTCATTAATTAAAAGAAGCCGAGTTGTGTGATACTTCCGCATTACAATAGTGGACTCCGATAAAAACGCTACATTGGTGACAGCGGTGTTTTTCTACGGACCCACACTGATAAGAAGAAGGATAAGATGGCGGAAGCAGCACCGATTCCAGACTGGGAGACGGAGACAGGAGATGGCCGCGAGGAGCGAGGAACACTGCTAGAAGTGGTGGACGAGGATATCACGATCCGGAGACCGGGACTGGAGAGACCAACGGAGGAGGCCCCCGAACGGCAGGTAGAGCCGTTGGAGCGGGAGCAGTTGGAGGAAGGCACGGGAGTGGAAGGAGATAGCGGGGAGAGAAGGGAGGAGCGGCCCGATCCTGCAGATCTCCTGTGGCCGTGGGAGAAAGAAGGTACAGGTCCAGGGGACGAGGACAGAAGCCAGAAACAGAAGTGGAGGACTCCGGTAGGACGGGGAGTGTGGCAGGGAACGCAGAGGGAGGGAGAGACAGACCAAGCGTTCTGGAGGTGGTCGGGCAAAGTTTGGGGCCTGATGGTAGGGGATCGACCCAGAGACCAGAGGCGGAGGCGCCAGGCGTCCCCGGAAAAAAACGAGGTGGCGGAGGCTATCCTGCGTTTAGCTCGAGAGGGAGTGATGGAGGAGGCGGTGAAACAGGAGAAAATGCCAGAGGCAGCAGGAGGAGAGTACAGGAGGGTTAAGACGGAGGACGGCGTCCAGGAGGCCGAGCTTAAAAAGCGGGGAGGGGCCAACGGAGAGGGTAGCTCCAAAAGAAAGCCCGTGGTTAAACCTACAAGGTACGATGGAACAACGGACCTGGAGGACTACTTGAACCATTTCGATCTATGCGTCAAGGTAAATAGGTGGTCGGAGGCAGATGCAGGAATGTTTTTGGGCTGACGGGGGCTGCAAGACGACTCCTCACGGGGCGGAAACCGGCCACCGCTGACGGGTACAGGGACCTGAGGAAGGCTCTAGTGGAGCGGTTCGAACCTACAAACCAGGAGGAGACGTATAAGGCGTTCCTGAGAACGAGAGTTCGGAAGACAGGAGAAGGGCTCCAGGAGCTGCAGGAGGACCTCATGAAATACACCCGCCTGGCGTACCCCGAGGCGGATGCCCGGACGACAGACACTCTGGCATTAGATAGGTTTTTATTGTGCCAGGAGAACCCGCTACGGCAGTGGGTGTATCAGTCCCAACCCAAGGATCTGCAGGCGGCGGTAATGACGGCGGTGGGGGCGGAGGCATACGTAAAGGTGGAACAGGAGACGTGACAACGGGTGCGGTCTGCTGACGCCTCCATAAATGAACATCTTCAGGCTAGCAACGATAAGATGAGCCAAGTGGCGGAGATGCTAACTACCCTCATGAAGAGGTCGGAGGGATCGGCCGCCGGAGGGGTAGACAGAAAAAAAAAGGAGCACGGCCTGCTACGGGTGCGGCCAGAAGGGCCACTTTAGGAGGGACTGCCCGGTGGCGAAAGAAACAAAACCTGGAGAGAGAGCGGTTACGGGAGAGGAAGCGCGGCCGGCGGGAAACAAGAACCGACCTATACGCGAGGCCAAGTACAGGTCGGGGGGAATGGGCCTAGAAACGTGATACAAGGAAGGAGAGAACGTGGGGGAGGCGGATTAATAGTGGCAGGGACCCTGGCGGGGGCACCAGTGCAACTATTAATCGACACAGGGGCCTCTCTTAACTTACTCTCACAGCGGTGGTGGGAACAGCATGGGGGTAGGAGGACCTTGGCAGCAACAACGGAGAAGGTTTTCTCCGTGGAGGGCCGGCCGATGACTTTGATGGGAGAAATGAGGGCGGAGCTGCACTTGGGCCGACGGACGGTGGAAGCCACCTTTGTAGTAAGCGACACAAGCACGGAAGGGATCCTAGGGGCAGCGTTCTTGAGGGAAAACAACCTCATAGTGGACGTGGCGAAGGGACGGTTGGTATGGACGGAGGTGCAGAATAGTCAGTGTGTGCTCGGCAGTCCTGGGGTCAGGGGAAGAGACATTCGTGGAAGGAGCAATCACAGGCCCCTGGGAGACCGGAGGGGACGGCATTATAGAGGGCCTGGCAGGGCACAAAGGGGAACCAGACTTCTTGGTGGGGAGAGGACTGATTCGACCGGAAGGCAGGGAAGCCTGGGTCAGGGTTCTCAACCCCGGGAGGGAACCAGTCATCATATACCGGGATATGACACTGGGGGCGATACAACCGGTGGAGGCTGGAACGGGGTCCTCGGAGGCAGAGGCAGGCGGAGGCAGCTGGTGTCGGAGAACGGAGGGCGTGGACCATAAAGCACTCATCACGGAGCTGGTGGCAGGCTTGGAAGCGCATCGGCGGAAGGAGTTGGGCCGACTGTTGGAAGAATACATCGATGCCTTCCAATGCCATATGGAAGACAAAGGGCACACAAGTCTCGCGCAACACCGAATCGATACGGGAAACCACCCCCCCATCAAACAGCCACCGCGGCGGCTAGCTCCTCACAGAAGAGAGACGGTGGAGGAGGAAGTAGATAAGATGCTGGAAGCGGGGGTCATTGAGGCATCAGTGAGCCCGTGGGCATCGCCGGTGATCCTAGTAAAAAAGAAAGATGGAACCACACGTTTCTGCGTAGATTATCGCCGGCTCAACAAGGCAACCGTTAAGGATGCCTACCCCCTTCCCCGGGTGGAGGACTGTTTAGACACCATGGCGGGGGCTGCCTGGTTTTCGTTGTTGGATCTGGCGAGCGGCTACTGGCAGCTCGATATAGCGGAGGAGGATAAAGAAAAGACGGCGTTTACCACGCATAAGGGCCTGTATCAATTTATCCGAATGCCCTTTGGGCTGTGTAATGCACCGGGGACGTTCGAGAGGGTCATGGAGGTGGCAATGAGAGGACTACAGTGGAGAACGTGTCTGGTATATCTCGACGATATTGTGGTTTTCTCCGCCACCTTCGGGGAGCACCTGGTGCGCTTGGGGGAAGTATTGGATCGATTAAGGACGGCGGGATTGAAGGCGAAGCCGTCAAAGTGCCAGTTAGCGAGGCGGAGAGTCTTGTTCCTGGGCCACCAGGTGAGTCAGGAGGGGGTGGAAACGGACCCGTCCAAGATTGAGGCCGTGCAGTCATGGCCTACGCCGGAGAGTGTTACGGAGGTGAGGAGCTTTTAGGCTTGGCGGGGTACTATAGGACGTTCGTATCTGATTTTTCTACGGTGGCCAAGCCGCTGAGCTCATTGGCGGAGAAGGGGAGAGCGTTCAAATGGACGGGGGAATGCGAAGCGGCATTCCAGGAGCTCAAAAAGAGACTAACGGAGGCGCCCATCCTAGCATTCCCCCGAGCAGAAGGGGCCCTGGTAATGGACACCGACGCCAGCGATACAGGACTGGGGGCGGTACTGGCCCAGGACCAAGATGGAGTGGAGAGGGTTCTGGCCTACGGGAACCGAACCCTGGGAAAGGCAGAGAGGAACTATTGCGTAACCCGAAGGGAGCTCCTTGAAATAGTATTCGGGCTTAGGAAATTCAGGCACTACTTGGTGGGCCGGCCAGTCAGAGTGAGGACAGACCATGCCTCTCTCCGTTGGTTACTGGATTTCAAGGAGCCGGAGGGCCAACTGGCTTGGTGGCTACAAATAATAGGGACCTACGACATCCAGATCCAGCACAGACCAGGACGGCTGCATGGGAATGCAGATGGACTCTCCAGAACTCCGTGTAGACAATGTGGGGCTCTGTGCCCGTTTTCACACGGGCACAGAGCCAAAGCCTCACAGGGAGAAATGAAAACCCAACCACGCTACCCGTAAGACCACCAGGGCGAGAGTGGGCGGTACTCCAGGCGGAGGACCCGCTCCTCCAAAGGGTAAAGCGCTGGGTGGAAGGGACAGAGACCCTGGGGGAAGAAGAGAGGAGGGACTGGGACTACGAAAAGGAAGGCATGGCACGCTCAGGCAACCAGGATGTCCGTACCAACGGAGGAGCAGAGGACGGTGTTACGAGAGGTGCACGGAGAACCACTGGCCGGCCACCTGGGACGTAATAAAACCATCAGGCGTCTACAGGGCGGGTACTACTGGCCAGACTTCTGGAGGGACGTGACACTATGGTGTGAAAGGTGTGAACCTTGCATCAGGAGAAAGGCAGGCCCTCCCCCGCACAGAGCACGGATGGGACATGTAGGGGCAGGACTCCCACTGCAAAGGATGGCCATGGATGTGATGGGACCACTCCCCATGACATCAGCAGGGAATCAGTTTATCCTAGTGGTGGCCGACTACTTCACCAAGTGGACGGAGGCCTATGCCCTCCCCAACCAAGAGGCGCCCACCATCGCTAGGAAGTTTGTGGAGGAGTTAGTCTGTCGCATCGGGGCACCGGTGGAGATACACACCGACCAAGGGAAAAACTTCCAATCGGGGTTGTTCTGGGAAGTGGTGGCCCTGCTGGGAGTAAAACAAACCAGAACATGTGCATTCCGACCGCAAAGTGACGGGATGGTGGAGAGGGCAAACCGCACGATTGAGATGCTCCTGGCGACGGTGGTGGCGGAGACGCAGAGGGACTGGGATCGGCAGCTGCAGTTCATAAAGGCGGCCTATAGATCATCAGTCCACTCATCAACGGGGGTGTCCCCCAATGCAATGATGTTGGGGAGGGAGACAGCCGTACCCCTGGACCTGATCTACCCATTAGAGAACAGTGCAAGGGCCGGCGTGGGATATGTGGCCGAACTGCAGGAAGGCATGAGCCGGGCCTACAAGACAGCGCGAGCCAATCTGGGGCGGGCGGTGGAGAGGCAACGGAGAAACTATGACGCGAGGGCTGAGGAGGGCACCTTTGACGTCGGGGGAAGAGTATTCTACTACCACCCACTGAAGAAGAAGGGGTTGACTCCTAAGCTGCAAAGCTACTGGACAGGACCGTGGGAGATAATGGCCAGAATCGGTGAAGCGGTATATAAAATAAAAAAAGGGAAGGTCACCAAGTTGGTGCACTATGACGCCCTCAAGAAGGTTCCCCCAGGGCCACTCCACGGGGGCCAGGACTCATCGGAGGAGGAGGAACCGGGGAAGGAGAGCCAGGGGCCAGATGAGGAGACGGATTCAGCCCAGTCGGAGGCGGAGGAGTCAGCGGGGGCGGTAAGAGCAGTCATCCGTGACTTGAAGAGAGGTGCCCCCGGGGACAGCCGGGCGGAGGCGGCGTCCACTCCCAAAGCATGCAAGATGGCGACGGATACTAGTTCATGGTATGAGGAGTGGGTGGAGGGAGAGAGGAAGACAGCCAGATGGGGAGCTATGGCTCACTGGAGGGGCGAATGCCCCGAGGACGAGCCCCCACTTGACGAGGAATACATCTCTCCCCTGGAGAAGGCCGATGAAGGGACGTGCGAAGCAGAGAGAGTTGCTCTCCGGGCCCGGAACGATGTAAAAAGGGCAGAACGGAGGAGAAGACGCGAAGATCCGGAGAGGAAGGCCATACTGGGGCGGCATGCGGAGAGATGGTGGGTATACGAAATGCTGGAGGAAGCGGAGCACGAGAATGCCACCAATGAAGAAAGGGAGGCACGGAGAGTACGCCGTGACCTCAGGGGCCCAAGGGTGCCGGAGGCAGCAAC
This sequence comes from Acholoe squamosa, assembly GCA_949317995.1. Taxonomy (NCBI): domain Eukaryota; kingdom Metazoa; phylum Annelida; class Polychaeta; order Phyllodocida; family Polynoidae; genus Acholoe; species Acholoe squamosa. Next base: position 52,264,257 of record OX439036.1, on the reverse strand, counting down.
TATGGTGGATCAGAGAGCATCACGGGACGCGACGGTGGCGCCACCGAGTGGGCATGAGGAAAACCCCATCGAAAACAGAAATGCCGAGGGAGGTGGCGCCCCCGAGCGGTGATAAAGTCCCGCCTAAAGCAGCGTTGCTAGGCAATGGAGTGGATGCTGGGGACGGATGCGGGAAGAGATCAAGGACAATAACGGTTATGTCCGGCGCGATGGGCGATGACAAAAGACGGGTGGTACTCTCTGACAGTGAAAAGGACAGAGGGGAGGACTCCATAGGAGGAGGGAGACTGAGCTCCACGGTAGTGCAGGTGAGGAGGCAAGAAAACAGCCAGGGGAGACAACGGAGTAGAGAAGGCCGGCGAAAAGAGAGAGGGAGGCGCTCTCCACCCCACTCTTCCTCTAGCAGGTCATTGAGTGGCTCCCAAGCCCCCACGGGGGAGCGCACGGACGGAGGGGAGCAGGCGGGGGAGGTCACCCCAGGAGAGCCAGTGGGATGGCGGAGACCGTGGGAACGGGAGGCGAGAACATTCCAAGTCCCACGGCCGCGCTGACGGAGGCAGGAAACACTGGGGAAAGCGTGGGAAAGGCGTGGAACCACTCCGAGACAGATGGGGGAATCCCACCAAAGCGGAGGGAGGAGGACCGCGGCCGCTGATTGGTCAGGAGGAGAGAAGGGGAGGAGACAGGATGGCGGAGGCGGGCGGAGGCCGGGAATATAAGGATGGAGCGAACTCAATTGATCTCACAAAACCCACTGCTGAGTGGCCAAAGACGATCATCATGAGAAGGCAGCACACCATCGAGGGCAAGCCCGTAAAGACAAAGCTAGTCGACGGGGAATGGATCCCGAAGTTCCGGTGTGACCAGTGCAGGGCGAAGGCGGACGGAAGAGTCTGGTACTTTGCGAGGAAAGATGGGATGACGAGACATCTGAAAAGGCACGAAAATTATCAGGACGGCTACAGGTGCCCGGAGGCCGGGTGCCTGCACATGGTGGCACAGGACCGGGGCGATGACATGCAGCGCCACGTGGGGCGCCGCCACCCAGACACAGAGGAACCGGTGGTGGCCCCGGAGAAAAAGGAAGGGGGAGTGGAGGACTGTGGAGAAGAGGGGAAGGGTAGCCCGCGGCTCTTGACGGAGGCGGAGCAGAAGCAGGTCGGGTATGTGTTGGACGTTCTCATGGGAGTCGAGCAGGACTATGAGGCTACCAAAACAGGGCAGCCCCTAACGAGAACCCTGTTAAAGAGCGGAACTTTTGACGATGTGTCAGTGTCGGGGGAGAGTGAGGAGGAGGAGTCAAGCCCGGAGAAGGGAGGGGGGAAACACACCATCTCGGGGGGATTGGACTCCAGCCCGGAGAAGGTGAGCCAATATGCCATAGTCGGGGAGAAGCCCAAGCCCATCCTCTTCACCGGCATGGGCGTGGCCAAGAAGCAAGTGAGGATAGACTCGCCCGAGTCTCCTCAGAGGACAACAGACAGGGGGCCAGACAGGCAGGACCCTAAATCACCAGGGCGTCGGGACGCCGACGGCTCGGAGTCATCGGAGGAGGAGGAACAGTCCATACAGAGTAGCTCCCTGCAGTCGGAGGAGAAGGACACCTCCACCACCAGAGATGCTTCCATCCTCTCAGAGGGGAAGGAGGACAAGGCAGACACAGGGACGGAGGAGACCGGGGCAGTCCAGGCGGGAGAAGGGGACACCGCCCAGCAGCCGGAGGCGGAGGAGACTGGTCAGGGCCAGGTGACTGGCCAGCCCGACAAAGAGGAGGAGGAGGTGGTGCTACCACCTGAGGTAGCGGCATGCCCGGAGTTGGCCAGAGAGTACCTCAAAATTATCAGACGCGGGAAGGAGAGGCAGAGACAGTTAGCGGCGGAGAAAGAAAAGAAGGAGGCGGAGGAGAAGGCGGAGAAGGAGAGAATAGAGAAGGAAAGGAAAGCGGAGGAGGATAGGAAAGAGGCGGAGAGAGTAGAAAAACTTAAGAAGAAGGAGGAGGAAGACAGAGTGGAGGCAGAGCGACTCCGGGCGTTAGCAGACAAGGAAGCCAAGAGGGAGAAGGAGAAAAAGGATAAGCTAAAGAGAGAGGCCGCGAAGAGAGAGAAGAACCCCCCTAAACAGCAGAAGAGCCCCCGGGGGAAGAAAAGTGCCAGGACTACGGGACTGGAGGAAATGTTGGAGGGCGTCGGACCCCGCCCCGAACAGAGGTGGAAAGAGTCCCCCGGACGCCTAGACGAAGCACGGAGGACCTCTTACAGTCAAGATCTACACCAGAGAACAAGCCCGATACCTCCCCAGAAAGACGGACGAGGTCAGTAGAAACCCCCGGGATGGGGGACTATATGGCAGGAAGTTATCCGGAGGCGAAGGCAAGCACGTCAGGAGCGGAGAGGACTACCCCGACCAAAGGTAAAAAGGGGTCAGGGGGGAGGAGGCAGCCCCCTCCGCCAAAGACAGCCACGGGATCAGGGAGGACTGGAGAAGGAGTTACACCGTATCAGATAACCCGGAACCCCAGGTGCATAACGATTGGACTGGATGGACTAATAGTGAAGTCCCCTAGGGGCGAGTTTCTCCTCCAGATAGAGGGGGGGGAGGAAGGAGGTATGGCCGACACTATGGTCCTCGTCCCCGAGGGGATGGAGATGATTCAGGAAGACATCAACAGCAACAGGATTCTACCCTTACCCAAGACAGATAGGTTAGTCCTGGTGATGGGGGCCTAGCTACACGAGGCGGCAGGGGGTAGTGTGGCCTCGACGGAGGTAGTAGTCTCTATACAGGAGGTAACCAAGGAAGCAGAGCCAGTGAAAAGGAAGGATACGGAGGAGGAGGGGGAATCGGTTAAGGCCAGACTGATGCCGTGGCATAGGGACTACATGGGACCAGAGGCCCTCCGGCCTTACGCAAAGCAGCTGCGGCAGCCAACCTACATGGGGCCGGACCTGCGAGTGATCCAAGGAGGAATGGCCTCTGCCTCCATACAGAGTCTCACTAACGGAGATTTCGAGCTGGTGCAGGTAACGAGGACGCGTTATGGGGACAGCACGGGCAAAGGATTATGCTGTCGGTGTGGTCAGAGGTGGCCTAAAGGCGCGAAAGCAGAAGAGGCGACAGACGAGGCGGGGACAGAGCCGACGGAGGGGGCGGAGGCAGATGCTACCAAGGTCCCGACTGAGGAGGCGGAGGAGGACGCCGAGACGCAGACGGCGGGAGCTGACGCGTCCACCACTAGTGAGTAGGGTAAGTGACACTACATGGCAAGCTCTGGGGGCAGGGCTGACGGGAAGGCTCCAGTACAGGGGCGCGGCATTTCCACGGAAGCGGGGGTAACGGAAGACATCGGAGGTGCTGCCGGGTCGGAGGGAGCTGTCTCGTAAGGTTAAGGGGGGCGTGAAGGTAGCGACGGCCGAGTCCACGGGTCGCTGGCCAGTACAGGCCCAGAAACTGAGAAGAACGAGGGGAAGCAGCTCAGACAAAAGCACGAGCAGGGGAACGGTAGTAAAGAAAGGCTACTTACCTTGTTGTTGCAGTAACGGATCGGGGAGTCCAGACGGAGGGTGCCGAAGGAGGAGCACCGGAGGGATCAACTCGGAGGGCGAACCACGGAGGCGGTCGGTGGAGGATTCCGGATGGGGACTGGTGGCTGCCAGAGGAGGACGTCACTACGGAGTACGAAGTGTATATATACGCCTTGTTGGTGATTTACGAGATGGGCAGTTTTGACTTTATACGAGAGGAGTACGAAGTGTATATTTACGCCTTGTTGGTGATTTACGAGATGGGCGGTTTTGACTTTATACGAGAGGACTTGGGATTACGATAAGAGTATGTATATAGACATACCGGGGACGGCTGGGGAGAGCATTACGGGAAACGGAGGTGGAGTTTACAGTACGTGGATTAAGGGCGACAGACGGAGGTGTCGGAGGTGTCGGAGGACCGGGGCGCCACCGCCAGGGGGCCACCGATCCTACAGGATGACCAGAATGACATTGTTATAAGAAGGGTCGCTACGGACCACGTTACTATAGGCCATACTAAGCCACTACGGTGGAAGTTCATACGGTTCAAGTTTACTAGATGATTGTATGTATATATAAATAATGATAACACGTAAACACCCAGGGGCCATGGTGTATATTTTATTCAAAATTGGATACCCATCTGCAGGAGGGTCATATATCACTTTCACCCAGTACGCTATTAATTAGTTGGGGAGAGTGTGGCGTAGACCGAGGGGTCGGGGGTGGTGGCGGAGCTGTCCTGTTGCAGAGGCAGGGGAACCACCGGCCCCGGAGTCACGTCAGACGTTCTCTTATTACCATATATGTATGTCGGTGTAGACCGAGGGGTCGGGGGCGATGCCGAAACCGTCCTGGAGCGGGGGTGGAGGAGCTGCCGACCTCGGAGTCACACCAAAACGTTCTATTTACCTGCGTTCGGAGGAGGGTTCCTCCGACGCTGGGTCTCTGTCGGAGACACTAGCGTTGGAGAAACGGGAAGCGTATAAATAGGAGGGGATCGACACCATGAGTCAGTCTGGATCCACGGGTGCTGGTGTCTACATCTTCAGGCTTCCCCTCCTTAGGCTAGGATTTACACAAGGATACTTAGCTGGTGTGGCAGAGAATGCCAGGAAATAAAGTGTCATTAATTAAAAGAAGCCGAGTTGTGTGATACTTCCGCATTACAATAGTGGACTCCGATAAAAATGCTACAATACCTTAGTGGCTTATATGAGAGCACGGCCTAAACCCATAATACCCATAGTCCACAGGGCCATTGTCGGCTGATCATAGGTCAGATAATGCATAATCAGCAGAAAAAGGGGGGAAAGAATTTCCTGTGGACTTTGAAATGTGATACCTGCTACAGATAATGATCATACCCATAGTCCACTGGGCCTCTTCGGCCAACTTTTGTGTAGGAAATGTATGGCCAAAGTTGGCTGAAGAGGCCCAGTGGACTATGGGTATATTATCTGACTAAGAAAATTCCGACAAAAATGACTGATAATGCAAGGAGAATTATTTGATATTTTAAGATGTAAACTACCTGACAATAATTAAGAATCTCCCAACAAAACATCCCCTCCTTATTATCTCCTCCCTCTGTCGGCCTGTGTCTGTGGACTACATGTATGGGTACAGATGATACAAATCGGGTGGAAATCAATGCTACTACAAAATAATATATCAAAAGATAATGGTACAACCGTACAATCCAATACCTTTCCATCCGGGCATTTCTAACATGTTTGATATGTTAAAATCGGCAGTGTATTGCACAATCGGCCAGGGAATTGGTGGCTTATTTCTTGATTGAACCACTATATCAGGTCAAATTGAGCAATATTAATGTGCATAATCCATATATTAGTCTGATAAAAGTACCGATTATTAGGAAAATCGGGTATTGGGTTTTGGGCTTAGTAGATTCCAACCTTGCTCTACCTTCGGCCCTTATGCAAGACGTCTCCAGCTCTCAGAAAGTTGTCAACATTACCAATAATTATAGTTTATTCATCGATATACATGGTATTCATTCACCTCTTAAAAAGAGTGCCTCCATACCACTTCCGGGTGAAATGGATCGGAGAGAGAGAGAGAGAGAGAGAGAGAGAGAGAGAGAGAGTGAGAGGCAGGCAGGCAGGCAGGCAGGCAGGCAGGCAGGCAGGCAGACAGGCAGGGAGAGCCACTATGGGCCTCTGTCGCTAGATTTTAAATAGGATTCATATGACTCATTCAGGCAATTGAACAGGGGTGGCAAAAGCGGGGGGGGGCAAGACTATGTTTTTTGCCCAACTTTTTACCATACATTTTCAGTTCAATGCAGCATTCAATTAGGCCTAAAAAAAGGTTTGTTTCCAGTTACCGACCAAGAGGGTCAAAAAATCTTTTTTTATATTCTGAGAGTTTTTGGTAATTTCTTAATAACCTTTTCATAATTTTCGTGATTTTTCATCCATTTTTCTTGAAGATTATTTCTGTGTGTACAGTTGAGAGCAAAGATATGTATCTTTTACATATTTTTCACATGTCTCGTAAGTATTTGATATTTTTCTCATAATTTCAAATAATCTGACATATCTGCCCATATATTTCTATACAAAATAATAAAAAAAAAATAAAAAAAAAAAGATCCGACCTACCAACCCTGGATCTTTGAGTCACTGGAAATACACAATTTTTTTTGGGCCTTATTCTTGTAGAACTCCTCAAAATGCATCATTTTACCACTAAAAATTCACAATTTTCCATGGGGGGAAGAGAAACCAAAATTGTGGGATGTACGAGGGTAAAGCGGGTACTCCACCGAAGCCATTTGAAAAAAAAAATTGGCCTGATTTTAAGCAGATTTTGGAGAAATCATGAATCAAATTTCACAATTTTCAGCTTCATGATGCATTCTCCCACAAATTCGGCAAAAACCTTTTCTTTGATTTGACCAGAAGTGTGCAGAAATGCATTGGGAAGATGGCCTATTTATTCCTGATCACAAATCGGGAATAAATCGGCTTTGATGGAACACCCACTTTTAAAGATCCATATGATTATGGTTCTGGGGGTAGGAACAAATAGTAGATCCTACCCAGCTAGCACAACTCGTGCGATTTACGTCATTAGGTGAGGCTCCACTACGCGATTTTTGCTGAAAATCGGAACTATTCTCACAAAAGCAGACACAAACACAGATTATAGAGTGGTATTTGTTATTATTTCAAGGTGTAAATAGAAGATTGAGAGAGCTTTCTGTTTATGTGGGGAAGGCTTTGTGTACCATCTCAGGCACATTTTTGTTGCCAAAAGATGTTTTTGTTTACTAAATCAAGTTAACCTAAAGTAAATATTGCAGACTTTCACACTGATGACTCTCTGCAACTCAATATCAAACAGGTTTGATTTTTACAGTACAAGACCCTGCGATCTTTGTGACTGGTGTGTTGTTATTTATATTTTGCTGTGTTGATGTTTATATATTGAACTCCCACCCAATCACAGAGTCTATGCAGGTGCAGGTTAGTTGGTAAATATGGCACACAAGGAGAGAGATTACCCATAAAATAACCCCTGAAATCTCATGTTTACAATTTTGAATCTCATGTTTACAATTTAGGGATGTCAACACCCTATACCTTAGGCACTATAGGGATAAAATTAGGTTAGACTGTACCAAAAAATCGCGTAGTGGAGCCTCACCTATTCTTATGTGAAAACTCATGTTATTTACGTAAAAAAGACATCATTTGGATGAGTAGTGCTAGCAGGGTATCTATAGATCTGGGGTAACCATTACAGAGAAAATAATTTTGTCTAAAGTTGTTTGAGAATGCACAATCTGATGTCTAGATTTTCAAAGTTTTTTCGGGAGACTCCCTTTTTAGGTCTTTTAAAGATCCTCCAAAGGAATCTTCTGACTTTCATCCCTTAGGCATATAGTTTTGAGGGGGGAATTTATCAGGGTCCACAGAATGCATCTCTGCAAAATGCCCTAGAATGCACATTTGGCCTCGCCATTTTCAAAATGTATAAAGGGATGTGTGATGTTTTGTCGATTGGCAGTTGATACTTGGTGTTGCCAGTTGGGTCTTGAAAGTTGCCAGTTGCCACTTGAGTTGCAAGTTGCTTGTTATGAGTTGCCAGTTGCCAATGTCTGATTACTGTTGGCAGGTGTGTATGGAAGGCTGACATGGTGCCATCTACCGATTGCCATTTGCCAATTGCCAGCTACCAATTGCCAGTAATAGCTTGCTATTTACCAATTATGGGTTGCCAATTGGCAGTTATGAGCAGTGTAATGTGCCATTTGTCAATTATAGGTTGCCCTTTGCCAATCATGGGTTGTTAATTGCCAGTGATATGTCGCCAGTTGCCATTTCCTGATTCAAAGATTCAGTTGCCATTTTTTATCTGATCATGTACATTAAGTGGCAAATGGCAACCGGGTCACCAATTGTAACCAGCAGATGGCTAGTCTGCGATTGGCAACTTCTGGATGGCAATTGGTAACTGGGTGACGACATTATGATTTGCTAGTGACAATTGGCAAATGGCAACTAGCCATTGACAACCCACGACTGGCAAATGGCAACCTATATGTGACAATTGGCAAATGGTCTTCCATGGTTTGTTGCCACTTGGCAATTGTCGGTTGGCAACTTTCACCCAAAGTTTGCTGGTTCCCACTTTTTCTTATTCAAAGTTAAGGGTTGGCAGTTGCCACTTGGGTTACCAGTTGTCAATTGCATATTGCAGGTTGCTTATTGGCAGTTACCATACATTAGGTTTAGAATGCTTTAATTGGAGACTTACAACTTGAAATTTGCAATTGACAACAGGCACCCCAAAATCGACAACTAACAACCTAGGAAAAGAAGGAACCACCAACTGAAAATGGTGATTGGCAGCTGACATCCCATATATGGCAATAGTCGTCTGGCAACCCATGCACAACAATCTAGAAATGGCAACCAGAAACTATGTATATATTTTAGTCACAGTGACTAACATCAAAGCACCAAATTCATGGTTAATTGACTATAGCATGAATTCTGCCAATTTAATATTTGACTATATATTGATACTCAACTGTCTATGCCTATTGTCGGGTCGAGACATCCTTTTTAATATGATGATTCTCAATGACATTGATGAAGAGATAACTCAAGAACCCGTAGATACAATTTATATATCTTTATTGTATAGGCTTAACAATTGATGTTTCATCATAAACAATACTTCTCACATGGCTAATGAGATGATACACATTTCCATTGTAAGAGATTCCATACCTAACTTACAATATAATAAATAAGTCCTTCCATCCCGTGATGATGATCTCCATTGTGCTCCAGTATTACCATAGGAAGTCTTGTATACTCTTTATGTATTCTGGACTATTAGTAGTATGGTCTGCATATAGTTGTTTTGATGGGGGCCTCATCGTACAGAAAGGTGAAATATGGGTGGTTAATAAGTGGAGGCAATAAGTATATGGAGATTACTATATAGTGGGATTTCTAATGAATTTAATGTATGTATTATGCTAACACAATTCCCCTCCTCGGTCCAAAGTCTCCCGACTTTGCAGACAGGGAGTGCAATGTTTTAAAATATAACCACTTTAAAATACAAAACAAAACAAAGGACTTGAACTAAGTCTCTTAACCAAGTGTCAGTAATCATACATTTTACCATGCCATGGGATGTGCTGATACCATGTCAACAAGATACAGAGGTGGCTAATGGTGCGACAAGTCCCGTTATGTGGGTTGTTAAATAATTGCCTACGGTGGCCCACACTTTATTTGGTGTGGCTTCCGATGTGGGCCGCAATGGGCTAACCGATGGGCTGCTGACAGTTTCTGTCCTCAGTGAGGTGCGTGGGCCACACTGGGCTAACCAATATGGGCACAGATCAGTCTCAGAGTGGGTTTGGGTTCAACATGGGTTTCTCGTGTGGCTGAAAGTGCGCTGCCCACTTTGATCACATGGCACCATCTGGTCAAAATTTATCATTTTGGGGTAAACATGGGTTTTTTGGTGTGGCTGAAAATGGGCTGACCACTTTGATCAGGTGGCGCCATCTGGGATAGATATTATAGAAAATCTATTTTTTCCTCATTTTCTAAAATTTTGAACCCTGAAAATGCTCTGCTAGCCTCCAGGTGCTAGCCCCTCCCCTTGGCCTCCATAGTTGGAGGGAGACTAAACATACTGTATTACTCTCCCCATCATCATAATACAGTAGAACCATCAATTCAAATTTAGTTGGCCAAGGCATGTCAACCAGACCTAGTCCAGTAACATGCTAGCCTTCAAGTTCATAGTGCCTCCCAATGGGTAGCATACTTCAATATAAAATGATTACCACAGGAATGGTGTAGTCACATTAAAAACTGCTGACATCACCTAACTTTGCACATTTCAAATGTATTTTGCCAGTAGATCCAAACTCTGAGAAAATTTGTGTACTGTTATGATTTATGTGATTCATTAGCCTATTTCTGTTATATCATACTAAAGAAAATCAATACTGACATGGGGGGGTGAAAGCTGTACATCAGACATAGTGGGGCTATCTAGTGTCAAAGTTCAGAACTCCCAACTCAGTATGCCTTGTGCAAACCCATCCTCAGCCCTGTCTGGGGAATTAACTTTGGAACTGATCTATGCCTGATTCGGGGTGCCCACCTTGAAACCAATCTGTGCCCAAAGTGTTTGCCCATTTTGAAGCTGCTCTGCACCCAAATCAGTTAGCCTTATGTGGCCCACACAACTTGCTGAGGATAAAAACTGTCAGAAGCCCAACAGTCTTAGTTCAGTTTGCCCTATTAGGGCAACCCAATGTGGCCCTGACTGGAAACCCACCATTTGCCCAACCTAAAACCATGATGGCATTCTGCCCACTTTGAACCAGCTTATCTGAGCTAAAACTGAATTGGCCCTAAGCGGGCTTGCTACATGGGTATGCAAATAACCTGGGCAGTGAGGAGAAGGTCTCTGGTCAGCCTCATACGGATCTCTTGCCATGTCAGTTATTACTCTCGCACTAATTTCACAAGACATGAGTGACGATGGTGTCTTGATACTTGTTGTTATTTTCTAAATGACGTTCCCTTTTGGTTCGCCCTCACTGCCTGCTTGGCTAGCAGTGAGAACAGAATTGGTTAACTCTGTACACATTGGGTGTGCTATCTTGCTACTGGTTAAAACAGGGAAGTGAGGAGAGGGTCAATTCTATGGTCAGATGGTCACTGATCTCTTGCCGTCTCAACCAAACACGTTTGTACACTACATATCATTAAGTTAATCATTCATCTCTTTCATACATTGTGCAAATTATGTGGTTGGAGCAGCGAGGAGAAATCTAAATATCCTATCAGTTGACCACTGGTTACTTGCTATCCCTCAATATCAGGTAATTTGTATTGTGCAAGGCTCCTGTGGGGAATTTTGAAGTCTCTTAGCGGTGTCTTAATACCGTGATTTCTACATCTGGTGCATAGTGGTTTTTCTTACAGTGGAGGTCATCCTTGTTTTTCTCTAGGAAATCTGTTGAAAATGGATATGTGCCAAGCAAACCCATGATCCTCAAAATGTTCTTATTTTTTATATTTTCTTGTCATTCTAGCATTCTTACCAAAAAGGTGGCCCTTTATGTCTGTGACAATGTTGTTGTCTCTACACGTTACTTACCCATTGCTATTTTGCATGTCATAAATAGTAATCAATTTTGTTAGCCCTTACAGCCTGTTTGTCTATCAAAAAGGTCGGGTTCCATGGACTGGTGTAGATGGTATTCCTGATTGCAATTTTTCCTTACTCGTTTTATTTTGAATTTTGGCCTGTATTTTTGGGTATGAATAGGTTAACAGTTTGCACATAGTAACTGGAGTTAGGTGTCTATATATTCCTCCACTGATTCATTCAGTCATGTATTTAATGATTGGGTAGGAATATTTTTCAGTAGCGTACAACGTTTTGAAAGGTGTCCCTAAGAGTCAGTAGTGAGTTGTGTACAATGTGGCTTTCGGCAATATCATGGATTCTTGTGGAATGAGTTAGTCTCCGGAGCTAGGGGTTTCCGGTGCAGTCTTTCTACCTATGGGAGTAAAATGGCTTGCAAAAAATAGTCCATTTATCTGGTCATTGATGATTAAAAACAGTGGTCATGTAGTAGTCTGGTCCCGTCTTTCATATTGTCAGTCAGCCCTCATTATCATTATTTTGTGACTACTATTCTGACAAATTACTTACCAGCTTTGTTATTCTCATAACAAGCACTAGTCTCATTTGTCCACATCTATACCATTTCCAATTGAAGTAGTTGGAAACTAAATGATAGTAGGTGGGAGTAGTATGCTGACATTGGGCGGGGGGGGGGTGGTACACAGTTGGGTGAGTGAATGATGAATGAGAGGTGTGAATTGATATGTGAATGACATGTTTTCAAGCCTCAAATTCAGTCATATATATAGATGTATTGTAAATTAATTCAATATTTATTAATAATCAAAATTATGTTAGTTGTATTTGATAATGGCAGTTTTGTACCTTTATGGTGTTATGATGAAAATCCATAAACTATGCAATGGCAATACATTTATAATCAAGGATGGCACTCATAAACAATGACGCTATTTATAAGACTGTGCACTGTACCATATATATTATAGTGACTATTTCTCATGTCATTTGAAGAACAATACCTATTCATGTATATACATATGCGCACAAGTTTACCAAGCACAACTTAATAACTACACCCTTTTCGAATATATATTGGGGCTTTTAATCAGCGATGATCTAGGTAAGCTCTTATTCCTAATTTGCGTAGCTGATATATCTATATACCTTAGTTTTTTAACTCATGCATTTATAGGTATCGACATAGTAGTTTTGCAAATTAATTAATTAACCATATTGCTTGCAATGTCACTTGGTGTTCTGCATATAGAAATGTCTTTGTCCGTAATGACGAGTGGTATGATTGAAATCGATCGTTGTCAATCGTTGTACATGTAAAATACTAAAGTCTTTTCATTTCAATTTTCATAGAATATATGTTAGCTTGTGATGTCAGCCATCATTTAGTTCGCTCATCCTTCCCTTTAGATGATAATTCATAGGGTAAAACGAGCCTAATTCAATAATTGCTGGCATATAATTGTTTGCACTGAAAAACAAAAATGTCATTATTGTCCTGCATTTTAAAGTCATGTTTTTCATTGCAGATTTAGTGCATGGACGTTCTCTTCACAGTCATCAAAAGCTGCGAAGAGATCATAGCTGGTGATGTCGCTCCAGTCGTCATCGACAGAAAACATCTTTTGTGGGGTGACAACGGCTACTGGAACGGTCGTCAGGACTCCAGCAAAGATTGTTGGATTGCTTACAGCGGGGGCAGGGGTTTTTGCCTCCCAGGCATTTTGGGCGACTTTGTCCTCATCCTTTACTGTTATTGGTGAGAGGATGGGCGATCCCTCTTGAGAGTTTTGTGGTGGGGCCACGTCCATTGGCCTGTACACATAGTACCGTGCCGCGTCCCTGTCTCAAGCGTCCGCTGGGCTCTCTCCGGTTGATCTCCACGCTTTTAAGCGCAGTGAGGTCTTCCGGAGGGCATCCCAGTTGGGTCGTCTTATCAGGTACTTCTCCCCAAAGACGTCCCGATTATGGACTACGTCGACCTCATGGTCTATATCTGCATCTGTTTTGATGCCACGGCTGCGATGGTTCGACCAAATACTGGAGTAGTCCGGGGTTTCGTCATCGCTATATTAAGATAATTGCGAACCGGTTTGAGTTCACAGTTTTATGTTATATAATTGCATGCCATAACATCTATGGGACAATGCATTGTGTCACTCATCGGTTTCTTACCTTATTTTCTAAAAAGCAAATATATATGATTATCATACATTTATACATTGCTGTCTGTGACTACATCGCCGAGCATTGCTGGGGGTAGTTGATGGTGTTTACCATTACATATAATTACCATTGCAAATTTAGAGTATTCATGCTCCCTTAATGATTTCCATATTTGGAATCTTTGCTTAAATGGAATGTATACCTTGTTAGGTAATACAATTTCCATGATTGACCTTTCACATAATGTTATTGAGATTTTGTTTTCATGTCCCCAGATCAGCTTGAGGTGTTGCTTCAGACAGCTGCTTTGACGAACATTCAACATAGGTGTTCGTGAGTTTATTTTGAATATGTTTGGTTCGTACCTAATTGATGTGAGTGGAATTATAATATTATTCAATTTTCTGTACAGTTTTAGTGCTATGTATGGCATATCAATGTCTACTGTCTTTACAGTCATACATTTGGCTATCTTACATTTCATTATCTTTATTACGATATAAATAAGCAGGATCAATACAAACACTACTGTGAAATCATTGTATCTATTGCTGATGTTCATTATTGAGAGTTCAGCGTTCAGAGTTTTGTCAGATTTCTTATTCATTGTGTCAAGTGATTTAAAGACTGATTTCGATGCAGTTATGTTCATACCTTTAGTATGTTTGCTGAGCAGAAACATTGTCCAAATTCCAGTTATCTTTCTCCATAAATACAGGCATATCAGTAGCAAGCATACTTAGACCTTCTAGCAATGGATGTGATGTTATTGAATCCATTGTTGACAATTATCCTTTATAATGGTCCAAAGAGTGCTAATAGATTTAGCTGTGTTTCTTAAATCTAATATGTGTGGGGTGAGGGTTGCTTTCTCCATGTCTAGGTGCTCATGTAGCATGCTCAATGCCTTTGATTTGAAAATAATAGGTATCAGGGATGTTCTAGATCTTGAAATGTTCTGTCGCTAAAATGCTGTATTATAGGCAGATTGTATGTATGGTACACTACTTGTCCCTTGAACGATTTGATTTCACATGATATGTTATTACCAGTAAATATCAGTCCACCAGTCAACACTTTACATTGACATGGAATCTTAATATGATCCTAGATTGTGAATTACTCTTGATTCGTTATTGGATGTCATCACAGATATGGGTTCGTTAGTTCTCACTACGAATTTGTCAAGTCCTATGGGCGTTGCAGTGGATGCTAGTGTAGTGCGCGTTTGGATTATATCAAAGTTGCACAATTCATGAATCATTCTTGCGTGATCAAAGAATAGTTCGAGTAAGCATGTGGGATTACTAACGTTCCTGATGGGGATAGATAGTGGGTATATCATTGTTCTGTCCGTGTGACACAGAAATTATTCATTTATTCATTTCTGCATATAGTCCTACTTTACTAGATATTGCTAGGCTTTTGTGTTCTAGTGTAACTATCGCTCTTACTGTGATGTGGTTTGATTTCTGTTCTGTACACGTCGTACACTTCATTCGTTGAGCAGAGTGGGAGTTTTAGTCTTAGGCGTATGGAGTATCTAATGTGTCCAGTGATCATGTTCTTGCCATAATAGTATGAATTTGGAAGATCGCAGATTCTTAAGCTGATGTTGCTATCTTTTAACAATCGATTCAGTCTGTTTAGTGTCGCTTCTAGGGTGTTTACGGGCATTATTATTGATGATAGTTTGCCTGTCTTTAATAATTCCATTTGGCGTAATAGATTTTCCAATCTGTCATTGTAGCGTTTCATTGTGAGTAGTTTCATTATGCCTGAATAGACTAGTATGTAATTCCGATCATTGAAGTACATTTTCATGAATAGTGAGTTGTAGAGATTGGTCATGTTCTACTCTATTTATAGAATATTGCAAGAAATCCAAGGTCATATCTGTCAGTTTTTGTCTTGTAATTTGGGACAGTAACGAGTTGTAATTATAGTCTGCTAGGTCAAAAATGGTTTGGGATATTTCTTTGAAAGTTCCGAATTCGAGCATTGCAGCATTAATGATTTAATCTACTTTTTGAGCGAGTGTGTCATATTCAGGTTGCGTCGTAACAAATCGCCCACGGGTTTCAAAATTGTTCGTTTCAATTTCTCATGGATGTTTGAGTGGGTTTGCGATGGCTTAGCATGACTGTGTTGGGGGATATCCTGTTTGTCATCCTGGTTATCCCAATTATACATATCTAATACTAAACCTTTGTAGTGTTTTATAATGTTAATCCTTAATACATGCCTTATACATTAAAAATTGTGCTAAAGAGTTTTGAATTTTGAATGCTGTACCTCTGAGCGAGACTTCCAGTAGACATATTGCCTCCTGTAAGTGGCAACTATGCCGTGCATTGCAGTGAAGGCAAGGCTCTGACGGCCTATGCCGCTGAACCAAGGGGCAGCCTTTGCTTCCATCCTAAAGCTTTCTACAAGTGTGAGCGCTGCTAGGAGGGATACCAATCTTGCTATTGGTTCTTTCCAGTCTTTCAAGCACATCTCAACTGGGTCTACTCTTCTTAGTTTTGATATTTCCCCATAGACTATTGCTGAGTTGACAGGCTTGCACAGGTCGACATGTCTAATTGCTGAGGGGTGAGTGAAAACTGTTTCAAGAACAGTTTCATCCATATTGACAAACAAATATTAGTTCTCATAGATGAGTTGTCTTGCGCTTATGGGGTCAAAAGCGCGAAGTCTTTCGGGGCCAATGAGTGATTCAGTTGTCCAGGGCATAGATGTCCCTAGAAAATGGCTACTATTGAGTGGATAATGCTTGATTTCTTGGTGGCTACGGATTAGATAAAAATAAAAGTATTTTTACTAAGCAAGCTAAGCCTTAAGCTACAGATATATAATTTTAAATATAATAATGATTTATGTCCAAGGTTATTCCTGCCTGAAATACATCTGACCATATTATATTGGTTTGAGCAATATTACTAGTGGCTTCGCCACTAGATAGTGGGGGCAAACTGCACCCCTTCCCCATTATCTCCCCCACAGCCCACAGTCTATACCCACAGCTAATCCACAGCCTATGCTCCACTAGAGCCCCCTGGTGTCTTACAGCAGAAGCGCTTATCTTAGCAACAATGTGTATCCTAGCAACATCAAACAATTTTACACTCTCCTAGCAGATTCTCTCGGAGGTTAGATTTTCAGTAAATAGGGGGCCTATCTCTGCAACTACCTGTCCAATTTTAATGTATGACCCCTCTAATTAAAGCCCTCGGCGAGTACAGTCTAAATCTACAAAGATCGAGAGATTTCCCTCAGACGGAGCACAAGAATGGGCGCCGATCTATCTGGATCGAGATGTCTGATGAATTTTGAGGCTATAAAACGTTTTACCAAAACATTGATTAAAGAAAACTCGAATAGTAAAACATTAGGAACAATCAAGTTGATATAATACTGTGGCGTAGACCGAGGGCTTGGCGGGGGAGCTGAAACCACCCTGGCGTGGGGGCGGCGAGACCGTTAAACTCGGAGTCATGTCAGAAGCCGACGTTGTTTACATGTTGGCGGAGTAGATCCCCCGACGCTGACTTGAGGATATGAAGGTGTATATATATATAGGAAAGCGATCATCCGTCGGACAGTTGGAGTTACGAGCTGGATCGGGACGTTCTCCAGGGTTGGCCTTCAGGTATTCACCATAAGACAGCATAAGGACTTAGATGGTGTGGCGAAGACTGCCAGGCAATAAAGTATAACAGTTGAACACAAGTTGGCGGAGTTGGATCATCCTTTATTCATAGGCGGGGTTGGCAAATGCTACATTGGTGACAGTGGTGTTTGAAGTATCCACAGAAGAAGGATGGCAGAGGCTGCTAACTATTCAACAGAGGACGAGAATGTCAATATTGAGACGGGAGAAGATAGAGAGGGTAAGGGAACCCTCTTGGAGGTAGTCGATGAGGAGGTGACGTTAAGGAGGGGAGGCGTAGCCCGTCAGGAGGAGGACCTGCCGGAGAGACAGATGGAGCCAGTTGACAGAGAACCCCCGGCGTTTCCCGAGGAACCACAGGGCAAGGGAGATCGGTTGAAGGAGGAGGATACTTACCGGTGGCCATGGGAGACGGAGGACAAGGAGAGGGCGAGACGGCCGAAATGGAAGGTGCCGGGCAAGGATGCATGGCCGGGATATACCCTGGGACGGGACACGGGGCCCCATAGAGGGTGGTGGACGGAGGTAAACAACCACGGGTCGGGGACCGGAGAAATGAAGTGAAGGGAGCCGAGGGGGAGGAGGGGAACCTTCCGGCGAAGAAGACTGTCAAAGAAGAAGGCGGGCTACCACTGAAGGCGGAGAGTTCTGATGGGAGTGGGAAAGACAGCAAAGACGACACACCCCGAGGAGGAGCAGACGGAGAAGGGAACAGTAAGAGTAAACCAGTGGTGAAGCCCACTAAATATGATGGTACTACAGACCTGGCCGATTACCTCAACCATTTCGACTTGTGTGTTAAGGTGAATGGTTGGAGTTTGGCGGAGGCGGGTATGTTCCTGGGGCTTAGCTTGTCGGGGGCGGCAAGGCGACTTCTGGCGGGGCGGAGGCCGGCTACGCCGGAGGGGTATGCGGAATTGTGGAAAGCCCTGGTAGAACGCTTCGTGCCTACCAACCAGGAGGAGACTTACAAGGCATTCCTGCGGACGAGGGTACGGAGAAAAGGAGAGGGGCTACAGGAGCTACAGGAAGATTTGATGAAATACACCCGATTAGCTTACCCCGAAGCGGATGCACGCACGACTGACACGCTGGTGGTGGACAGGTTCCTCTTGTGCTTGGACAATCCATTGAGACAGTGGGTATACCAAACACAACCAAAGAACTTGCAAGAGGCGGTCATGACAGCCGTGGGGGCGGAGGCCTATTTAAAGAATGAACAGGAATCCCTACAGAGGGTGAGGGCTGCCGACGCCTCCGTCAGTGAGCACCTGCAATCCAATGACGAGAAGATGGATAAGATGGCGGAGCTGATAGATAGGCTGGTAAGAAGGTTGGACGAGCCAACAGCGGGGGGAAAGAAGAGGAGGCAGAGCAGCACGGAACGTTTCGGTTGCGGACAAGAGGGCCACTTCAAGAGGGAGTGCCCCAATGGCAAACCTAAGGAAGGGGGCCAGAAGTTGGAGGAGCAGACGCCCCCGGCGGCGGGAAACTAGAACCGACCTTTTACCGAGGGCCGGGTACAGGTCGGAGTAAACGGGCCAGCCAACACAATACAGGATCGCAGAGAGAGAGGTGGCGGAGGATTGATAGTGGAGGGCCACCTGGCGGGGTCGCCAATACAATTATTAGTAGATACAGGAGCCTCCTTGAATCTGGTATCTGAGGGATGGTGGAGGAGACACGGCGGGGGACGGGTACTGAGGGAAGCTACAGAGAAGGTCTACTCCGTCGATGGGAGACCTATGAATATACAGGGAAAGGTACGAGCCAACCTACAGTTGGGACATAAAACGGTCGAGGCAGACTTTGTAGTCAGTGATACAGGCACGGAGGGAATCCTAGGAGCAGCCTTCCTCCGTATCCATAACCTGATGGTGGATGTCGCCCTGGGGCGGCTAGTATGGACAGAATGGTAGGAGGTTTGTTGGATAGTGAGCACTCGTCCAGCCGTCTTAGAGTCGGGACAGGAGTCCTTGTTGGAAGGCACCATAAGAGGGCCATGGCAGACGGGGGATGACGGAGTGGTGGAGGGCATGGCGGGGCACAAGGGTGAACCGAAGTTCTTGGTCGGCCGGGGGTTGGTGAGGCCGGAGGGGAGAGATACCTGGGTGAAAGTACTGAACCCAGGGCCTGAACCTATAGTTATTTACCGAGATATGACGCTGGGCACTATTCAGAAAGTCGACAGAGAGGCAGAGCAGTCGGAAAGCAAGGGGAGCTGGTGCTGGGTGGCGGAGGCGTCCGGAGGGGGGAACCTCAAAGCCCTGGTAGATGAACTGGTACAGGGGACGGAGAGCCACAGGCGGAGGCAGTTGGCGGAGTTGCTATTGCGCCACATTGGGGCATTCCAATGCCATAAGGAAGATAAGGGCCATACCTCCCTGGCCAAACATAAGATTGAGACAGGGAACCATCCGCCAATAAAGCAGCCGCCCAGGAGGCTAGCGCCCCACCGGAGGGAAGCTGTTGAAGCCGAGGTGGAAAAGATGTTGGAGGCCGGAGTAATTGAGGCCTCTACCAGCCCGTGGGCCTCTCCGGTGGTCCTGGTTAAAAAGAAAGACGGAACGACACGATTCTGTGTGGATTACCGGAGGCTGAACGCCGCCACGGTCAAAGACGCCTATCCTCTTCCGCGGGTGGAGGATTGTTTAGATACCATGGCCGGAGCCTCTTGGTTTTCTTCCCTGGACCTCGCCAGTGGCTATTGGCAGTTGGACATAGAGGAGGAGGACAGAAAGAAAACAGCGTTTACCACGCACAGGGCTTTATACCAGTTTAGGCGGATGCCCTTCGGTCTGTGCAATGCCCCAGGTACCTTTGAAAGAGTCATGGAGGTGGCAATGAGGGGATTGCAGTGGAAGACCTGCCTGGTTTATTTGGACGACATTGTCGTCTTCTCTGCCTCCTTCGATGAACACCTACTCCGTCTAGGGGAGGTGTTGCGGAGGTTGGAGCAGGCGGGGCTGAAGATAAAGCCGTCCAAGTGCCAGCTAGCAAGGAGGAGGGTCCTTTTCCTGGGGCATCAAGTCAGTGAGGAAGGGGTAGCGACAGACCCGGAGAAAATAGAGGCTGTACAGTCCTGGCCCACACCTAGGGCAGTGACGGAGGTACGAAGCTTCTTAGGACTAGCTGGCTACTACAGGACGTTTGTCCCGGAATTCTCTACCCGCGCAAAGCCCCTGAGCGCCCTGGCGGAGAAGGGTCGCGTATTCTGTTGGTCGGAGGAGTGTGCGGAGGCGTTCCAAGACCTGAAGGACCGGCTGACGGAGGCACCTATCCTTGCATTCCCTCGGGCCGACGGGCAGCTGGTAATGGACACCGACGCCAGTGATACGGGGCTTGGGGTGGTGCTGGCTCAGGAGCAAGACGAGGCGGAGAGGGTCCTGGCTTATGGGAGCCGTACACTGAGTAAGCCCGAGAAGAACTACTGTGTCACACGGAGGGAACTCTTGGCCATAGTGTTTGGACTGCGGAAGTTCAAGCATTACCTCATAGGACGTCCTGTTATAGTGAGGACCGATCATGCCTCCCTCCGATGGTTGCTAGACTTCAAAGAACCGGAGGGGCAGTTAGCCAGATGGTTACAGGTGATAAGCACTTACGACATAGTGATTCAACACCGCCCGGGGAAGTTGCATGGCAATGCCGACGGGCTGTCACGCCGGCCCTGCAAGCAGTGTGGAAGGGAGGACGAGGCGGAGTTGTTGCATTGCCGGGTCCTCACGAGGGCGCAGAGGAAGGAAATGGACGGGGGCCCTCCGCCTGTGGCAGTGGGGCCTACTCCGCCGGAGGGAATTCCGTGGCAAGTGCTGCAGGAGGGAGACCCTACACTGGCGGCAGTACGCAGCTGGGTAAGGGGTAGAGAAGCACCCCCGGAGGGAGAGCAAAGGACCTCGGGTTATGAAATGAAGGCATGGAGAGCACAGTTGACCAGGTTGTGTGAGGAGAAAGGGGTACTGGGACGATGGTGGGAGGATCTACCAGGGACGAAACACTTCCAGATCGCGGTGCCCGAGGCTAGTCGGAGAGAGGTACTCCGGGAGGTGCACGGGGAGCCCCTCGCCGGCCACTTGGGGAGGAATAGGACCATCCGCCGACTGCAAGGAGGATATTACTGGCCCGACTTTAGGAGGGACGTGGCGGCATGGTGTGCCACCTGTGAACCCTGCTTGAGGAGGAAAACCGCCCCACCTCCCCATAGGGCTCCAATGGGGCATGTGGGGGTGGGTCTGCCACTACAAAGGGTGGCCCTGGATGTTATGGGGCCGCTGCCTCTCTCCTCAGCCGGCAATCAGTACATACTGGTAGCAGCAGACTACTTTACCAAGTGGACGGAGGCCTATGCGATGCCCAACCAGGAGGCACCTACAGTAGCTAGAGTGGTGGTAGAGGAGTTTATTTGCCGGTTTGGCGCGCCGGCGGAGTTGCACACGGACCAAGGAAAAAACTTCCAGTCGGGACTTTTCCGGGAAATGGTAGCACTTCTGGAGGTGAGGCAAACTAGAATGTGTGCTTTCCGACCACAGAGTGATGGATTGGTGGAAAGAGCCAATCGCACCATCGAAATGCTTCTAGCCACGGTGGTGGCGGAGGACCAGCGTGATTGAGATAGGCGATTACCATTTCTTATGGCGGCGTACCGCTCCTCCGCCCACTCCTCCACGGGGCTATCTCCCAACATGCTGATGTTAGGGCGAGAGACGGTTGTTCCACTGCAACTGATATATCCTTTGGTGCCCGATAAAGTTGGAGGAAGGGGGTACTTGGCAGAACTTCAATCCAATATGGCCGTTGCCTACGCCACGGCAAGGGGAGCTCTGGGTAAATCTACCTGTCGACAGAGACGAAATTATGACGCAAGAGCAGCATTGGCGGAGTTCCTGGAAGGGAGCTGACACCGAAGTTGCAGAGTTATTGGACTGGACCATGGGAGGTGGTGAAGAGACTGGGAGAAGCAGTATACAAGATCAAGAAAGGAAGGACAAGTAGAGTAGTCCACTATGATGCACTCAAGGCGGTTCCGGATCCACGGCGACAGGGTCAACCACGCCGAAGAAGGGCTGCTAGTGCCCTCTAGCACCGAAGTTACAGGCGGGCGGCGGGAGTCACCAAGCAACACAATAAACAACTGTGATGTAATAAAAGGAGAGTCGTTAGAGATAACGTGCCACTTCCAGAGTACAATGGCGGATGATACCAGACGAGTGGTTTTGAGGGGCGTGGGAGCGAACAAAAGTGAAGTAGTTCTGCCTGATTATGAGGAGGAGGTAGGCTCCGGCAAAGTTACCTCCACAGTCTCTCACGGTTCTAAAACTAGCTCCGAACACAGGGAAAGCCGCCGACGGAGGAGAGAAAGAGGGTATTCCCCGCCGCATTCTTCGTCCAGCCGGTCCACCAGTGGCCATCAGAGGGAGGGGAGGCGCCCGGAGATGGGAAGCAGCAGGTGGAGTCGGGAGGAATCAAGCAGTACTAGCCGCGGACGGAGTGAGAGAGGCCACCGCCACGAGACTACGTCAGAGCGCAAGAGGAAGCGTTCCCACGGGTCCAGCAGCGGTCGGCGGTTGGAGGATAACAACACCGAAGGCCGAGACGGAGAGTGTGGGAAAGCGAAACTTTCCCACGGCGGGGGAGACAGAGACGGCCACCACGGCGGAGGGCCTGCCCGCGTCGTGATTGGTCGGCTGGTGGAGGGGGGCGGGGACCCGGCAGCCCCTGAGTTGGATATAAGCCGCCGATATCCTCCGTCTCAGTCAATTCCGGTCAGCTTTTGGACCACGCCAGAGATAGTCATGCCTGTTTTCCGAAACAAAGAGCACAAACCAGTGCCAACAGAGATGGTGGAGGGGGAGGAGGTACCCTGGTACCGCTGCGAGATCTGCCGACGGGGAAAGGTGGGGAAACAGTGGTTCTTTATGAGGTCAGACGGCCTCAACAGGCATATACGTACGCATGCTGAGATGCAGGAGGGATACCGGTGCCCAGGGCCAAAGTGTGACCACATAGTGGCCAAGGCTAGAATAGACGACTTACGGCGGCATATCAGCCGCATACACCCTGAAATAGACAATTGGATTCCCCCGGAGGAGTGCCTCATGCTACCACTGGGGAAGGCTGCGGAGTCAGCGGAGGGGGCAGCCGGCACTTCTACTGACACGCCCCTGGAGAAGGCACCGGAGGAGCAACAGGAGACCCCAGTTAAATTACCAAAGAAGAGGAGAGGGGGTAGCGGGGGACGGAAAACGAGTATACAAGTCACCGGGCAAGGCAGCTCCACAGTGGAACAGCCCAAACCCAGCACTTCAACAGTCGACCAGGGTAGCCCACAGGGGTCTACCTTCTCCACGGCCACATCCCCGGGAGTCTCATTACTGGAGGAGTCAGAAGCCGCCGCCGCCTCCAAATACTTGGAACAGCTGATGGGGTATTCAGATGGGGACGCTACTCCGAAGAGCGGCGTGTCCACTAGGTCCACACGGAGTTCTGGGGGTCAAGGCGTGAAGAGACTGTATGAGCAGGGGACGGAGGGAGCACTAGGGTCAGCGGGGAAGAGGGTTAAGAGGGCAGGAGGTGAGGCGGCCGGAACAGCGGAGGGAGGAGCCGGGCCAAGCACACCCCCGGCCCAAAGTCTTCTGGCTCTAGCACCCGCCTTAGACTCAGGGGAATTGCAAATCGACGATGAAGTAGCGGCTAAATTAAAATTTGTGATAGGGCTCCTGGTGGAAAAATATGGACGGAAAGGGGAGACACCGACTAAGACCCTCCTCCACATGCAAAGGGATCTCCCACCCGGGACAGTTAGTATAGAGGCATTAGAGAAGGAGTACGAAGAGACCAGGAAAGACCAGCCTACTACCAGAACTTCGCTTAAAGTATCTACCTATGAGGACTAGTGGGGAAGACGGGGAGAGTCTGGGTTTAGGGGGAAATGGGCTGGACTCCTCTCCGGAGAAGGTGGGTCCCTACGAGCTAGTAAACAAGCCCAAGCCCAAGCTTGTAAAAACTGTGACTATAGTGGAACCAACGTCGCCTGAGAAGGCGGAGGACAGGGGCCCTGAGAAGCCTGACCCGGCGGAGGAAGGGGGTTCAGAGGAGGCAGAGAAGGAGGAGAACGATGAGACCAGTGAGGAGTCGGAGGAGCTGCCCATTGTTATCCCGCCTTACGTGGAAAGATGTCCTAAGCTCAAAGCCCAGTTTATGGCAGTGATAGAAGATGCGAAGAAAAAGAACCAAACAGAGGAGTAGGAGAAGAGAGATAGGAAGAAGCGGCAGAAGGAGGAGGAGGAGCGCAGGCTGGCGGAGGAGCAAAGGCAAGAGAAAGAACGTAAGGAGGCGGAGGAAAGAAGGCTAGAAGATGAGCGCAGGAAGGCGGAGGAGAAAAGACTGAAAGAGGAGGAGATCAAGAAGGCTGAGATAGAGAAGCAGAGGAGGGAGGTCACCCCAGAAAAGCCAAAGACATCTAAAGGAAAAGGAGGGGGGGAAGACCACAAAGAAGAGAAGCCTAGAGGCTCTTTTAATAGAAGCCGATGCAGAAAGCCAAAATAAAAGTCAGGGACAGCAAGTAGCAAGTAGCGTTGTTCTGCCTAAATGGACCGCTATCCAAAGACTGTTAGAGTGGGCCTAGATGGATTAGTACTGTGCTCCCCCAGGGGAGAATTTCTGTTACAAGTTGAACTCGGAGGGGAGGAAGGGGGGAAGGCGGAGACGGTCGTGCTAGTGCCTGAAGGGGTGGACACCCATGTGGGGGGGATGGACGATCCTGAACCGCCACCCATGGTAGACAAGGACAGGGTCCTGGTACTTACTGGTGCTCCCGTGGGGGATATGAAGGAAGGCGGAGTAGCTTCTACCCAAGGAGTAGTAAACATAGAGGAAGTAGGTCGGCCCAGGGTGGAGAGGTCGGCGGCTGGCGGAGACGGGGTGGCAGAGGCCGCGGAGGAGGGGATGCCGTGGCATGGGGATTACTCCGGACCAGCAGAACTACGGGAGTATTCTAAAAGACTGAGGCTGCCGCGGGAACTAGGCCCGGATTTACAAGTTGTGCCAGGGGGTTTGCAGTCCTCCTCTATACAGTCCCTCACTACCGGGGACTTTGAACTGGTGCAGGTCATAAGGACTCGCTACGGTCAGGGGAACAAGGACGGCTGCTGTGGTCGCTGTGGTCAAAGGTGGCCCACCAAGCCGGCGCCTACTGGAACTACGGAGGAGGCGGAGGAGGACGAGACGGGGGAGGGCGACGACCAAGAGAGCGTGGTAAGTGTAGCCCTTTGATGTCTACAAGGTGGAGGAAGGCCCAGTATAGGGCTTGGCGGAGGTGCTATCCGGGTCAGAAGCAGGGCTACACAAGTACAGGGAGCTGGGATGCCGGAAGGGTCGTCACGAATGGCTAACCAGTACAGGTTAGGCTGAGGACGGAGCAAGGGGCAACCCGGCGGGGTGGCAGGGCGGAGACGAAGCACTGGGTTGAGGGGATTCTGAACCTTCTTTTCCTGTCTTACCCTGCAGAGTCTGATGGGAGGACGGGGGAAAGCAACCCCAGCTTCCAGGGGAAGCAGACGGCGATCCGGGACGGGAGCGGAGTAGACAAGCGCCCGGGGGAGGACCGGGTGGAGGCTCCAGGCGGAGTGGGAGATGTTGGACGGAGCTCACTAGCAGGCGGAACCAGGCGGAGTACCTTTTTGGAAACAAGACACTTGACGACGTTTTATTGTATAAATTTTTGATGTATATAGTTATGTGCTGCATAGGGGACGGCAGCGTGCATGATCTTGTAGAATAGGCACCACCCGCAGGGGTTGGGGGAAAGTAGGACACTGTATAACTATGTTTTTCCTTGCATTTAACGAAGAGACACCCAGGGGCCATGGTGTAGTAATGATATTCTAAATTGGATACCCATCCGTAGGAGGGTAATATAACACTCTTTTCCCCCGTAATGTTATTGATTAGTTAGGGAGAGTGTGGCGTAGACCGAGGGCTTGGCAGGGGAGCTGAAACCACCCTGGCGTGGGGGCGGCGAGACCGTTAAACTCGGAGTCATGTCAGAAGCCGACGTTGTTTACATGTTGGCGGAGTAGATCCCCCGACGCTGACTTGATGGTTCTTCGAGCCAGCGTTGGAGGATATGAAGGTGTATATATATAGGAAAGCGATCCTCCGTCGGACAGTTGGAGTTACGAGCTGGATGGGGACGTTCTCCAGGGTTGGCCTTCAGGTATTCACCATAAGACAGCATAAGGACTTAGATGGTGTGGCGAAGACTGCCAGGCAATAAAGTATAACAGTTGAACACAAGTTGGCGGAGTTGGATCATCCTTTATTCATAGGCGGGGTTGGCAAATGCTACAATACCAAAAGGTTCTGAAAATATATATTTGTTGAATTGTCTGTATATCAGGTCGAGTTAGCTGGCACTTTTCTAACTGGTTCATAGCCTATTGATCCTAGCGAGGGAGAAACAGGGACAAGATAGCCACTTGGGTCTGCACGAATACGCCGGCCTATTTATTAACAACTTAAAACAAAACAAGAAAAGAAAAGAAAAAAAAACAAAAAAAAAACAGACAGAGCTGAACTGAACTGGAATGTCTGTGCCTGCCTGTGCAGGTGAGTGGAGTGACTGGACTGAACTGTCTGGGCCTGCCTGTGCAGGTGAGTGGAGTGCAGGTGAGAGGTGAGTGACAGGTAGGGCACTGGGTCACACAGGTGGGAGGCCCCCTAGGTACCAATACCCCAAACAGGGTTTGACCGCTGTTCGATACCATTGATCCTAGCGAGGGAGAAACAGGGACAAGATAGCCACTTGGGCCTGCGCGAATACGCCGGCAACTCCCAAACTAGGAGTAATCGTTCATAATTGTAGATTGGTACTTAGGCACTTAGACACAATCAGGTCCGTGTCCACGCGGAGGTGATAAGGTTTTGTGAGATTAGGGCAGCCATACTGTTCCAGTTCCCTGCTTGACGGATGTCCTCCAGGGTGAGACCAAGGCTATACATATAGAGTGCCCCTGCCCGTCTTAGGGAGTGCATGCCCGTCCTCTGTGGGTTCATGCCTGCTGAGATCATAAGTTTTTTGAGGTACCCCAACAGCATAGGGTAGGTTACCGGGATGAGGCGATTCCCTTTTGGTACTACAAAGGCTGGGGACATGGTATCAGAGGATGGAAATTCTTCAAGGTGATCCCGTACCAGGGAAGCTGCACAAAGGGGTGAACCCCGACTAAAAGTTATAGGTATTTTGTGGATTGTCTGACCATATTGCACTGTCTTAGACGAGGAGATACTCAGTTCTATGCCCCACTGTGTGAGACCTATTGCTCCGCGTCGAAGATAATGACCCACTGGGTTTGATGCCGAATCAGGGACGATGTTTGATTTCCGTAGCAGGGCCCGAAACGATACCGCTATACAAGTCCATAGGACCCTCTCCTCCACCCGATCCCAGTTAACACAGTCTGATAACAATAATAAGTCCCGAAGAGTGAAAGACGGGCGAGTCGGTTGGGGTCACCAAGCCTACGGCGTATACCCGCTAGGGTGGCGATCAACTCAAACTCTGATCTAACATATTTAATGTCGTAACCGGAATAATTGTTCAGAGATATCACTGCACTGATATAGTTCTGGATTGATCTATATTTCAGATCTGGAACCAAACTGACTGCGTAGCGACACATAAGGGTTGTGTCTGTGGGTACTGCCGGGCATCGAATTGATGCACAGAACTTGATATATTTGCGCCACTGAGATGCTTTAGTCTTCCAGGTACTCGGCGCCCACGCCTGACTGCGAAGCTCCGCTGCAAAGTAGTCCAGTTCCCGGATTCGTTGACGGGCCTCTGCAACACAAAAAGACCGGTAACTCGTTGATGAGGGTAGCTCTGGAGAGAGTATCCGCTACCAGGTTGTCCTTGCCCGATAGATACACTCCCACCAGATGGCAGTTGAACATCACTGTCAACCAAAATATTGAGCGGAGGAGATGCATTGAAGCTGAATTTCCGCTCTTACCAGTGTTTATAGCCACTTGCATATTGTCAGTGACGCATTCTACCCGGTGGTCCACCCACATATGGCCCCATCTAGTGAGGGCCTCCAGAATAGGGTACAGTTCTCTAACATTAATATTACAGGGTACATCATGGACCGGTTTGGGGACACAGTGGTTGTGGCGGTCTCCCTTCATCTCGAAGTCCTCCTGCCACCTACCGCACAACCAATCCACGCCGGAGTAAGCACTGAAACCAGTACCAGAAGCATCCGTGCACACCATAGAAGTATTAACTGGAGGCTGGATTATTTTCGCTGTGCCGTTGAACCAAGCAGCGAAATCTCCCCACCAGGCTAGATCTAGGTGAAAGGACTTGGACAATGTGATGTACCTTTTCCTGGGGGTGAAACAACTTAACATTGCGATAACGTGATGAGAGAAAGTGTGACCACCCCGAACCAAAGTTGCGCAATGTGCCAGAACTCCGCATAATTTCTGAAGTTGCTTTTTCGTCGTCCTGCGACGACCACTGAAAAAATCCAACTCCATCTGAAGTTTGCGCAATTTGTCTGCGAGTAGTCTCAGTTGCATATTTACTGAATCAATTTCCACTCCCAGATAAGTCTGAATCCGACTGGGGGAGCGCACTTTATTGTAGGAAATGTAGAAACCTAAGGAGCGCAGTGTCTTGTGGAGGAAGAGCTGAGCTTCCCGACAGGCTTCAAAGCTATCCGCCATAACCAACATGTCGTCTAAATAATTGACACAGAAAATACTGTGTGCCATGAGGTACCGCGCTACCGAGTCTGTAATACTGTTGAACACGTACGGTGTAACGCGGGTACCGAAAGACAAGAAGTTGTCCTGAATAAACCTAGACTCCCAAGACAGGCCCTGCCTAGCTATGTCGCACTCCTGGACCATGATTGAGCGGTGAGCTGCCGTGACGTCAGTCACTGCCATATATGAGCCGGGTTTTAGATGGTCCGATACAGTATCTACCGATTTGTAACTAAATGACCTGAAGGTTTGACTCATGTGGCAGTTGATTGAGCACGAGTCGGGACGGCTAGCGTTGGTTATTGGCCTGGTGCCTCCTGAGGATTTTTTAACTGCGCCCAAAGCGTGAATGCACTGAGGCTGGACACTCACTTCCGTTAGCTTACCCGAAGCTAACTCCTCTGAGATGATGTCACTGATATCCTGGTAGGCTGTAACCGTGGCTGAGTCATAGTTTTTACACCAGTAACCTTCTATATGCACACCTGGGTCCGTCAGTTTAAACCCGTGGCAGATACCATCTAGGAGGAAGTGGGCGTTAGGGTCCCAATTGCCTTTGCCGTATACTTGACTATGGCCCCCTGAAAGCATGTTCCTCCAGCCTGCTAAGTTCATTTGAGATCTGACCCCACATAGAAAATGAGGTGAATTAATGTCCCATAAAGGAGCATAGTCTGTGTACATATGATGAAATTCATTTAAATCATCACAACAACAAATGTCATCAAAGGTTAACGGAAAGAGACCACTAAGTTTCATATCATAAGTGCTATTACAACTCCGGGACAGTCTTAATTTGTCATGCCTGACTTTGGTTACCACCCTGATTGGCTGACTGGTAGTTGCGGTCTAGACTACAATTTTTTCCCTTGTGCAGTGTTTGCAAATGCCTGTTCTAATTCGTCATTAGAACAGGCAGTGAAATTCCAATTAATACATACATCCGTATATTCCCATTTCTTATCTTCGTACCGGGCCCCCCTACCACGGTTGCATCTACGGTTACCCTGATTTGCTGTAGGAAATGGTTTCGGGTTATAAACACAGGACATATGTTCTGCACTGAGACAGGCTTGGATGGATATTTCGTCCCCCGCGACGAAGAATGGGATTTTTTGTTTGAGGACCCTGGTAACTACCTTGTAATCATATTTGGCCAACTGTTTGGCTGAGAAAGAGCCTCCCTGCGCCTTCAGTTTCACAAATCTCATGTGTTCGAGATAAGCTGATGCTGGAAGCTCAGGCAAATTCTTTTGGATAAGGACCTCGTAGACCCCCTGCATGACGTACAATAATTCTGTAACAGACATCTCTTCATACTTTTTATCTGATTCAATATGAAAATCTGGACGCAGCCAGTTTGTAGAGCGTTTACGTTTACTAGCCTCCGAAAACAAATTCATATTTTTGAGAAATGGGTCATCAATACCTGAAACACCCCCCTGATTTGAGAATAAACTGTTCAGATTTCCGTCGATAAGACCTAGTGATGAAGCTGTCAGGCCTGCTGATGTCAAGCCTGATTGAAGCGTTTGTAGGTATGGAGATTTCACTTCCGCAGAAAACAGAGGGGCCGGGTTGCCCTGGTGATGCTGGTTAGAAGCACCGATATTGCCCGCGGGACGGGTCTAATACTGAAGCTGTAATTGTTGCAGCTGTTGCTGCATAGCCTGAAGTTGCTGCTGCTGAGCTGTGATAACATGATGCAAGGGATCTGCCCCTCCTGCAGGGGGCTGGACTGACTGCTGTTGTTGGGATGGTAAATGGGTTTCTACAGGGGGGGGTCAGGTAACAGTCCACCCTGAGCCCTGTATGACTGTTGTTGCTGTTGAACCCACCTCAAGTAAGCAGAGTAAGAAGTGTCCAAAATGTTCGTGAGCGCCGACTGGGTTATACCGGGTACACCGTGGCCCTTGCTCGGTACTGCGCGGGTTTCAGAAAGTAAATTATTGCCCACATTTTCCCAACCAACATTGTTCATACCTGTTGAGGGTTGCTGGGGGCCTGTAGGGGCCTGTAGATGGCCAATATATCCTGAATTTGTCCCTGCTGTAGCTGTATCACTGCCAACCGGAAGGCCCGGTCCTCCATTTTGGATGTTATGATGTGTCGGTGCGTTCGAGTGCCCTTTTTGGTCTCTTACTGCCAATTGCTGCACTGGTCCCTGTGCATCCGGCAGTTACTCGCCAGTTACCAGTGGATACTTGTGAGGTATGGTACTGGGGTCTGAACAGTCGAACGCTGCCATGAGGCCACTCCACGCGCGTTCACCTTGGGCGATTTCCTTCAAAGTATGTGTGTTATGAGCCCGAATGGAGGCCAATTCCAGCTTCAATTCCTTTTTCCTACTCAATTGTTGTATCTGCTTCTCCCTGGCCTTCTCTGCTTCGATCTGAGCTTGTAGATCCTGTAGATTCTCATCAATGGCATCGTCCGTGTTCCCGGTCTGCATAGGGGATTGTTGGCCAGTGGTCCGGCCATCCTGCCCAGGTGATCCGGCGTCCTGCCTGGCCCCGAGGTGGTCATGGTTGACTGACTCCACTGCCACCGGTGGTCCTCCATGGCCCTTTTGGTCCAATAGCTGGTTCTGTGGGTCCCATTTGGGGTTGGGATGTTTACAAACCGGACACAGTCTGGAATTCCCATGGTATTGTTCCTCGCAGGAGTCACAAGTGACTCCCATGACGAAAAGGCACAGA
This sequence comes from Acholoe squamosa, assembly GCA_949317995.1. Taxonomy (NCBI): domain Eukaryota; kingdom Metazoa; phylum Annelida; class Polychaeta; order Phyllodocida; family Polynoidae; genus Acholoe; species Acholoe squamosa. The sequence goes on along the minus strand of OX439036.1, from coordinate 52,232,737 downwards.
AACAGAAACAAACAGACAGAGCTGAACTGAACTGGAATGTCTGTGCCTGCCTGTGCAGGTGAGTGGAGTGACTGGACTGAACTGTCTGGACCTGCCTGTGCAGATGAGTGGAGTGCAGGTGAGAGGTGAGTGACAGGTAGGGCACTGGGTCACACAGGTGGGAGGCCCCCTAGGTACCAATACCCCGAACAGGGTATGACCGCTGTTCGATACCGAAAATTTTGCTTCATCTGGTACCTCATGAGCACCAAAGTCTAAAGCAGTCATTCATTGGGAAAATATAACCAGCGATCTAGGAACCCATTTTTATATATAGGGTAATAATAACATCTGCCTATTTAATACATGTATCAAACCGCTATTTAGAGGACTACTGATAGGATGGGGGTTAGGACGTGATCTTAGAGGGAATTATTCCATACCTGAGCACTACTATGGGTTCAAAGCTAAACCTTAAAATTTCAAAATCCCTGAGTGATATACTTATTACAAGTGCACAAAATGTCACCTGGTGGCCAGAGGCCACTGGAGTATTTCTCCTGCCATGGTTAAACAGCGACGGCTAATCTTCTAACTGATGTCAAGCATATGTGCTTGTTATGCTAACAAGGCCTTGTTGGGCGGCCCTATTATCTATTATTTATAGTGGATATCTCACTTTTTAATGGCAGTCACCGAGTGGTGACACGAGCTGGCTAATTCTCATGTTAATCTTTCCACTCTTGGCCTTGCTGGCTGGTGCTACTCCTAATTAACATATTTTGTTGTGAGTTGACTCACACGTCCGTGATCTGCTCTCTTTGTTATTATGGAAGGCCGAACGTGCCAACCATGCATAGGTTAAAACAATACCTATTTGATTAACAAAGAGCTACAAATACATTATTTGTCCCTCTGTGGAAATAGATGGAATTTATATGGCTTTTATTCCTATTAATGTGTTTGCCCAGTTAGTCAAACCTTTCACTGTTTGTCCATGACCTATTCCTTTAAAACACAATGAGAAATTGGTATTGTTCATCTCTTGTAGCATATCAAGTCTCAGAAATTAGGGTGTGTTTTTAATACCACAGTCTTTGGCCATAGGACCCTATTTTCAGGTTGTTGGATAGCTTTGCCGCTTTATCACCCTATCAGTCTTTGTCTCTTGCTATATGAGTTATTTCTAAACTGATGTCACTAATGGTCTGCCAAACCAGGCACAAGTTTGCTGCATGGTTACACATCATAGAACTTTTCCAATGTTGATATTTACATTGAATACATTAAAGGTGTCTACTCATACCTAGTGGAAAATTACAATTTTAGATGATGCAGTTGCTCTATGGAATAATCTAGGTCTTTGTTTTGACTTCATGATTTTTTATTTTTCTTTTAAAATTGGTATATCTTTACATGATAGTTTTGTGTGTCCAATTATGTCCGGATTTGACAACTTTCCCATGGATGCTGGTCTTTCGAGTTTTTTTAAGATTGCTTTTTGTGAAGCATAGCTTGAAGGTTTTCTTAGACCTTCAATATTGATTGATTTCTGAGTTATTTTGCCGTCTGATAAACGTCTCAAGTGTACCATGTGTGGTGAGCACACTTCTGTAACCATATAGGGTCCTGCATATGTGGGTTGAAGCTTCTTACTTGTACTTTTTTGTCATGCCTTTCCCTCATGAGTTCGTGACAATTTCTCAGATTATCTGAAGCGATTTTCTGAGCTGCCTCTATTTGCTTTATCATGTGTAGAACTATTTCCTTTTCATCTTTGAATTCTGTTTTGTTAAACAGGGCCAACGATGCTTCCACGGTAGTAGTGCTTGTTTCCCAAAAATCAGGAAATTGGGTGAATAACTGGTGGCCTTGCTAACCGTGTTATTTAGGCTGAAAACTACCGACTGTAGGTACAAATTCCAGTTCTTCTGGTACTTGTAGGTGTATGATCTTAGGGCGTTTTCAATTGCCTGCTTACGTCTTTCACATAATCCCTGACTCTTTGAGTGTAGTGCGTTTCCAACAACCTGTTTAATTCCGAATTTTGAGCAGAATAACTGTATCAATTTTGATGTGAAAATTGATCCATTGTCACTCATGAGTACACTTTGTAGACTGTGTATGCAAATCACCTTGTCAATGTAGTCTATGATCGTGTTCTCTGCGAGTCAAGCTGCTTTATTTGTTTTATTTTGGCTGCGGATCTCGAAATTGCGGGCTTGAGCTTTTTGGCAGGTCTACCCCTCTTTCTGGGTTCAGACTCCATCTGAGGCTTTGAAGAATCCTTGTATGATATGTTAGGATCTTTTTCTTGCATTGCCTTGGCTCTAGTGATGGCATTTAATTTATGCTCTTTCGTTGAATTCTTCGATCTCCTTGGTTTTTTGTATTTTCCACTACATGTGTATCCTGCTTTCTTGGCTTTATCTCCCCATGTCTCCCCGTCCTTCAATATTGACCTAGGTTTGAAGTGTAGTATTGGAGTATTGGGTGTTACATCGTCTTTGTGGAACATTTTGGTGATAGTAATGTCAGAGAATTTGGTCTCCTTGAGTGGTATTGTGACTTTTCCTTGTGTTTGTATTGGAAATGGTTCATCCTCTTGCTGTGGGTACATTATTCAGGATAGGTAGTCGGCTATTTTGTTTGCCTTCCCTGCTAGGTATTTGACTGTGAAATCACATGACATGAACAAATCTAGTCTGCCGTTCGTGATTACTTCCTTTTTGTTGAATAGTGAGACTAGGGTGGTGTGATCTGAGTATATTGTGAAGTGGGGGAATTCTGTGTACCGATAGAACTTACTGATTGCATACACAACACCTATCATTACATGGTCTGTTGTGCAATATCGCTTCTCTTGGTCTGTCAGTGCTCTACCTACCTCTTCAATTGGTCTATAAAATCCATTTTCATCTTGTTGGGTCAAGCAAGCTCCGATCGAGTACTTTGAAGCATCAGTGAAGAATATGAATTCCTTTGAGTGATCTGCAAACGTCTTCGTCTATCGCTTTCTTTATTGTCTGGTATGCTCGGTGGCATTCATCTCTCCAGACAAATGGTGTGTTGTCTGTGGTCAGTAGTGGTGACATTACTTTGGCGAAATCCTTGACAAATTTCTTGTAGAATTTGCCATTCCGTTGAAACTTTTCACTTCGGATTTATTTTGTGGTATTCCTGCAACTTTGAGTGGCCATATTTTGTTTGGTGATGGTGAGACTCCGTCTTCAGATATTCTGAAGCCTAAGAAGTCTATTCTCTTGAATCCGAATTTGCATTTCTGTGATTTGAATTTCAGGTTTCCCTTGATCACTATTTTCATCACTTCATCCAGGTCTTGTAGGTGTCTTTCCCAAGTTGCGCTGTATACGGCTATATCGTCAACGTAAGCACATGCGTTCCAATATTTGCATTTTGCCATTAGACGTTCCATTATGTCTTGGTATCTGAGTCCACTTATGTTCATTCCCATTGGGATTGAATTCATAACATAGCGCTTCCCATTAGCTGAGAATGCGGTTATGTATTTTGATTCTTCTGCTAGTGGAATTTGATGGTACACGGCGAGTATATCCATCTTGCTGTAGTATTTCGCCATTGATTTTCCAATTGTGTTTATTAGGTCTTCAGTTCGTGGAAAACCATATGATAAGGTTTTAAGACACTTGTTGGCATTGTGGTAGTCTATGACTATGTGCCAACTGTCCAGTTTGGAAAGGTCCATTCCAGGTTTTGGTACTAGGAATGCTGGTGAGTTAAATTCGCTAGGATATTCTAGTGGTGAAATAACTCCTTGCATTATTTGCTTTTCAAGTTGTTCCCTCATTATTTCCTCCCTTCTTGGTGACAATCTATATGGGGGTTTGCATGCTATTTTGCTCTTGCCCCTCAGTTCCAATGTGATTGTAGAATCTATTTTCTTGCCAAAGATGTTCTCGTTTGTTACAAAGGCTTCTCTGTTTCTCATTAGGACTTTCTCCAGTTGCTCCTTTTGGATTGCTGACAATTCATCATTTATTTTGTATTTTGGCTTTTCATTTGGTCCTCTGAGGTCTTTCAGAACTTCGTCTCCACAGTTTATTGGGGTAAAAATTGATGGACTTTCTTTTGAATTTTCTAGTGGTATCATTTGGGTTTCATCTTGTAGCGGGTTAAAAACTCCAATTGAAGTGAACTTTGGTATTTGATTTGTTATTCAGTAACATTTGCTATGATAACTCTTATCAAGTTGTTATCTCCTTTTGGTTTGACTATGATGTGTTTTAATACACAGTGTTTTTCATGATGATTGTTTTCGTTTATACCTACCACTCCTGATAGTTTCATGTGTGAAGCTACAGTTCCTGTTGTTTGTAATTCCGAGTTTGATGGTACGATGGTAATCTTTATCAACATGATGTTAGTTAATACTTGTTCCCTTGAGTCTATGCATTTGATTGAGCTGCTGTATTTTCTGATGAAGTTTAGTCCTAGTACTATTGATAGGTTCAGTTCTTCTATTATGTACAGTAGAAAATTCACCGTTTCTTTGCCAATTTTCATGTTTATTCTCACTGCCGACTTAGCTGTTACTTTACTGCAGTCTGCTAGTTGGAGTGTCATGTTGGTGGGCTGTCTGTACACATGTGGATTCTTTTGATATATTTTGTGATACATGGCCTTGGTGATGAAACTGACCATTGCTCCCGTATCTATCAATGCATTTGTTTTGATGCCTTCTGCTTCTAGATCTATGACTCCGTTTTCTACGGGTGCTCGGATTTTAATTGCTGGTCCGTGTTTGTATATGCGTTTCTTGAGTGTTAGGTACAGTTTATTTTCGTCTGAGTTATTATGGTCTGAATCTGAGCTATCTATTGTGGTTGTAGAGATTTCATCAAATTGTGTGGCATTAAGCATGTTGATGCCCATCGGGGATCCAACGGTGGGTCTCTTGCCGATTCTCCCTGAAACCTGATATCATCACTATTGTCTGGGGTGTAATCCTCGCTGTAATGATCACTCTCCTCTTTTATGCCTTGATTGACTTCTTCTGATTGTATGTTGTTGAATCTTCTATTGTATTTTCTGTCTTTGTCTGACTTACCACACCATTGTTGTCTCTTGGAGGGAGCTCCTATTTTGGTTATCATTTCCTTTGTTGTTACCTTGTCTGTCCTCGTTACTATTGTAACCCTTGTCTCTCCTTGAATCGTGATCATTCCTGTTGTTGTATCCTCTATCATAATTGCGATCAATCTTGCGATCTTGATATCTTCCTCCTGATCTTGATCTAGATCCCTGATAACCTCGGTTGCCGGATCTGGATCTTGAGCCTGAGTAATAGTCTCTGTTTGTGCTGCTCGACTGGCGGTAGTCGTTTCTGTTTTCATACTTGTCGTTTGACATTCCGCATCTGTTGTAATCGCGCTGTCTGTTGTAATCATCCCGTCTTGATTCGCGCTGTCTACTGTTGTAACCCTGGTCTCTTCTGTCATCATTGTAATGACGGTCGTTGTCTCGTGGAGAGTTCCAGTCTTTCATCTGGTTTAGTCTCTTTTCATCCTTTCTCTTTGATTCTATGAATTTAAGTTGGGCTTCTTGTTGCAGTTTGATCCTTACTGCTGCTCTTTCGACGTCTTCTAGAGTTTTTATGCTTGTATCAAAGTGCAGTAAGCTTGCCATTTTGTCTTCTAGACCTTTAATCATGGCCTCTAGCTTACCTGCATCGTTTTGTTTGCTGTTATTCAGTAATATCTGCATGTCTGTGCAGTATTGTGAGATTGTTTCTTCGGGCATTTGCTTTCTGTTTCTCCTGCTAGTGCTTTGCCGTCTATGCATCCTCTTAGTAGGTTTGCATGTCTTGTTTCGTCTCCTTCTGCAATTGCTTTTATATAGAATTTGAAATTCTTTATGAATGTATCGGCATTCACTGCACCTGTTTTGTGTGAGAATTTCTCTGGTGGCTTAATGTGGTTGCTTAAGCGGTTGTTGTTGCTTGATGGTGGTGCAGAGTTAGTGTGTATTATTACTCTGTTTCCATTTGTGTCGAAATATCCTTCGATAACATTTTGTTGTCGGTATGGTGGTGGTGGTTGACTACTGTGTTGGGCGTTCAGTTGGCTTTGTTAGTGATTGACTGGGTCTATTGTCTGAGATCTATCTCTAGGTCCTTGTTGATGGTCTTCCGGTTTTGTTCCAGGAATCTATTTTGTTGGTTAGGACATCCCAGATTGCCACTTATGACCTAGGTACACATTGCCATACACTGCCCCATGCTTGTAGCTTTCGGTGATGTGGTTGATTGTCTCTAAGTCATCTTGGTTGCATGCCGAGGCGTAACCAAGGTTGTACATAGGGTCTGGAATGTTGCCTTCCATCATTCCTCTAGGGTACCAATCTTGCCATTTATAGTATTGATTTCTTGGTCTCCCATAATTCTGCTGTATAAGCTGTCCATTGTTGACTGTACATCAATACGCTACTTCTCTAGGATTGTTTCTGTTGTTTCTCTTTGGCTGCATAAGGTTTGGTGGATGTTTTCTGCTTCCGTCTTTTGACTTTTGATTGATAATTGCAGTTTTGAGCATTCTCGCTTTAATTTTGCTCTGATCTTGTCGATATGGGTGTCAGTGTATTCAGTCAGGTGAGTGTCCAAGTCTCTGATTCTGTCTTCCATATTGGCTATTTTGGCAATTTCTGATTTCCTCCAATTTAGCCTTTCTCTTCCTTCCTCTAAAGATCTACGTTGACGCCTGTATCCCTATATTGTCTTATTGTTTTGAATCTTGTCTCTGCACCTCTTCCTAGGTGTATATAATCGTGCTCTGATAGCGTTCTACGTCACTGATTGTTGGCAGTCTTGCTGTGTAATTAGTGTCTTTTGGACTTGCGCCTGTACCTATATGATTTACATTGGCATTGGCTGTATGTGTGTTTTCTGCTGCTAAGTCCCCTAGTTTTCTTATGGTTACGTCCCTGGTTCTATCCACCAGATTGTTTGCTCCTCATTGGTTTTGTGCTGGGTTTGTGGGTACGATACCCGCAATGGAAGTTGCGCTGGATATATGGTGTTGCTTAGCATTTATTTGACTGTCTGACGGTGTATTTACATCCTGTTTTTCTGGGGTTTTCTCAAAGTCAATCAGGGAGGGGCGAAATTCCCTTTGAGCTCTGAAAATGTGTGATCTGGTATTGGAGTTGAGATGGGTGGTATAAATCTTTGCGGTAATGGTGGTGCAGAGTATTGGCCTTGGGCACATCTGAATATTGATGAGGGTGTTGAAGGTGTGCTGTTTGTTTCTGATATGGTGTTTTGTTCAAGTTTAATTTCTTGTTCGGTCAATGTCATGTCTGCCGCTGTAGTGTTTGAGTTGTTATTGTCTATAATTTATGAATTGGCAAATTCTACGGGGACTGATGTTAATGTCTAATTGTTCTTCGTTTGCATTGGTATCAAAGTTTGCAGTGGTACTTAGCTCATCGTAGTCCGACATCTGGTCATGTTGTATGATGGCTTCTCTTGTAGCGGTGTTGTCTTCGATAGTCTCTAGGTAACCTAATACTTTCTTTTGTATGGAAACTCCTCTTTGTAGTGTGTATCTAATATAAGTCTGTTTCTTCTTTCTAATTTTTCATCTAATGGACTTCTGTGTTGTGCAACAGTGGTACTTCGAAGATTGTATTTTGAGTCTTAATCATTCATAATTCATGAACGATATGTACCGAAAAAGACTGGTTCTCCACCAAAATGTTGGGTCGAGACATCCTTTTTAATATGATGATTCTCGGTGACATTGATGAAGAGATTACTCAAGAACCTATAGGTACAATTTATAAATCTTTATTGTGTAGGCTTAACAATTGATGTTTCATCATAAACAATACTTTTTGCTTGGCTAATGAGATGATACACATTTCCATTGTAAGAGATTCCATACCTAACTTACAATATAATAAATCCTGTGATAATGATGATATCCATCGTGGACTCCAGTATTACCATAGGAAGTCTATGGTTGCAGGCTTAGCATGCCTGTATGATTAGTTAATATATTGAGTATAGCGCATAATGCTGCACGGCTATGCTATTGTATACCAGAAGGTGGCACTGCACAACCTATGTCTGAGCTGGATGACAGTCAGGGCTGCTACTGGTTCTTCTAATGGGGATATGGATATCCTGTCCCATGCGCTTGCTAGGTCTGGCTCATGCTGGAATGAACTGGTCTATGGGCCTCACTATGGGATAGCCCTGCATGATGGTTATCATACATAATGGTTATCCTGTATAATGGATATCCTGCCTAATGGTTATCCCTTGTATACTCTTTGTAATGGTTCGTATCGACTTATATGTTGGGTGGCTCATTGGCTCGCTTATCACTAGAGATACCAACACAACACGAGTAGTTCGGGTTGGGCAAAGCCCCGGATACCCCTACCTCTCGGGTAGGACTTTATTTAATATTCAGTAGGTCATAACTAAGCGTCTTGACTGGACCATGTCCAGTCCCCTTCTGCCACTCGTCCGGCTTCTTAGTAGAAGCTGGACGCGAGGCATGGTGCTGCCCCCTCTTGTACCAACGGGGTATCGCAAAGCGACACCTAGCTGGCATAGAAGGAACGAGCACCAAACGAACACGTCTCTCGGATGAACGGCACTAATATATATACAATGATGCCGGCCCCTACACCACCCCCACTAGACTATACCTAGGGTTGGGTGTATTTAATAAATACCTATTGTTGACTTTATACAATAATAAGTTATACATACATAGGTAAGTCTATACACAAGTGTTCGTATAGATTATAGAACATTGAGGGGCATTATAAATAATATGTACATGATGAGGCATCGTCGCATATAACCCGAAGTAACTAATAATAACAATGAGGAAGTGGTGCCTTATGCACCATCGACCTAAGGTAGTAGATGGTAACAATGTTACAGTGTTATTATAGTGTTAGAGACGCGATAAAAAGTGGTAGATATGTCGTGAAATGGTATTAACAATGTTTTACAGTAGTAAATAACCGACCCGAGGTGGGGTAAATAACCCGAGAAAAATTTTGTTTGGTTTGATTACAAGAATATAAATATTATATAAAAATAGCTTTACACAAAATTTTAATACTGGTAATAATAGACGTCCTACCAGGGTAGCAGGATCGCCCTTACAAAATACCGGACTTCCGGCGAATCTGGAACCACTGGTTTCTGCAGCTCCACCCGGCGACATATATGTGGTGGCAAGCCACGTTGCTGTTATGGTGTGCCCTGATGAAGGTGGGAAGATGGAGCCCCGGTTAGGTGTGGTAATCCTCTTTGTGTTTCGGGTTAGTGTCCACCTTCGCTGCAGGTTCGGTCCCAGATCGGCGAGTCCAGTGTAAGGATAAGTACCTCTGGCATGATAAATGCCTTTACCCTCGGGTACCACAAAACACCATCAGATGGACACTTAAAGATCCTCCGGATCAGTGTCCATCTTCTCAGCCGACTCCGCTGAGGCGGCCGGAGCCAAGCTGCTGCAACTGCTCACAGAGAGCAGCGTTGAGGTTTCACTGGGCGTGTCGCTCCCCAAGCTCAGCGCGCCCATCCCCGCGGACGGACTGTCCACTGCCTCGGGTGCGGGTGGAGCAGCCGGAGCGGGTGGAGCAGCAGGAGCGGGTGGAGCAGCAGGAGCGGGTGGAGCAGCGGGAGCGAAGGACAGGGACGACGCAGAGCCGTCCCACTCGTCCAGGTGCTTCCCGAATGCGAGGAAGAACTTGAGGTCAGCCTCCTTGTACCTACGAATGTACCCGGCGTTCTCAGCGCGGTGGAACTCCTTAAGCTTTTCAGCTTCCAACTGCTGGCGCCGGCAGGATTGGATTGCCTCCTCGACATTCTTCCTCTCCTGCACCTGAATTTTCTCTTCCTCCCTCTTCTGGACCTCGTAGACCAGGTTGAAGGTGGCTTCAGTCATTACACGCCAGTAGTCGACTGACTTCTGGCGATGCAATGCCTGCCATTCCGCCATCAGGTCATTCTGGATCTTTGCCGTTTGAACGTCGCGATGATCGACAAACGTGTTCGGATCCTGAAGACCTGACAGAGTACCTGATATGAGTTCCATAACGGGCACCCGAGGGACCGTTGGTGGAACTATAGCCGGTGGAGGCGCGGCAGCCTCCACAGTGGCCGGCGGAGCGCCTGCTGGAGGGACAGAGGGACCCTCAACTGTAGCACCTCCTCGGCCTTGGCCACCGCCCGGGGGAGCTCGGGTGGACTCCATTCCACCACGGCCTCTACCCCGGGGTTTTGACCAGCCCAAGGGGGTTAGGACCTGAGATTCGGGTCCCGCTGGTCCCATGGAAGGGAACTTCGCCGCGTACTCACTGTACGTGGGGCACTTGCCGGACGATCCCTCACCGGCCCACCAAGATGTGTATCCGGATGGGGGAGCAAAGTAGTTGCTCCCGTCATCCGGGCTGCCAGTGGCTTCACTCGGGGGTTGCTCCGCAGGTCCAGGTGGTGTTGGTGTGGCCGGAGTGGCCGCCTGGCTAACCGCCCTACGGGTCTGGTTGCTAGGCATATCTAGAGCCGAGACCTGTTGTCCCGACTCGCGACGATCAGCTGGGTTGGCTGGTCTAGGCTGGTCCTTATTACCCGAAGGGCTTACAGACTGGTCTACGCGGGTCCTCTTGGAAGCACTGGTAGCCGTGGCTGTGCCTCCGTTAGGACCCTTCGAGCGGGCTTTGATTTTCTCCCGCTTGTCATCTCCCCTCCACTTCTTCACCTTCAGGTGCACCTCGCTGGGCATCCCGAACTTGGTGGAGGAGAAGTTGATCTGGAAGAAGGCTAAGAGGTTGCCACTCCTCCACGAACAGAATCCGGTCTCGAATGCCTGCTCCTTGATGTCTTTGACACTCAACGAGGCCCAGTTAGCCAGGAGCTCGTTGAAGCACTTTACGGCCCGTTTTCTTGTCTTTTCCAGGCCGGTGCCATGGGCCTTCTGCAGATGCAGAGCCATGTCCCGACGCCGGTTAGTAGAAAACGTGCCGTCACACAGTTTACTCGGACGGTCTCCGAACACACACTGGATGAGGGGCTTGTGGTGCATGTGGTGCTCCACTATGTGTCGAGCGAAGCGAGGCTTCGTCTCAAACACCTTCTCTCCAGTGAGAGCCAGCTGGCAAGATTCGAATGGGCACCTCCGGCGGTTGCCGGATGGTCCCCATTGGGTCATAGCCCATTGGACTTTCGTCCGGGCCTCGTAGCTGTAAATCGACCCCAATTTGGATTTGAGCTGGTCAATCCAAATGAGGTAGAATTTACCCACTGGCGTATCCGAGGGGCCGGACTTCATCCACTCCTCGTCATCGCTATCACCGTCCTTATTGACGGCGCCCGGGCACATGTAGTGGACTGTGTCATAAGCACAGTCCGCGAAGCAGCGGGGAGTCCGTTCTTTGAACCCCTCGGCTGCATTCTTCCACATCCATTTCTGATTGTCGTCTTTAGGGACATCCGTGGTCATCTCTTCCCACGTTGTCACAGACTCCAAATCAGATTTGGCTGACTCGGGCAGCTCTGCTGGTGGTAGTAGTACCAGACGAAGCCTTGGTAGAGGACTTGGCGCTCGCCCCGCTGGTGCTGGCAGAGGACGCTGCAGTAACCGAGGTGGCTACTGTGGTTGTTGGTGTTTTGGAGGCGGGCGTCTTCGGGTCGCCCTTACCCCTCGACTTGATGGGGGGCGTGGGTTCCGCCGGAGACGCTTTCGCTCCATTCTTCTTTTTCCGACGCACAGCCTTGGGTGGCTGCGCCGGCACCTCGGGACTAGAATCCGACTGACGTGGATCCTTGTCCTTTGAACGAGGGCTCCTCCTACCACTGACCGGGGAGTCAGAGTCGGAGGAAGCCTTCGCCTTACTTTGGGCCTGCTGTTTCCGGTGGGCCCGACGAGCAGCGGTGAGCTCCTTCTGCTGTTTGGCGAGCTCGGCTCGCTTGGCTTCAACAGCAGCCTGCTGATGCGAGATGTCCTCTTCCGAGATCTCGCCAGGCGCCTCCGGTATGTCGGCACCCGGTTCCTTCTCGGACGTGGACCTCTCGATCGCGATCCTGAGGTCTTCAACCTCCAGGTCACTCTCGGTGAGAGGACCCTTTGGTGCAGGCTTACGGGTCAATCGCTTGACCCGTTCGGTTTCCATCGACGACTGGGTGACGGTGGAGTCTGTATCCATATCGGACTCAGACTCTCTTAGCTCCGCGGCCTTCCGGGTAATACCTTCGGAGATCAATACAGCTCGGGCCAAGCTTTCGTTGACCAGCATCTTCTCCGCCAACTTTCGATAGTTCCGGAGCCAAGAGACTGGCATACTGTCAGCCAACTCGTCGCTGCACGAGTCCATGACCAGAGTCTTGAAGTCGTCTGGTATGGCCTCGGGCACGCCTGGTTTCACCGCCAGCGGTCCATACCCTAACATGGAGGCGTGCATGGGGATGTAGGTCCCCCAAGAGGTGTACACGACACCGGCCTCGTCATCCACATGAGCCATACGCTCGATGCGAGTTCTGTATCCTGGGGGATACATCGGTATGTCCAGGACATCAATGCTATCACCCGAAGCCGTCGCTGTAGACGTGGGCTCCGGGCGCGGTGGTGGTGGAGGTGGCATCCTCTCCCTGTCGGTGGCCTCGGCCATCGCAGAGAGCGTAAGGGCTGCCTCCTCTGTTGAAGAGTCCATAGACTCCTCAACCCGAGACGGGACCGTCGGGTCCTCGCCTTCCTCCAACAGGACGTTGGCAGTTTGACGCGCAGCGTCAATCATCCCCTGTGCCATGGCACTGACTGCGACTTCCAATTTATAAATTGGCAAATGTGTTGGACTCCTCCCGAAGGATTCGTCCAAAAAAAAAGGGAGTAGTTAGGCAAGCTAACTGAACAGCTACAGGCTGCCAACCGCCAACACTAACCAGAGCGAAACGGGTGGCGTCTTACCGCCACGAGTCCGCTCTAGTTATGAACAATATGACGTCAGACCTCTCGTCTCGCGAGATCCCGCAAGGGCTATCCGGTGACCTAGTTCTGCGCTTTCCTGCCGCACCTGCGGCACCACCTAGGGGACTAGATCCGAACTAACATTCGACTCGACATGCGAGACGCGGCCTGCTACCCGAGTGCTATCGTCTGGAGCTTGGCGGTGTATACAACGCTTCAAAGCGAATGTACCGGTTAATCCGTCCGCCACTCACGGGATACAGCTACCCGGGGGGGGCGCGTTCGGCATCTCTAGCCGTGGAACGTATGTTAACCGCCTACGGCGGACAACACGCAGCAGCTCGTTGTGTACTGAGTTAGGTTACAGCAGACCTCAACCGGGGACTGCGTCTAACGCCTTCGGTTAGCTTCTTATTCTTCCCGGCTTTACGTACGGCCTTTTCTGGGTTCCGCTTAGCCATGGCGAGACCTTTCCCATACGTAATGCCTTCACTCAGCGAGACATTCTTCCTTTTCTTACGATTAGGTCGTTTCCTGGCCTTCGTCTTCTTTTTGACTATTACCTCATCTTCCGGCATTTTTCTTGGCCGGCCTCTAGGGCGTTTCACCGGTACCACCACGCTAGGTCCGCTAGGGACAGACTCAGGTGGTTGGTAACCGAACTCCCTCTCCGCCTCTTCGCGTCCCTTCCAGGGCCGAAGTTTTCCGACATTTGTCTTCCATTTCCTACCAGTTAGGCAGTCCTCCATCATCACCGTGGACTCGGAGATGATGCGAATGATTTTAAATGGACCTTCCCAGGGCGTTACGAGCTTTAGCCGTTCTAGCGGCTCGTAGTACCTTAGTACTTTGTCCCCAACATTAAAACGAATTCTTTTGGCATTGGTGTCATAACCCACCTTTTGCCACTTCGCACTCTTCAGCAGCTCTTTCCGAACGGCCTCGTATGCCTGTTTGAACCTATCCCTTAATGACTCCACAAATAACACGATGCAGGGCGCCTCCGGGTCTATCCCAACCACTCCATACACTAAGTCGGCGGGCATTATGATGTCCTCGCCGAACACTAGCATGTTTGGAGTGCAATTAGTAGATGAATGGACAGTGTTGTTGTAAGCATGTACTACAAACTCACACTGTTCATCCCAGTCGTCCTGGTGGGTATTAACCAGGGGCTTTAGCACTTGTATCAGGGTTCTGTTGAACCGCTCTACCTGTCCATCCGACTGTGGTCGGTATGGGTTTGTTCGGGTCTTGCAAATAGCTAGGTAATGACACATTTCCTGCCACAGCTCTGACTCGAACTCTCTCCCTTGGTCGCTGTGCATCATAAGGGGAACACCCAAATGAAGCACCCAGCCTTTTACAAACGCTTCAGCGCATGTGGCAGCTTTGTGATTAGGAAGAGGGAACACCCGGGTGTACTTGGTGTAATAGTCGGTTACGACCATCATGCAAGTATTGTCCCGGGGCGTCGTTTTGATCCCGCTGATGATGTCTATCGCCACTCGAGCGAACCTGACACCAAACAATTCCTGGGATAAGGGTTGCTTTCCCCGGCCAGGTCCTGGCTTGTTTTTACAACAATCCGGGCAAGTGGCGATCCACCGGAGCAGGTCGCCTCTCATTCCAGGCCAGTAGTAACGCCTTTGTAGGCGCTCTATTGACCTCTTCTTACCGAAATGGCCGCTAGTTTGGTGGCCATGGCAATAATACATGATATCCCTCCTCATCGGGGTGGGGATCACTATTTGTAACAGCCTACCGTTGGTGGGAGTAGTCTTCCACCTACACAGTATGCTGTCTCGGATTTCTAGCTCGGTCCATTGAGCTAGCAATCGCCTCGCTTCCCTTTCTTCTAGCGGCCTTGCCGGTTTAATACCTGTCCGTAGGTATTCCATTATGCGCGCAGTGGTGGGATCCGACTGTTGGAACTTCTTGATGGTCTCCAGGGACCAATCGAGGTAGCTACATACAGCCTCCTCCCAGGGGATACGGGGGGTGGTATAATTAAATACCAACCCAGCTACCACAGCATTGTGGGCCCCGCAGTCTTCACAAGTGGCATTCTGGCACTTTCGGATAGGTCACCTCGACAAGGCATCCGCATTGATATGTTTAGCACCGGATGGGTGCTCTATTTGTTTATGCTCTAATCCAAACTCGGATAGATGAGCTAACCATCGTCCAATCATCCCCTTGGCATCCTTAAAGTTAAGGAGCCACCTAAGAGACGAATGGTCGGTTCGTAAAGTAAAGTCACTTCCCCAGAGAAAATGCTTAAACTTCTTCGTATACACCACTACCGCGAGGAGTTCCCGTTTGGTGGTACAATAATTATGCTGGGTCTTGCTTAGCGTGTTGCTAGCGAATGCTATTGGGACTTCGACTCCGTCCTGGACCTGAGAGAGAGCCGCCCCTATTGCATCATTGCTCGCATCTGTGTCTAATATGAAATGTCCCTCGGGAGTGGGATATTTCAATACGGGTGTGTTTCTAAACAAATCTTTTATTTTATTAAAAGATTCTTCTTGCTCGCTGGTCCATGGGAATGGGTCCCGTGCCCTACCCGGGGTCCAGTGAGCTAAGCACTGCATAGGAAAGCTGACACGTGAATAATTCGGTATGAAATCACGGTAGTAGGAACAAAATCCTAGAAATGATCTCACCTCCTTAGCACTCGTGGGTCTTTCCCAATTCTCTACAGCTTCTAATTTCTCCGGATCTGCGCTCACTCCACTGGGGGTGATGATCCTTCCCAGGTATGTAATTGTTTTCTTAAACAGGTTACATTTCTTGGGTTTGAGTTTTAGGCCGTTGGATAGTATCCGGTCGAGTACCAATTGCAGATTTGCATGGCATTCCTTAAACGACTTGCCGAACACGACAACGTCGTCCAAGTAGACCAAACATTTCTTCCACAAAAGGTCACTCAACAAGGATTCCATCATAGCCTCGAATGTAGCGGGGGCGTTACACAATCCGAAGGGTAAGACATTATACTCGAATAGCCCCATATGACTAGAGAACGCTGTTTTCTCCATGTCATCGGGGTGCATCGGTATCTGCCAATACCCGGATTGTAAATCCAAGGTACAGAACCATTGGTTCCCACCCAAGCTATCTAATGTCTCTTCTATCCTTGGTAAAGGATACGAGTTCTTCTTTGTCATACCGTTCAGTTTTCGGTAGTCGACACAAAAGCGGATTGTACCGTCTTTCTTAGTGGTCATACAAACAGGACTGGACCAGGGACTGGAGCTCGGCACGATGACCCCTAGGTCCAACTGTTTTTGTATTTCCTGTTCGCAAATTAACTTCTTCTTAAGAGGAAGTCTGCGATACGGGATTTTAAAAGGTTTCTCGTTGCCCACGTCTATGGTGTGCAACACCTTGTCGGATCTGCCCACCGGTCCCCCTTCCCTACCGAAAGCACTCTCGTACTTTTGTAGGAGTTTCGCTAGGCACTCCTTATCCTCCGTATTCTGTAGATCTGATTGGTCAATCAGCTTTTGAAATTCTTCATCCAATGGATGCTTACTAACAGGGTTTAGTGGTTTATTGAACCTAGCCTCGGCGACGTGTTCAACCGAACTCATCACACCCACACTGTCGCCTCGCTTCAAGTAAACTACTGAACCACTACGGTTAGTCATGGGTAATACAGTCCAAGCTGCATTAGCCACTAATGTATCCACTGAGTCCAACCCGATACTTGATAAATACACCGTGTCGGGTTCATAGACTCCAGTTTCATTCCTCTGGGCCATCGATCCGCCACAAAGGACATCGCAAGTGGTACCCGGTGGGATCTTCACCGTATGTATCACTGATGCAACCGAAGACACCTGTCTCAATACGCATTGGACATGCAAGCCATACGGGTTCCGTATACTCATCATACCATCCCTGGGGTCCAAGACGGCCCCATATAAGCTTGCAAAATCCAATCCGAGGATTCCGTCATCACTAACCTCTGCTATAGTTGGCGAAAGAACAAATTCTTTGCCTCCTATACGGATAGGCATAAACGTCCTACCAAAAGTACGCATACTGCTTCCGTCGGCTGTGCAAGCATTTACCCCCGTTTTGAGGTTCTCATGGCTGCCGGCCACCGAGTCGAAGAATCTTTTGGACACACAGGAGTGGCTGGCTCCAGTATCCACCAAGAATTCACCTACCCGGCCTTCCACAGATATGGGTACATACCACCGTCTCCCCCCTAAAGGAGAGGGGTTACTGGTAAACTGGTGAAAGTCTCCCGAATCACCAAGATTCAATCCGAGTCCTCTCAAAAATTCCAGACACGGATGACTTGGGGGAAGGCGTGTCCCACACACTCGAATCAACTCCTTGATCCATCCTTCCTCTCCCCCAGTGCGGCCACTCGCCTCTATATGTTCACCACCGTACACATAAGCACTAGGGTCCCTGGCCCCGGCCAAGGTGCAGGGGTGCGCACCCACAGCCACCCGACCTCCAGGTGAATTTGATTCGAAATCTTCCACCAGGTCACCCCCGGTAGCATTTTGGCATTCGTTCCTCTCAGGGGTTATACCCAATGCCGTGGATACAACCCCCACTAGTTTTCCACATCAGCGGAACCCGTAGCGTTCTCCCCGCCTTCGCCGTTATCTTCGGCTTCATAGAAGGCAGCCATTACCGGCTTAGCAGCGGTACATTCAGAGGAGTAGTGTCCCATGCGCTGGCACCTGAAACACTTAACCGTCCGGCGATCCACTCTGGGTCTTTGCCGACTGGCTTGGAGGGCATCTGTAATTTTCTTACACATATCCTCCATAAGTTTGGTCATGTCTGGAGACTGACCCTTCGCTTTATCAGTGCTTTCAAGAGGCTTAATCGCCTTCTCACCATATTTCGGGTCACTCCTGACCTCGGATGACGGTCTAGAATCCCTTGGTTTATTAAACGCCTTCCTCGGAATATACTTCCTACCTGAAGTATTTTTCCTTAGCTGCATCGAACAGAAGGTGCCGTCCTCCTGCTCGATTTCAATTAGTTCAAAGTCATCCGAGGTATTATCTACCTCAGACCGCTGAACTACCGATACTAGGGGAGCCGAGCCGGTGGCATTCGGTATGTCCCCGGCTAACATGGTTCGCTTCTTCACGGCAATATCTATACCATTAAATATGCCGTGCAATGTTATGCCTTCCTTCCAGGCATCTCTAGCAGCAATTTGCTCGTCTCGGTCTCTCAGACCCTTAACGAATTGTGTAATTAAATCGTCCATGTACCAGTCCTGGTTTTCAGTACCGGGCCTGGCCTTGCTTAGCAGGGCATGGAGCTCCATACCGTATGCTCTGAAAGCTTCAATAGGCTTCTGCGTGCGTTTCTTAAAGCGGACCATCGGATCCTCCTTGACCATGTTACACAACAGTCCACTAGCAGATTCTACTAACTGCTCGAAACTTCGAGACCGTACCAGGTCCGCCATTGCTCTACAGCCATGCGACCCGGCCCGCCTTTCAAGCATCTCACCAGATGCGGCTTGGCCTCGTATGGGGTCCAACCATTACAATTCATCACAGCGATGAAATCTTCGAACCACTCTTTCCATGGTCGAGTACCGTCGTATTCCCTAGGAATCACGGCTACCCTTCGGGCGGAATTATGGGCATACATCAATCTAGTGCATTGTTGTTTGCTCCACTCAATTGCCTTGGTTTCGTTCAAGGTTCGATTGCTTCCCATTCCACCAAAGCTTGTGTTGCCCGGTGGAGGCGGTGGTGGCGGCTGGCTATACGTCCACTGTGAACCACTGTGATTCGTATAGCCTCCACCACCTTGGTTAGGGCCGGTACCCGAGGTACTATTGCTACCTGTAGTACCCGTAGCACCGCCCCCCCCTTGTGTACTTTGGTGGCCGCCATCGGATGGCTGGTTCCCTGTCGGTTGACTACCATCGTTTGATGGAGCTTGTTGGCCGCTGTCGTTACCAGCTCCCAATCCAACATTTTCTGTCTGAT
The DNA here is from genome assembly GCA_949317995.1 of Acholoe squamosa. Lineage (NCBI taxonomy): Eukaryota > Metazoa > Annelida > Polychaeta > Phyllodocida > Polynoidae > Acholoe > Acholoe squamosa. The sequence continues at coordinate 52,213,803 of OX439036.1, read as the reverse complement.
CCACATGTATGTGGAAGCCACTAGTTTCCGCGCTACTGTCGGAGGCATCCCGAGGTACATAGTCCGGGTCTAAGTTGTGGACTATAGGGACCTCACTTATCCGGACTCTACTAGTTCGGCCGTGCTTATCTTGGGTTCTGATATAAACTCCCCCTTGATCTACATTCCGCGTCGCATTGTCATTGACAAAAGGATTGTATTGCGGATGCTTAGGTGTAGAACAGGAAACTGGGTCCCCTTGTTTAACAAACGTCGAGTTCGGGTTTAAGTCCTTACTCGCAGGAGGAGCATTCGCCTGCTCTTGCTCCTGTAAATAACTCTCCATAGCAGACTTATTTATTGTGAGGGTAGCTACGTCCGTAGTGAGATTTCACTGCTCCTCCCTTAGCTGTGCATTTTCCGATAAGATCTCGGATCGAATCTTCTCGTTTTCTGCAACTGCTCGGTTACGCTCCTCCTGGGCGGCTAATGCCTCCCGCTTAAAAGTATCCTTCAACAGACGGTACTTTTCACCTTTCTCCTTCTGAGACCGCTGATATTCATTGGTCTCCCTCCTGATCTCAGATTGTTCCGAGACCAGCTTGGCTTCCGTCTCTGCCTTTCGGAGTTGAAGTTTCTTTAACTTCTCCTCCATGGCATGCAACTCGGATTGTAGTTTGTTCACATCCCGGGCCTTAGCAACCTCCTCGGCTCTAGCCTTTTCGATTGCTCTGAGTTTATTGGCTTCTTCGAGCTCCAGCTCAGCCAATCTTTTCTCTTTTTCCCTTTCGTCTTTCTCCTTTCGCTCCAATCGATGGGCTTCAGAAGTTAGGTGATATTTTAGGTCTGATTCTTTTAGAATCGCCTCCTGTTCAAAGGATCGTAATTTGCCGATCCGAGATTTAGTCTCCTCTTCTATTTTCAATTGGGCTGCCATGAATTGTTCATGCTGCCTCTTAGCCTGTAGCTCTACCTGTTCCTTGGCTTTCAAATAGGCCGAGGTAGTTTTATACCCGGGGCCCATCCGACGTCCGTATATCGACTTGCGGCTGCCTCCAGGGTTGAACATGGAGTCAGACAAGCCTTCGTCCAAAGATAGGCCTAGGTGATGCTTTTCCGAGCTCCTCGGTTCGGCATCCCGAGGCTTAGTCTTCGGGGTTGCTTTAGGGACCATTGGGTCCTTTATAGCTTTACCATCGTCGCTATCATGATCCGACGATGTCATTAGTGGGGCTACTCCATTTGCCCCCTCTGGTACCGCTCCCGGGGGGGTCGCGGTACGCTGCATAGGGCTTTGTGCTATTGGGGTACCCAAGTTGCTAGCCGAGCCTGCTGGTATAATAGGACCCAGCTGGCGCCTGCTAGTTATAACTCGGGACCAATCGCTCAAGTCCAAAGTTGGGGGTCTTAATACCCCCTAAACAGTCCTGTGTCCGGTGCCACCGTTTGAGGTGTACCCGGATACAATCTAACGATGCCACCTCCATTACTGGTGGCACCGTCTATTAGACCGGGTGTCGAGAAAACAGTCTGGACACCCTCTGGGTTGAACATTTGTTGTTGACTGGGCTTCCAGTCTAACAACAGATGCTGGGATGTAAAGCCATCCTCTTTGAATCCCTCTAGCCCAGGGCTGGGGGGATCCGCATCGGGTTTCCCGAGGCTTTCGGCCAATGTGGCCGCGCTCCACCCCCGAACCAACTGGTCACGGCACCAGTGTAATGGTTCGTATCGACTTATATGTTGGGTGGCTCGTTGGCTCGCTTATCACTAGAGATACCAACACAACACGAGTAGTTCGGGTTGGGCAAAGCCCCGGATACCCCTACCTCTCGGGTAGGACTTTATTTAATATTCAGTAGGTAATAACTAAGCGTCTTGACTGGACCATGTCCAGTCCCATTCTGCCGCTCGTCTGGCTTCTTAGTAGAAGCTGGACGCGAGGCATGGTGCTGCCCCTCTTGTACCAACGGGGTATCGCAAAGCGACACCTAGCTGGCATAGAAGGAACGAGCACCACACGAACACGTCTCTCGGATGAACGGCACTAATATATATACAACGATGCCGGCCCCTACACTCTTTATGTATTCTGGACTATTAGTAGTATGGTCTGCATATAGCTGTTTTAATGGGGGCCTAATCATACAGAAAGGTGAAATATGGGTGGATAATAAGTGGAGGCGATAATTATATGGAGATTACTATATAGTGGGATTTCTAATGAATTTAATGTATGTATTATGTTGACACTATGTGAGAAGACAGAAGGCACCAATTGAGAGAAAAGTACAGCATGATTTCCTCAGTGTATCAGACATTAGGGTGATGATAAATTGCAGGTCAGGTAGATGTAGATAAAACACGTCCCAGTTGACCCTGCTCTGCGGTCAACTCTCTTCCTAGTGCTGGCACGGGCATCAGTAATACTGTTAGCCACCGTGAATATGCCAAATCACGACCACTACTTATCGTCCCTACACAGTGTTCCATGTGTAGTACTCTTGTACCTGGCCCATCGTACATCCCTTGTCAATGCTACTATATAGTCTGTACCCGGGAGTCTGTATTGTATGTCCTACCATCGGACAGTTTGTGTGCTGTACAGTTGAGCAATGTGATGTGCATGTCATATAATACTCATAGTCCACTAGGCCCCATTAGCGCCAATGAGCCATACAACCCCTGGAATCTGGCGAATGAGGACTAGTGGCTATGGGTATTATGGGAAGTACATGGATAAATGAGCAGTGTGCATGTCCTACAGGTGGGTAGCGTTTATGTCCTCTCTCTCTCTGTCCCTCTCTCTCTCTCTCTCTCTCTCTCTCTCTCTCTCTCTCTCTCTCTCTCTCTCTATATATATATATATATATATATATATATATATATATATATATATATATATGTAGTGGTCAGCGGAAAATGTCATGGAGAAACGGGGACTCGAACCCGGGACCCTCCAACTTCGAAGCGGAAGCTCTACCCCTGACCTACTTCCCCTGGCCTGACATTCTCTACCTTCCAACTACCCTGGATCGGTATGGTATACATAGGGGGAGTGACACAATCAAGTGAACAGTCCCTCTGAAGGCTCTGCGCACCCAAGGGGGAACGAACCCCTACATATATATATATATATATATATATATATATATATATATATATATATATTCATATATATATATATATATATATATATATAGAGAGAGAGAGAGAGAGAGAGAGAGAGAGAGAGAGAGAGAGAGAGAGAGAGAGAAAGAGAGAGAGAGAGAGAGAGAGAGAGAGAGAGAGAGACATACATGCTATCTTGCACGGACTGTTATAGTACTAGTATCTTTTCACTCTCAAAGTTCGGATTATCTGACATAAAGGGAATTTACGGAACCTGCGGGTGACAAGGATCAAGTATTTCGGACACATGATCCATGTAGGAGTGTGCCTGGAGGTGGCCTTGATATACACAAGCCTCATTTTATACCATAACCCAACCCCCTCCCTCGTACACCATCCTTTACCTCATCATCGATCTGTTGATATAAGCGGTGATCTTTGCCACTCTCTCCGTTATCTGATCTAACCTTAACAGGGACTTGATGTGCGGCCTAAATATTGCTTCATACTTGGTCTATAACAGGGCCAACGATAAGCCGTTACCGGGGCATAGCACAATCAATACAGATCGTATCTTATTCCATGAAAATAGTTCTACGGCAAAAGTAGAGATAGAGGAAACACCAATGGACCAGTGGATAATTCTTGTAAAGATTCGGAATTTATATGTCCTCAATATATATATGTATGCACAGTATAAATCAACATACTCTAGTGAGTGAGTGAGTAATAGATGTCTAACGCCATTTCGACAGCTAAGGTCATATTCATGGCGAGAACTACATTACACAATTTCACAGGGGAATGTGTCAGTGCTGCGCATATGTGCACCACACACATCCCGAGGGGATAGGAAAGAGGAGAAATAGACCCTTTTAAGTGGGCTAGGGAAGCCCGACACACTCTAGTAGGCCAACCCGTAGATTTCCGACCTTGGGATACACCGCCCTGTATCGATCTTTAAACCCATAGTCCACTTGGTCTCTGTTATATGATTCAGCCATACATATCTTATAATAAATTTCCGTGACTGAGGTCTAGTGCACTATAAACTAGGCCTCATGAATTCACCAGGTTTTATGTAGGAAATGGATATATGACCCATTCACACGAATGACACCAAGTGGACTATGGTTTTATGAGTTGAGCGAACAAGTGAGGTGAAATGGTCTACTGGGTTGTATAGTCTGTTATACCCATAGTCCATAGGCCTCGGTCACCAGATTTTATATAGGGCATTAGCATATCAGGCTATGGAGGTCGCCATCTTGGTTTAGCCCCCCGACTCCAGAGCAGGGTATTCTGGGTAAATTTCTTATCAGCCTCCAGAACAATGGCCAGTGATAAGACTGATAACTATTGATAAGCTGCATCCTGCCCCTTATCTTAATCACCCCAAGTACCTCTCTATTGTTTTAGGTGAGAAGTCAGGTGATAACACTGATAGGGAGACAATGCCCTGATTGACTGAACTATGGTATCAAGCAGAAATTTGAATGATCTTTTGCTCTTTTATTTCAAATATTTCATCTAATCAATGATTGCATAGTTAAAGCTGTTGATATGGGGAACCCATAGATGTAATTTATAGAAAATTCCAATGGGTAGTAATTAATTGGCAGGTAGTCAAATTAGACTATATAAAGAGGCCAAAGGTGGATCTAGCCCCCGACTACATGAGCCACCTAGATGATCCTCCTAGCACTAGCAATGTGCTAGTCCCGTATAGGATTTGTATAACTCAATAGATTTGCTACTTCAAAAACGTATATAGAAAGGTGGTCGGTACCGACAGGGGCGGATCCAGGAATTTGTAGAGGGGGGGGCAAGATTTGGTGATGAGGACCAATGTAGGGTGATGGCACAATGCGGGCTGTCACAAGCGCAGCCCACTGACACACCTACAGGGGTTTGGGGGGCCCCAAGAAGATTTTGAAAACTAGACATCGAATGGTGCATTCTTGTGCATTCTAGACCCTAATCAAGAGGCTAGTTTAGTCAGATATTCCATAAGAAATATATGAATGATTATCATAAAAAAAATTCTCTGTATCACTAAATAGGCTATCCTATGACAGGACGATAACTGCCTCCTCCCTAATCTCCCGATTCATCCACCCTCAGTCTCACCCTGCATCATATCCATTCCTCCTTAATCAGTCTTATCTATCCTAAACTCTGCCCAGTCCAACCATTCCTGCTCTCTCAGTCTTGTCCTGCCCTCACCTCAGTCCAACCATTCCTGCTGCCTCAGTCATATCCTGCCCTCACCCCAGTCCTACCATTCCTCCTCCCTCTGTTTTATCCTGCCCTCACCCCAGTCCTACCATTCCTCCTCCCTCAGTCTTATCCTGCCCTCACCCCAGTCCTACCATTCCTGCTCCCTCAGTCATATCCTGCCCTCATCCCAGTCCTACCATTCCTCCTCCCTCTGTTTTATCCTGCCCTCACCCCAGTCCTACCATTCCTCCTCCCTTAGTCTTATCCTGCCCTCACCCCAGTCCTACCATTCCTCCTCCCTCTGTTTTATCCTGCCCTCACCCCAGTCCTACCATTCCTCCTCCCTCAGCCTTATCCTCCCCTCACCCCAGTCCTACCATTCCTCCTCCCTCAGTCATATCCTGCCCTAACCTTAGTCCAACCATTCCTCCTCCCTCAGTCTTATCCTGCCCTGACCCCAGTCCTACCATTCCTCCTCCCTCAGTCTTATCCTGCCCTCACCCCAGTCCAACCATTCCTCCTCCCTCAGTCTTATCCTGCCCTAACCCTAGCCCAACCATTCCTTCTCCCCCAATCATCCTAGTCTGACAAACCACAAGAAACCTCAAGTTTGTTGCCTTCTATGAATCTGGTGTGCCCACTGTGAATATATGAAAGGAGATTGACTAACCTTTTGTGGATTCCCGCCAATTCATGGTGGGGTTAAAGTGACTTTGGTTTTGCTGTCCAATTGGTTGGGGTTAAAATGGTTATGGTCCAAGTAGATTGGGACAAAAAGCTTTGGGGTCCATTTGACCTGTTCCCAAATAGGCAACCTCTCCCCTTGGCTCCCTCCACACCAAAGATCCAATGCCATCAGAATACCTCTAGAAGGTTACACCTAGGGTAGATTGACCTTGAGTCGTCCCTGTGCCTTGAGTCGGCCACTTTGCATGTGTAGAGTGCCAAATTTAGATAATAGGAATCAATGGATTCTATCAATTTTAGAGGTAAATATTTAGATGAATAATTAATGGTGGAAACCATGATATAAACGCAATGTCTGATGAATAGACTTGAACTCATGCCTTTCAGGGGCTTGGTAGAGGCACTCCGCTTCACGTCATGCCTCTATCATCCCCTGAAAGGCATGAGTTCAAGTCTATTCATCATATATTACATTCATATAAGACGGGAAGATGCAGCACCTGCTATCCTTCCATCTCTGCCTATTTTTCGTTAATCAATGCTATAGATACAATGCCTTCAAAATTCATCAGGAAGGTTATCCTAAATGGGCCGCCCTCCCCCTGGACGCATCCACACTATAGATCCAATGCCTTCAAAATTCCTTAGAAAGGTTACCCTAAATGGGGCCCCCTCCCCCTGGACCCATCCACACTATAGATCCAATGCCTTCAAAATTGCTTAGAAAGGTTACCCTAAATGGGGCCCCCTCCCCCTGGACCCATCCACACTATAGATCCAATGCCTTCAAAATTCCTTAGGAAGGTTACCCCAAATGGGCCCCCCTCCCCCTGAACCCATCCACACTATAGATCCAATGCCTTCAAAATTCCTTAGGAAGGTTACCCCAAATGGCCCCCCTCCCCTTGAACCCATCCACACTATAGATCCAATGCCTTCGAAATTCCCCAGGAAGGTTATCCTAAATGGGCCCCCCTCCCCCTGGACCCATCCACACCATAGATCCAATGCCATCAACAGTTCTCAGGATGGTTACCCTAAATGGGCCCCTCTCCCCTAGGCCCCATCAGGAACCTGCAGGAATGACCCCTGTACTTGTATGCTACATCTTACCCCCCTCCTTCTTTTCCCCATATCTCTCCTCCCCCTGGACGCATCCACACTATAGATCCAATGGCTACAAAATTCCTTAGAAAGGTTACCCTAAATGGGGCCCCTCCCCCTGGACCCATCCACACTATAGATCCAATGCCTTCAAAATTCCTTAGGAAGGTTACCCCAAATGGGCCCCCCTCCCCCTGAACCCATCCACACTATATATCCGATGCCTTCGAAATTCCCCAGGAAGGTTATTCTAAATGGGCCCCCCTCCCCCTGGACCCATCCACACTATAGATCCAATGCCATCAACAGTTCTCTGGATGGTTATCCTAAATGGGCCCCGCTCCCCCTGGGCCCATCCACACCATAGATCCAATGCCATCAACAGTTCTCAGGATGGTTACCCTAAATGGGCCCCCATCCCCCTAGGCCCCATCAGGAACCTGCAGGAATGACCCCTGTACTTGTATGCTACATCTTACCCCCCCTCCTTCTTTTCCCCATATCTCTCCTCTCCCTCATTTTTTTTGGGGGGTGGGGCCCCGCCCCCCCTAGATCCGCCACTGCAGTACCCGGCCCTATCCCCCTCTACTCTCAACCCAACTCAGATAGGACATTTGATAATTAGCTCCTTTTCGGGTGTTTTAGCACTGTTTTAGCATTGTCATGAGGCCATCATATAGAAGGATAGCAAAATTGATGTTAATAATGACAAGTAGGGGGGCAATGCTGGAGCACTGAACCTACCCATATATGAAAGATACACAGAGATAATAAGATACGATGATAATGAGGCAGGGGGCAGTGCTGAAGCACTGGACCTTCCCAATAAAAAAATAAAAATGCACAATGAAATGAATAAATGAAATAGATATCAAACAAACAAAGATATTAGTCAAATGGGCCCCCCTCCCCCTGAACCCATCCATACTATAGATCCAAAGTAGTATATAGATGCAAACTGAGTGCAATGGGTTATATAGTAACTAGGTCATGACCTACTGGTAGACCGAAAGTGACCTAGTTTTAACCAATCAGAGGCCTGGATTTGAGAGGAAGTGACGTCACAAGGTCATGACCTAGTTTTCTCGACCAATCGGAGAGCTGGATTTGGCATGACCTAGTGACATGACCTAGTTGCATAAATTAAGTGAATTGCGCAATACCTAGGTTTGACCTACTTAAAAATCGGAAGTGACGTCATGAAAACCTATGACCTACGTATGAAGGTGTATTGTGCAATCCTTGTAATAAATTGCACAATAACCGTGACTAATGTTCTGATGCAATATCTCTATGGATTTACGCAATACATGACCTTAAAGATGCACTATGATAACTAATGAAATAAACAGAGAGAACTGCACTCCCGACCTGAACAACTGTTGGCTGGCTCCCCCTAAGGACGGAGTCCGAGGGGGGAACCCCCGAGGGCGTAGTCTGTGGGGGAGGCAGGCAACAGTTGGGCAGGTCGGGAGTGCAGTTCTCTCTGTTTATTTCATACATTACAATAAAACACAACTCATTGAATTTACATGACAGGTGATATTTTTATTAGACACAATATTTGCAGATGAAGACAGAATTTCCATTTCCGGGATGTGCACATATACAACAGAAACATTTGTTGTGTGTGAAGTTACTTGCTTGATACCAGCTTTGACCAGTAAGACTAGATTTCCATGTGCTGTGGAAATAATACCTGTTCAGTTTGGCTATGTTAGATATAGCATGCTCAAACAAAGCCTGTGCCAGGAAGTAAGTTTGGCTGTTTTTAGGACCAGGTAAAAGACCAGACAGAAATCCATCCTTAAAGTTTACCTCAAAAGAGAAATGATTTCGCACTCCAGGTATACTTAAGGCATGAAGTTCCAGTGTCACCTGTAGACATGTGAAACAATTAGTTTTAGCAATTGCAGATACTTGCAGTTTACAGTTACACTGACAAAACACCCCTACTATGGGGTTACATTCTAACTCTTGGACAGTAACAACAAACCTTTTTACACTTCCTAAAGTGTACCTTGTGTAGTGTCTTGGACAGCTAGGTTCAGTGTGCAATTGATATACTCCTATGCACCAATCATGCAATATCAAGTTAACTTTTTTCACTCGACAATAGTACATGCAGTTTCTGTAGGCGTCCCAAAAAGCTGAAGAGAAATATTTGTACATTTTGATATTAGTTATACAGTGGTCAACAGTGTCTGGTTCAGCTCCTCTAAAATATCCAATATTTTCTGCAGGTATTTTTTCCCAAAAGAAATTCTCTGAACATCCACATGCTATAGAACTTATTTCATTGTCAGGTGTAATAGAAGAAGCTTGACTATACAAAGCAACACTTTGTAAAACTGGACGCACGTAATAGTCATAAGGTGGAGTTTCTGTTGTTTGCTCCACAAGCATAGGCTCTAAACTTTCCATGTTGAATGTTGACTTAAATCTAACCAGATACTAAATTTTTGTATCTGGTGAAGGTGGCGCAAAGAACAAAGAATTTTTGTAGTACTCTTTTTCAATTCCAAGTTAATTTCTTTAGCGCCTGATTTTTATTTTTTGTGGTGAACATGTATAGTGTTCACTTTTGTGAATAGTTTTTTAGATTTTTTTTGGTGATACAGTTCACTTCATTTACATTTGTTAGTTTTTTGCTCATACAGATTACTTTTTTACCTTTTATTCAAACTTTTTTAATAAAAGTTTACTTTTTTGTATAAATGTTCGTTTTTTATTGTACTTTATGCTATCTAACATGTGTTTCTATGGGAAAAAATGTTCATTTGAACAAAAGTTCATTTGAACAATTGTTCAAATGAACATTTTCCAGTTTAACATGTGTTTCTATGGGGAAAAATGTTCATTTGAACAAATGTTCAAATGAACATTTGTTCAAATGAACATTTTCCAGTTTAACACCTGTTTCTATGGGGGAAAATGTTCATTTGAACAAATGTTCATTTGAACAATTATTCAAATGAACATTTTCCAGTTTAACATTTGTTTCTATGGGGAAAAATGTTCATTTGAGCAAATGTTCATCTGAACAATTGTTCAAAAAATGTTCATTTGTGGGGAAAAAATGTTCATTTGAAAAAAATTTTGAAAAGAAGAAATGTTTAAAAAAATCAACTTTTTTGTTCAACAAAATGTACAACTAGAAGTGAAACTAGAAAGAGAAACATTTTTTTATATTGAAAGGGGCAGGGTGCTTACTCCGTCTTCACACACTTGTCTCTTAATGTACTGATAAGTTAGCCCTTGTTTTCTTTGAGAGTAAGTTGTAACGCTGTGGTTAACTACTTTAAATCCTTTGTTCATTACCGTGACAACTTTTTCACTGTCCAGTACTTCTTTGTACTTTTCAGTGGTCAAGGGGTTTTGTTTTTGAATTACACCTTTGCAACTCATTTTAACGGGCACTTTCTCTCCTGTGCCTATGTAACATTTGGAGTTCAAGGCAGTCATTTCATCACCCTCCCACTCCACTTTGAACAACCCAGGGGTTCTCTTGTCAAACGCCAGACATCTCTGACAGCAGGGTTGAGGTAGCCACAGCTCACCAAATACTTTGGTCTGAATGTAGGTTTCTCTGTGATGACTATTGTCACATGATTCAGAGGCAACCATTTGTGACGTTCTCTGAAAAAAACTTCACGTTTTTCAGGAATAATCACATGTTCTATTTTCTCTGCACTTAAAGCAAAGTAAAAACTGTCAGTGTCCATTTCACACATTTCAAAGTCTCTCTTGTCTATGTATTCAAGGAGAAAGTCGTAATAGAAGGCCAACATTTTAAGTTTGGCATATTGGTATACCATGAAACCTATTTGAACTGGGAGGTCGTAGGTAATGGAGGTGGGCAAACAGGACAGTTCTACCGTGTTCTCGCTTATGTCTTGCACGTCTTGAACTGACCAGTGCATGGCCAAACGTCTTGCCTTAGAGGGGAGAACATACTTTGTTTGAACAAAGTTTTGTTTGTTGCATATGGTTTTACCGTATGAACCATTTCCCAACAGTTTGTAGAGATCTGACAGAATTTTACAGTCGATGTTTTCAACACCCTATGTCTACTTGGATAAGTCCAAATGTTTTTCCATTTGAAACCCCTCTCAGTATTTCATCCTGACTTTTCCTACCTTGACACGATGGTCTTTTAATTTCCCATTCACTTTTTGTTTTTTGACATGAGCTTTCAGTTTTTTCTTTCATCCACATGCACTCATACTTTTCCTCTACTTCAACGTTTGAAGATATAGGGTGATCAAGGTAGTATTTTGTTTTTTTTCTTCTAACTATGTTTTTCCTTTTGGATCTTTCAATAGCGATTTAGTAAGATGACACATGTGTCCATGCCAGTAGCACCCGTGAAACTGGTATACTTTTTTTTAAGCTGGGTTATATCCATCCACTCTTATTTTTCTTGAACCTAAGACAATTTCCCCGTAGTTGTATTGATGTAATATTTTAACGTTGTCTGAGACAGCTTTGTATCGCAACCATTCTGTGGCTGAGTAGCTGATTTGTTGACTGCAGACTGCTTGAAAATCGTTTTCTTTCCTGTACACTGCATAATAACCTGTGCAGTGTTCTTCGCCCATGCACTTGAGGTACAAGCTGTTAGCGTCTACCCCTACTATGTGCCTGCATACTTTGCTTTGTGGACCATATTTCTTTTGTCTTATTCGTGTTTGTCCACTTTTGTGATGTCTGTGAAATATAATAGAGAGCCCCCCAACTAAGTTGCGTCTAAGCAAAGAGTGAACATCCTTTTCTTTCTCACCTAAAAGAATGTAAGGTGTGGCGTTAGGTGCAGTATTGTTGAAAACAAACTTCAAGGTAAGACCTGGTAAAGTTAAACCATCTTTGAACATGTCTACCCCACGGTCTATGAAAAATTTGGTGTGCTTGTTCATGGCCAAGACAAAGGGTTTTACATCCAAGTTGTTGTAATATATCAAGTAGTCCTTCATACATTTCATGTTGTTATCTACCCAGGCCTTCTTACAAGTAAGATAATCTTCTTGGCTTATTCCACCACCTGACAAAGAACTGTAAAAGCAGTGGCATGGAGGAAGAGATTTGTTTTTTAGTTTTCTTACATTGTCCATCCACTCGTAGGGAAAAAAACCCTTTTCAGCTTTACCTTTAAGAAAGGCTTTGAGATAGTTTGCGTAGAAATACCCTGGGGCCAAATAGTTGAACATATCAAGGAAAAGAAGATGATCTGTGTACACTGCTATGTACTTGTTGCATTTTTTTATGGTTTTCATTTCTGTCTTATCTGTCTCTATAAAAAAGAAGAATGAAATTCCTTTTTGATCAAATAAATATCATACTTGCCAGAGTTGAAATCTAGTACAGGGACTCTTTCTGTGTAGGCAAGAAGTTTTTCCTTCACTTCAAGAATATGGGACAACTTTTTTTTTTTTGTTTTTTTGTTTTTCATTGGAAAAACTTTGCTAGCTTTATGTTCTAATTCCTTTTGTTTTTCTTCTAAAGAGTCTAGTTGGTCTAAAACATCTCTAAAGTCGTCTTTAACTTGTTCTCCTATAATTTTTCCCAAGTTGTTTATGTGCTCCAACACATTTCCGACCAAAGGATCATCATCCCTGTTAGAATTTCTGATAAAACACACTGGTTCTGTGTGTCCTGGAAAATCAGAAGCTACACTGGCAGAAAGCACTATGTGTGTTTTTTCTATCACAGTGTTAGCATTTTCTGGGGATGGATTTTCAGGTTGGACAAAGTAGCTTTCAAAGTCGAAAACAATTTTATAGGGATATATTTTTTTTCTCAGGTGGAGAATCTATTCCCAGTTCCTCTAATATTTGGAAAACTGTTTTGGATGGATTGTAAGCTCGACCTTTGTACCTCAAGCTGACTTTGGTGCAATCTTTTTTCACTCCATTGTGTTGCTTCAAAAAAACTACGAGTGAAAACTTTATGGCACTTTTCACAGGGATACATTTTACCATACAGTCCCATGTTAGTTATCAAACTTACATGGTTTCTGTATAAGTTCAAGTTCATAATCGTTTTGGATCAACACATATTTGACCTTATAATTTTAGGTCGCCCGTTTTTTTGGCCAAAAGACGGAAGAAAAAAGATTCTTATGTTCACTTCAACCTTTTTTTCTAACCTGTCTAAATCTTTAAAGTTAACACCCTCAAAAGTATCCTTGTTCACCCCTGGGTAGGCTTCAAGGAGAAGCTCTTGAGTTTTTTCTAAAGATCCATACAGGAAGAAAGACAGACATCTAAAGAAACACAAGTTGTCCTTGTATCCCCTTTTGGTTTTAGGGTCTCTGTGAAAGTGTTGCATTCCTCTTTGTCTTAAACCTGGAGGAACAGTGTTCATTCGACCTAAGAGATATTCTCCTCCGGTAGCCCTTATAAGGGTTATACTGGCATTCACGTTGCCTATGACACTCCATTTAGTGAAGGGTCTTTGAGTGTCTTCTTTTATGTTATGTTTCATTAAATCTAAACACTCTGCAAAGTCTTTATCGTCCCTAATGAAAACGTAAGGTTCTCTACGAGTTTCACTGTCATAAAACAAAGACGAATTGTTGGCAGAAGCATGAAAGTACATAACTTTCTCTTCTTCCTCCTTTGAGGAAGACAACAACCTTCCAAAAGAAACAGCCACTTTGTAAGCCATGACTTGATTTTCATGAATAGAGGAAAGAACTTTTATGACCTGTTTTGCTCTTTGTCAAAACTTGTCATTCTGACGTTGAAAATGGACTGAAGCTTACCTAGCACAGCCAAACCTGAAGTAATGGACTTGAAGTTGTCACGGTACCTGTTTCTATAAGAAGAATTCTATTCTATTTCTTTTGGAATTTCAATGCTGTTGGAAAAAATTTCTCTTTTACAAGAGGTTGAGGTACATAGTGTTTTTCCACTGTTTTCTACAGTCACCAAACGTGGGGGTCCAGGTGCGTTACACATTGGACAGTTGACGGTGTAAAGTTCTTTTATCTTTTTGGGAGGCATTTTGTTTTTTTTGGATTTCTCTTTCTAGCTTCACTCTACATCCAATAAAGAACTTAAGAACTAAAAACCTAAACTAACTAAACATGGAGTACATTAAAGTCTAACCATAAATGAACATACATTAACATGTTTAAACAACAAAAAGGAGCTGTTGACCAGACACTATGGAAAGTTGACCACTTACCCAGAGTAAAAATCTGTTGAGCCCTCTAGGAACGGACCCACACGTGATTTAATGTCCTCCAGGATGAAGGGGGACACAGTGTGTGGCTGAGGGGGGCATCCGGTAGCTAGACGACACGGAGGCATTCATCTCCTCTATGTAGCTGATGGTTCCTATGTGAACTTTGTTCCCTTGTAAAGATTCACCAGCAGCATAGCCTGTCCTCCACAGGGGTCGGTGCTGTCTTCGCTCAAGGACAAAAGGAGGTTCTCTACGTTCCTCTCTCCAAGGGCAGCTCTGCCATGAAGATCCTTGTACTTGGCAAGGATGTACTCTATTTGATCCACAAGTTGTTTGAACTCAAGTGCATGGAGATTTAAGCAGCGTTTGTAGGGCTTGTCCAAGTATGTTCTTAAGCAAACTCTTATGCTAGGCTCCCTGTAAACCTCTATACAGGCGTTTTTGTCCCCCTCTGGATAGAAAACTTGGTCGGGGAAAGGTGACTTCTCTTGAAATCCAAATCGAGCTGCCCATTTTTTTACCACAAGTGGTACTAATCTGAAGCCCACAAGCTTGCTCAAAGAACTGGGGGAAGCACCCTCCCCAAACTTATACTTATTTAAGTTGTTTTTAGCTGATGGAACAGCTGGGACGGAACCAGCTGGCTCAATGGCGTAGGAAGCAGTTTCAGAGGGAACAGAAGAAGGACCAGAGGCAGTGGCAGAGGCAGGGGCTTTCTTGTTGTAGGTGCGTTTCTGCCTTTTTTTCTTTGGTTTCCCTTCACTCTCACCAGGACAGGTCCTTTTCTCCAGCGGGATTTTAAGAAGGTCCTCTACCGGAACCGGCAGAGAACAGGGTGGGGCAACTCGACGTGGTACTGTGGTCATCCCCTATGAAGAGCTCCTCTCTGGTTTACCTTCTTCTGGTCTTTGCTCTTCATAGGAGAAGTAACTTTGCCCGTACGGGGGAGTAGGACCCGTCAAATCGATGACCTCTGCCTGTGAATACCCCCCTCGGTAAGCAGGTGAAGGTGTGCCTTGAGTGAGATCCACTACTTCAATGGGGTGCACTGCTGGTGATGATGTGGGGTTTTGTGTTAGGTCTATAACCTCTATGGGACTGACCTGTGGAGAAGTAAGTGGCCAACGTGGGTTTTTCAGTGGGGGGCTGGTAGTTGACAGGTGCGGGGGGATTAAGGAATTCGCTGATGTCAAAGTCGCCATCACGAACTTCCTGAGGAGAGTGATCCCGGACACGATCCAGGAAATTAGTGATTTCGCCATGTAAAGCTGCAAGAGCGCTTTCCTGTTCTGCTGCATCAGGTTCTTCAGTGGGGAGCCGAGCAGGAGTTGCAGGTGGTTCCTCAGCGGCCGCTGGAGAGTTGGGAGGAGGGGCAACGCCCGACGACTTCACCAAATCAGGTTCAGGTATTACAAGAGGAGAGAGTTTTTTAGCTGCTACCCTCCTGACACTAAGTCCCGTCTTCATGCGACCAGGCATTCTCTCAGGATATCCTCCTTCAGTTGAAAGGGTTGCAGGAGTGGAAGGTCCAGGAGCAGGATGGCGTACAGCAGGGAAACGTCAGAAAAGGTTTGATGAAGACCGAGCAGCTCGCACCTTCTTTATAGTAACTATCCTCATACGATCCTGGGACGTTCCCTTGTCATTCAGATAACGTACAACCACGACCATGAGTCGTAGATAACCATACTTTTCCATTTGTAGTGTGTATTAAGCGTAGATAGCGTTGTTAGAGTAAAAAACTTATAAACTCAACTCATTTTAAAAACCGTCATATCGCTCAGTCAACGTACAGCGTTCGGTGTGTTACACGAACCTGTCTGTAACCGCTTTGTGATAAGTGCAGACCCTTTGTCATTTTTCAAAACGAGCTTCTCTCAAGCAGACATGGCTCAGTCTTGTCCTTTGCCTTTGTGCTTGACCGTTGGTCACAAAAGGCGTTAGTACGTGTTTATATCAGACGTAAGGAGGGGCGTAGAAGAAGGTAAGGTGTGGGCTGTGTGGCAATACTGTCCTGAAAATTTTAGCAGGGATCTTTACATCCCTCCTAACTGTAACTTTAGGCAATGCTTCTTGCACAATCAAACCACTGCATTTATTCTCCGTGGACCCTCTGTGAAAAAACTTCTCTCAGAAGATAGGGAAAGTTTTTTTCAGGTGTTTATTTGGGACATGGTGCCATGGTACACTTGATGTCAAGACATTCTCTTTCATCTGGAAGTTAAAAAAAATTCATGACTGACAGAAAAAAGCCCTTTTTTTTAAGGGAACAACCTTTCGGGGGAGGTTCTGGTAATTCAGTTTTCATCGATTCAACTATGGTCAAGGCTTTAATCAAAGCTACTTTACTTTACCCAGACAAGATAACTCACTCTACAGGTTCCAAAATTTTCTATGAAAGAGGATTCAGGACAGAGATTGGTCACAATTACCATGGGTGTTGTCATGTAGTGAGAGTTATTACTGAAATAACTGCCTCCCATGAAAAAAATCAGCTCAAGGTAGTAACAGCCTACCCGGTATCTAATTTTTGGTCCACCTAATGAAACTGAAAATAAACAATGATCCTCCGGGTTAGCCCCCAGGGCTAAACCCACCCTTCTACATGTTTTCCCCTCTTTTACCATCCTCATCCCCTCACCATAACGTTTGTTTGGTCCTTGAGCAGTAAATCATTTTTGAAAAGTGAGATAAGGAAAGGTTGACAGGTTTCATATAGAGGTTAAATGGGGACTAAGCAATCATTTCATACAAGAACCTTCGTCCTACCATGCCGCGTTACTCCTGATAACATATTGACTCCGGAGAACATTAGAACTAGAGGTGACACCAAAGTCAAATTTAAAAAACCCCGACCTAAACTTCAATTAGTCAGAAAATCACCACTCTACAGAGGCCTTATTCTTTGGGACTCACTCCCCCCTGACATTCAAAAATCCAAAGAGAAGGAAAGTTTTAAAAATAAAGTCCATGATATTGATTTTATGCCTATTAAAAATGCTGCCATATAGTCTGCATAACGTCATAACATGCCAGGTAAGCAGGTACAGTGCACCAGCACTGCCCCTTACCTGACTTCTAAATACAGCGCCTATACATGATTTTAGTCATTCATTCATTCATTTTGTTCATATACCTCTCCAAGCTTATTCTTACTCCTGCTTTTGTCACTTATATCATTGCATACATACACTGCAAAAATGGTGTTTAGATTTTAAACATGTTTAGGTCTAAACACGTTTAAAACCTAAACATATAGGTCAGTTAGGTGTCTCATCGACTACACATTTAGGAAATGAACACTTTTATTCTAACTACATAAACGTTTACGCTAAACATGTTTAGATGTTTAGAGTTGAAACAGTTGAATAATAGGTGTTTAGATTTAAACATCAATATGTTTAGATACTTGGATGTTAAATCCACAACAGGTAGCAGCACTTCCTTTGAATGGACTATCTGCACATCCTATAATCAATTGTTGTGACAAATGTCCCCAAATCCCATGTTTATCATGGTTTCATTTCATAGAATGTCATGTGAATAGAAGGGGCAATAGAAAATTGACTAGATTCACCTTATGCCACCATCATTAGCATAAAATAATCAATAAGCTCCATGCCTGACACCTATTTGATGTTATTCTGGAATAGATAAGGCAATGCCCTTCCTGCCAAGCTGTTGTACTTTCTCAAGTCTCTCATTCTGATGCAGTGTGTAAAACATGTTCACGTCTATAGCTGTGGCTGACATCTTTGGAGACTTTGACAAGTAAATACCTGCTGATGCCCCCCCCAGTAAATGAGAAAACAAACAATGCATACATGTCAGCAAACCTTAACTCCCCATCAAATCATTTAAACATCTAAACATAAAAATTCATAAACACCTAAATACAAAAATTCATAGATATCTAAACACAAAGTTTTAACCTAAACACCTACATTTCTAAACACTTGAGCTAAGCATATTGTTTGGCTAAACATGTTTAGGAAAATAATATGATTACAAAAATGTTGCAAGAATATGTTTAGAATTGTGTTTAGGATGTAAACACCATTTTTGCAGTGTATGGGTAGGTACAGTGCATCAGCACTGCCCCCCTCCTCAGGAGCATGCGATACCTCATCATGACGTGGAACTCTGCACCAGACGCAATCACCCGAAATTGGGTACAGTGCATCAGCACTGCCTGACCTAGCATACTACATGAGTCAGGTACAGTGCATCAGCACTGCCCACTCCCTCGCCTCCATTATTTAAAAGGCTGAAGCATTACTAGAAAAAGCTCTTCCTTTGATATTTATATCTACTAGGTACAGTGCACCAGCACTGCCCTTACAGTAATTTTTTTGAAGCGATATTTTTCTTAAATTTTGCCCCAGCTGCCTATTTTTCACTACTACTGTGACATAATGTAACAAGATCCATCAATCCGCTACACTACATGACAACCTGTCGATTCTTTATTAACTGTTTCTACGTTACTGCACACTGTTCTATTTTTCTTGACCTAGTCATTCGTTCTTATTTTTTTACGGTGTCAACTATCATCACCCAATCAGGTGAAAATTCGTATTGTATAATGAGTAACTGATTGCTCAATAAACAAACAAACAAACAAACAAACTCCCTGCAGTGTATTTTAGAACAATGTCACCCCGACGACACTGAAGTCCTAACATATGTCAGGCAAAGAAAGGAAGTGATATGTTGCACTTCCATCTGTTTCAGGTACATGTGTTATTATTTCAAAGAAACTATTCTTCACCGGAAAAAATTAAACTTAGTTTTTTCTTCAGTTCAATCAAGTTTTAAATCCAAAGACAGAAAAACCTTGAGGGAAATGGTTTTGAGTCATAACTTGTCAAAATTTTCAGTGGTGGAAACCTTGGGTTATGCCCTCATGTACAGAAGGAAGGGAAAGGCTCAACTGAAAAAAAACCTGCCACCTGCACAGCATCAGCTTTGGACCTGCCCGGGGTGAAGCCAAACTGAAAGTCTGATAAAAGTTTTTCTTCTAGTAAATGGTCCATAACTAATTGTTTATGCACAACTCCATCAATGAGTGTGCCCATAATGGGCAACAAGGTAATAGGGCGCCAATAACGCAGATTTGAAAGATCTCCCTTCTTGGGGATGGGAATTATTGTGCCATATGCCCATTTAGGGGGGACGATGCCAGTTTTCAGACTGTTATCAATCATGGATTTCAACTTTGGGATAATAAGGAGAAAAAAGTCTTTAAGTATATTTGGGTTTACAAAGTCTAGACCTGAGGATTTATGTCTTTCTATCATCTTAATGTATTTCTCTATGTCTTTAAGAACGGCCCTTCTGAAAATGAATTCTCCTTCTAAATTACCTGGTGAAGCTAAAACCTTATCCACCTTTTCATCCCCTGGCAAATCTGAAAATTCCATTGCCAATTTTTCACCAACTTTACAATAATATTCCTTTACAGAGTTGCCCGTGTCGTTGTGGCTGACATCCATACCAGCATCATTTTTAAGATGTATGGTGGAATTTGTTTTGGCCAGCCTGCCTAAAAGTAAAATTTTTATAATTTGCCAAAATGTATTTGGGTCATCTCTATGTTTGTTCAGTGCATGTCTCACTTTGTTTTCTCTGCTTATAGCTCTAGAGACCTCAGCTCGTAGTCTACTTGCTTCGAGTAGGTGTTCAGTATTGTCAAAGGGATGTCTGTGTGCTTTTTTGTCTAATAAGACCAAGAATGTCATTAGTGAACCACCTAGGGGTGTCTTTTCTTATCAAATATGTTTTTATAGGACAGTGAATATCAAGGAAACCTTTGAGTAATGTCTCTAGCATGTCCCATTGTGTGGCTAGGTTTTCACAAGTTTCAGATAGGTAAATATGGTCGATGTAGGTAGCCCCTTTATCATGTAAACGTGATATACGAGTATGTATCAATTTTAAATTATGGTCCCTAAGCATGGCAAAAATCCTAGGTGATTTTCTACTTTTGCGATGTACCATATTAAAATTAATGCATGTCTCCAAGTATGATGATTTCATGTTTCCTGATGGACCTGCTAGAAAGTATACCTTCAAGTGCTGTTATAAACAGGTTTAACGGTGTCTTAGGGGGCCTATAACAGGTAATAATGGTTCTAATTTTGTTACTAGGCTTGCTGGTGGTGACTGTTAGTATCTCTGCATTATCAGAAATTAAACTTAAGTCATGTCTGTAAACAGTGACTGTTGCAATGTCATTTCTAACATAACAGATGAGTCCACCAGCATGGGAGCATCTATCAAGTCTAAAAATAGTATAATCATATAGACATGAACTGATTCATCACTGTCTAATTGGTGGAGCCATGATTTGCAAACACAGATATAATCTATTGTAAATAAAAATTCATTAATTAGGCTTAGTCTATTTTGTGCCTTTATGCTTCTAGTGTTCAAACCCATGAGCTTTATAACTTTAGTCCTATAAATTTGGTCTAACTCATATAAAACCATGACCAATCGTAATTTTAATGTCAGTGTGGCGGTATGAGATTCGAGCCACATTTCAAATCCCATATCATCATGCATATATTATATGCAACATATTTTAAAGATTGCAGTAAATGTGCTTTGGTGCATATCCCCAACCATGGCATGAGCCAGGATTGGGGATGGGCAGTGGACGCCAAGAGCTAGAGACTCCCATATGATGACTTTGCCCTGAAACAGGTGAGATTGGTGCAAGTGCATCAAATGAGTGCAATCTGGTTAGGGATTGACTACTGGCTATCTATCTGACTTGTGCAGCTCCTTCACTTCTGAAAAATTAAATCTGCCATAGGAAGGTGAGAAAACAAAAAAAAGAATGCATTTTATAGCATGATAGACATTTATATATAAATAACTCAGCAATTAAGTATGATGGCTATAATGGATGAAAGAGATCTGTAGAAAATAAGTGGCAGCACTAGCTGTAATAGAGAACCAACCATATTATGGCATTGAATGCTACCATTAGGAACATGCAGTACATGAATCATTATTTTTTAATATGTCTGGCACTTATGTTATGAATCTCTCATTACAATACTGTCGCTTTTTACCATGTCCCAATGATGGTCTCATCCCTTACGAATATTTCTTTACTATGTACTCACCGAAATAACAGTTATTCACTTTTCTGTTTTTGGATAATTACTGATAATAGATAACATAACTGCAGATAAATGTACTTGTAAGAAATCTACTATACGCTGATTCACACAAAATGGTGTTTTGCTGAACCATCAGCCAACGTTTAAAAACGTTTTTCACTGCGTCATATCTTGGTAATCTATGATTATCAGTAGATGAATATTAGTAAAGGTGTATTTATTCCAGTATATTGTACAGATTCTTAAGGTATAGTAGTTGATGGTAGAAATGTGGCGTATGCTGGTCTCCCTGTGGGTAGGACGCGGTGTGTATATATGGTGAGTGTAGGGCATGCCCAGTATCGGTATGTATAATTAGGGCACAGCCTAGGCATCTGTATAGTAACCCAGCAAATTGTCGTGAGTCCTCGTCACCCTGTGTGAAGTGGCTCACACATGTCGCTAGATGGAACACAACATTGTTATAGCACAAGATCACCAGGAATAGCAATTGCTATGCCACATGAGTCTAACACACAGTGGCAAAAGATGACGGAATGAGTTATCACTCAAAAAGGAGTCACCATTGATGACCAATCATGGCGACAGATGACGACAATTTGCTGGGAAGTGGTACAACAAGGTTTAAGGTATATAGCAGTGAAATATATTTGTTGATGATTAAAGACGGCATGTGCGCTATCACAGTATGAAATTTGGGGTTCCTCTTCAATTGCCGTCTAAACAACATTCTAAACCATGTGCTAAAATATCTAATGATTATATGAAATATTTCTGCTCCAAAACAAAGAAAACCCATGTCCTGTAATTATTCCTATCCTAGTAATAAATCAGGTGTGTCTGAGGGAGCCTGTGTGCTGTGGATCAATAGCCACCCCTAATTCTCAAGGTGTACTAGACACTACTCAAAGCATGTCAGACTAGCCAACAGGTGGTACTGTGGTAAGCAGGAATGTCCAGGGCCATTCAGTGAAGTGTATTGTGTTATGATTAGACACATCATTTTGAGGCACTTTGGGCAAGCAGTGATTGGAACAATACATGCATAGCACAAGAGATGATCATTTACAAACTATTTAGACAAGATTCCACAAATTTTCAAATTTGTCTTTTTAGCAGATATGCCATCTTTAAACCTACGGGTGGCTGTAGGATGGACAGCATATTTAAACCTACAGGTGGCTGTAGGACAGACAGAATATTTAAACATACTGGTGGCTGTAGGGCGGACAGAATATTTAAACATACTGGTGGCTGTAGGATGGACAGAATATTTAAACATACTCATGGCTGTAGGGCGGACAGAATATTTAAACATACTGGTGGCTGTAGGACAGACAGAATATTTAAACATACTGGTGGCTGTAGGACTGACAGAATATTTAAACCTATGTGTGGCTGTAGGACTGACAGTATATTTAAACATACTGGTGGCTGTAGGACAGCCAGAATATTTAAACATACTGGTGTCTGTAGGACAGGCAGAATATTTAAACATACTGGTGGCTGTAGGACTGACAGAATATATAAACCTATGGGTGGCTGCAGGACAGACAGAATATTTAAACATACAGGTGGCTGTAGGACAGACAGAATATTTAAACATACTGGTGGCTGTAGGACAGGCAGAATATTTAAACATACTGGTGGCTGTAGGACTGACAGAATATTTAAACATACTGGTGGCTGTAGGACTGACAGTATATTTAAAACTACGGGTGGCTGTAGGACAGGCAGAAGATTTAAGCCTACGGGTGGCTGTAGGACAGACAGTATATTTAAACATACTGGTGGCTGTAGGACAGGCAGAATATTTAAACATACTGGTGGCTGTAGGACAGGCAGCATATTTAAACATACTGGTGGCTGTAGGACTGAGAGAATATTTAAACCTATGGGTGGCTGTAGGACAGACAGAATATTTAAACATACAGGTGGCTGTAGGACAGACAGAATATTTAAACATACTGGTGGCTGTAGGACTGACAGTATATTTAAACCTACGGGTGGCTGTAGGACATGCAGAATATTTAAGCCTATGGGTGGCTGTAGGACAGGCAGAATAATTTGACAAGTATTTAGGCAGAATAACCTACAGGAGAGTCTTGCCAAAAAAGAGATGTCAGCCTAAAAGGAATAAACTGTTGAGATTGAGCTGAAAAAAAAATGATCTCTAAAAAGTTCTATTAATTATGTCCATTTCCCTTCCAAATCTGCAACAAAAAAAATCAATTTGCACAGAAAGTAGCCATGTGGATTGGGTGGGTTGTGTTGATGCAGGGGGACTCACCCAGTCTATACTACTAGAGGGAACAACACTTAGAATGTGTTGTAGTGTAGTTTCTCGCCCATGGTTTACAGTGTATTTCACATGGAGAAAAATGTGCAATTGATCATCAGTTTAAACATCGCGAATCCTTGATTGATACCTTAGTATCACTTCTTTAGTGGTGGCTAACCCAGTATATGGTCACACGTGAAGAGTTTTGAGAAGATCGCAGAGAAGATAAGAGTTCCATTGGGGCACCCTACTACTGACCCCTGAGTTACTAATTTTTCCATTCATCTTACATAGAGTTGATTTCTTTTTTTTTTATTTATTGTAAATGTAGTGTAAGATTGAGAATGGTATAGGATTGTATGGATCATGTTAGAACATTCTAGAATAGTGTAGCATAAGCTTGCTTGCGTGTGGTTCATGGTGATGTTAGTAGAATGTTCTGGAAATATATAGAACACCATGGTATGTGTAGGATCCATCCTTTGTCTTCCCCATAATACAAGAACTTTCTAGAATTACTAATGCTATGATTTATAAGGGCCTCCTTCTGGTTCCCCATTCATTCAACAACACTAAGTCAGACCTGACACATGGACATTATTGGATTACTTGCTGACATTGGACTTTGTACCTGAGGACTATAGGAGGCAATATTCTTTGTACAGGTTACATCAAGTTTATACATGTACACAGGTTACCTCAAGGACACTGTACCTACTACATGTTAAAGACTATATCACCTGTGGATTATATTGTGCTACTGTGACATCTATAGGAAATAAGCATCTACCAGTGGGATTAGATCTCCTATGGACAATTTCTGTGTGACTGCAGAGCATTTATTAACTCTGTGAGAGTACTTATGCACCTGTACCCTGCTGTTGTGTGGATTAAGGAATAAACAGTAGTAAGTTTAACTTGTCACAAGGACTTTGACTCAATTCATTGGCTTTGGCCACTACATTGGGTACAAAGAATAGTCTTCAAGAACCAGGATATTAAGCAAGGATCCCAAGCACATCAACAGTCACAGACTGGAGCCAGGCATACAGAACCAAGCAAGATGCTGGACCCAGATAGTGTTAGGTTGGAGAAAATGGTCACATTACGCCGTTCAAGAGGTGGCCATGCTGGTGCGTTCACCAAGAAGGTCAATGACTTAATGCATAAGATGGACTGTGGTGTTGATTTACCTGATGTTCAAGTGGCACTTGAGAAAGCTACATCTGCATTTGTGCTATTCTCTAAAGTGCATATGGACTACATGAGTCTGGTTATGGACATTGAGCCTCATAGCGCCCTCAATGAAGACACCATATATACCAAACTTGAGGAAAGGTATAATGAGGCCAAGAGACAGTATACCTCCTTTGTTGAACAACATCAACTACAAGACAGTATTACACCTCATGACAGTGTGTCCCAGGCTTCACGTGCATCAAGGGCTTCACGTGCATCAAGTACCCGAGTGAAGGCAGCTGCTAAACGGGCTGCCCTTGAAGTCAAAGCTAAGGCTCTTCAGGCGATGCAGGAGCTTGAGCTTATGCAGCTACAAATGGAACAAGAAGCTGAAGAGCAGCGAGCTGAGGAACGTCGCCGAGATGAGCAGCAGCGAGCAGAGGCACGCCGCCGAGGAGAACTACAGCGAGCAGAGGCACGCCGCCGAGAGGAACAGCAACAAGCAGAGGCACGCCGCCGAGAAGAGGAGGCTGTACGTCAGCAGGAAGAGGCTGAGCGTCAGCAGGAAGAGGCTGAATATCAAAGCAGGCAGAGGGTGCGGCTTCTTGAGCGTGAAAGAAAGAAGCTTGAACTACACCGTCAGCAGCTACAGATGAAGGCTGAAATGGATGCTGCGGCAGCAGAAGAAGAGGTTCTGACCAAGTTCACTGAGTACCCTGATTATACATATAAGGGATCAAAGGTCAGTCAAAATGTTACTGATAAATATCTTGGTAATAGCATTGCTTCTGTGTCTAAGAAACATGTAGCTAGGGTTGATAGTGATGTAAAGTTGCAGTGTGGGGGGATATTTGATTCTACTACTGAAAATGAAGTCTCACATCATCTGGGGGGTCCTATAGGTACTAGTACTGTCAGGAAACCTACCACCTCAAGCTCAGATAAGAATCACCCAGGAGTTGTAGAAAAGTCAATCCTCAACCCCCTTGCAGCCGAGTGGACAGGATCACCTATACCAGGAAATACTGATAGAAAGTCAGATGGGCAGTTCAGCTTTGAACAAGTAGCTAGGATCATTGAACTAGTTAAATCACCACAAGCATCAGTCAAGGATAGTGCAAAGCAGTCACCTGAGTCTGTTCCTAAGGATTTTGGTCAAAACAGCCAGGGGACTGGTTATGCAGCCCATGAGTCTCAAATGATGATACAACGCCAGATGATTGATGTCATCCGTCTCCCAAAGACAAGCCTGATGAAGTTTGATGGGGACCCCATGAAGTACTGAACCTTTATGAATGCCTTTGATACCAGTGTGGATAAGGCCAATATTGAGGCTAGTGATAAACTAACTAGGCTGTTTGAGTATTGCACAGGAAAGGCATTAAGGGTAATACAGCCGTGTGCACTAATGATCCCATCAGAAGGCTATAAGAAGGCAAGAGAACTCTTAAAGCAGAGATTTGGTAATGACTTCATGATCTCAAAGGCATGGATCTCAAAGATTACTGAAGGCCCAGCTCTGAAGCCAAATGATGGTGAAGCCCTGCAGGACTTTGCTGATGATATTAGGGGCTGCATGGAAACACTACGAGCTATGAACAAGCTAAAGGAGGTAGACTCAGGATAGAATGGTAAAAGTCATGACAAGACTTCCAATGTACCTCCAAACTAGATGGCGTAAGGAAGCTTATAGGATCCGAGAGAGATTTGGTGAATATCCAAACTTCCACGAATTTGTGCAGTTCCTTGAGATGGCTGCTGGAGAGGCCAATGACCCAGTATTTGGACATGTAGTGTCAGCAGCCAAAGAACCAAAGGTTAAGCCTTCTATGCCAAAGAAGAAGGGATCAAGCTACAATGTGATTGCGACAGATACTGGCACTTTAAGCCAAGATGGCAAAACTACACCTGATCCACCCCAGAAGGAGAATAAACCCAAGGAGTACAAGTGTCGGATTTGTGATGCCGATGGTCACAGAGTTAGTGGATGTGACAAATTTAAGAAGATGACCCTGGAAAAGAGACGAGAAGTTGTAAAAGAAAAAAGGCTGTGTTTCAATTGTCTTGACTACAGCAATCATAGCTCCAAGGAATGTAAAAGGCCTAGAGCCTGTCAAGAAAATGATGCAAAGGGAAACACTCAACATTGCTGCATCAACCAGTAAAGGTCACCACTACTCAGTCCACAAAGGATGGAGACCAAAAGGAAGAACAGAAGTCTCAAGACAAGCAGGTAGAAGAAGCCAAAAGTTATGCATGTGGGCAATCAAATGTTGAAAGCACAAAGGTCGCCTTACCTATAGTTTCTGTGTATGTCAGAGGGAAAGGTCAGACTAATTACACACGCACATATGCTCTGCTTGATCCAGGAAGTAACAAGACCTTCTGTTCAAAGGACTTGGTCCAGAAACTTGACCTTAAAGGACAAACAACCTGTCTGTCCCTAGAAACCCTTGGTGAAGGTAAAAGCACAGATGCCCTAGAAGTTTCCCTGGAAGTGACAGCCACTACAGGCCCCAAGAAGAAATGCAAAGTGGTTCAGCTGGAAAAGGTCTATGCACTGGCCAGGTTCCCTAACCTAAGGGACAACATACCATCTGCAGCAGACGTTAAGAAATGGGATCACCTTAAAGATTTAACATTGTTCCCGAAGGAGAAGTCAGATGTCACTCTACTCATTGGGCAAGATGTCCCAAGTGCTCTGATTCCACTTGAAGTTAGACAGGGAAGAGAGGGTGAACCTTATGCCACTAGAACAAGTCTAGGATGGACACTCAATGGACCGCTACAAAGTGGGAATCCAAAAGACCCTGCTCTCTGTCATTTCATACAGGCCAATCAAGGACCAGAAGTAAGCTTAGAAGCTCAAGTGGAGCAGTTCTGGAAGCTGGACGTGGGTCAGACTTTAGCTGGTAGCCTTCCACAAATGTCACAAGATGACAAAAGAGTTCTTGATGTATGGAATGAGTCTATCTGGCTCAAAGATAGACATTATGAGATGGACATACCCTTTAAGGTTACACCTCCAGAGCTACAAGACAACAAGAAAATGGCAGAAAAACGCCTACAAAGTCTTGGAAGAAGACTATCCAAGAACCCTGAACTTCATAGCCTTTATAAGGCAGGGATAGAAGACTTAGTCCAGAAAGGATATGCTGAACCTGTTCAGGAGGATGAGAATGATCAAGGTAATGGAATCAAGTGGTACATTTCTCACCATTTTGTCACAAGCCCAAACAAGCCAGGAAAGCTTCGAATCGTCTTTGATTGTGCAGCAGAATATGATGGAACATCACTGAACAAACAAGTGCTGCAGGGCCCTGATATGACCAACAAACTTATTGGTGTGCTACTAAGATTTAGGGAAGACCAAGTAGCAATCATGGGAGATATAGAAGCCATGTTCCATCAAGTGCGAGTATCTCCGCAGCATAGAGATGTACTAAGGTTCTTGTGGTGGAAAGATGGTAACCCTGATCTTCCCCTAGAGACTTACAGAATGGCAGTACATTTGTTTGGTGGGGTATGGAGCCCCAGCTGTGCAAGCTTCGCTCTTAAACGTACAGCTGAAGACCACAAGACAGAGTTCAGTGAAGAAACAGTGAAAACTGTAATAGAAAACTTCTATGCTGATGACTGCCTTAAATCAGTATCGACTGTGGATCAAGCAAAGAAGCTGGTGAGTGATCTCTGTCAGCTGTTGAACCTTGGAGGTTTCAGGCTCACCAAATGGATCTCTAACAGCAAGGAGGTAATAGAATCCATTCCAACTGAAGAGAGAGCTAAAGAAGTAAAATACCTTGACCTTGACTCAGCAGCACTTCCTGGGGAGAGAGCACTAGGTGTCCAATGGGATACTCAAGAAGACATATTCAGCATCAAGATCAAGCAGAAGGAAGCAACCTTCACCAGGAGAGGTCTTCTCAGAGTGGTCAGTTCTGTGTATAATCCACTGGGATTTGTAAGCCCATTCATACGTCTAGCAAAGAAGATATTCCAAGATGAGTGCAAAAGAGATAAAGGATGGGATGATAAACTGGAGCCTGACAATGCAAGGAAATGGAAAAAGTGGTTAGAAGACTTGCAACAATTGGAAGAGTTCAAGGTGAGACGTTGCCTTGTGCCGCAAGACTTTGGCAAATGTGTAACAATCGAACTTCACCACTTCTCTGATGGTTCAGAGGAAGCATATGGCACAGCTTCCTACCTGCGCATGGTCAATGAACAAGGAGAGCTTCACTGCTCATTTCTGTTAAGCAAATCAAGACTTGCTCCCATCAAGCACATGACTATTCCAAGACTAGAGCTATCAGCAGCTGTGGTTGCTGTCAAGATGGATAGCCTGCTCTGTAGAGAGCTACGCCTGGAAATCGGTGAATCCATCTTTAGGACTGACAGCATGATCGTCTTACAGTATATCAAGAACACTACCAAGAGGTTCCAGACTTTTGTTGCTAACAGAGTTGCAGTTATCCATGATGGATCATTGCCAAGTCAATGGAGGTATGTAGACACCAAGTCCAACCCAGCTGACGATGCTTCTCGTAGTCTCATTGCCAAAGAAATCCTGTGTAGCAAAAGGTGGAAACAGGGGCCGGACTTCTTGTGGAAGGATGAGTCCCAGTGGCCAGAAGTACCTCCAAGATCCCCTGACCTACTAGATGATGACCAAGAAGTCAAGAAGGAAACCAAGGTGTGTGTCACCCTCACTGAAACAGAAGATCACTTGGAACAAATGTTCAAGAGGTATTCAAGCTGGTACCGTCTAAAAAAGGCTGTTGCTTGGCTAAGTTGCTTTGTTCAATGGCTCAAAAAGGGAAAGCCTAAACTCAAATCTGATCTCAGTGTGGAAGAGCTACAAAGGGCTGAGAAAGACATTATCAGATATGTACAAAGGACATCTTATGCAGATGAGCTCAGAAGCCAAAAATCAGGCAAACAAGTCTCACAAAGGAGCTCCATCTACAAACTAGAGCCGTTCAAAGATGCTGATAACATGCTCTAAGTGCAGGGCAGGCTCCAAAGTGCACCAATAACTGACTCTGCCAAACATCCTCTCATTTTGCCAAAGGACCATCATATTGCTGAGCTCATTGTGAGACACACACACGAGTGGACTTCCAGGCACTCAGGACGAGAGTATGTCCTGTCCAAGGTCAGAGAGAAATACTGGATACCACAAGGACGTCCCTTGGTAAACAAAGTGCTACAGAACTGTGTAATATGCAAGAAATTGAGAGGGAAACTAGGTGTTCAGAGAATGGCAGACTTGCCTACAGACAGAGTCACACCTCACAAGCCACCCTTCACCTATACAGGAGTGGACTGTTTTGGCCCATTTTATGTCAAGAGGGGCCGGAGCCAGGAAAAGAGGTATGGTTGTCTATTCACCTGTTTGACCATAAGAGCTATACACATTGAAATCCTGAGCTCAATGGATGGGGACTCATTAATCAATTCCCTGATAAGGTTTATCGCTCGCAGAGGAGTTCCTAAAAAGATCAGATCAGACAATGGAACCAACTTTGTTGGTGGCAACAAGGAGCTGCAGGAGTCAATACAGAAGTGGAATGAAGATCACAAGACAAAGGAGAATCTTCTGATCAGAGAAATCAAGTGGGAATTCAACCCACCAGCTGCATCCCACATGGGTGGAGTATGGGAAAGACAAATCAGGACAGTGCGCAAGGTATTGAATTCCATACTCAAAGATCAAGTCCTTGATGATGAAAGGTTAAGCACAGTATTCTGTGAAGTTGAATACATTGTCAATGGTAGACCTTTGACCCCTGTATCAGATGACCCAAAGGACTTGAAACCTCTAACCCCAAATGCCTTGCTTCAACTAGGTGTAGGACTCAGAGCTTCCCCAGGAACCTTCCAAAAGGAAGACATGTATGGTCGTAGGTGGAGGCATGTACAGTACCTGGCAGACCAGTTCTGGAAACGGTGGGTAAAAAAGTATCTCCCTACACTGCAGCTTAGACAGAAATGGTTAGACACAAAGAGAAATATCCAATCTGATGATGTTGTATTGGTTATGGATGAAAATCTACCTAGAAATAGTTGGCCACTTGCCCGTGTTGTCAAAACCTTCCCAGGTAAAGATGGTCTAGTTAGATCTGTTGAGGTCAAAACTGCTACAAATGTACTTGTCAGACCAATTGATAAAGTTTGTTTGCTTGAGTCTGTCACATCATAAATGTCAGATTGAGTTGTGTTTGTAAATAAAGATGTCAGATTTGATGTAATATTTGAGTCAAAGATGCATATTGTACCAACATTATAAGAGGTATATGAGACATTGTCATTTCATATTGTATAAGGTTTGTACTATTATCATTTGTTTTTGTTCATGTTTGAACTGTGTTTCTTGATATTGTATGAATAAAGTAAAAGGTTTGTAAATGTTCACTTCTAAGGTTCACATTTAAGGGGCCGGGAATGTAGTGTAAGATTGAGAATGGTATAGGATTGTATGGATCATGTTAGAACATTCTAGAATAGTGTAGCATAAGCTTGCTTGTGTGTGGTTCATGGTGATGTTAGTAGAATGTTCTGGAAATATATAGAACACCATGGTATGTGTAGGATCCATCCTTTGTCTTCCCCATAATACAAGAACTTTCTAGAATTACTAATGCTATGATTTATAAGGGCCTCCTTCTGGTTCCCCATTCATTCAACAACACTAAGTCAGACCTGACACATGGACATTATTGGATTACTTGCTGACATTGGACTTTGTTCCTGAGGACTATAGGAGGCAATATTCTTTGTACAGGTTACATCAAGGTTATACATGTACACAGGTTACCTCAAGGACACTGTACCTACTACATGTTAAAGACTATATCACCTGTGGATTATATTGTGCTACTGTGACATCTATAGGAAATAAGCATCTACCAGTGGGATTAGATCTCCTATGGACAATTTCTGTGTGACTGCAGGGCATTTATCAACTCTGTGAGAGTACTTATGCACCTGTACCCTGCTGTTGTGTGGATTAAGGAATGTAGTGGTTCGTCTCGTTAAGTTAGATTAAATCATAACGAAGAGAGAGAAAAGTTTCCGGGTAGGCAACCGAGCTTTTATTTCAGAGCTTGCGTTACATACGATCACAGCCTCAGAGGACTACATGCTGCTAGTGCATTCGGTTACCCTTTCGGGTAACAACCTGGTTGAGCAGTGGGTAAACCACTACTGAGGAACCTAGGGCTAGGACCAGCCTTATATAGGGGAAAAGCCCGCGAAACTCAGACCGGCCACGTGACGTGTGGCGGACGAGTGGTAGGCCCCCTGGTGTAGTGGATACGAACCCAGAGGCAGGTGCTGCCACCTGCCATCCGGATTCCCCCACCACACCCGAAGGACCTAGGTCTGAGTCTCACGGGTGCATGAACGTTAAAGTGTAAAATACCATACCCCTACACTGCCCCCCTTAGACAATAACTTGGGGGTAATTAAACCGCAGTGTATTAATAACCTAGTAAGTGATTGTTTACAATACTAAAAAGGGGTATTAATTACACTTGCTCGATGTGAAATAGGCTATAGTATAAGACTATCCTATTTCTGAAAAATTATACAATAATAGCATCGAGTGTCGTTCATGTTATTTCCATCACTAGCTTGTAACAACCATAAATGATAAATATACAATTATCACAGATTTATAGTAACGTTTTGACAACAGTAGGGTCCTGAAAAGGACCGGTGGTTGTTAACAATGATCGTATTATGGTTATTGAACCCGGAAAAAAAAATTTTCGACTTTTTAAATTAACAGCTCTGTCTACTTTACAGAGTGAATTAAATATTAATGATCAGATATGGACAATTAATCTGATACTATATGAACACAATTAGGTATTAACCTGAGTAATACAATACTAAGTTTAGAGAAATCCGTTGGACCTTCTCTTATTTTATAGAAAAATATTTATACTTTTGAGACGCAGCTCAGTTTATACCTTAGTGTTTTATATTTACAAGTTACAGAAGAATTATAGTCTCTTAATATATTGAGACCAGGAATGACCTATATAGACAGTTATAGGTCTAGGATTACCTTAAATAACTTTTAGGATTCGCAGATCCAGTATATTTATAGGTACCCTTATATAATAATATATCTTTATAAAAGATATTATATAGTTATAAATACAATTTTACATACAATATAATAATATCAACAAAGTTACTTGTTTTCATGATTGGAGGATGTAACAGGAGTCGGATGCTGCTGATGGCTTGGTATGGGCGAGCTGAACCCTGATGCCTGAAGTGCTATAGTAAAACTTGTTGGTGGGTGTAGCTAAACCCTGATGCCTGTAGTGCTAGCTAACTGGAGGTTATAGTAGATCCAGTTGTAGACTGTTGATGGACTCTATGGGCGTAGCTAAACCCTGATGCCTGTAGTGCTAGCTCACAAATAGTAGTGGTGTAGTAGTAAATCCGGTTTGTAGTTCAAAAGTCCATATTAGTGTAAATTGTCCATGATTTTATAATAGGCACAGTCATTACATTGTGGCACAGTACAATTATGGTGTTTACAGCATTCGTACTCCTCCTCCAGAGTGACTTGTTTGTTTTCTCCTTCTGTTTTCAGTTTCCGGATTAGGGTACAGTTTGGTACCCGAATCAATACGGGTTGGATAAAAAAATGGTTTCTTATCCAACAATGCATGGGTAATAG
This sequence comes from Acholoe squamosa, assembly GCA_949317995.1. NCBI lineage: Eukaryota > Metazoa > Annelida > Polychaeta > Phyllodocida > Polynoidae > Acholoe > Acholoe squamosa. Next base: position 52,180,220 of record OX439036.1, on the reverse strand, counting down.
AACCCCGGGACACACAATTATGTCCGATCTTCATGCAACAGTTTTTTTTACTGTTCCATGTTCTCCTCGGGTGGCTGGTTTGGACCCGGTTGTTGAGCCAGTGGCTGAACAGGGGGGTTCATACCAGTTCCATCCGTAGGTGCCAATGCGGGGACAGCAGGTGTAAGTTTCACCTTTTGGCGTGCTTCGAACAGCTTCAAAGCATGCTCAGGTGTACCGTCCCAGTTATCCATGATAACTCCGAAGACCTTGAAGAACTTTTGCTGGTTCTTCATGTTCGTTGCTCGTTCTAGGTCGAGCATCTGAGAAGCTGTTTCCTTCTCGGATAGGGCCTCCTGCCGCAGATTAGCAGCTTCCTGCTTATCTTTGGCAACATCCGCTTTGATCTGAGTCGAGATTCGGTTGATCTCTGACTTCTGGATCGCGTCAATACACTGGAGAGTGCTCGACACGGTCCGACGATACATGTCCAGGTGGAGGTTTTCCAGATGGTGCTGTAGCGTCTCAAATTGTTTGCTCTGGATATTGCAAGACAATTTGTCCTCCTTCTTGAAGAAGGTCTCCACTGTCTGGATCAGCTTAGGCCGATGAACCACAGCACCAGGTGGGGGTACCTGACCCTGAGGCTTCGGCTGTGCTCCAGACCCACTCGCAGTGACAGCTACCTGCGTGTGCGAAGAAGCAACCGCAGTAGTAACCGCACTAGCAGTGGTCGAAGAAGGGCCTTGAGTTGGTAATCCCTGAACCAGGGGCAACCGTGACAATTCCCTTCTAAGGTCTTTGGCCGTCAACAATGGTGCGGGTGGACGTTGTCTCACCACAGCACTCATTGTAGGTCGGGGAGCTTGACCTCCTACTGTCGGCAGTTCCTGCTTGACCCTCCCGTACTGATCAAAGATTTGCATCTCTGGTCCGGGTGGGCCCATAGCAGGGTACTGCTTCGGGTCTTTGACATTCAAAGGCGCGTGTTTCCGGGCGGACTGGCCACTCGGTCCACTGACACCAAAGAATGTCGGGTTCTGTGCACCTCGTGGAGTTGGTGCTCGCCCATAATGGGAAGGAGTTCCAGTAGGAGATGGAAGATGTGGCTTCTTCCTTCCCCCATTTGTCTGTCTCTCCAGCGCCTCCAGTGGTGACCTGGCTCGGCTTGGAGATTCAGACGCCTGTCTCTTCCTATCTGCTACAGAGGGTCCCTGGCGGTAATCCCTGCGGCTTCGGACCTGTTCTCCGGATGGAGTTACATAAGCCCCACCACGACGGCGGGCCTTGTTGCTTCTCCATTCGTTTAACAGATCGTACTCCTCCTGAGCGTACTCTAGTTTGCCGGACCCGGGAGTCTGGGCAAACCGAGCCTTTAGTTTCTGGTTAGTACCAGGAACCGTAGGCGCAAACTGCTTCGTACTCGGTGTGAGGGAAGCCAACTTCTCTGCATTGAGGCCCCTAAGGTTGCCATAGAGTTCGGAGTGAATTTTCATCACCCGATCTATGGCTGCCTCCAGGCCCTCTCCATGCGAAGTCACATAGTGCCGGACCATGTCTCCGCGTCGGGGGGTGACACATCCTGTGCATTTAGCACATTTCTTGCCAACCTCTCGGTCGCAGACATATTCCGGCCTCTGGTGCATATGAACCTCCACGAGATGACGAAGGAACGCGTCTTTCTCGATGAAGAATTCAACCTCACCCTCACTTTGAGTACAACGTTGGAAGGGACAATCCTTACGATCCTCCCCGTAGTACTCATCTAGAGCAAACTTGAGCTTGCCCTTCTGGTCATAATTGTACAGACCATTGGGCGAATTCTTAACGAATTCCCAATAGATCCAGTACATATTGGCCGGCTTTCTATCAGAGAGCTTCTTGCGAAGCCACTCCTCCATATCTTCCTGCCTCTCACAGGTGATCCGAGGGGGCAGTCTCCATACGGATTTACTCCCCTTCAGGTGTCCCCTGTGTAGAGGAATGAAGTCGGCAAAGTTGCTATTGGCGTTAGCCCAGATAGCAGCCTCTTGCTCGTCAGTCGGAGTGACATCCACAACTGGGTCAACCGGCTCCTCTCCCTCCGGGTCGGATGGTACATCCACAGGTTGCACAACGGGTTGTTGACCCGCGAGGACCTGGGCTGCAGCATCTTGAGCGTCTCCACTCAAATCGGCCATTACGTCGTGTAGCTTGACGATTGGCACACCGAGCTCAACTTTTACGGTTGGGACAGCCGGTTCAGCTTCTGTATTATCAGCTTGAACGTCTACCTCGATAGGTTCAGGTTTGCGTTGGTCAACCTTCTTCTTATTCCTCCTGCGGGATCTGCCGTTAGTAGAAGTGCCAGGCTCGGATGCGTCCGTCTCATTGCCGGAGACATCCGAAGCCTTAGCGCCCTTCTTATTGGCCGAGCGTGGAGACACCCGACGGGTTCGGGTACTGTCGTCCACACTCGTGCTGGTAGAGGGTTCGGTTCCTGACCGCTTCCCTTTACCCTTACCTTTGGTGGGGGTTGTTTTACCCTTTCCACCAGCTGCTTTCTCCTTTACTTGCTCAGTCTTCGTAGGGGTAGACTGAGCAGTTTTAAGGGAAACATCTGCATCAGGTAGGGCCTTCTCAGGTACTACTGCTGCGCCTCCCAAGGTGGGAGCTTCAGCAGGAGACATGAGACGGTCCATCCGATCGGCCATCTTGGCTGTTACTTGCACGGGTGCGGGTCCGGGTACTAACTCCGGATGCGCCAGTGCATACTGTCTCTCCAATAGACGTACTACGAGGTCTTGTATTACCCCGAGTCTGTCTAGTGGAGACACACCAATACGGGCCTCTTCTGCCTCAATGGTTTGAGACGTAATAGGGACCCCTGGACAGTAATCCACAACAGCGTTACCTGCTGCTTCATACTCATCCGCTGTGCTTAACAGTAGGATCTGGTCTCTGTCTATGTATCTAGAGACCTCATCTGCCTTGACACCGGTGTAACCCGTTTTGTCAGACACATAGGAAGGCCTATAAGAGGTATTCCTTCGGAAAGCCATTTCTGCGTCCCAGACGGCTTTACGAAACCATAAGTGGACTACCAATCCTTTGGCCATCTGATGGTAATCCATCAACCAGGACTCCGGAAAGGTATTAGCCCACTGCGGATGAGCACATTCCCAGATTGCGTTGACAACACGCTCGTCAACCTCTCTGGGCGTCCCATAACAGGTGGGTATCAGCATTTCCTCGGAAATTGCTAACATCCGTCCGTCATATGGACCGGCTACATCATGCCATTCGGGACTGTCTGGGAAGGGCAGCTCTAGGTGCATTGGCCTGTCAACCGGAGAAGCAGGTCCCAAAGCACCGAATGAAGTACTCCCACCAAGACGGGGCGGCAGTTGAGGGGGAGGTGGCATCAGAGCCCTGTCAAGAGACTGGGCTCCTGCCGGTTCTCCACTCAAACCTTCGGATGGAGGGGCTACATAAGGCTCACCTACATCAATTTGTTGTTGAACGCCTCGGCGTTCAGGACTAACTTGTCTGGAGTTGTCGGATGCGTCGTAGAACGATTCTACGTCGCTATCGTCTACTCCAGAGAAGTACTGATCAACATTCATTTGTTGATCCATTTGATCACAATCAGCATCGTATTGCTGATCGTCGTATGTATAAGTGGGACTCTTGGGAGAACCACTTCCATACTCTGGCGGGGTGCTGGCACCGGCACCGCCGCCAAGACGGACGGCCTCTTCTGCCATCGACAGAAGTGGCTGTTCGGGGATAAAATATCCCAATCCACCGGATAAGCAGTGAGTACTGCTTACCCAGTGAAAGGCGGGTGCCTTTTAACGAGGGCACACCTCGGAATATGGCTGTCACGGGCTATCAGACTCCAACAAGAGCAAGACCACCCTCGGCCACGTCTTCTTCCTTCGCAGGAATAAGACAATATGGCGGGATACTCGAACTTGAATCGCTGCGCATGATCAAACCGGCGCCTCACGTGACCATTCGAAAATGGGTCAACAACTTTCCCGCGTGCCCTTAATTAGGTCACGCGCCCTTACATAAAAACAATACAATACCCGATCGGTCGTCCGTCCGTACTCAGGGTTCGACTATGACAATTCGCTAGGTATTCTGGAGTTTATGGATAGCATAAGCATATCCACCGGATTATCCGTCCAAAACCATGGGTTCATTGTCATAGGACCTTTTCCAGAGACTCTTGACCGGCTCAAATATACATTGAACTAGGTTACAACATATAACAGTACACAGTACAGGACAACACACTCGTTGTGTTAACAGGCTAGGTTACGGCAGTCTGTAGCAACCTTGGACTGCGTCTAAGAGGTTTTGAGGCCTCTTTTATTGACCTGGTATCCATAAGAGCCTTTTCCAAGGTCTTCTTAGCCTTAGAGGGACCTTTCCTCTTATTTTTACCTGCGCCTGCCGAGACTTTTTGTATCTTCCCCTGCTTTCCGGATGTTACGACAGGGGGCACCACCCTCTTCGGGTCTGCAACCTTCCGTGGCCGCCCGGGTCCTCGCTTTCGGGTCGGTACCACTTCGAGTTGCTTAACACGACTCTGTTCCATTACTTCCAATAGACCATCGCCGTACATTTCGGTGGAGGTATCCCTCCCCCTCCATGGGCGTAGTCTCGCTACATTTGACTTGTAACATTTACCAAGCTGTGATTTAATAATCACTGTGCAATCACTAATAACCTGAGTTATAGTGAAAGGTCCATCCCAATTACTGGCTAATTTCAGGTTAGCTAGAGGTTGGTGTAGACGCAGTACTCTATCCCCTAGATTAAAAAATCTAGCTTTTAGACCTGTGTCATAGCCAACTTTCTGCCAACGCGCAGTTTTCTGCAACTCGTCTCTAACCCTCTCATAGGCTTGTTTGAAATTATCCCGTAGGGATTCTACAAACATCACCTGGCAAGGGGCTTCCGGATTCATTCTTATTACGCCGAACACCAAATCGGCTGGCATAATCAAATCCTCTCCAAAAACGAGGAGATTAGGAGAACAGTTTGTGCTCGAATGCACAGTGCCATTATAGGCATGTACCACGAATTCACATTGTTCATCCCAATCATCCATCTGCTCATTTACCAGAGACTTCAATACTTGGATCAAAGTCCTATTGAATCTCTCTACTTGTCCATCGCTCTGTGGTCTATAGGGATTAGTTCTTGTCTTGCAGATCGCCAGACAATTACACATCTCCTGCCACAGACTAGACTCAAATTCTCTGCCTTGGTCACTATGTAACATGAGTGGGACACCTAGGTGCAGCACCCACCCTTTTACAAAGGCCATAGCACAAGTAACAGCCTTATGATCCGGTAAAGGGAACACTCGGGTGTACTTGGTATAATAATCAGACACGACCATCATACACGTGTTGCCACTAGGAGTGGGGGGAATCCCACTAATAATGTCAACAGCTATTCTAGCAAACCTTACACCAAACAGTTCCTGGGATAATGGCAGCTTGCCTAACCCGGGTCCTGGTTTGTTCTTACAGCACTCGGGACAGGTCTCCACCCATCGGGTGAGATCTGTACTCATGCCGGGCCAATAGTATCGTCTGATCAGACGTTCTAGAGACCTTTTCTTTCCAAAGTGCCCACTAGTTCTATGTCCATGACAGAAATACATAATATCTCGTCGCATAGCACTAGGTATGACAACTTGCAAGGTTTTGTTCCTATTAGAATGGTTCTTCCATCGAAACAGAATACCATCCCGGACTTTTAGCTCGGCCCATTGAGCTAAGAATCGTCTCATCTCTCTGTTCTCCAATGACACTACGGGTCTTGGGGGACAGATACCCTGATTAAGGAATTTAATCAAACGTGATGTGACTGCATCAGACTTCTGGAACTGCCTGATGGTCTCCAAGGACCAATTCAAGACATGTTCCGGATGGGTTTCGAATGGAACTCGAACCCCTGCCAACACAGCATTGTGTGCTCCACAATCAGTGCACTCAGCATTTGCACATTTCCTCACTGGGATTCTAGACAAAGCATCTGCATTCAAATGCTTTGCCCCGGCTCGGTGTTCAATCTGGCTGTGATTTAGACCGAATTCGGATAGGTGCGCTAACCAGCGACCTATCATCCCCTCTGCATCTTTGAAGTTCAATAACCATCTGAGGGAAGAGTGATCAGTCCGTAGAGTGAAATCACTCCCCCACAAAAAGTGCTTGAACTTCTTCGTATAGACCACCACAGCCAACAACTCACGTTTAGTGGTACAATAGTTTCTTTGAGATTTACTCAACGTGTTACTAGCGAAGGCTATAGGAACTTCGACCCCATCCTGGACCTGAGAAAGGGCGGCTCCTATGCTTTCATTACTAGCATCAGTATCTAGAATGAAATGATCATTCTCCGTGGGGTATCTCAACACAGGTGTGATAGCAAACAAATCCTTTATTTTCATAAAGGCCTCGTCTTGCTCGGGTCCCCAAGGGAATCGTTCCTTTCTGATCCCGGGTGTCCAGTGGGACAAACTCTGGATAGGAAAGGCAACCCTTGAATATCCTGGGATAAAGTCCCGGTAGTAGGAACAGAATCCGAGGAAGGACCTAACTTCTTTCGCATTCGTGGGTGCTTGCCAATTTGACACGGCATCCAGTTTCTCCGGATCGGCTTTAATCCCTTCATTCGAGATTATTCGCCCCAAGTAATTAATAGATCTTTTGAAAAGATCGCACTTCTTGGGTTTCAGCTTCAAACCATTAGTTATGATCCTTTCCAGGACCATACCTAAATTTTCCAAGCATTCTTCGTATGTCTTTCCAAAGACAATCACATCGTCTAGATAGACGAGACATTTCTTCCATAAAAGGTCACTTAATAAAGTTTCCATCATGGCTTCAAATGTCGCCGGTGCATTGCACAATCCAAACGGCATCACATTATACTGGAATAATCCAATATGACTGGAAAAGGCCGTCTTCTCCATATCTTTCGGATGCATACCCACTTGCCAGTACCCGGATTGTAAGTCTAGAGAGCAATACCATTGCTTACCTCCAAGGGAGTCTATAGTCTCATCGATCCGTGGTAAGGGATATGAATTCTTCTTGGTCATACCATTCAATTTCCGGTAATCTATGCAGAAACGGATGCTACCATCTTTCTTGGTCACCATGCACACAGGGCTAGACCAAGGACTGGTTGATGGAATTATTACATCCTGTTCAAGCATTTTAGCTATCTCCTCCTCAGCTACCTTTTTTTTGGCTAGTGGGAGTCTTCTATAAGGAATCTTAAAAGGTTCATTCTCACCAGTGTCAATCGTATGCAGTACTTTATCGGTACGCCCCAATTGTTCACTCGGTGCTGCAAAAGCTTTACGGTACTTGTACAACAAGTCAGTTAGAGCTTCACGTTGTTCATCACTTTCTACATGGCTTTCGGCTACTAGAGTGTCTAGTTCCGGGCTCCTTTCGGGTGAGGAAGGGGCTCCGGGTGCCGAAACATGTTTACAGTCTTCTATCAATTCGGATAAGACAACCGATCCAAGGATCGTATCCTTCTGTACATAGACAGTCTTGTTACCGGTATTGGATATAGGAACCACCGTCCAAGCAGCGTTAGCTACTAGAACATCAGCGGATTCCAATCCGATACTTGACAACATGGCCATGTCTGGCTCTACAACTCCAGTTTTTCCTGAAAACTGTCTGTCCGCTCGACATAAGACATCACAGGCTGTGCCTGGTGGTATCTTAACAGTCTGGGCTACACTGGCTACACTGCTTACTTGCCTAAGTACACATTGTACTTCGAGATGGTACGGGTCTCTCACTTCCAATATTCCCCTCTGGGAATCTAACCTTGCTCCATATAATGCAGCAAAATCCAGACCGAGTATACCATCATCCGCGATGTTCGCCACAGTAGGGGTAAGGATGAAGTCCTTATCTTCCTGTAGACTGAACCTCATACATGTTCTACCGAACGTTTGTATCATGCTACCGTCGGCCGTACGAGCATTTCCTTCCGTTGTGAAAGTTTCATGATTCGTAGGCAAAAGATCGTAGAATCTCTTAGCAATACAGGAGTGGCTAGCACCCGTATCGACAAGAAACTCAGCGGATCTACCACTCACAGATACAACTGCGTACCACCTCCTACCTTTCAAGTAGGTAGGACTACTTGCATACTTAGCAAGTTCCGTCTTAGCGCCGAGGTCAAATCCACATCCCTTTAAGAATTCGAGACAAGGATGACCCGGGGGGAACTGGGCACACCCCACCCTGGCCAACTCATTGGCCGCTCCCTCTGGACTGATATCGGGTTTCCCCTCTGTGTTCTTCTGCCGGTTCTTGACACCTGGTGTACTATCAGTCTCCCCAGCCTCATGAGTAAGGAACTGATCAGGCTCCTTAGCTTCACTGCTGGGCGAAATCGCTAGAGGATTCTTGCCAGTACCGCAAGCTGCGATAGGCTGGCAGTCATGGCAATCACTCACTCTGGGGGTAATCCGGTTGCCATTGTGGACACCCCCTCTCAGTTTTCCTTCTTCACTGAGTCCTCCTTACCCGGATTGCTCCGGTAACGAGTGTTTCTATAAACTGGCTTATCTGCCTCACACTCGGCAGCATAATGCCCAGTTTCCTGACATCGGAAGCATGTCACAACAGTCCTATCAGGCTTAGGCCTCCTAAGATTTTCAGTAATCTTCTTTACCAAATTGTTAACCAGGTCCTCTGATAAAGAAGGACCCGTCGTGGGTTTGGTATCGGGTTGAGTCACAGGAGGTTTAGAAGTGATCACTTTCTCCTTGACGTAACCCGGTTTCTTTCCCCAGTTCCGGTTGTACCGGGGGTTCCCTTGGCCAATGGCCCCAACGTTTTCATCTTCGTCAGGTTCCCCTGATTCGGATGAATCGGTTTCGGGTATTCCCTCCGGGATTATCATTGCTGACATCCGTTGGGGTACCTTCCCGGCAAAGATACGGGCCTTTCGATCATAATGATCTAGGGACTGGAACAAATCTGTCAAAGAGGCATCATTCTTCCAAGCTTCACAGGCTACTGTCCTGTGTTCTTGATTCCGCAATCCTTCAATGAATTGTTTAAACATCTCATCTAGGAAGCATTCATCATCTAGTCTCCATTGAGGTCTGGCTTTATGCAACAGTCGTTGACATTCTAAGCCGAACACTTTGGCAGACTCCTTGGGCTTCTGTGTTCTTTTAGTGAACGTCAGCCAAGGGTCTTCTCCAACTATATTCCCATATAAATATGAAGCAATCTCTATGAGTTCATCATACTTCATATGGGCTGAGAGTCCTGTTATTTGAGAATCTCTCCATTGTTCCACGGCTCCTTTTCCGTCGCCTTCCTTTAACCAGCATACTAAATAAGGCAGAGCTTCCGCTTTACCCCATCCATTGCAGTTAAAGACATCCGCGCAGCCTTGATACTCCTCCTTCCAAGGGTTCTTGGCATTAAAGGGGGTAGGTATCTTAGCTACTCTACGAGCCGGATTCGTGGATCCAGTAAGGGTTAAACCCTTACTCCATTCCATGATCTCCGTATCGTCCAGACCTTGATTGTAACAATCAACACCTAAGTTAGCAATCGCTGCATTAGAATCATGCAGCGCTTGTAACCCTGGAGAAAGAGATACTCGGCGACTGAGTCTCTTTTTCCTTGGAGGATTCGTACCATAAGTACTTCCAAAGCCTCCGGATGGTGGTCCTCCTCCACCTCCTGATCCCCCTGCTCCGTATGGAGGCACCTGTGAAAAGGTGTATCCACTGGTTTGGGGAGCCGGCCCTGGACCATTGGTGGGTTGTGTATTTCCACCAAAGCTAAAGAAACCACTATTGGGATTAGTGTTTCCTCCTGTTCCATACGACTGATTTCCATTATTGAAACCAGTCCCACTGGCAGAGGGTCTGCTCCTGGAACGATCGCTTGAGGGTCCGGATCCTTGATCACATCCGGATTGCCCCCCAGCTGTACTGGAACCTCCGGGTGCTCGTCCGGTTGTTCCTCCGGACGTGTTCCGGGTGTTACCATTGGACGGATTCGTTCCTGTTTGGGACTGATTCCATCCATACTGGGCATACGGGCCATTTGGTCCCCCTAAAGGTGACTGTTGTGGCCATCCGCCGTCAAAGGTGGAGCTTCCTGCCGAGCGGCTTTGTTTAGCTCCACTCGCAGAATTATCCCCTTTATTTCCCGTACCTAGACCAAGAGGTATAGAGGTATTATCTGTAAATCTAACCTGATGACTCTTTACTCCTTCATAACGAGGTACAGTTGTCTCTGTTACCCCGTCATTGCCCCTCAAAGAGAACATCTGGTTACTTGTCGTGTTTAGGGCAATTCCTGAAACAGTGAAGTCTGATTCAAGAGTGCCTACTGCACGACCAGTATCTTCTAGATACTTTGACATCTGGATAGCTTTAGCCTCCAGTTCGGAATAATCATCCATCATTTTAGTCTGTTTAACAGCCAAATCTGTGGATTCGCGTATCAATTGATCTTTGAGTTTTTCATGCTCATCGGTCTGTTTTTGGTACGTTTCCCGAGCATCTTTGAAGGCTGATTCTATTTTCTTCAGCTCTTCTTGATACTTGCCGTAGGCCGATTGAGTTGAATTTAACTCTTGTTTAGTTCTATTCAACTCATCATACGAGGCTCTGTATTCCAGATCCGCCGTATATAGTGCATCACGATACTGTTCGTGCTGGAGTTGAAAATCTTGCTTTTCTTTCTCCATCTGATCCAACAACAATTGTTGTTGGCGTCTACAACTCTGATCGTAATCGAGACGTTCCGATATCAACTGTTTGTTTTCAGTCAGAATCTTGTCTCGGGTTCCGGTCAGTGTAATAAGATCCTTCTGGATCTTCTCGTATTCAGCTCTCATGTCTTCAAGCTCGTCCATTTTGTTCTTTTCGAATCCACATTTTTGGTGTTTAATTCGAGAACTGTATGGAGTTTCAAACATACCTGCACTAGGCTTTGGTACCTCAAATGGTAATTTACCAAATTGAGCAGTACTTTTATGCATTGGTGCAGGTTTCGAAGTACCTCCTGGCATGAATAAGGAGTCTCCAAATTCATCCAGTTCATGATGTAAGTTTCTTCTTACATCTTCTAACCCATCAGGGTAGTGTTCTAGTGGATCCCTCCACTCCGTACCTTGGGGTGGTGACTTGATTTCACCATCCTCCATCGGGGAGTCTAGCTCACGATTTGAGCCATTTCCCCTAACTGGGCTCAGCTCAGTCATTTCTGACTGCGCTTACCCGAAGACCTACTGGTCACGGCACCAGTGTAGTGGTTCGTCTCGTTAAGTTAGATTAAATCATAACGAAGAGAGAGAAAAGTTTCCGGGTAGGCAACCGAGCTTTTATTTCAGAGCTTGCGTTACATACGATCACAGCCTCAGAGGACTACATGCTGCTAGTGCATTCGGTTACCCTTTCGGGTAACAACCTGGTTGAGCAGTGGGTAAACCACTACTGAGGAACCTAGGGCTAGGACCAGCCTTATATAGGGGAAAAGCCCGCGAAACTCAGACCGGCCACGTGACGTGTGGCGGACGAGTGGTAGGCCCCCTGGTGTAGTGGATACGAACCCAGAGGCAGGTGCTGCCACCTGCCATCCGGATTCCCCCACCACACCCGAAGGACCTAGGTCTGAGTCTCACGGGTGCATGAACGTTAAAGTGTAAAATACCATACCCCTACAGGAATAAACAGTAGTAAGTTTAACTTGTCACAAGGACTTTGACTCAATTCATTGGCTTTGGCCACTACAGTAAACGTCAACACCGTTTCATAGGAGTTGATTTTCCGCTGCCAATTTTTTCACTTCGTACAGGGTGTCAAGTAAATGAATATATGTCATGGTACTATAGTTGTAAATCATGGCTTCTAGTATAATAGTTGTACATTTTGGGATAACTATTATAATGTGAATTACTGGCTTTCTTGATTTACAGGATATTTTGAAAAAAGCCATTATATGAATTATGAATGATTCCATAGATATTTGTAGGCTCTTTCTTTTGATCACCCATGTAAGTAAGTAGTAGTGGAACACTAAGATTATCATGTGACATCATAGCTCTTCTAAGGCTTTTGCTGCAGGGTAAGTGCCGTCTGATAACATCAAACATCAAAATTTTAACAACAGGCAAGCATGTACAGATGAGGCGAACAAATTATGATATAAGCCCAACCCTTCATCAAATATCTTATCATATGTCCAGAATGTCCAACCTAGGGTACAATTTCATATCAGCAATACATCTCAAACTTTGGAGTAGTAGGGCCTAGCGCCTCCTTCTCCTCTGTCCATCTTGCTCAAGCTTTCTTTTCGCCCTCATCACTGAGCCAAACCATTTCTTAGATTTACTCTTAAAAGACTCCTTATTTACCACTTTTTGATGGTTCAGTTTCAATCTGTTCCACAACACCCTGCCTCTATGGATGGGACTGCGTTTAAACTTAGTTGTACGAGGAAATGGAACATCATAATTTCTTTTTGTGTCTGCCCTTGTCCTATTCCCGTGTCTAATAAGTGGGGAGCTTTTCTTAAACTTATTATAAAAAGAGACATTAAAAGCTCCTTCCTACAAGCAGCCAACATGGGTACTTTACACCAGTTGTGCAGGCCGGCAATGGAATTTTCCCATATCCTCGCATGTCTAATACATCACAGCATTCTATTTTGTATATATTGTAGATGTTTAGTGGAATCATCTATGCAACATGAGGTATCGTAATCTGCCAAATGTATAAGACCAATGATTCACTGTATTCATAGTTTTCTTCACAAATGGCTTCATGCTCCGTGTCCTGTCTATGGGACGTCTAAGTAAGTCAAACATTCCACTTCTTGTATCACCTGATTATCAACAATTAACTTTTTTACAGTATCTATAGTTGTGTTCCGCACAATGCCACACTAATTTGGTCTTATCGTGATTAAATGTGAGGCCAATGTTGTTACAAGCTTCGTGAATTTTTAGCATGTCTTTCTGAAGGGTTCTGGGTATCTTGAGGAAGTGTATAAAACTATATCATCTGCATACATTTTAATTTTGGCTGATTCAGGGATACTGAGAATACCATTTATGGAATACCACTTATGAAAAAAATGAAAAGGGTAGGCCCCAAGACCAATCCTTGGGGAACTCCAAACCTAACAGGCAAGAAATTTGAGCAGATACCATCAACTTTAGTGCACTGTTTTCTATTCTTGATGATGTGGCAGTAGTCCAAGAAACTGGGAGAGAGCTGGATAAAATAGAATACTGAAGAATATGTGTGAAAGGTCTGACACAAGTAGTTAGAGCATCTTTGAGCACTGTAGCATTTAGATGTGCAATCCCAGATGGCTTACCAACTTCAATTTCTTTTATATATTCCATTACATTGTCCTCATCAAACTCGAGATGATCATCATCCAACTGCTCATTTAGATAACCCTCATCTACCTGGAATTCATCTACCACAATGATTTGGGGCAAATAATATTTCCCCAATAATACTAAAGAAATTATCTATATAACCAGCATTGTCATCCACGGTCTCTCCTGAGTACTTGTCTATTAAGGCAGGAGGTGGGTGTGTTTTTGGTTAACTAAAGAATGGGTTATTACACTCCCAAAACTTATGGTGGTCTTTCTTTTATTCATCTGTCTTCTGCTGTATAAATCTACCTTTAGCTCTACGAACCATAGGTGTGATTTTACATCTCAACTTCTTGACCATAATAAGATCTTCAGCGTCTTTATGCATTATATATTTCTTTAAATCGACTGTTAAGAAAATTGTCCAGGTTAAAAAAAAAGGAAACCTGAATCTATTTATTTCTTATTTTTCAACAATTCATTTCTGATTTTTCAAGAATTTTGTAAATTTGGATATCTTTCTGACATTTTTTTCATTGCCCAGAAGTTAAGAGCCCCACTTGATCGGCCCTCACCACCATCCCCTGTTGGGATCTTATCCACACGTGTGACCTAGGAGTGAACCCAGAGTTCATCCGCAGCCTGTTCCCGCAATTCTCCGTTTAATAGATTTGTTAAAATCTTTCATTTGATTGCTTAATGGCGTAATGGTAAAACAGAATGGACCAACAGAAATGCCCATACCATCCCATACTATCATATCATGGCAAATTTCATGAAAGTTAGGGCTCACGGCATCATTAATTGCATGATCCGTTTAACAAAGCTCGCCACATATGAGTTAGAGCCTGTCACTTACCACAAGCCGGCCATACCATGCCAAAATCATTATAAAGCGTTATATCCGCAAGAACGCCAGGTATTCTATAGCACACCAACCAAGGCTCCGGGCCAAGGCTGAGGATGGAACGCTGAGAGGCTCTGCTATGCACATGTCGTGAGACCCAGAAAATTGGAAGACACGGGGCAGCAGTTGGACATCGTCAAGTGACACCCCATCTGAGGTGCACGGCGGCAACCCGATCTCGTCAGGCTGAAGGGGCACCGGAGGGGGCCACAGTAGGGAGGGGCAAATGGAACCCTGTGCTGGGTGTGCATGGAGCCGTACTTGGTATTTTATAGATTCTTTTTGTTGTTTTTTTGTTAAGAACCACTACTCCGATATTAGATCTAGTACACAGGTACAAAAATGTAATCGGCGAATGTGTTATATAGGAGGTAGTGTTAAGGGTACCTTGCACAGGCACCGGCACAGGCAGCTTTTGCCCCAATCCGTCCCAACTCAACCTATATCACTTGGAAAAGCGGGGCAGTGTATGGTGGTTTCCCAACTCAGTTGGTATCAGTTGGGTCCAGTTGGGAGTTATGTTTGATATCTGGGCCCGACTGGAGGGTAAAGTTGGGATGAGTTGGGTCGGGATCGAGTGAGAGTGTATGATGGTTTCTGAGAGTATTTGGGAGTGGGAGTTTAAAGAACCGTTTTAATCTTTATGCATTACCAGCAGTCAATTGGCTACTAAAAGCTTATCTAATCGGAATATTTATGCCTTGCTAAATATAGAGTTGAGTTAGTTGAAAATATTTCTCAACGTTTGACTTATTTTGAATATATTTTTGGCTGGTGAAAGTTATTGCCATGCATATATATATATATATATATATATATATATATATATATATATATATATATATATATATATATATATATATATATATATATATATATTATAACAATGAAAAAGATTATCAGGCTTTCTAGTGCTGAAATTGACTGAATCACAGTGCCATACAACTGCAGTGTATGCTTACTCAGGAGCCCCAACTCAACTCTTTCCGACTCTAGCACTGCAGTTTTCAAATTATCACAATTCAGGGGTATTCTATGTTCCTAGATTGTTACTCTTAAGTTATGAAGGGCATAATGTGCCTCCCAAGGACTCATTTATAATCATAATGATTATGATGTCCTCTGACTAGGATGTCCAGATCAACTGCCTATGCAACCAAAACATATATGAAGATGATCTCAACCATTGAGGATTTGCAGTGGAATTTTTAGAATGTCAAGCTAGAGGCTAAATATCCATATGAAATTATAATTATATAATAGATACAACTATGACAACAAAACTGGATTGTAGTTCATTTTTATTAAACCATAATGATTTATATGATTATATGATCACAACGTTTCAGCTAGGAGTAGCCTTCATCAGGTGAAATGTTAATGGTGTATGGCATTGAAACTAAAACAATGTGTTATTAATTACCCTTAGTCATTGTTTACAAATGACAGTGAAAGTCTGTAAAAAAACGGTGACCCTAAGAAAATGGTGAAAGATTGGCATCAATTGTTGCCAATGATTCTTCATTTTTTCTAGGGGAAACTTTTAACAGTGTGTGATACGTGTGTGACAAGTGCAGATAACCCTGAGCAACACTGTGATTTCCCCATCAGCCACCAAAGCAGCTCCTGTGAAGTATTTTGGTGTAATCTTTCAAAATGCCGCGGAAACCTGAATGTTTGGTGATCACATAGACATTTCTTGCCGCCGGATCCGGAACCCAAGGTATTAGAAATTAACAGCCTGAGTGGTGAGCTACTATAATCTCTTGGCGGATAAAGCTGTCAGAGATTAAGTTGAAAATACAGAAATGGGCTTGCTTGTGAGGGTGGAAGCTGCCATCCTTGATAGAGGATTACGGGAGGATTACTTTGCGTCGTAAGGTTAGATTCTAACATTGCTGTCTATAAACTGATGATTCCTGACTGGCATGCGTTTCATATATCCGATCATGATTAGGTTTGTAGCTGGTGTGATAAAAGGGTGTTTGGCTAAACGTTGGTACATCAATCTCTGACATGTTGACACAATGTTGGACCAACATTGATACAATGGTGGAATAACAATGTCATTTCCAACATCAGTTTGGTTGGGTAGACGTCGGTCCAATGTCAGATCTCGAAGGTTGGCTAGACCCATGCATGTGGCCAAGCATCATTTTGTGCTGACTTTTAGTTTAAAATGCTCTCCAGATGGTATAGGCCACTATGGCAGGTCCGGGAATGTGTCTATCATGAGGAGCAGCGGGGAGCTGATCAGGCGTAGTGCGCTAGAATGGTACAGACCCAACCCCGACGCCCCAGGTCACACTCACGCAGGCAAGGGTTCTACACGGGCAATTTTAACTCACCCCCCCCCCTTCCACGAATCACGCCTTATTTCCATCTACATGTGCCCATTAATTCAACACTCAAGGTTATGCTGGTAATCCATTGACGTCCCAATATACAACAGTGGCATAGGAAAAGTGTGTCAGGGGGGCCTGGGCTCCCCCAACAATGGGAAGGCCCCCGTATGTAAGCCTATAATATTATAAAAATGCAATGTATAGCCCCCGCCTAACCGAGACCCCTGCCCCCCCCCCCCGAAAATAAAAAGAAAAAAAGGCAGTACGTCTAACAAACATTCGGTCGTTTTCAACACCCACCCACCCCAACCCCAGTCCCCTTTTTGTCGTACTTTTACCACTGTTTTTTTTTTATTGTTTTTTTGTTTGTTTTGTTTGTTTGCTTTTTTTATTGAGAACGTCATTACTGTTTCATGTTTCATAGGAAATGTTTTTCCGCTTCAATATTGTATATGGGTCATGGATGGATGGATAACTTTTATTGTACTGAATCGCCCTTAGAAGTGGCGTTCTTCCGTGTACATTGGCCCAGAGAGCCAGCATGTGCCACCAAGTGTGAGCAGGTTTCGCGTGATAACACAGAGCGTCAGCCACCATATGTCAATAGTCACGATGTGTGACATATTGTGACACATAGTGACTCATCTCCAAAAGTAATAGGATTATGCAGGGTGAGCATGCGCCAGTCTGTGTCAGTAGTCACATTGACTGACTCATGGTGACGCATTTCATGATTCGTGTGAGGTGAACCTGTGTGAGCATGCGCCAGACTGTGTCAGTAGTCACACAGAGTGACATTTGCTCACACATTTTGCTATCCGTGTGAGGTGACACTGCCTGAGCAGGCACCAGTCCATACCAGTAGTCACACAGAGTGACTCATAGTGACACATACGGATATTTGTGTGAGGTGACAACATGTGAGCATGAGTCAGTCTGTGTCAGTAGGTGTCAGTATTCACTTAATGCCACACATATTGACGCATTTATGAAGGCATGAAGTGACACATGTGTGATAATGTGTAGGTCTGTGTCAGTAGTCACACTGGTTAGCACATGGCAACATAGGTGTCAGGTCAGAGAGAACTTGTATGGATTCACTCTATGTGTGTACTTTGGGGCAGGGGGAAATCAGATAAATGCTGATTCAACTATATTGCCTAATGAATCAATGTGTTTATAGGTGATATGCATTGATATGTATGTAGGGAATCTAATGATACCTGAAAAGATGAATTTAAATTTGGCTTTGGCATAATAAAAGGTAGTTTCATTTGTCTATGGGACTTAACACTGAATTGGAATCATCAACATCTCATGTAGTATTGAGGCATAGATTTGTCTTGGTTTCATAAATGATCAATAGTTTGATGCACAGTGATCAAGAAGGTGGCATGTATTCAAGAAACATGTGTAAAAACTCTTGATATAAGGACAATTAAGATTGTGCATTGGGTGATAATAGGGGCAGTATGCTGCATTTGATCCAAACATGATAGGTTCTGACACATGTGTGAATATGTGTCACTCTGTGTCAGTACTCACGCATTATGACGCAAGCTGACTTACAGTGACACAACCTGGTATTTCCTTTATGGTGTGTGCGTGACCATGTGTCACTCGATGTCAGTTCTCACACATTGTGATGCACACTCACTCACAGTGACACATCTTACAAGTTCCATGAATTCTGATTGGTCAATTTCAAATTCTTAGCCCCTGATTGGTCCATTTCAGATTTCCCTCCTTTTCCTAGTTCCTTTGTTCTCAGCATTTGTAACTTGGGTTTCACAACACACAGGCATAGGAGGCAAGGATACCACATACAAGGTGAGTAGTCTTACAGTCCTAGTACAGATTCTTATTAGAATTCCAGAAGACCTGCAGTTCTACAGAAGCACATGAGCACATATTGTATTTTTCTATAAATTCCTGGTTGATAGCACATTTTTCATGTTGGTAATTTCCAGGCTGGATGGGTTGAGAATGCAGTACATTTTACTCCATTTCTTTCTCATGGCACATAAGGGAGTGATATTTTTATAACAACAGGGGGGCTGGTGGGTTTGACAGGGGGGTAAATTTTGTTCAGCCTCTTGTCCGTGCATTACTACAGGCTAAATGGGCATGTTCGTGCATGGTTTTTCAAAAACAATTCAACCCTTCTAGGGAGGGCAAAGTTATTTTACTTCTTTTCAGTGAAAAAGCCTGTATGTCTCTATAGGTTAAAAGGGTGCAATTGCACACAATATTCAGGTCCTGGGGGGGGGGCAAAAAATGTTGACCTTCTCAAGGGGTGGGGAATTTTTTTCAACCCTTTGAGGGGGAGGCAAAATAATTTACTTCTTTTTAGGGAATAAGCTTGTGCATTACTACTGAGGTTGAAAGGGCATGTTCATGCATGATTTTCCAGATGTGGGGGGGAGGGGGAATTTTACCCTCCTTGCTTCCACATGAAAATCCACCACCCCCTGTTGTTAAAAAAAGGATCACTCTCTTCTGTGGGAGATTCAGGTGTGTAGAAATATGTGGTACTGAAAATGTGTTTATGCTATGCTTTATTGAATGTTCATGTCTGTTGTCTGGTTTATATCTTGACAGGTATATGAAGAGCACCTCAAAGAATCAACCATGGAGAAAGGCCATGCAAGATACCCATACAAATCAAAAGGACATGGAAACAGGATGAATTGATGATATTTGATTTTGAATAAAAGACCCCCCTCCCCCCATTCTAAAGGGATATTGAAATGTCAGTATGCGTGAGTGTGAGTGAGTGTGTGTTATGGCACGTGTGTCATTATGTGTGAGAATGTGTCATAACTCATGTGTCAGCTCTGGTGAGGTTGCGTTATAACACATACGTCAACATATGTGAGGCCGCGTCATAACACATGCGTCAGTATGGGTGAGGCTGTGAGTCATAACACATGTGTCAGTATGGGTTAGTGTGCGTTATGACACATGTGTCAGCATGGGTGGGGCTGCATCATGACACATGTGTCAGTATGTGCCAGTCAGGTGGCTCAATTTTTTTCTGTAGAGCGCACGAGTTAGCACTCACACACATTGACTCAGAGCGATACCAATTTGCTGGGCACCTTACGGCGATGTTTGGAGCCTCCACTGTGCCCCGGCCGGGCTGGGAACCGAACTCACAACCTTACGGCCCGTGAGCGGACGTGCTACCGACTGCGCCACGCCTCCCGGCAGGAACATTTGGTTAGGGTGCTGATCATATAATTTTTAGAATGCCCCAAATAAGGTGTGAACAGAAGTAGAACTTAAATCTACCATTGTGTCATCAGTTTCTTTTTCTCCGTTTGATCATTTTATCATTATGGCATGTTAGTGTATAAACATGAATTTTCATATTGTCTAAATATAGTTTATGAATATCTTTTTCTGATTTATATAAGATCATCTCTGCATCTGATCATACAGGAATTGCATAATGCTACCATCTGTTGGAAACACTAGGAACAATTCAAGGACAACAGATGGCAGCACCGTGCTATGCCAATAGATTTCTTTTTATAATGCAGCATCTGATTCTCTTGATTAAAGGATAAATTGTATAATTAATAAGCAGTCAGTAAGTGGGGTGTACATATGTTTTCAAACACTTTATGGACAGCAGCATGGTATGCTTTAGCAAGTAAAATATGGGTATATAGACTACGATTGTAAACACTACACATTTTCTTTGATAAAAGCAAAAACATGACCAAAGAGGGGTTTTGGGTGTAAGAAACCTGGATTAAAATCTCGCACCCCCAACTTTGGGAAATGCTATAGGGTGCACTGCCGATCTGATTGGCGTAGAAGACGCGCCTTCTACGTAAGAGATTACGGTATTTCAAATATTGACACTAATATAGATCATCGAAATAAATTGCATGTCAGTGACACTCCTAACTAGCATTGCTAAGGACCCTCACCCTCACCCTAGGAGGAACAGTCAGTCAGGTATCGAGTGGCGGGGGGTTCTGGGGAGAATGGCCCCCAACTCCAGAATTATGGAAGAATCTCCTGCCCCCACCCCCTAAGTATGTAGCTCTTATTTGTGCTCTAGTTTGCAACCCAGATCTATTTGTTTGTAGAAAGCCTCTGATATAAAAAAAAAAAAAAAATTTCTGCGAGGGGATCTGCGATGAATGGCCCAAATCCCAAAATTATGGGGGAAAAGAACTCTGGATCCCACTCCGTAAATCTGAAAGCTGCAACATAGATCTAGTTGTCTGTAGAAAGCCTCTGGTAGAAAATGCAAATTTTCTAGAGGAGGGGCTGGGGAGAAGGGCCCCAACCCTAGAACTATGGGAAAAGCTTCTGTCCCTACTTCCTAAATTAATAGTTCTTATTTGTGCTCTAGAATTATCCAAATACTTGCGCCCTAGATCTATCCCGGTAGTTGTCTGCATGAAGTGATAGAAAATACGAATTTCCTGGGAGGCCTCAGGGGAGAATGGCCCTTAACCCCAGAATTGTGGAAACATCTCCTGCCCCCACCCCCTAAAAATGTAGTTCTTATTTGTGCTCTAGAAAGGTTTGTGATGAATGGCCCCAATACCAAAATTATGGATAAAAGGAACTCTGGATCCCACTCCATAAATCTGAAATCTGCAACATAGATCTAGTTGTCTGTAGAAAGCCTCTGGTAGAAAATGCAAATTTACTAGGGGGGGGGGGCTTTAGAGAAGGGCCCCAACCCTAGAACTAAAATCTCCTGTCCTTACCCCCTAGACTTGTAGTTTAACATGTACTAAGGAAGCCAGACCCAGCCCCCTCCACTGCTTAAGTGGTGAGTGCAGCCAAGCATGACAGCCTCCTCATTAGCATATCACCCGAGACACCCTTATCTGGTCTACTCAGTGCAGTGCACGTTGCCCATCCCTCTCTGATCATTCATGTTACAGGATATATAATGAAATAATGTGAGTTGTGAAAAGTTGTACACTAAGTACTGGAAATTATGTTGTTGATAAACCCAACGAAGGGCTAAATTGTAGGTCAAATGGGGATATTCCGCAGAGAGATTTGTAATACTATATGAATGTGTTTTTCTGCCAAATGCATATGAGTGGGCCTCTGTTAGGGTAAACAATGACTGCACTGCCTGCCTGTGCAGCAGGTTGTGATCACAATGGCTGGTCCAGCTCAACTGCGGATGGCTCTGGATCTATATAAGGTAGGAAGACAGTTCAAACATAAATGTATATGGCCAAGTCAATCCTAAAGATTAAAACCATTTTCAAAATTTTATGCAACTGCCTACATTTGTGGCTGTGCCAGATCTTGCCGTTCTGAGTACACCGTCCTTGATATATGGATACCATTGGTGTGCAAGTACCTTAGAAGTTAACCAATGCAAGGATATTATAATTCTATCTGTATACTCTGATGCATGAACAAAAAGCATCTGTTTATAAATCATTACACAAGACATTGCGCTCTTTTCTCTGATAAAATATGTTTAAACAACAGTAATACCCCACGTATAATGCAAACCTTGCATATATTGTGTATCCCTAACATAGGCGCACCTATAGTGAAACAGTAGTCATTCTATACATTTTCTTATCCTCACCTATAAGGCATTTTGCTGACTATCCCCACTACACGACTGACGTGACCGATGCATGAATCTATCCCAATAATCACCTTGAACGACTGTCGGTACCATATGTGAGTATGTGAGAGGGGGTGGGGTACCTCAAAAGGAGACCTCTCGGTACCTAGATTGTTACCAAACTGTTTGAAAAATTCAAACATGTCAGTCTTTCAGGTGGGATATCGTGACAGATTTGCACATCGGTTGCGATAGCCGTGTAGTGGAGATAGGCCCTAACTTTTTCGAACAATTTGGTATCGATCTAATTACCGACAACTGTACAAGGGAGTTGGGAAGATGTAAGTCCAACCCCACTCATACATTTATAGATACCCACAGCACCATGCTGATCAGTAACGGTGGACGTTCTGGCTAAATATTGTCTAGTGGAGAAATGCCCTGAGGCAGAGGAGGGGATTGGGCGAGGCACCGTGGGAAGTATGCTTTGTCAATACAGAAAATTTACTATTCAGACTGAAAGTCTGGAATAAGGGTTTTATTAAGTGAAAAGCTATCCATGTGTAACTATTTATGCAGGGTGTATTCGGCCAAATTTGATATTTTCCCCTTAACTTACTTACTTTACATGTATTTGTACAGTTTGTAGTAGAATGGCCCACCTTTTGGACAACTCCATGAGTCCCAAAGGATCATATGGGTAGCTTTTCCTGTTTTATGAGTACAGGAGGGTGTTGCTCCTATAGTAAAATGAAGAGCTGGCTAAAAATGCCCTTGTTTCCAGTCCTTTCTTTTCATGTAGCTATGACTTGTCCCTTTTGTTGCTCACAAGTGGTCATTCAAGTACGGTGCTAAAAAAGGGGGATTTGAGTAGGTACCTAGTTGGGAGAAGTCAGTCAGTATGATAAACTATAGAGCATGTGACATGAGTAGGTACCTGGTAGTGCAGCTCTCTCTCTATTTCAAATAAGGCAGGTGACTTTTCAGACTAATGTGGTGAGTGCAAGTACTTAGGTGAAGTAGTGCACGACTTGTTTAGAAAAGAGGGCACATACTCACAGCTCTTTTTACAATAGGAGCAACACCCTCCTGACACTGTCTGTGGTCTTCGGAACGGAGAGTACTAGGGCAGTAGGGAACAGAAAGTTACATGCAATACACTGTACAACGGCCGAAAAAAGGGAGACGAAACATACCAATTATACCTAATTTGAGGCTGCTGAATCTGAAAATGAGGTTAAAAAATGTCTATTGGCTCTCAATTTTGAGATATCCATAGGGTGCCATATATATTGAAAATCACCTCCGAGGGCAATGATTTCATTATGTTCACCTATATATAGTGTAGTCCAAACATGTACAAGAACTTTCTTATGTCATTCCTGGCATTTGTCTGGGTAATATCAATAGCTTTGACACTTGTGCAAATCATATTTCACCCAAAAGTGGCCCCTCGGCCTCTATCATTCCGAGTGTAGGAACCAGTTTTATTGAATATTATGTGTTCGGTGTTAGCACACTCCATATGCATGTTTGTAGCAGTTTTGGTAGTTTAGAAGCAAGAGTTGACCTTGGATAATGCGAAAAGGGGTCAAGATGTATAAATATGCACATCAAATAAGTTCGATATCATGTACATTGCATTATAAAGACAGCCAATCTTAATAAGACAGCCAAATTTCCATGTTTACGTCCTTGAAACATTGACTTCTGGAGAGCATCCAACCATGATTTATGCTGAGTAAGGCTGCATCTAAACATCAGGATTATTCCTAATCATAAGATTAAAGTGAGGGTAATTTGATATTATAACCAAAAATAGGCTACATAGTAAATGGAAGTCCTGGCTTGCCCTCAGTGAAGTCATAACAGGATATCTGGGAATCAAGAGGGCTGAGGACTTTGTAGTGTGTGGATACACTGCTGCCACATATCAGAAACTTAAATGCAAGATTTCCTTACAGATCCACTTTCTGCATCTGACCCCCCCATCCTTTAAAAAAAAACCTGTGGCTCGGTAAGTGACATACATGGAGAGAGATTCTAACAGGACCTCTCAGAGATGGAAATATGCTACGAAAGATAGTGGTTACCTTTTCTTCTAGCAGGCTAGTAATGGGGTCTGTTGTGGGATGAACGCAAACATTGTGTACAAGAGACAGGCAAGGCAGTCCCGAACAAGTCTTGTCTAGCTAACATTTTGAGCATATTTACAACTTTTACTGCATATTACTGAGTCAAAGGATGAATAATTCATTAGATATGGTTTTGTAAATGGTAATCAAAAATAAATAAACCAGATTTGATGTGAAATCTGGTGTTTGTACGGTTTGCACTTCAGCTACCAAGGATGAAAATGGGCAATTCTAGGTATTATGGGTATCTCAAAATTGAGAGCCGCCAGCAAAAAATGGATGTTATTTTTGAATTCCCCAGGTCTAAATACATAGGAAATAGTGCGTTTCAGCTCTGTTTTTTTCCAAAAGTGAAATTTTGTTGTACAGTGATATTTGACAACCCCCTACGAGTGTGTATAGATTCTGTACAGTGGATATGATACAACATAACTCGGAATTATTTTGATAGCTTCATATTTATTGGAACTCTGACGGATTTCACGTGATCATAGGCATTTGATAAAAGAAAGAAAGAATAACATAGCATAAAAGAAGACATAATTGTAGTATAGAGAAAGGTCAAAACTATGTTTAAGGCGCCTATTTGCAAACATGTAAAGACTTCCAAATACACCGACAAGTAGACAAGAGGGTTTTAAATAAATCATATCATAATATCATAATTGTGGCTTTGTGTTTTTAGATGTCGTTTTATACCAGAGGGCTATCTCTCTGCAGGAAACTCTCTGCCAACAACATGATTATATTAGTAGCTGGTTACACATAAAGTTAGAACAATGCAAAGAACATGTATATATATATATATATATATATATATATATATATATATATATATATATATATATATATATACTAAAACATACATATCACGTAAAATAATTGAAATAAATAATGTCTTTTTGTATCTTTATCTTTCTTGCTTTCACGCATACTGTGTAACGGATGTCAAAGGCAAATAGCTGCGCCATTAAACCAATGCCTTTCAATGTGTACATACGTATTAGAATATATTATCTTGTATATATCATGCAACAGTTGAACCCCTGCAGCATTTGTCATGTGGTTATGTTCTATCCGTAGATGTCCTTCACTTTCCACTGACACTCCAAAGAACGGGATATATATATATATATATATATATATATATATATATATATATATATATATATATATGGATCAACACGGTAAAAGGTATGCCCACGCACCCCCTCACGGGCATACCTTTCACCGTGTTGATCCACATATATATATAAATATATATATATATATATATATATATATATATATATATATATATATCCAACTTGTTCTTAAACTGAACATTAAGGGATTTTCTGCAAAGCTTCTCAACCTTCAAAAGATGGGCGGCCCACCAGTTAGTGCCGATATAAGCACGGAGCCGCTTGTGTCCTCCAGTCCGAAGTTGGCTTCTGTGAACTGCTCATTGACACTAGGGTTTGAAGTACTCTCGTAGTTGGGTGACTCGCCGTAGGAGCCACCACAGTTCCCTTGGTCACTGGAGTCGTAACTGTAGTCTACAGGTGATTCCACGCTATAGGCATGATTGTGGTTGCTGCTGTAGTTACTGCTGCTGCTGGTCTTGTTAGGAGGGATGCTAAGGTAGTCAGCTGACGGCACGTGCCCAGAGAAGTAGGTGGGCGCGGGGGACGCATTCATTAAGTTTGTGAAGGGCCCTTCACTTGACGTGCCGGAAACACGGGTGCCGTAAGTGCCATCCATGTGGCTACTGTGTTGGGGTGAGAAGGATGCGGCTGGCTGCAAGGGGGACCCGGAGTCAGAGTCTATAGGTGCAATGACGGTGACACCTGGGGCGGGCGGCAGACCTGGGGAACCCAGGGGGTGGTGGATTCCCATGTGACTACCTGTACCTGGCTGCAACCGGTAGATGAGGTGTGGCTTCTTGTCTATGCCTGTCAGGTACTGATCAAACTCACTGCGGTCCACGTCATCCAAGTGCTCTACCTTAGAGAACTGTTCCAGGTTAAAGTCGGCGTCACCAGACCCGTAGCCGCGGGGGCCGTAATGCCCCGCGCGCCGGGCCGCGCCACGACTTTGCTGTATTACGGGGGTGTAGCCATCTCTTTGTTGTTGGTGTCCCCCTGATATGAGCGACTTCAGGGCGCCCAGACGACCCCCAGAGCCACCGACATCATGACCACAACGTGGCAGGCTGTAGCGACCGTCGTATGAGTAGCGCGACGCGTACTTCCGTCGGAGCAGCTCCGCGACGGGGCTTGACCTGTAGTCTGGGTCGTCCGGCCGTCGGTGTGATGGCGGAAAACGGAAGACGGAGCGAACGTCCGTGCCGGGTGAGCGGTCGGGGGTGAGGAGGCCAGTGCAGGTGGTGGGAGTTGGAGGCGGCGCCTGTTCGTACACTGTTACCCCGCTCATACTATTGTTCTCCTGTTTGATGTGCACGAGCTGCTCTCCACACACAGAGCTGATCGCCGCCCGTTCCTGCTCGCTGTCCGCGTCCCCGGACGGCTCGCTCTGTGGGGACGCCTCTGGAGTATCCAGCACGCTGCTGTTGAGCCCAAGCCCCATCCCGGGCGCCGTCATAGCAGGTGACGTAGGGTCGCCAGGTACGGTCATACCGCGCCCCTTGGCGCCCCGTTGCCTAGGTTTGCGGCGCCGCGGTCGGTACTTGTAGTCGGGGTGTTCTTGCATGTGAAGTACCCGCAAACGTTCAGCTTCCTCCACGAAGGGCCGCTTGTCTACGATCGTCAGAGACCGCCACTTCTTACCTGCAAATCATAGGTGAAAAAAAAAGATGTTGAAAATGAAACAAATGATTTTTTAGGTGTCATAAACATGAAAACATATCTGTGAACACTCATGCTGATGAATGATTCATATATATAGCACGCAAGGGTCAGAACGGCGGTGGGGAGGGAGGGAGCGGGGTGGCGGAAAATCATTGCCAGAATATGGGTGCTTCGGCCTGCTCAATTTAGGAAATGCTTAGAAATTTAAAAAGAGATTATCCTGCATTATGCCTGTGCACTTATACGCATTAAACTCATTTATTTACCCATAACCTTAAAGTCAAAGATATTCCCTGTCCCGCATTTCAGGTCCACGATGACACCATCCACATCAGATAAAATAGGTGATATTTCTATATAGGTCCGCATGTCCATTTGTTTGCAGATGATAAGAATATAAACCTGTATGTCCACAAGATGCAAATCGGTTCCTTCTAGATGCCCATGTAGTTGCATCAGTCAGGGAGTATTTGGGTAACAAATAGGTAAATGAATGGCCATTCAAATTCTAATTGGACGTCGGAAAAGATCAGAACTCATGATACCGTGAACGGGCCGCAATGGAATCTTCCAGGGTTAACCTTGCGGGATCCAATGCAGGGCGAAAATCAATAGATCTCCTACCCAATCCTTAAGTGCTCCCCCATCCGCCCAGATATGTGAGGACGGGGGATATGAGATACTCGTATAGCGTGTCGAGAACTATAGTTAGATTGCCATTCAACCAGCTCAAGCATCTCATATATATATATATATATATATATATATATATATATATATATATATATATATATATATATATATATATATATAAGACTTTTTACACTGTACATAGTTAATGTAGATATACAGCAAATTCGACTGTAGTTTTACAGTAGCAGTTTCTATAATTCAAACTACAGCAAATTTTTCTGTACAGTTACTTACTTTGTTGCTGTAAATGCAATGATACAGCAAGTGTTGCTTTAGTTTGTAAAAAGAAAATCGCCCTATGCTGCATATATAATTTCTAGAGTCTCACCTCTTCAATGAAATGATTAGGCCTAGGCCAAAAAAAAAAAGGTTTCTGGTCACCCGACCGTCCTCAGCCAAAAGGGGACGACCTCAGATTTTTTTAGATTTTTTTCTCCCATTTTTTTCTTCAATTTTGTTAGAGTTTTCATGTGAAAACTTTTATTCGCAAGATATACACATATTTCACCATCATTTTCTCATATTTCATACAGGAAACACTCCTTTGTTATAATAACCATCGAAAACCTGGCAAAGTATGACTATATGAGGCCTTAGATGCAAAAAAAAAAAAAAAAAAAAAAAATCCGACCTACCTGCCTCAACTTTTTGGACCATGTTACCGGAAACACAACTTTTCTTTTTTGGCCCTAATATAAACCAGCCACCATAGAACTTTGAAAAAATGTGCTTATATCATAGCTTACTATGGTTTCTCCATAGAGACACACATCATTTCCTTCAGCTTTGTATGTTCTGTTTATAGGCCACAGGGTGAGGCACCAAATTATGAGAGGGGTACTACAAAATTTTTGTGGATTTGCATAGGGAATGACCCTAGTAATCATATACCAAAAGTTTTCCACTGACATTCCTGCAGTTTTTGCGTGGGTCAAGGTCAAAGGTCAGGAATTTCCCTCTATATTCCTATATAAAGCTGTTTAACCCAAGAATTGATTGCATGTCCCGGCCCCCGCACTTCCATCACTGAGGGTATGCCACCTGCGTTCTAAAAACGTGGAAAAAGGGTGCTTTGTCTCATACATTCTATGTCCTCTGATTTCAGAAAAAGGGGTCTTTTTTTCAATTAAGTCCGTGGAATTCAAGAAAAGGGGCATTTTGGCAAAGAAGAGTCCATGCATTTCAAGAAAATGGGGTTTGTTTGATGGGTGCATGACCTAGGAGACACCTTCACTATCTAATTGAATATTCTAATACAATGAATAAAATTAGTACTTTTTACTCCCTTGAGCCTGAACCTAAATAATATGGATATATAACATGTGCCAACTGCAAATTCAGAAAGTTACCAAGGATGTCTGTGCTGGTGGAGAAAGTAGAGGAAATAGGGGTGTTTTTGAAAGCACTAAAGTCCACTGTTTTCACAAAAAAGGGGGGTTTTCGGGCCTGATAATCAGTGGATTAGGGGCTGTTTTCCAAAATGGAGAACGCAGGTGACGTCCCCTTTGGATACTGAGTGCAGGGACCAGGTTGCATGTTCTCTCTGAACTAAGTTAAAGGGCTAAAAGAGAATTTTATGGTTTTGTTTGGGCCAGAAAATCATGCTGATTCCAAATACACTTCTCATATTAGTCTGAGTATGCTGGAAGTGGCGAAAACTTGATATTCAAAAATAAAAGTAATATTGAAAAATATGTGAAAATATCAAAAATCTGTAAAACATGAAATTAGCCTCTATCAATGCACAAAACACCTAGTTCAGCTAGCTGGTGGGTGAGGAGCATAATACGTATGAAATGATTATGTAATTAAGCCTTGACCTACTTAATTAGGTCAAAGGTCACAGAAACCATATACGTCATATCTCTGGTTCTAAGAGGCCTTTCTACACACTTTTAAGTTCTAAATAGGGGTTTCTCACATAGAAGAATTGAATGGAGTAGGTTTAAAACTCATAGGATGCATTGTCTTGTGCATAAATCAGAAATCATCATTGATTGTCTATTCAAATGCAGATTTATGAGGGGGAAGTATTAGCCACATATTTTCTGAAGTAATACTTGATCCCCTGCCATAATGAAACAGTAAGTGTGTAACTAGTGTTATGAAGAAAGGTTGACAATTACAGTTGGTTAGGTAAGAGTGAAGTGGCAACTCTTCTTTGGTCAAATTCCCAAGAGATGTGTCTGTAATTGTCCTGCCTCTAGTTCTGAATTTAACTGCAATTGGTTAATAGGCCCTACTGGTAGGCTACCTAATAAGATTAGTTGGATTTAATTATAAATAATCACAAAATTGATCACAAATAATTACAAAAATAATCACAAAAAAATATAGTTGCAAACTGATAACTTTTGTATTGTATTTACACATCCTTGGATGGCCTTCATATCCGGTTGCAAACTGATAACTTTTGTATTGTATTTACACATCCTTGGATGGCCTTCATATCTGCAGAGGCAGTAAGAAAAGGCACACATATGGGGCAGCCAATGCAAATTTCTATAGAAAGTGAATGTACAATCTGTCAGGATACCAATTCTGCAAGGGCTTAAAATTAGTGTAGGGTAACACCAAGCATGTAAGCAGTGGTTTATAAACCATTTCAGAGACCTACTGTGGATTATAGAGTCTGCCTAAAGTATAGTTACGGCTTGCACATGGGGTTTTGTGTATAAAGAAGATGGTTAATGTCAGGGTGTGGCTAATATGTGTGGGAGCAGTTAATACACATGGTTTTATGATAGGATGTGGTAAATAGGTGTCTAGGTCTAGGGAACATTTGCCCAGCCCTTTGAAAAAAAAAGAAATAGAATGTGTTACATACTATAGAACGGTCTTGCATAAGCCAGACCTCACAGATAAGGCACATGATTAGTTGATGGAGATCCCATAAGGCACATTCTGGCCTTGATTGTAATTATTTTTTGCCCGTAGACTCTGAGCATGATTCTTTTTATTAATGAAAGTATTCCATCCATTCACCACAAAATGTTTAGGTGCAACTGATACAGATCTAATCAGACACTAGATCAAGCAATGACAATGCTTGTCAGGAATACAAAACATCTTGAGTTCGGAAAGAAGCTGTAAGCCACAATATGCCTCATTCATTGGGTGCACCTTAAAGGCAGATCTGTACAAAAATGTACTAAACCTTCAGTTTTCAAGCCCTAGTTGCTGCTTTTACCTTCTCCCGAAGTGGGTGAAGCTTGAATGTGGGAGCTGAGATGTGATCCAGGCATTGTATGGGGAAAGTTTTGCAGTCTAAGGTGCTAAGGGGTTCTTGAACATTAGTGCCAAAGATAGTAAGGATTGCTCCTTTGTGAAATAATTTACACCATCAAACCTTACTTATCATTACTAACAGCACAAGTCTTGCAGGGGCCGGGAATTGGTTACTACCATATTATTCTGTGTAAATCCCTAATGCAAAGTGGCAGCAAGCATTCAGGAGAATCCTATCAGCTACAGTAGGAATCTGATTTGCCTATAAGTCATGGTTCACATATGGGGTTTTGAAGCAAAATGCATGATAAAAGCTATAACAGTCACCTAAATCTGAATATTTCAAGCCCCTTTATCCCGCCATCAATTCCTTTTACTTGGCTGATTCATTCCCCCTACTCCACAAATCTGCATTAGTGCAGACATTCCAGTAGTTGGTTTCATTTCAGATTTATACACACAACAATGCATCTTAGGAGGTCAAAATATTATTCCTCATAACACTATTTGCAGGGTACAACTCAAATTCTACAACATTAATCTACTCAGAGTTTGATATAAATATATGTTTGATATTTCAATACACAACACTGAGTTGCTTAAAGCTAGCCCTCCATTTTGTCTATGTCAGAAACCCCTATCTTGAACTTAAAATTTCGCAAAGTCCTGCTAGAACTGTAAAATGGTTTATGACTTTTGACCTAATTGAATATGTCATGGTCTATCTAACTAATTACTGCAACCTTGTTCAGACACTTGCATTAATTCATGTAAGCCTCCTACCCAAATACAAATTGTTTTAATAAGCAGGTGATCCAGTATTACTTCGGACAATATGGGGCTAATACTTTTCCTCGTAAATCTGCATTTGCATAGACAATCAATGCTGATTTCTGATTTATGCACAAGACAATGCATCCTATGAGTTTTAAACTTACTCCAATCAATTCCTCTATGTGAGAAACCCCTATTTAGAACTTAAAAGTGTGTAGAAAGGCCTCTTAGAACCAGAGATATGACGTATATGGTTTCTGTGACCTTTGACCTAATTAAGTAGGTCAAGGCTTAATTACATAATCATTTCATTATTATTATGCTCCTCACCCACCAGCTAGCTGAACTAGGTGTTTTGTGCATTGATAGAGGCTAATTTCATGTTTTACAGATTTTTGATATTTTCACATATTTTTCAATATTACTTTTATTTTTGAATATCAAGTTTTCGCCACTTCCAGCATACTCAGACTAATATGAGAAGTTTATTTGGAATCAGCATGATTTTCTGGCCCAAACAAAACCATAAAATTCTCTTTTAGCCCTTTAACTTAGTTCAGAGAGAACATGCAATCAATTCTTGGGTTAAACAGCTTTATATAGGAATATAGAGGGAAATTCCCGACCTTTGACCTTGACCTACGCAAAAACTGCAGGAATGTCAGCGGAGAACTTTTGGTATATGATTACTAGGGTCATTCCCTATGCAAATCCACAAAAATTTTGTAGTACCCCCCTCATTGGAACGAAACTCATTTTCTAAGGACATTATTGCTACTCACCCTGTGGCCTATTAATCTGTCGCCCACACCCAGCCACCTCAACCCTACCAGTATCCTGTCCAGCCCGCCATTTCCTACCGTCCCATTGTTCTTAGATTATTGGGGTTAATATCTAGGTCAGGGTAGCGTCCTCTGCTGGCCACTGCTGCCCCTCTTCAGTATACACTTGGAGCTTACATAGAGAGGACATGGTGAAGGCAGGTAGGTACAAAAATAGGACCTTTTATACTCAATTTTTGTTCATAGTCATGCATTTGGCCATCTAAAAGGACATCACTAATTTGTAGTATCATGAAAAAAATCAAATTGGGATATTAGAATATTGTATAGATCTAGTATCGAACAGAGGGAGAGAGTGAGACTGCTCCTTAGACCATTAGTGTTAGGCCTATAGTTTGAAACATACGTAGAGGTCGGTGAAAATGTTCTTGGAGAAACCGGGACTTGAACCCGGGGCCCTCCAACTTCGAAGCGGCTGCTCTTCCTCTGAGCTACTTCCCCTTGGCCTGACATTTCCACCTTCCATCCACACCTGGATCGGTATGATACACACTAGGGGGGGCAGTGATTACCCGGAGACCCGCCCCTGGGGGTCTGCCACCGAGTACAGGGAAATACTGCCCCTACACTCCTCCCCATCAGCTTCAACCAACCCTGCTCCTCCAACCCAACCGCCAGCAGGTGACTAGTTTACCCCTAGCAGGCTGAAGCGTTATCTGTATCATACCAGCCCAGTTCCCGAGTCCTCAATCGGTCGCGATCATGTTAAGACATGAGCAGGCACACATATCTTTGATCTCTTGATTGCATTAGGATGCTCGGTTTCTCCACCACTGTAGAGGTCGGTGAAAATGTTCTTGGAGAAACCGGGACTCGAACCCGGGGCCCTCCAACTTCGAAGCGGCTGCTCTTCCTCTGAGCTACTTCCTATTGGCCTGACATTTCCACCTTCCATCCACACCTGGATCGGTATGATACACACTAGGGGGGGCAGTGATTACCCGGAGACCCGCCCCTGGGGGTCTGCCACCGAGTACAGGGAAATACTGCCCCTACACATATATCAGCCAGCTGGTTATAGATGATTTATTGCATGATCTTGGTATGGTATTCATATATCAAGCGGACACAATTTATGTAGGTCGGATCTACCAATAGGACGAGTTTGTAGTGTACTGGTCTGTTTGTGACTCAATAAAGTTTGAATTGTTTTTCAATAAACGTTAACGTATTACACCAAACAGGACACATGGTAGCTTTCATATGATTATTAGTGCATATTCTATTATTTTTCTCCTTCAGAATGCTGCAGCAAACAAATCATGTTAAGAAGATTCAAGATGTTATTGAAAATGATGAATAAGATATCCCTACTTTCCCTTGCCCTGACCTTCTGTATACCTACAGCAAATTCTACTGGAACAAACGTTGCTAGCAACCTTTGCTGTATGAGAACAGCACATACTGCTGTGGAATAACAGTTGATCATGTGTAAAATAACAATAGAAGTTGCTGTGATCTTACAATATTTATTGAAGGTGCCGATGTAGATACCAAGAATATGACCTATCACTTTGTCCAGGTATAATTACACAAAAGTTCATATTTTGGTCAAAAATCACTGACAAGTGGACATGGGGTCACTGTTTCTATGCTCTACATAGGAGTGTTTGTACCCCCTACTCCCACACAGCCATGACTGGGCGGCGCTAGAAGGGGAATGCTCTATAAGTTGCTGTTAATGTACAGTAGGTGTTGCTGTCGAAACACAGTAGATGCTTCTGTTGAGTTACAGTATGTTTTGCTGTTCCAGTACAGCAAGTCAGTTGCTGTAGTCCTACAGCAAAATCTACTGGAACAAAAGTTGCCAGCAAAATTTGCTGTAGATGTACAGTACTTACTATTTACAGTGTGTGTGTATATATATATATATATATATATATATATATATATATATATATATATATATATATATATATATATATATATATATATATGTGTGTGTGTGTGTGTGTGTGTGTGTGTGTGTGTGTGTGTGTGTGTGTGTGTGTGTGTGTGTGTGTGTGTGCTGCGCAAACCATGGAAGCCACAACGTAAATATTTGCTCTCTCTTGTTCCAGGGTTTCAAAGAAATAAAGAGGATGAGCGCTATTATAGCTTAAGGGAACCTAAACCCTCATCTCCGTACCTCTCTACGGAAGTATACGAGAGGCAACCCAAGACCAAGTAGCCTCCCAATGGCGCGTTAGGCCATGTTTTGCCAATTGATATAAGTAGAATGGCCCCGAGAATGGCCCATCATTTTGATGGTATAACATTGGTCCAATATTGGCTCATTGTCTGATTTTCAAATAATAGTTCCACACAGCAAATACCCGGTAATAATAAATGCCCAATATTATTTTCTTAATTGTCATTTGGTTAACAATGTGTGCAGTTTGCATACATGGAGTGTAGATATCTTTGTATACATAGTGGGTGCCTTCCAACAGCCTATACATGTGTGTAAGGATCCTAAAGACAGCTAGGACTGTCAAGTATGTATCATCAGATTAGAAACGGCCATTTTGCCTTTGAATGTCATTTCAATCTTAGCCCCAAAAGTGTATGAAATTATACAAACTGTCATACTAGGATTTCAGACTTAACCAGAAGCAATTACCACAAATGAGGTGTCTTCATGTTACTCCTGATATACTCTTGGCTGATTCATACAGAAAGCTAATACTTATTGGGTCATGTGACATCAATGACATCCTTGTGACTTCATGAAGTGTAGAGTGCACATATCTTGAATTTGTAACCCACTTATAAGACAACATATGAGTCCTCCTATCAACAACTCTTCAAACAACCAAGCGTAGATATCGTATTCTCTGGAGCAGAACCCTGGTTGCTAGGGACCTGTCAAAGGGTTAAATTATATAGGCAATGTACTAGAAAAAGTAACCTTTTTGCTATTTTCTTTTCTAATATTGGGGTTAGAAAATATTGGATCAATTATGTGATGCAAATTTTTAATATCTTTCAGAATTTGTAGCTCATTTTGCTGTCCGATGTCTAGATCTTTTCTGATAAGGGTTTTAACACCTTTTTCTAGTACATTTCCTATTTAATTTAACCATTCATGAGGATTCTTATCAGTAGGAAGATAAGGCTGATAAGGGCCCTCTGGTTGATATGACGTCACTGCTGCTCCCAAGAATAATTAGGCTTATGGTCAAGCCAACATTGATCCAATATTAGAAATCATATGTTGGCCGAATGTTGCATTTCCAATGACATTTTCCCAAGACTGGGGCAATATCCGAAATTCTATATAAATAATGTATATTGTCTGCTTTCCCATATTGGGCCAATATAACGGTTGTGATGGTGTCGATGATGGCCAATATTGGCCCAATGTACCTTTGGGCCATTTTCCACCACCCGATATGGCCCCTCTAGCGGCCGCTAGACCCATAGCAGATGCTATTTTCGGCCGACAGATACCATGCCCCACCATTGAACCCTATGGCAGACCCTCGGCCGAGGTGGTTGTGTGGGGCAGCTATCGGCCGATAGAGCACTCATATCGGGTGGTGGAAAATGGCCCTATGCTACCTGGGAACGTTCCTCACTCTAGGGCGCTATGGGGTTTCCCTGTACACCCTTAAATGTAATTCAATGGCCTTGGCGTGTTCATTGGTGGGCCGACCCCTGCTGAAGCTGATACCTTGCCAGATAAGGACTGATAACAGCGAGCTGATGGGTACCAGGTATTACGTAATGCACCCTGAAAAGTCGGCAGTGAATGAAAGGAATTTTATCATTGGTCAATAATGTATCCCGCTAAGTCGGAATACATGTTGTACTAGTATTGAGAGGGGGGGGGCGACAGGTCCGAATCAATAGAAGTACATGTTGTAATAGAAAGGATAGAAACTAAAGCTACATCTCCCGGTCACGTCCTGAGTCCTACCAACACTTGTTATATTATACCCCCAACCTGCTCTCTGCTCACACCCTGGATCCTCCAGTTTGTGTAGGCGTGTATGGTGTGTATCAGTGTGGATAAGGGAATGCACCGGGAATGTGTCCCGGACATGGCACTTCAGGACAGCCTTGGAGTGTGCAGGTGGACTGGAGGCGAGGGGGGGGGGGGGGGGTAAAGTATAGAAAGGGGGATACATTGCTCATAGCAGAGTGCGAGTGGGCCACGCTGACGGCGGTTGTCGGTCGGCCCGACGCCACTTTTTGTCACAATATTTAGTTTTCTGGCGTGGGGACTGGGTCACGCGTGTGGCACACATGTTTGGACCTAGGCAGTGGATATGGAGAGTTATACCACGATTTCTTGGTTACTCAGTGCTTTTTGGTGTCTATTCCCATCCACATATCTGTCGATATTGCACACCCTGTATACTTTAGCATCAATTTTCTAAGGCGTACGGTTATCCATGGATAACCTGCACCCCGTGCGGTTATCCATGGATAACCGCACGC
This sequence comes from Acholoe squamosa, assembly GCA_949317995.1. Taxonomy (NCBI): domain Eukaryota; kingdom Metazoa; phylum Annelida; class Polychaeta; order Phyllodocida; family Polynoidae; genus Acholoe; species Acholoe squamosa. The sequence goes on along the minus strand of OX439036.1, from coordinate 52,143,130 downwards.
CTCTCATGTCCCTCCATGTCATATGTTACATGTTAAAACCAACAGAATATTTCATTGCCATGGTAGGGGTCGAACCTGCAATCTCAGGTCCCTATGCAGTGCGCCACAGGGACTGATGAGAAATGCTTGGTTCGAACCATGTCTCGATATGATACAAAGCCTGGCAAGGCGACGACTGCAGGCTGTCCGCTACCATAACCGCGGGACGCATTCAAACATAGCCAAGCCGACACGGCCGCTGAAGGAGGAGACGCGGTGGTCTAGCGGTTAGCTCAGCTGTCAGAGGTCCGCGGATCGAGCCCCGGTCCGGGCGCATATTTTTTCGCCGTGTGCGCTGTCGCTGTCCGCTGGCGGGCGACGAGGTGTATATCTAGTCTAACAGTTAGTTAACACGGTCCGGGCGCATCTTTTTTCGCCGTGTGCGCTTTCGCTGTCCGCTGCCGGGCGACGAGGAGTATATCTAGTCTAACAGTTAGTAACACGGTCCGGGCGCATCTTTTTTCGCCGTGTGCGCTGTCGCTGTCCGCTGCCGGGCGAGGAGGTGTATTATACACAAACATAACAGCGAGACGCATTGAAATCTTTCGCCGTGTGCCGCTGCCTGTCCGAGCCAAGACGGGCGCTGTCGCTGTCCACTGCCGGGCACCGAGGTGTATGTACCTGTGTACACACACAATGGCTGGCATCGAGTCCCGGGGAGGGGGAATAATTTTTGTTTTCAAATTGAATTTATTGGTATTCTATTGATTATTTATTGGTTTTGTGGTATAAAATAAGTAGTCAATGGATAATTCATGACTCGTGTGTGTTAGCAAAGGCTAATAACACTCGGCCTACGGCCTCGTGTCATTATCCTTCACTAACACACACTCGTCATGAATTATCCATTGGTTACTTGTTCACCATTCCAGGGATATACCACTGCCGGGACTGCCAGCAACCCCGGGGGAGGGTCAGTGACTCTATGAAAGTCCCAACTGCGAATTCACAGCCCCCCCTCCTTATTGGTCATTTCACGGCCCCTTAAATTGAAGCTCAAATTTTACAGCCCCCCTTTTTTGAAGAAGTTTGACAACAACCCTCCTTTTCAGAGCCTTCTTCATGTAAACTATAGTTCATTGACAATAATATTCAGGAATTTCACAGCCCTGGAGTGAATACATGGAATATTTAAGTTACTTCCTTTCCATACAAGGTGTAACATTTATCTCAAGTTGAATACAAGAGCCCCATAGGTTTAACCAAGAAACTCTGTATCACACCCCACAGTGTGATAACCCTTCCCCGTATCACACTCCCTGGGAAAACATCCAAAACGGTCAAATAACTGATGATAAAATCATTTCTAGTGCCAAATAAATCGAATTTTGAACATATCTGACTAAATTAACTTGAGATAAATACAAAGGAGCACTTGAATTGGTCAGCACTGAGGGTTATCACACGAGGCGAAGCCTCGTGTGATAACCCTCAGTGCTGACCAATTCAAGTGCACCTTTGTCTATTTATTAACAGCCCCCTTATATCAAATGCAGTTCAATCTGCAACAGCCCCCCCTTTTTACCCGCGCCGCACATTGACAGGCACCGCTCCGCGGGGTCAGGACCACAGTTGGTACCCAAACAAGGCTCAGTGCCCCCCCCCCCGGCCAGCAACTTTCTTATGTATAGTCTCACCAATCACAGTAACAGGGGGATCATCCGGAAACTGAGTTTACACTCTTTTATATTGTATTGCTCATCTTTCAACTGAACTGTATTCACCCTGGGAGAGAGTATTGCACAAATTGACCACGTTGATGTAGAATAATCTGCATAATGTTTAAGTTTTATATAGCTGTACCTATTTCCATGGCGGCAATGTAGTGTAGTATTGGCAGCGTCTGGGTCTGGAGAGGGTGTAAAAGGAATGGAGTATGTCAGAGGTTTGGAATTGGGGGAGGGGGTGGAGCACGTCAACGGCAGTAGGATGGAGGGGAGTGGCAGCGACCCTGGAGTAAAGTCCACAACAATAAGTCACATGTGGTGCGAACACTTTTGTTAAAACCCGGTACGGTGGCAGGGGTGGAGGCACAGACCACCTCCAACAAACGTCATGCATGCAACATGACAGCGTCGCACATGAAAAATACCCACCTCCCTGTCTCGTCACCTGCTTCTAATTGGACGCCCATATCACATTACTTACTACATCAAATTGACCCGGACCCCACCCGCGGCCCCACGCAAAGCTAAGTCTGCATTATGGGTGGCTGGTAGGGGTAAATATGAACACCTGTTGAGTGTTGTAGCAAAGTGAGTTTTCTGGTGTAGGAAGTATCGGAGGGTAAGGGGGGGGGGAGGCACCTAAACGATCCAACGTGAGCGCGAGAACGAGGCGGTTGTTTTAGAAAATCGATAATGCAACGTAACTTTCTTCCTTCCTATAAAAGTTGCTGACATAGCTGGATTGATTTACAGACTGGGATATGATATAATAATCGAAGGGGAACTGGCGAAAGGGGGGTCAGGCCCGGCATAACGAATTAAATTTTCCATATACCTTCAGCATTGCAAAATTGGCAATAAAAACATGACGAAGGGGGTAAAAAATGGTCGAATTTTTCAAGACATCATTTATGGATGGCCCTGAGGGTACGAGAGGGAAACTGGCAGGTACCCCATCCAACATGGCTAATCCTATATGTAGCATAGAGAACTGAAAGGGGAGATTACACCATATCTCTACTAAGTTGTTTAGATGTCGTGAACAACATGCATAATCATCTGAACTAATAACTGTAGGCTGACATCGTCTAGAACAGTAGTGTAGAGAGTTTTTAGATTTTCCGGTACTATAGGGTAACTCCATCAAATAGGAGTTACCCTAGTACCCAAGTTTTGGCTTATTCCCGGGGGCTGATTTCTAAATCTTAATCTTAATCAAAGTAATGTAGTAACTCAGGGGCTAAGTATCCATGCCCTAACTAAGTATCCATGCCCTAAGTATCCATGCCCTAACTAAGTATCCATGCCCTAACTAAGTATCCATGCCCTAACTAAGGTTCTGTAATATTATCATAAAGTAGAATAGTGTATTTAAGGCATAGAATGGGGAAAATGTTCACGCTTGATCCTTTACGTTAACTGTCAGTTACCCTAGTATCTTCTACACTGCGTCAAATGCGGCATCAACGCTAGTTCACTCCCCTGAAAAATGCCCCCTTTTGCATAGATTTCTAGACAGAATGAAGACTCTTTTTGTAGGAAAACATGGACTTTGCAAAACGTGAACATTTTCCTCAACACTAAATTTTCTGACCACATGCATATGCACACATCATGAGCGTAAGATGTTCCACCCTACATCGAATTTCAATAATGGAATAAAAGAGCTATTTTGAGGAAAAAAAATACCCTTTTATTTTATGCAACATTTAAGGAGACCTCTTCTCAGGAAGGATGAACAACCCCCCCCCCCCCCACCCCGTTGATAAATGACAACATAATTATGAAGGAGTCCAAACTCCGCCATCAATGGCGCACTCCCATCGTTGGAAAAAAAGCCCCGGACTCACCTCCCCGCCACCACCACCACATGAGAAACGTGCCCCCCCCCTCCCCCCACCCACACACACACTCCTGCTTCTGACCAACCCTAGAGGAAAAAAACAAACTGAAAAGCCGAAAGGCTTGTAACGTTCTCCATGATTCTACCCCGGCATACAAGGGAGAGGAGAGGGCTATATAACACCACCGGTATGTCTTTTTTAGGTTAGGGTAGTGAAGTGGCGGCCTGCACAGTGTCTCTACCCGTGGTGCCCTGGGGGTGCTATCTTTGGTTTCACGTTTGACCCGGTCCCCGGAGGGCTGCGGCCTGTCGTCGACACCCGGCCTGGCTACAGTTACATCGGCGTGGTAACACGACGCCGCCCGCACCCACCATGCCGCCAACTATCACACCCTCGCTTGCATGCCGTAGCATGGAGGACCAATGCACCAGTCCAATATGCGGGGTAAGGTCCCGGGGTAAGGTGTAGACCAAGCATAGGGAGTCGCCCGTGTTCATGTCCAAATTATGTATACTACTTACATCAGGCGGACAGGTCGTACCCCGGCTAAAACACCTCGCACTCCCAACATACTCTGGCGCAATCTGGGTAGGTGGAACAGGAGGGCGGATCCTTCCCCTAGGCTATGGCCTGGAGGGGCGGTCAACCTAGGGTCAACCCTCAATATCAATGATATACTTATTCTTATATGTGTGAAAAAAGGCCAAAAATGGCTTGTTTCTAGTTGCCCTACCTAATTTGAAAAAGTCACCCTAGTTTTTTTTCTAATTTGGGGAACTTTTTTTTTTCCTTTTTGAATTTTTTTTTTGTAAGATTTGGCCTGTATAAGCGCCGGGCATTTGAATAAGCGCCGGTCTTGAAAAAGCGTGGGGGGTAAAGGGGTATTGGAATTTGAAAATCCACTATGAAATAAGTCTTGAAATTAATTAGCGCCCCGGCGCTAAATACAGACCAATACGGTATGGTCTTTGCCCGCGGATTTAGGTAGCACAGGACCCGAGGCACAGGATCGAGAAACAGGATCTTCCTTTCCATTTCATGTTTTACCTTCACCAACCGCCAAGTGGCATGGGGGACATGGGTAGCATCAGATTAATATCAATTTAGTAGTAAAGCCAAAGGAAAAAGTGATATCGTATTTCCGGTAACATGGTAAAAAAAAAGTTGAGGTCGGTAGGTCTTTTTTTTTTCTTCTCTCTCTCTCTCTCTCTCTCTCTCTCTCTCTCTCTCTCTCTCTCTCTCTCTCTCTCTCTCTCTCTCTCTCTCTCTCCCTCTCTGTCACAATATCTCTTTCCATGGTCTCATTCGGTGGTCTCATCATGCTATGATGGATTTTGTCAGGAAATAATGCATTCAACAATCAGGAAAAAATGGGCGTATATTTCCGAGCGTTTGTCGGGCTGAAAATATGAAAAATATCAAAAAATTCCTCAAAATGTTTGAGGTCGACCGTGTTTGGCTGAGGTCGGTGAGGTGAGCGGAAACAAACTTTATTTTGGCCTAAGTCATACATCCAGGGGAAAAAGTGGGTTATAATATAATTTGACGCCATTGTTGTCCAGATTGACACTGGCACACCAATCTTTGCCAGTGTAGATTTTGAGGGGGGTTAGGCTAACCTCCCGAGACCCCCCATCCTCAGAGCGGACATGGTGTTCTTGGAGCCACTAGTAACCCAAAGCCTTTTTGAACATGGAATATCTACCCGACACATGAGATCCACCTATAGACTACCCCACACATGAGATGCACCTATAGACTTCCCTGTGTTTTATCTTCACCATAGTACCCCACACATGAGATGCACCTATGGACTTCCCTATAGATCTATTCTGTAGGGTGCCTAGCGGCACCATATAATTGTGTTGTTTACAGCAGCCAGTGAGTTAAAGCAGTGGTACACTGCATCTAAACTTAGTCTAAGACCAACAAAAAATATTGTAAGTTTCCGGTAACATGGTCCAAAAAGTTGAGGTAGGTAGGTCGTTTTTTTTTTAAATTTTTTTTTCTTTTTCTCAGTCACTTTTTCTCAGTCACATTTTAGCTGAAATATGGAATTGTTATAAGTGATAACCATCACAGATAATCCATATTATCTATTATACCAGCCAAAAACATTGAAAACCTTGGTAAGAATCTTAGATTCTTCACTTGAATGCAAGGAAAATCTTAAATTATTAAAAATATGAAACTAATGTGAGAAGAAAAATGGAAAAAAATCATGAAAAATTTCTTGAAAAAATCTAAGGTCGGCCCTGTTTGGCGGAGCTAGGTCGGGTGACCGGAAACCAAACTTTTTTTTGGCCTAATGCATCCCAGGTCAACACTACACCAAGTTAGCGGATTGTCCCAAGGGCGCGGCCATTGCTGAAGCTTGCCACTGATAACAGTTATCAGGGGTGTACCACTTGTACCCAAGAGGCCTGCAGTGAATAGTTGGGATTGTTTTATTGGAGCCCTGATAATTAATCCCACTAAGTTACTGACTAAGTCGGGGGGACAGGTGGTACCCATCGGATAAATGCTATCAGTGATAAACGCTGGAAAGGGCGGGAAAGTAGGTCACGAGATTCTCCGAGAAATCTCATGTTCAGTACACCCTAATATCGCTCACAGTGCTGTAGGCTATGAAATACCATTAACGGGTAGCTTTAACGGGACAATTTCTGTACAAATCCTGTCCTGTCTACAAAATCCCAAGGGATGATAACCAATACATACTGCGTATTAATTTTCGCGCAGTACATACTTTTGCTGTTTTCGCACACCTACATAGCTGCGTGAAAATAAGATGTGCACGAAAATATCACACCCAAAGCTCACTGAACCACTCAACCTGTGGAGACGTGAAAATATGATTTTGTGAAAATGTCTTTCAATGCCAGATGCGCGAAAATATGTACGTTTACAGTATGTATGGAAAGTAAACCTACAAAGCAAAAGTTGATTTGCCCTCCCAGAATGTAGTTTTTGAAAAGAAAATACCTATTAGGCGTATTACATGTATAGTAATCCTTTAAAGTGCATGGGTCTATTTTTCTTAGATCTATTTATTTCATTTAATTATTGGAGATAGATATCACTAACATGGATAAATTATAGGACTGTAATGCATTAACAGCTAAACTGTGAGAACTGTACCTACACACACAATTATGTGACAATAGCCTACTGTCACTATCAAATTCTTCCTAAATTCCACGAAAAAAAAAAATCTTCATCAAAAAACGACTTTGTCAATAACATATAACATGGTCAGGGATAAGAGTCAAACCCATATTTTAAAAATGGGACCATCATTTCTTTAGGATTGGATCATGGTTCCTCAAAAGGTGGGATCATCGTTCTGGGATCATCGTTCCTTGGGATCATCGTTCATGTAATCCTCCATTAATGCATGCAACGTTTCCTTAAGTTGATACATATGATTGACTCCTCTTTGACTCTGATTAGTGGGCCGTGTTTTGATTGATCTACGAGTCAACTTGTAAATTAATCCATGTATATTCTGCCTCTGAGCCATCTCAGTCGGGCATGTATCGGTGCAATGTATCACTGACTGAAATAATAGCCACTGCATATATACCCTCAACCTCAAAAACATTGCCAGATACCACCTCGACATCTGTGGGTGTAATAACTTATAACTTAACACCTGAGGTGTGATACAGCAAGAGATGCTCTTGTCACAGTCTTTCATGTGGCACTGTCCCTCACTAATTCCTCTCTTTGATGCAAAGGTCAATGCCATACCTCCTCCTGGGGGTGCTGCAGGGGGTAGGGGGTGGGGGGGGGGGTCAATATTATGTAATCTAGTCTAGCCTAATTAAGACCTAATGTCAAATAATAATTAAAAAAAGAGTTTGTTTTCAGTCACCCGACCGGGTCAACCCTACACTGTTTTTTTTTCAATTTTGAGAATGACTAAATATAATCTTTTACCCCCGTGGAATGTGCAGGGTAAATGTGGAATGTGACCTGCCCCCCTGTATCAGCCCCCGCCCCCCCCCCCTGTGGGGGACGGGGCTGATACACTATTGTTAATAATCGCGACCATTCCCTGAGGACAGTACACGTCATGTATGTGGCAAATTGCAAATTGAAGGGTCAAAATCTTTTTAACCCCCCCCTCGGGAGGGGTCTGAACATTTTACGCCCCCCCCCCTCAAACCCACCCTCCCCCCCTGTTGATAAATAATGACCACTCCCTTAAATCTTCTGGTTCTGTCCCGCATCTCCATTCAAACCTTTGGATAGCCTATCAGCAATCAAATTCAGGTACCCCCCCCCCCCCCCGCCCTCCCGTACTACTGACTGCTCTGCAATTTGAGTATTGTACATAACACGTGATGTGGGGACTTACCAAGCATTTTGCTGAGATCAGCGTTGTGCACATCAGGGTTTTCGTCCGCCAGCTTCTTCCTCTCGGCCTTGGCCCACACCATGAAGGCATTCATGGGGCGGCGAACGCGCGGTTCGGCGCGCCGCCCGCGACCGGCGTCACTGAAAACAGACCCGGCAGCAGATCGCGTTCCTGACGTCGCGCCGCCCCGCTCCGGAAGCCACTTGTAGCCAAACGCCGGTGTTGGCACCAGGGGGTGCGAGGGATTGTGCATCTGACCGTGTCGAAGCGCCATAACAGAGTGCGCGCTCCCTAAGATGTGTTGCTGTTGGTGGTGCTGTTGATGTTGGAGGTGGGAATGAGACTGGTGTCCGAGGGTCCCCATATCCATACCTCCAAGTTGTATGGGGTGTTGCTGCTGCGGCTCCATACTTAATCCTGCATGCCCGGTATGGACACAGGTGTCGAGATCCATGTTTCTTAGCTTAGTTACTATAGCTTCTGTGGAGCTTGAGCTAGAGTCAGCTGACCAATTGCTGACCTGCGTGATAACAAATCTACTTACGGTAGTCAATAGGTGAGGATCATTGTGGAGGACTCATGTGTGGGTGCACATATAGCCTTCCTACAGCGTTCTACTGACTGCTCCACATACCACAACGTCCTTATTCCAACCACCATACAAACCAGCCACCAACTGCCACCCACACTTGAGGCCAGCTATCGTCGAGGAAAGTAAAATGTTTATGCCAAACGAGCAACGTTGTTTCAGAAGCGGTTCAGTTGACGATGCACACATCAGAACACTGAATCGTTAAGTGTAAAGGAATAAAAAGTAAATAAAAAGTGGATGGTGTGCTCAGTGCGCGTGTAAAGTGAGGTTGATGTAGCAGCGAAGCTGGATGGGTATGGCGGGGATCGGGCGGGATGTGCTCCGTATGCTTCCACCCACCAGTGTGACGGCACATGGCCTTACTCCAGTTGATATGTCACAACACTGGGCCGCCCGGAGGAGGTGACAATGTCACAGCGACTTCAACCAATCACAGTGACACCATATCCACATCCCAGCTCACAAGAGACACCTGCTGTTAGCGCGATGAACCTATTCCATTCAAAGCGACTGATCATGAAGTAGCATCTGGCACAGGGTCTTCAAATCGACAATTTTCGACAAGCCTAGGCTTGGAATTTAGGTGACCTACCCAAGCGTATGAAAAAGGTCTACATTATAACGTGTCGATTTACCACTTAGTACAAGGAATATTTATAATCTATTGTCATTTTAAGATATCCTTTAGAAGGAACTTAAAGATCTAATTCCGACGTTGTCTTCGTCGTGGAAGCAGTAATGCTGAAAGGAAAAATAATAGCTGTATGCTACACTACTTTTGGTACAAATTTTGCATTTTTATACCTCAATACCATGGACCTGTCTTGTTATAGTATCATAAGTCTTGTATTTTTATCTTATTTCTTATATCCAATGTAAAGTACAAATTCATAGGTTATTAATTGTATTACATGTAAATACCATAGATTACCAAAATGTTAAAATAATCAAATTTAGGTGGCCAACTAAAACTGATTTGTAAATTGAGCGGCAGCCTTTTCAAAGTTTTTTTGTTTTTTTGTATTAATATACCGGTTATTATGAAATATGTATTATCAAATTACTATCATATTTTACCACAACAATACAACATCATATTATCATATTGTATAAACAATTGGGAATTGACGAGAATGTGACAATATATCAATTATGAAGGAATGGAACCGGAGGCGAGCTGGAGATAAAATAATTCTCACCTTACGACCACCCCTCTAATGCGACCACCTCGCCATTACAACCACTTTTGGAAAGACGAAACTATTTTTCTCTTTGTTTTAAGTAACTCCCTCTAATGCGACCACCCCTCCCATATGACCACCTCACCCTCCGGACACCATATTTCCAGTCTCAAAATGTGATAAGTAGAGAACTCAACCGCTTTTACTTTATTGCTATATTGTACATTATACTACATATATCATCTATTATCGTCCACTACACTGTAGTTGCCTTTAGGTCACGCGGAAGTAAATGCTGCCCTCTCGTGAGTCATATTCAGGCCTGCACTGAAGGGTGTGCTGGCTGCTGATTGGTTTAGAATTGGAATAGAAGAATATTGGTAAAATTATAAAAAATCACAGGTGATCCCAAATAGTTAATGAATGGAATAGTAGGTGTGTTTTTATATTATGCCAGGGCTCAGGGATTTTTTATGAGGCTTGCAAAAGTTAATCTGGCCAATGGAGATTTGCCCTTGCTTATATACCCCGCATCACATGGTCGTACGACCCACGATCCATACAACCCACGAGCCACATGTCCACCCTCTCTCAGTACATCTCCACCCTCTCCTGGTGCATCTCAACCCTCTTCTGGTGCATCTCCACCCACTCTCGGTGCATTTCCACCCTCTCATGGTGCATCTTCACCCTCTCTTGGTACATCTCCACTCTCTCCTGGTGCATCTCTCGGTACATCTCGACCCTCTCCTGGTGCATCTCAACCCTCTTCTGGTACATATCCACCCTCTCCTGGTGCATCTCAACCCTCTTCTGGTGCATCTCCACCCTCTCTCGGTGCATCTCCACCCTCTCTCGGTACATCTCCACCCTCTCCTGGTACATCTCCACCCTTTCCTGGTGCATCTTCACCCTCTCTTGGTACATCTCCACCCTCTCCTGGTGCATCTCAACCCTCTTCTGGTGCATCTCCACCCTCTCTCGGTACATCTCCACCCTCTCCTGGTGCATCTACACCCTCTCTTGGTACATCTCCACCCCCTCCTGGTGCATCTCAACCCTCTTCTGATGCATCTCCACCCTCTCTTGGTACATCTCCACCCTCTCCTGGTGCATCTTCACCCTTTCTTGGTACAACTCGACCCTCTCCTTGTGCATCTCAACCCTCTTCTGGTGCATCTCCACCCTCTCTTGGTGCATCTCCACCCTCTCTCGGTACATCTCCACCCTCTCCTGGTGCATCTTCACCCTCTCTTGGTACATCTCCACCCTCTCTCGGTACATCTCAACCCTCTTCTGATGCATCTTCATCCTCTCTCGGTACATCTCGACCCTCTCCTAGTGCATCTCGACTCTCTCCTGGTGCATCCTCACCCTCTCTTGGTACATCTCCACCCTCTCCTGGTGCATCTACACCCTCTCCTGGTGCATCTCCACGCTCTCCTGATGCATCTCCAACCTCTCCTGGTGCATCTCCACCCTCTCCTGATGAGTCTCCAACCTCTCCTGGTGCATCTCAACCCTCTTCTGGTGCAACTTCACCATGTCCTGATGCCTTTCCACCAGGTCCTGGTGTATCTCCACCATGCCCTGGTGTATCATAAGTGCCTCTTTGTTGTGCATCAGTGCTCCCTCGTGCATCACCATCACCTCCTGGTACATTAGTCCCTAATATATCAAGCCTAACCTCAAGCACGGTGTATGTCCCCACACTGGCCCCAGTTTGTAGTCTACCGATTACGTCACTGGTAAACAGGCATGCTGGGAGGTACTATTTTTCTTAGCTGGTTCCTGGTGACTCAACCTGGCAGATGGATACCAGCAAATGCTGGTTCCCACAAGCACCCAGTATTGGGGTCAAAGTAGGTCCAACACCAGCGGCGTATGAATACGGCGATTTTTGGTCAAAATGGTAACCTAGGGGAGAAGGCTTAGTTTGCCCACCAAACTGGGTCGCCGGAGAAGTTGGTATGTCCCTTCTCCATCTTTCCGTCGCACTCTGTACGACCCACACACCTCCAGTACCGGGTGTCGCCCCCTTCGTTCTCCTGACACACTGCGTACGATCCACACCCCTACACCACTGTACACTATCTCCCTGCACGGGCTCCAAACTTTCTAAATGATCCGAGTACTTCTCTTTTCTTTTCTTTTTTTTTATTTTATTGTAAACGTCAACACCGTTTCATAGGAGTTGATTTTCCGCTGCCAATGTTTTTTCGCTTCCTACAGAGTGTCCAAGTATAGTTGTCTCCTGGTATAATAGTTGTACATCTTGGGATAACTAACATAATACTGGGTTTCTAGATTTACAGGATATTATGAAAATAGCCATTATATGAATAATGAATGATTCCATAGATATTTGTAGGGTCTTTCTTTTGATCACCCATGTAAGTAAGTTGTAGTGGAACGCTAAGATTATCATGTGACATCATAGCTCTTCTGTAGAGGGGCTTTTGCTGCAAACAGGCTAAGTGCTGTCTGATAACATCAAACATCAAAAATTTAACAAAAGGCGAGCATGTACAGATGAGGCGAACAAATTATAATATAAGCCCAATTCTTCATCAAATATTTTATCGTGTGTCCAGAATGTCCAACCTAGGGTACTGTTTCATATCAGCCATACATCTCAAGCTTTGGAGCAGTAGGGCCTAGCGCCTTTTTCTCCTCTGTCCATCTTGCTCAAGCTTTCTTTTACCCCTCATGTCTGAGCCAAACCATTTCTTAGATTTACTCTTAAAAGACTCCTTATTTTCTGCTTCTTGATAGTTCAGTTACAATCTGTTCTACAACACCCTGCCTCTATAGATGGGACAGCATTTAAACTTAGTTGTGCGAAGAAATGGAACATCATAATTTCCTTTTTTGTCTGCCCTTGTCCTATTTCTGTGTCTAATAAGTGGGGGGCTTTTCTTAAACTTACTATGAAAAAGAGACATTAAAACCTCCTTCCTACGAGCAGCCAACATAGGTACTTCACACCAGTTGTAATAGCAACATTATCTGACATGAGGTATCGTAATCTGCCAAACTTATAAGATTCACTGTATTCATAGTTTTCTTCACAAATGGCTTCATGCTCAGTGTCCTGTCTATGGGAGCGCCTAAGTAAGTAAAACATTCCACTTCTTGTATCACCTGATTATCAACAATTAACTTTTGTACAGTATGTATAGTTGTGCTCCGCACAATGCCACACTAATTTGGTCTTATCCTGATTAATTGTGAGGCCAATGTTGTTACAAGCTTCATGAATTTTGATCAGGTCTTTCTGAAGGGTATCTTGAGGAAGTGTATAAAACTATGTCATCTGCATTACTTCCAGTGCCGTGTGGTAACTACTTGCATGGTCCCCAACCTTTCCAAATGAACCAAATACCTCCAGCATCGTGTGTAGCCCTCCTGCATTGTCTTGATGCCATCGGCCAAATTCACACACCCCTTGCATTGTGCTTGGTTCTTATGCATTGTGCCGACATCCTCTGTACGATCCTCATACCCCCACCACTGTGTGTAGGCCTCCTGGGTCGTCCTGATGCACTCTGTATGACTCACACACCTCCCACCTTGTGTGTATAATACCTTCTGCATCCTCCTGATGCACTCCATACGACTCACACACCTCCCACCTTGTGTGTGGTCCTCATGGATTGTTCTAATGCACTCTATACGATCCACACTCTTCCAGGATCGTCCTGATTCACAAACCTCCAGCACCTTGTATACCCCCCTCCTGGATCGTTCCACACTCCTCCAGCGCCATGCACTTCCCCCCTGGATCATCCTGATGCACTCCGCACGACTCACACACCTCCCACCTTTTGTGTAGATCTCCGGCATCGTCCTGATATCCTCCATACAACTCATTCTTCCTGTACGTGAACTACCCTCCTGGGTCGTCCTCATGCACTCAGTGCGATCCCCACAGTGCATTGTACTGCCCTCCAGCATCGCCCGGATGCACTCCGTTTGATCCATACACATCCAGTGCATTGTACTGCACTCCATTATCGTCCCGATGCACTCCGTACTATTCAAACACCTCCAGTGCTGTGTGTGTCCCTCCAGGGTGGCGTTTCTTGATAGCCAACAATAGGTTAAAGTCACTACTAGAGGTAATTGGCATTTCTAGTAGAAGAATGTGGTTGAATAGTAAGACCCCACCTCTAGTACAAAGGTAACAGCTGGAGCCTCTAGCAGAGTTCAAACTTGCCCATTTCATAATGTGGGGCAAATACTACAACATTGTACTATATACTTTTCCATCTAACCTCTAGTAAGTGCCCTACGACAGCACTTAGCTGAGACATCTTAATCTCCTGTAATGGGTCCTTTATCACCCCAAGTGCATGCCTATGTATTTCATTAACATTGTTTGTACAGGTTGTACTTTAAAACATGAAATTCAATGTTTTGCATCCATTTTCAGAAGGTAATTCCTCCGTGAAAAATAACTACAAATAGTGTAAATATATGTGGAATGCAGTTGTAGGTAACCTTGTGTGATAGTAGAGTTCCTTGATTATAACCAAGTCACCAATAGATTATCAACCATTAGATTCATTGCATAAGTCATTAAGCCTTTTGTGTCATATAGTATATAGACAAATGTTCACGAGTAGTGGGTCTGACTGGGGGTTATCTCACTCAGCTTCACCTCATAAGATAACCCTAATTCATGCCCATTATGAGTGAACCTTTTTGTTTCTTTCATGTTATCTCAGTCATAAATGTACATATATCATTAAAAAGGACATAAAATGCTGAGGATTGACATGTTTTAAGACAATTGAGTGCTGCTACTGGTCGTGAGATACTGGGCAGTGTTATCTCATGGTGGTGTCAGATACAGAGCTCCTAGGCTAAACCTATGGGTTGTCTCTTCTTCACCGTTACAAACATGAAATAATTATATATTTACTAATTACAATTATAGGATTAGGTAAAATTCACTGATTTCCTCTCTGTATAGGCCTTTGTGGACAAATGTGTACACCATTGCACTACATTGAACTATCTTTGTGTGTATGGTATGAGTTTATAATGATATTAAGGGAATGCTATGAGTTGTTCCAACTCATGCTGTGGCTAACTGACCACTGGTTAGCAAAGTTTGCCCACAGCTAACCACCCTGTAACATTGCAAGGAGCCAACTCTAACTTACCCCAATGGCCTATTAACCTCCCCCCCCCCAATGCAATGTTCAATGGAAAAAAGAAATCGGCCTCAGCCATATAAAGGTAATACCTCGCATATAAAGTACAGCTCATACCCAAGGAAGGCCTTGTCACACTGTCCTTGCTGCACCCTTTCATAATGTCATAGAGGGCAGGTCCCTTCCAGATTTTTTTTACTAAGGCTGGATAACCTGTACTATTCATATGGGTCTAGACCCCTAAAATCGACAGTGTGACATGGCCTTTTCTTAAAATCGACAAGGGACATGGAGTTCTAGTGACAATGACAGGCCAGAAAAAAAGATAGTGACATGGGACATGGGCTTTTCTTAAAATCGACATGTGACATGGAGCTTAGTGACAAGGACAGGGGAAATTGCAAATTTAGTGACATGTGACATGGGCTTCTCTTAAAATCGACAAGGGACATGGGGACCCCCCATCTAGACCCCCATTCATTTCTGTACAATCTACTTAGTAGCCTACTACAGGTAAAAGACTACCAGTAAATAGTAGTGTCTCTTACTAGAGGTATAAAAAGTGGTCTGTACTATTGTGAAATGGTCATGCCTACTAAAGTTGGAACCTCTAGTACAGTACCCTATAGTAGGTATGTCACTCTGGACTGAATAGTACGTTATTAAGAAATGACTACCTGGATCGTCCTGACACACTCCGTACAACCCACACACCTCCAGCGCCCTGTGTGTCCCTCCAGGATCGCCCTCTGACGCATTCTGTACAACTCACACACCTCCAGTGCCGTGTGTGTCCCTCCGGAATCGTCCTGACACACTCCGTACGACTCACACACCTTCAGTGCCGTGTGTGTCCCTCCAGGATCGTCCTGACGCATTCCGTACGACTCACACACCTCCAGTGCCGTGTGTGTCCCTCCAGGATCGTCCTGACACACTCCGAACGACTCACACACCTGTCATACTAGTGCTTGGCATGATCAAGTTGTCATATGAGAAATATCATATGACTAGTGGTGTATGGAGTAAATACATCAGGCTCATAATAAATAGTGTTATTTCCAGTTGTCACTGGTTTATTCAGCTTTAGGCAACATGTAAGAAATATCAATCATACAGTAGTTAGTATGTAGGTAATTTGTACACACAGTAAACATACAGTAATTTATAAAGTACAATGTTCAGTTCCACTCCACCTGTGAGGTATTAATAATACAGTGTCCAGCATACTTCTAGGTGGGTTCCCACACCTAGCTCCTGACCTGCTGCTTAGAGGAATAATGTAATAATGGATAACTTTACCCTCTGGTGGAAGTCTTGAAGAAGATAGCCTCTGGCCACTAATGGTAGGAAACCAATGCCTGTCTAGCATAGTTTCCCCATAGTGCAGTGGTATAGCAGGTAGCAGGAGATGACTGGAGATGTTACCTCTAGAGCGGTTCTTGGTGATGTGTCTTCCTGGAGGTGCAGACAGGCTATTTGTAGCAAATCTTGGAAAAGCACCTCCAGACTGACTGGAGCCAGCAGCATCTGCCTAACTCTACAATTGTTTGAGGGGACCCTTTCAAGTGTCACAGGGGGACAAAGGACCCCCATGGACGCCGCTATGGCCCCCATTGTCTTGGTCGGTTCTGCATCTTCAAACCCTCATAACTCGGTCGTTTATGCTTGTATAACCGCCATTTTGGGCATGCGCGGAGCTGAATGTGCCAAGATTATAATGCCCGCTGGATAGGCGCGTAACTCCCGCCGGTTTGTCTGTAGCTCACTCGGAGGTCGATTCAGTCTCCATGGCGTAACTTCCTTAATACTGGGAGTTCCGCCTTGATCTTGGGCTCATTCTGACCGTCTAATTATGGGCTTTCCATAAATGCTTTGATATTTGACC
This sequence comes from Acholoe squamosa, assembly GCA_949317995.1. NCBI lineage: Eukaryota > Metazoa > Annelida > Polychaeta > Phyllodocida > Polynoidae > Acholoe > Acholoe squamosa. The sequence goes on along the minus strand of OX439036.1, from coordinate 52,126,394 downwards.
TAGCTCGCTCAGGAGCGACGCTAGAGCGACCGGAATGTTATGGCGTCGTGCTTATGTAACCCATTGTTCAGTCCTTAGAGTGCTCAGACACTCATGACGGCGTCAGCGGTGCTCAGGCACCCGTGACGGCCGGTTGCATTCACTTACAAGTTATTAATTTGTGCATTGAACCATGAGGTCGCACACTGAGACCCTCATTTTTATTATATTGTGCAGTGAACCATTAGGTCGGAGCCTTTGATGTCATAAACTCTGTCTAACTGGCTGTGGCTGGTGTGCAGTGGGGCATGAACGCTCTTATACAAAGTTTGAGCGCTCTTATAGCTCTTAGAACCAACCTATGTATTAATTTCATAGATATTTCTTTGATTAATACAAAATATGTTAGAATTTATGGAACAATAAAATGGTATATCATAGAATACTCCCTCTCCCCCGAAAGAATGCGAAACTCCGTCATTTCGCCGAGGGAATGTACAATTTATACAATTTTTTACCTTATTTTGGAGTTATATACTGTTTTGTAAGAGGATTTGAAGTAATGGGGAGTGCTTCAAATGCAATTTTTGTGGTAGAGCTTTGTCAGTATAAACAATTTTCTCCTGGGTATAAGTACATTTCCGAGTTTCTATATCTTACCATACCATAGCTTATTTGCTTATGTAACATCAATTTTGGGTACAATTTTCCATTTTTATGTACAACATACAATTTGGCAAATAGTGTGCAATTTTGGCATTTAATGTTCAATTTAGCGTGCAAATTGAACATAAATGACAATTTTAGTGTGCAAATTTACAATTTCGCGTGTAATTGCGTTCAATTGACAATTTCAGTATGCAAATATATAATTTTTGCGTACATTTGGCAATTTGAGTGTGCAAATATATAATTTTCGCGTATATTTGGCAATTTTAGTGTGCAAATATATAATTTTTGCGTACATTTGGCAATTTGAGTGTGCAAATATATAATTTTCGCGTATATTTGGCAATTTTAGTGTGCAAATATATAATTTCGCGTGCATTTGGCAATTTTAGTATGCCAATGTATAATTTTGCGTTCAATTGATAGTTTCTGTATGTACAAATATAATTTTGCGTACAGCTTGGATACACATAGAAATGTTGATTTTCTAAAAATCTGACTTCAGTGTATGAATTGGGTACAGACATACAGTATAATGTGCAACATATAATTCAAATGTAAATTGGATACAACTTACAATCTAGTGTGCAAACATACAATTTTAGTGTGCAAATTGGGTACGAGCGTACAATCTGGTGTGCAAACATACAATTTTAGTGTGCAAATTGGGTACAAACGTACAATCTAGATTACACTATTCAATTTATGGGATTTGAGACAAATTTTTCCGAGGGCCGGAAAAACAAAGTACTTCATGTACAATAGGCTTGTTTGTCTCTGAGTTACTCATTGATTTTGCTATATGGGTGTATTAATTGGCAATTTCGGCAGTGGGCCGCTGCTTAATTGACTTTTCCCCTAGCCTTTTGAGTATGTGTCCCTGAAAGAGATTTATTTGGTGAGTATCTTAAGTAAACATGTTTTATGTCAACCATTTTCTCAACAAAAAATTTTTTTTTTTTCATTCATTTTTCCAACGATTTTCTTGGATACCTAAAGTGTGTTACTTTAAGTAAACCTTGGCATAGTATACAAGTGCTAGTGGGTACAAAAACTGTCTTAGTTATCTACCTGCATTCATGTATATTAATGTTAGATTTGTACAATTTTACAATTTGTAATTTGCAATTTCGCAATTTTGCAATTTGCGCGTGTATGCGCGCATTAATCATTGATTTTGTGAGAATACCATAGATTTTCATATTATACATCAACAAGTGGCTGTGTATATATTTTTTCTAAATCAATTTTTTCAATACTTTGATAATTTCATTGACAGTGGAGGTGTGTGTCATGTGTGAGATGTGACATCTCAGTATCTCCTGGTGGTGGACTGGGGGCAGTCTAGGCTGTGTGCAGCCTAGGCTGTTTCCACAGTCACCGGGGAGGGCTGGTGGTTTAGAAAATTAGCAATAGTCTGCATGTTTGTCCTTGCGGTCTCCTCCTGTTGTTCGTCAATAATTATATCTGTTGTATTTTCCAGTGCTGTCATGGTCACCGGGCTGGTGCCACAATCATTCTGGAGAAGCATGGAGTAGTACAGTCCTTTGTTTTTAAGGGCTGGTATAGTACTGAACCTAGTGCGCCAAGGTAGGTGTATCACCTGAGGGAGGTGATAAGCAAATTCTCCTCTCTGTGTTGTTATAACTGCTGGTCCATTCCAGGTAAATATAGCCTTAGGTAGTGGGAAGGTTTTAACCACTATATCCTTATAGGTCGGGGCAGCTGCTGATTTAATCTCATCAAATTCATGTGGTATTGGCCTCAAGGGTAGCGCGAAGTTTGAGTCTCCACAATATATTTTAAAATATATTGTGGGATTTGTGCGCTTGGCCACATTTTTCTTGCCACAGTGTGTCTGTGCAAATTTCTTAAGGTACTTCATTATTCTGTAGGCTGAGTAGATGGTCAGGGTGAATAATATAGCAATTATCAGGGTGTGGGTTTCCTGAATTGTGAGGAAAGGGGTGTGGGTTTCCTCTGTAGGGGTTAATTTGGTAGGATTCTTATCTGGGAGCAATTTGTGTAGGGGCAGCTCGGTGACTAGTCTGAATGCTTTGGCTGTAGGCAGGTAGGCTACAGTCCCTCCTAGTCTGTATAATTTGAGTAGTATGTATACTATAAAAATGTGAGCTGATATCCCTAGGATGAGTGCTAAGCTTTGGAAGATTGGATGCTCTGTAACTCGACGTAGGTATGATTCCTCGTAGCTCGTTTCCATTTCCTTATTAAGGTTGGAGGCATCTTTTAATACTGTTTTAGCAAAGGGCTCTAAATTTAGTTGAGTAATATCATCCATGATTGGATTTTCCTGTAGTTTTTCTAAGGTTCTAGAAAGGTTTACTACTGGGAAATTTGGAAGATTCTCTCTTTCATCTGGTTTGGTTTCAGAAATTTTGTTAAGTGCTGCCATGAATGGTAAATTAATTGTCTTGAGAATGTAATGAAATGATAAGGTTGAGTTACAGGGCAACCTTGTGTTTGGAAGAGAAAATTCTCCTACACTGATCGTGCACCCACAGGGTACACCTATGATTGAGTAGGACTGGGCCTTCCGAGTTTCAGACGTTTTACCATGGCAGTTGATAAAGTAATGGGGTTCATTAGTAGTGACCAGATACTCATCTTCAGAAATGGAAATAGCATGGGTGGTAGGTGCTTGCAGTGGTGAAACTGTAAACTTGCAATGTTCCTTAATCTGTTGAGCCTGGTTAGTAAAAATGGCTACAGGGCATGTAGGCCTGTGTTTATAGATTCTACCATTTACATTTCTGCATACCTTTACTGTAGTACCTTCACATGCCTGCATATCTGCTGAGTCCAATTCGATAAATAATGATTCATCGTAAGATACTGCTAGAAACTCAGTTGTGGTTTGTAATTTGGTGACTCCTCTGGTGGGGGTCTCCTGTGTGTCTATAGGCATGGGTGATGTAATCATTTGGTACAGTTTGAAGGTTGAGGTGGTAGATTGAATTATAATGTCCAGATGAATATATATATGGTGAGCTGAGTAAGTGTATGAGGTCAGCTTCTGTGAATAATAGAAATCTAAGTCATTAATTGCGACTTGTGCTCCAGGGTGTGTAATCCTAAGTTTGTTATTAATGTCAATTAGGTATCTAGCAAGGTCTGAGGGTGGCACTATATCAGGGGTTAGGATCCCTGATGATAGCATCCTCAGGGCTGCATTTGTCCTTTGCAGTGATTGAACTGTATTCATTCTTGCTGCTATGATAATTAATGCATCATTTAATACTTGCATTTTCTTCCTTTGAGTTTTCTCGTGCCTTGAATATGAGTCAAGTGACCTGGACATGTTAGAGGCCCACAGGTTGACGGTGTCACCTATGGTGTTGATTGTGCTGTCCAGTACCTTCTTATCTTGGATGTATGCTTTAACAAACTTATCTTGTCTGTCTGTGATCTTTTCAATGAGATTAGCTGCTTCCTGATCCTGTTTAGCAAATTTTCTTAGTATTTCATCTATGTTCTTGAGCTGTCCCATTACTTGGTTTACATCTTCTACTGTGGCTAGGCCTAGCACACCGCGAAACAGGGGTGCTAGAAAACCCAGTATGGCCTCTCTTTTGGCCTTGTCCAATGTGTTTATGGGGTTGGATAAGAACAATTTGATGGAGGCTAGTGTTTCATTTATCTCCTTGTCTGCAATTTCCAGCAAGGTGTCTAGCTCCTTAGCTTGTTGGATAATTTGGCCAGAGGTATGATCTTGTAGAGTAGGAGTGGTCAACTGGAGTATTCTATCCCTTATGGATCCTTGGGTAACGGGTGCCCGAGGTATCTTGTAGGGAATAGCTAACAACAGTGTTGTGGTTGTATGTCCATTGACCAATGGTTGAGGGCTAGGTTTGAATACTACTCCTATGTTTTGTCTCACCACAGGTGTATAACCTGCAGTAAGTGGTTCAATAGTATATAATAACAGCATAGTTAGCAGTATGGGTGAAACTCTCAGTGTCCCCATGGTGCTTGTGTAAAGCAAGTTTGCTGTTTAAAGTCTTGTCAAATTTGTAATGATTTGGTGCTGGTAAAGTCTAAGTGTATGGTGTAACACTTTAAATGAAGTGGTTCAAACTGTACCTTTGCAAGATTGAGCTGTATTGGCAATATGTCCGGTGAGTCTATAGAGATTGACCAGTAAATGGTAAGGTCAGGTTGAAGGTGAAGTAGGTGTGTTCTTTATCCTAGTGCAGTCTCTCCTAATGGAGAAGTGGGCTGGCTAATTCCCAAGTGGGGTCCTGTAGACTTGTGTTCCAGACTGCAGCTGGATGAAGACTGATGGTGGGCTATGGTCCACAGTGCTTCTTATGTAGCCTACCCTACCCACATCCATTGTGGGCCTGGTATTGTTTCTCTGGAGTCAAGGCCTTGATCTCCAGTGTCTGCAACTGTGGGGGTCTATTGTGTACTCTGTGTACTGGTAATTAGCTCCTCCTGTCATCCAGGACAGCCATTCATGACCGTCTAGACAGTTGTCTGAGTGTAGCTTATAAGGTCAATTGATCTCTATAGACTGCTGTGTTGGCATAGCGCGCTCTTTCATGTGGGGATTAGGCTTTAGACACTCCATTGTGTTACCCTTACTCTTCTTAGACTTCATGTCTGCTTTACTTGGGGGGTCCCAGTCTTTGACCCTTTTCAGAGGCAATAACCTACTGATATATTTACAAATTTGATTGGCTTTATATACATATAAGTAATTCATTATCAGTCACACATGTCTTATGTGTGGATGAAGAGAATTTGTAATACATTTTGAAAATCTTATGTCTTTTGGTATCTCAATCTTGTTTCTAATTTCTTGAAACTGCACCACACCTAGATGTCTTTCTTAGTATGTGGTGTGCAGGCCTAGGCTTGATCGGGCCTATGCCTGTGGTTTCTCTTGTAAGGGTGATATCATTTTTGTTCCTTACAATTTTGCTGTAGTATTTGGCCTCATGTGGAATAAGCCTGTGTGCAAATTCATTATTTCTGACAGCCACAACCTTTTTCAGTCTGTCTATGTGCACTGGTCTGGCCACCAATAGATTGGTGGCCAAGTTTTTGAGTTTGGCACTTGTCAAACTAGGTCTGTCTACTACAACATATGGTCCCATAAAAAGGGGTTGAAGTTTCTTACACTCTGTGTTGGTCAGGATTCTTGGTATGTTTAGGTACACCATGTCGGTGACCTTGATTTCCTGTGGTGTAAGTTTCTTATCATATCTATCCTTCCTTTCCTTTTGTAGCTTGGCGACCCTTTCTATAGCTTTCCTCCTAGAGGTATCTTGATTTGTTATCATGTTAGCTACATGGTCTGCTACGGTGGATATGTCTTCCTGTATTCCCAGCCCTAAGTCCATTGGGGTGGCTGGGTTTCTTCCATGGAGTAGGAAGAAAGGGGTGAATCCTGTGGTTTGGGATTCAGTGTTGTTTAATGCAAAGGTTATGGGTTCAATAAATGAATCCCAATTGTTTTGGTGCTTTGAGCAGAATGCTCTGAGCGCTGTGCCTATGCTAGCATTGAATCTCTCTACAAGCCCATTTGATTGTGGCCTGTATGGTGAGGAGAATTTATGTTTGATCTTGAGGTGTTTAGTTAACTTTGTGAACTTTGCACCTGTATAACATGTCCCATTGTCTGTTTGAAGAGTGGCTGGTGTTCCATGATGACAAATTATATTCTTGTAGAACTCTGCTGCTGTTGTCTCAGCTTTTAAGTCAGTAGTAGCCCAAGCTGTTGCATATCTGGTAGCATAATCTATGCAGACTTGTATATGTTTGTTTCCCCTGGCAGTTGTGGGAAGTGGTCCTACCGCGTCTAGGTTTAGGAACTTCATTGGTGAAGTCATGTACTCTCTCACTGTCATTGGTGTTTTGTGTGAGTGTACTTGCCTTTTTGCTGTGAGGCATGTGTGGCAGGTGGAAACATATTTTGTTGTGTCTGCTAGCATAGACTTCCAATATACCCTAGGTCGGAGTGCTGACAGCATCCTACTGGAACCAAGATGGCCGCCAGTAGGTGAGTCATGGAAATACTGTAGTGTACTTGTTACCCATTGCTGTGGTATAACAATTTGAAGTGGTACAGTATTGGTTTTTCTCCAATTTATGGGGCATATATGGACTAATGTACCATTTACCAAGGTGTATGTCTGGCCTTGGTTGATGATTCTATTTCCTTGTGCTTTTGGTGCAGGCAAGGTCCCATCCTCAAGATACTGTATGAGGGGCAATAGGTCCTTGTCTTTCCTTTGTTCCAAGCCAAGGTTTGTACCTGAGATGGATGTGTCGGGAATCTGATCCAGTAGTTGATTTATATCTAGCACATGTTGTTTTATTCTGTCTCTTTCTTTTTCTTTTTCATCGACTATTGGCCTATCTTGTGCCTTTTGTTGGGGTGTGTCACTCTTGTTTTGGTGTGTAGGCTCCTTTGGAGGGCCTATTCTCGCCTTAATGGGAGTGGCAACCTTTTTCTTTAAAGGCACAATTTGCTTTTTGTCATTCTTCTTTGTCTCAGAGTTCTTTGACTTAGTAGATGCAGTGTCTTTTGCGACATTTTTCCTGGCAGGTGGGGTTTTGGTAGGTTTGTTTCCTGTGACCTTTTTCTCATTTAGAATAGTTTGTGATTGTGTGGGGGGTTTTGGTGTGCCCTCCTGAATCATTTCTCTAGTCTTTGAGCGTGTGGTCATAGGACACAAATGGTTTGATGTTTCCTCTCCCTGCATTGGTTCAAAGAATCTGACTGATTTAGAAGTTGCTTGAGTAATAGCATATATTGTGTCTTCTGGATCTTCATCATCTGAGTCAGGTGGGGTGAAGGGTGGCTCCTTAGGAGTTGCCTTCAGCATTTGATTGAGTGATGAGAATTCAATAGGCTCGAAGTCATTATCTGGAAAGAGTTGTGAGTATTCTCTCTCACAGTGGCAAAACACATAGTGTGTAGATTGCTTCAAGATACCCCTAATGGGTGTCTCTGGCCTTTCAATGGTGTTGGGTGGATCATCCCTTTTGAATGGTACTTTCTTTGTTACTTTTGCAAACTTGGTTCTACTGGCTGCTCTAACTCTCCTTGGTGGGGGTGGAGGGTTAGTCATGGGTCCAGAATCTGGGTATTCTCTTCTAGACATAGCATCTGGTGGTGTGTTATCATCACCTTTCACGTGTTGGATGGTGAATGAAAATTGTTGTATGTCTAGAGCCCATCTGGCCCATCTATGTGTGAGTCCTGTATTGGTTAATAGTGGGATTAGGGCTGCATGGTCTGTGTATAATTGGAAGTGTCTAGTCTCTAGATAGTGTCTGAAGTGTAATACTCCATACACTACTCCCAGTAGTTCTCTCTCTGTGGTATTGTAATTTCTCTCATGTTTTGAGAGGGTTCTACCTGCAAAGGCTACTGGTCTGAGCACTCCTTCATTATCTCTCTGTGAGAGTACAGCTCCTAAACTCACATTGGAAGCATCAGTTGCCAAACTGAACTCTTTCTCATAGTTTGGATATCTGAGAAGAGCATTGGTACAGAGGGCATGCTTTAATGTTTTGAAAGCATTATCTGCCTCTTCTGTCCAGACAAATGCTTTGAGATGTGTCTGTAGATCATACAATGGTCTAGCAATTTGGGCATAACCTTTGATAAACTTTTTGAAGTATTGGCATAGGCCTGTGAAGGATCTGACATTTTTGACTGATTTTGGTGTTGGGAAGGTTTTGATTGACTCCACCTTTGTGGGAGATGGTTGCAGTCCCATGGGTGTGACTCTCATTCCCAAGAAGTCTATTCTGTCTATGAAGTATTCACATTTTGATTTCTTCAGTTTGAGTTTGCCAACTCTTAGGCTGTTGAACACATCTTCCAGGTCATGGAAGTGTTGTTCGATTGATGGTGATAATACCAATATGTCATCTAGGTATGGTAGGGCACATTTGTACTTGAGTTTGTTCAGAATTAATGTGACTAGATGGCAGAATCCCGCCGGTGCCGTCGCTAAACCCATCGGCATCCTTTCATAGACATATTTTTTGTCATTTGCTATGAATGCGGTTTTATGCTGGTCCTCCTGTCTTATAGGAATTTGAAAAAATCCCTGTTGGGCATCTAGCTTACTGAATACTCTTGGTCTGAGTGACCCTATCATGTCTAGAGTGTCATCGGCCCGGGGTGTAGATAAGGCTTGATTTATCGTGTTCTGGTTCAAATAACGAAAATCTGTGACGAGCCGATGGCCTCCCGATGATTTTTGTACTAAAAAGGATCTGGAGGCCCAGGGGCCTTCAGCACATTCTCTCAGAATGCCCTGTTGTACTAGCCTTTCACACTCTTCCCCTATTGCGGCCTGTTTTTCTGGTGTTTGTCTATATGGTAGGAAATGACATGGTACTGCCTCAGGTTTTACATGTATTGAGTGTGTATACAGGTGTGTGGCACCAATGTCTCCATCTTTTCCTACAAATACATCATCATACTTGGTCAGCAGTGATTTTAATCTATCATGCTGATCTTTGGATGTGAGCACAGATTTTGGTGGAACATTCTCTTCCAATTCTGGCTCGAGGTCATGTGCCTCACTATGTATAGCAGCTATTTCAGAGAGTCTGATTGAGTTGGGTTCAGGGTCAGCATATGTGGACTCACAGTCTGAGTCTGTGTCACTGAATTGAGTTACATCCTCAGGCCGTATGGCTGAGATGGATTGATCAGTGTGTGGGGTAGTGTCTGACACCTGTTGAGGTTTTTCTAAATCAGATTCCTTGACTTCCTGAAATAGAGCTATGATGGCACCCTTTTTGATTTTATGTGGGCGCCTGCTGGTGTTGAGTAACACTAGGGGATGTTTGTTATTTTCCCTGGGGGTTACTGCTGCCCTTTGAACTAGATATGGGGCATTGTTATTTCTTTGGAGGTTATCTACTACTCCAGTTTTGCCTTGCAGTGATTGAGTAGATGTTACTTTACCCAATACTGCAAGTTCAGAGAATGGAGGGATGGTAAAATCCCTCACTGCCCTAATGGGTTTGAGAATTTGTTCAGGATCAACATTAAATTCAATTTGAGATTTTGTAGTGCTTAAGAAATCTGTGCCGAGTACAACGGGCTGTGTGAGGTTGGGTATTACAGCAAATTGGTATTGGAATCTGACACCTTGGATTCTAAAGTTCAGCATAGCTGAATGTCTAACGTGACACACCGATCCATCTGCCAAGTGGATGTTGATTTTAGATTTCCTCAGTTGGATATGGAATCTCTTTTGGAGATCCATGAGGAATGATTGTCTGACACAGGTGATAGTAGCACCCGTATCAACCAAACATTGTACATCCGAAACATCATATAGATTTGCATTGATACAGCCATTTTGAAGAAGTACAATAGAAAGCTTGGTACTCTCACCTGTATCCTTTGATGATGCATCTGGTGGGGTGATGTGTATCACTGATGGACGTCTCTGTCTGTTAGATGGTAGATTGGCACTAGCAATTGTCTCTGGTTGGATCTTTGTTAATCCTGATTGATTGTTTGTATTTGGGGTGTCACAGTGCACTGGCCCATCGGCACTGTGACATCCTAGTTTTCCTGGTTCTGTGGGGTGGTTGAGATGCTTGCCACCAGGAGCTTGGAGATTTGATCCATCACATGAGGTGGTATTTGGGGGTTACTTTGTTGGTTCCCCTGGTAACCTCTTGTGTCAGGTTTGTAATCCTCCTGGCGTGGGTTGGAACCCTGGTTATATTGACCAGAGTTGCTGTATTGACCGGAGTTGTTGGATCTCTGGTTGTTGTAGGCGCCATTGTTGTTGTAGGATCCACTGTTGTAGTTCCTATGTGGACTCTGGCCCCTACTGTTGGATCCTTGACTATAGGATCCAGAGTTGTTTGAACCCTGGCTGTTGTTGTAGGATCCAGAGTTGTTGTAGGATCCAGAGTTGTAGTTCCTATGTGGACTCTGGCTCCTACTGTTGGATCCTTGATTATTATAGGATCTGCCATTACTTGGGGTTCTGTCTCTCCTATCACTGTATGGAGAGTTACCATTGTTGGAGTTGGAAGAGCTGTTGTCTTTCCTACTGTTGTGACCCCCCCGGTTGTCGTTGTTGCCTCCTCTACCTCTACCTCTATTGGATTGGTAGTTGGGGTCATAGTTATTTCCTCTGTATCTACCGGTAGGGTCTCTTGATGCAACCTTAGCTTCCTGTTGCCTTACATGGGCACTAGACATTAGGTTAACATCTTCCTCTGAACTAGTGCTGATTTCCTGGACCTTTTTCTTAGTAGGCTGTGGGTTGGTTTCTGCATCCCTTACCTTCCTAGATCTCTCTTGGGTCTCAACCTCTAGGGCTAGGTCTAGGGCTTGGTCAAAAGAGTCTATTTTCTTGTTCTCAAGAGCTATAGAGATCCAGGGCCTCATGCCTTGGGTAAATGCCTTGCTTAGGGTTTCATCATTCTGGCGTTGGGCATTACACACTTTCCTGAGATGGCATGCATAGTCTAGAACAGGTTCATCTATCTTTTGTGCACGGAGTGCAGTCCTTGAGATTATATTGTCTCGAGTAGCAAAATACTCTTTTAATTTATTCACTACATTGGTCCATGTCAACATATCAGGTGTGGCATTCTCCCTGAAGGATTCAAACCAAGCTAGTGCTTGTCCTTCGAGGTACTTGGGTAAATATGTTACCATGGTGTCACTGTCTGTCACTTTGTACTTATCCTTCAGATATTCTGGGAATTTGTGATCAATGAATAATGCTGTTGACATGAGTGGTGATGGGTGTGAAAAGGTTTTGGGTTTTGTTACCTCATGTATCCTGATCTTTCTGTCGTCCTGCTGTTTATTGTCTATGAGCTTGGTCATGTTGGACACCATGGAGATTATGATGTCATCTTTGGATCCAGAGGCAGATGGTGTGACAACAGGTGTGATGGCAGGTGTGTGAGGTTGTGGGGTCTGGGATGATACCATCTTCATGAGATCTGCTATCTGTTGTTGTTGTCTCTCTAGGGACTTCCGCTGATCTTCCATGGCCTTCTGTTGAGCATCTATTGCTGCATTCCTCTCTGCCAGTTGTTGGTTGAGGATCCTCTCCCTTTCCTCCTGCTGGGACTTGTTGGTCTCTAGGGCAGTAACTGCATCTTGGATGGCCTTCTCATAGGCCCTTATCTTCTCAGCTGTCTGATTAGGTTGGGGGCCTTCATCGGTGTCCATGATGGAGGGTGTGGGGGAGGTGTCTCTGGAGGAGTGGCTGTCAAAGGCTGGAGCTGGGGTGGAGGATCTAGATGAGGGTGTGGATCCACCCCCTGAGGCAGATCCTTCTTCCCCTGAGGTAGATAGCGTGAGTTGGGCGTCCTGTAGAGATCCCTGGGAAATGTTGGATCCCTGAGAACTGGTTGTTCCCTGAGTAGACGGGGTGGGTGGTGTGGGGTCTACTGAGTGTGGGTCTGTTGTATTGGAGGCTGGTTTGCCTCCTGTGGGCCTCCTAGATCTTGGTGGGAGGGAGACCTCTTCAACAGGCCCCTGACTACGTAAGGTCTTTGTGTGTTGTTCTGCCAGCTTGACTGATAAGGCCTTGATGTGTGTGGTGGACCTCACTGACGTGTGGGAGACCTCACTGACGTGTGGGAGACCTCACTGACGTGTGGGAGACCTCACTGACGTGTGGGAGACCTCTTCTGACGTGTGGGAGACCTCACTGACGCGTGGGAGACCTCACTGACGTTTGGGAGACCTCACTGACGTTTGGGAGACCTCACTGATGTTTGGGAGACCTCACTGACGTTTGGGAGACCTCACTGACATTTGGGAGACCTCACTGACGTTTTGGGAGACCTCACTGACGTTTTGGGAGACCTCACTGATATATGAGAGATCTTACTGTTGTGTGAGAGATCTCATTGATGTGTGGGAGATCTCATTGATGTGTGTGTGGGATCTCACTGATGTGTGGGAGATCTCATTGATGTGTGTGGGATCTCACTGATGTGCGGGAGATCTCATTGATGTGTGGGAGATCTCACTGGTATGTGGGAGATCTCACTGGTGACCTTGGTGGGTATGGTGTCAAGGTCAAGGTCACTGGGTGGGTGGAGTGGGTCTTACTGTGTGTATGCGGTACCAGCTTTAATTTACTGTGTGCATGATTGTTCCCAGTTGCGGTACCAGCTTTAACTTACTGTGTGCATGATTGTTTTTAGTTGTGTTACCAGCTTTAAATTTTATGAGCCTGTGAGGGATGGGATCTTAGTAGGATGTTCTCCACCACTTTGTCATACTAGTGCTTGGCATGATCAAGTTGTCATATGAGAAATATCATATGACTAGTGGTGTATGGAGTAAATACATCAGGCTCATAATAAATAGTGTTATTTCCAGTTGTCCCTGGTTTATTCAGCTTTAGGCAACATGTAAGAAGTATCAATCATACAGTAGTTAGTATGTAGGTAATTTGCACATACAGTAAACATACAGTAATTTATAAAGTATAATGTTCAGTTCCACTCCACCTGTGAGGTATTAATAATACAGTGTCCAGCATACTTCTAGGTGGGTTCCCACACCTAGCTCCTGACCTGCTGCTTAGAGGAATAATGTAATAATGGATAACTTTACCCTCTGGTGGAAGTCTTGAAGAAGATAGCCTCTGGCCACTAATGGTAGGAAACCAATGCCTGTCTAGCATAGTTTCCCCATAGTGCAGTGGTATAGCAGGTAGCAGGAGATGACTGGAGATGTTACCTCTAGAGCGGTTCTTGGTGATGTGTCTTCCTGGAGGTGCAGACAGGCTATTTGTAGCAAATCTTGGAAAAGCACCTCCAGACTGACTGGAGCCAGCAGCATCTGCCTAACTCTACAATTGTTTGAGGGGACCCTTTCAAGTGTCACAGGGGGACAAAGGACCCCCATGGACGCCGCTATGGCCCCCATTGTCTTGGTTGGTTCTGCATCTTCAAACCCTCATAACTCGGTCGTTTATGCTTGTATAACCGCCATTTTGGGCATGCGCGGAGCTGAATGTGCCAAGATTATAATGCCCGCTGGATAGGCGCGTAACTCCCGCCGGTTTGTCTGTAGCTCACTCGGAGGTCGATTCAGTCTCCATGGCGTAACTTCCTTAATACTGGGAGTTCCGCCTTGATCTTGGGCTCATTCTGACCGTCTAATTATGGGCTTTCCATAAATGCTTTGATATTTGACCTAGCTCGCTCAGGAGCGACGCTAGAGCGACCGGAAGGTTATGGCGTCGTGCTTATGTAACCCATTGTTCAGTCCTTAGAGTGCTCAGACACTCATGACGGCGTCAGCGGTGCTCAGGCACCCGTGACGGCCGGTTGCATTCACTTACAAGTTATTAATTTGTGCATTGAACCATGAGGTCGCACACTGAGACCCTCATTTTTATTATATTGTGCAGTGAACCATTAGGTCGGAGCCTTTGATGTCATAAACTCTGTCTAACTGGCTGTGGCTGGTGTGCAGTGGGGCATGAACGCTCTTATACAAAGTTTGAGCGCTCTTATAGCTCTTAGAACCAACCTATGTATTAATTTCATAGATATTTCTGTGATTAATACAAAATATGTTAGAATTTATGGAACAATAAAATGGTATATCATACACCTCCAGTGCCGTGTGTGTCCCTCCAGGATCGTCCTGACGCATTCCGTACGACTCACACACCTCCAGTGCCGTGTTTGGAAAACTACCATACAGCATACCCAGACCTGGACTGCCTATTTTAGATTACAGCGCCATCGACGGTGATATGACGTACGCAGTACCGAAAGGTTAAGATAGACAGAAACTCACTAATGAGCTTCAGGATTTGCAAAATACTGCAATGACTCTAGATAAGTATGTAGAAGCCCCACAACTGACTATAGGTAATATAGATCCTTGCTGCACCCTTTCATAATGTCATAGAGGGCAGGTCCCTTCCAGATTTTTTTTACTAAGGCTGGATAACCTGTACTATTCATATGGGTCTAGACCCCTAAAATCGACAGTGTGACATGGCCTTTTCTTAAAATCGACAAGGGACATGGAGTTCTAGTGACAATGACAGGCCAGAAAAAAAGATAGTGACATGGGACATGGGCTTTTCTTAAAATCGACATGTGACATGGAGCTTAGTGACAAGGACAGGGGAAATTGCAAATTTAGTGACATGTGACATGGGCTTCTCTTAAAATCGACAAGGGACATGGGGACCCCCCATCTAGACCCCCATTCATTTCTGTACAATCTACTTAGTAGCCTACTACAGGTAAAAGACTACCAGTAAATAGTAGTGTCTCTTACTAGAGGTATAAAAAGTGGTCTGTACTATTGTGAAATGGTCATGCCTACTAAAGTTGGAACCTCTAGTACAGTACCCTATAGTAGGTATGTCACTCTGGACTGAATAGTACGTTATTAAGAAATGACTACCTGGATCGTCCTGACACACTCCGTACAACCCACACACCTCCAGCGCCCTGTGTGTCCCTCCAGGATCGCCCTCTGACGCATTCTGTACAACTCACACACCTCCAGTGCCGTGTGTGTCCCTCCGGAATCGTCCTGACACACTCCGTACGACTCACACACCTTCAGTGCAGTGTGTGTCCCTCCAGGATCGTCCTGACGCATTCCGTACGACTCACACACCTCCAGTGCCGTGTGTGTCCCTCCAGGATCGTCCTGACACACTCCGAACGACTCACACACCTCCAGTGCCGTGTGTGTCCCTCCAGGATCGTCCTGACGCATTCCGTACGACTCACACACCTCCAGTGCCGTGTGTGTCCCTCCGGGATCGTCCTGACACACTCCGTACGACTCACACACCTCCAGTGCCGTGTGTGTCCCTCCAGGATCGTCCTGACGCATTCCGTACAAATCACACACCTCCAGTGCCGTGTGTGTCCCTCCAGGATCGTCTTCCCCGACCCGACACCCGTTTCCTCAGCCTTAGCCGGCAAACCCCAACGTCTCTGGCTCCACTCCACGTCAATATTTTCTCCCGTCTTTATCTCTCTACCGCATCTTATCTCCATCAACTCCGTAGGTTCTTATCACTGTAGTCACCGCTGTCACCAATGTAACGGAATACGGATGCAGCATAGATAACAGAACAGCCAGCCAAGTATGGTTTACCGAGAGATCCTTTATTGTCAAGTCCTAAGGTCCAACTGAGCTGTATATAATTTGCCCTTGCTTATATACCCCCCATCACATGGTCGTACGACCCACGATCCGTACGACCCACAATCCGTACGACCCACGATCCGTACACCATTACCAACTAGCTACTGCCTGAGTTACCATCTAACCAGCATGTACCTTTGTAAAAATTATCCACTTTTATACCACGATTTCGGCACTTCCGGTGGGTTTATATGCAGTGAAACCAAATGCGAATATAAATAAGACCTTGATCGGAGAGGTACCGCATGTTCACACTCACTTTTCATATGGAATCCAACCATGACATGTTATAATATTAAAATCCCAAGAAGTATTCGATCCATAGACGAGGAATGCATGCTAATTGTCTCCATTTTCTTCGATATAAATAAGAATCCAATGATTTTCCCAACGTATGCGAGTCGCGGCCCGGTTCGCTCTGTGCGAAGCCATTGTTTTTGTTCCTTGCCGGGAAGGGTACCGCCATGTTCACACTCACTTTTCGTATGGAATCCAACCATGACATGTCGAGATATTAAAAAGAATGCATCCTTAGATAGTCTAGATGATCCCTCCATATGTATTATGTCCGATATATTCAAAATAAATAAGAATCCATTGATTTTCCAAAACGGTCCGAAATTTTCGGCGTCTTCCTCGTACAACGAGCAGTTGACCTTTATCTACATCTGGGCCACTGACACACTTTCGCCGGACAAGGAGGCGGGTGGGAATGGCCGGACCGCGACTCGCGTATGTTGGGAAAATCAATGGATTCTTATTTATATCAAAGAAAATGGAGAAAATTACCACACATTCCTCGTCTATGGATCGAATACTTCTTGGGACTTTGATATTATAACATGTCATGGTTGGATTTGATACGAAAAGTGACTGTATACACAGCAGTACCTCTCTCGGCAAGGAACAAAAACAATGGCTTCGCGCAGAGCAGACCCGGGCCGTATCGTTTGCTTTTACAAAATGTCTTCTCGTGGCTATAATCTTTGGATATCAGGTAAGAAATTAAAACAAAATGGAGAAAATGGTGGTATAAACCTATTAGGTGATGGATATCGGGGCCCCATGGGCTGTATATGCTGTATATACAGCCCTAGGGCCCCGATATCCATCATCTATTAGCTTAATCACCAACGTCTTGTTATCACTATGTTCATATAATGGCTATATAAACCCCATAGCTAGATATGACATGTGTTGGAAAACAAACACAGTTTTTGGAGTACCATCTCATGGACCTTGCCAATTTTTGGCAAAACTAGTTGGTGATATTGGCATGCTGAGCAGAAGCCTAAATTTCAGAGGAATCTGAGATCTCTCGAGAGCCGACTTCCCAAGAAGGTATTTGAGGGTGTGGAGAATATTGGGCCTGTGGGGACATCTGGCGACAAACACCAAGGTCCGTATATAAAGACCGGGGCTCAGCCGCTACGTCAGAGGCCCTCCAGGCCTCTGAGCTTATAGACCTAGTTATTAATCCATATTAGCTGCCCCACCACCACCTTCTGGGTAGCCGTTGAGTGTCTCTTAATAAAACCGTTGGCATACACTTGAATCACTGCCTTACTCTTTCTTTCCTAATCCGTAAGGCCCGAACCACCAAACTTGTAAATCAAACCATTACATTGGTGCCGTGACCAGTTTATTCTGGTGTATAGCCCGGATGTTATAACGTCCAAATGGCTAGTACATGGGTTAGACAGCCTCGCGGAAGCTAACCCTGAGGGACAATTATTTGTCCAAGAGAATAGCAATGGGACATTAACAGTCCAAATCCATTCGAACCCACAGGATGTAGACGCTGCATCCCAGAGGGAACCCGGACCTCACTACACACTGGACAGTGAGGAAAATATACCTGACTCTGTACGGAGAGAACAATCCATACAGAGAAGGAGTACATTAATAGGTCAACAATCACTTGTTGACGAATTAAGCAATTCGATGTTCGAAGTTGGTGGTAGCACTAACCCAGAACATCCGGCACCTATGCCAAAAAGGGTAACGTTTGGAAAACTACCATACAGCATACCCAGACCTGGACTGCCTATTTTAGATTACAGCGCCATCGACGGTGATATGACGTACGCAGTACCGAAAGGTTAAGAACTTAAACAACCGGATGTCCTGTTGCTAAACGAAACCTATGTAACTTTGAATGAGAACTTAAATACCTTGATCAAAGCGAAGATGAAGTAATCAATGAAAAACTGCATCTGGAGGAAGACCTTATTGGGGTGCGAAGCGAATTCGAAACCAGAAAGAATGAATATATGAAAGAATTAGAAAATGAAGAAATGAAACTTCAGAAAATGAGAAAGTCATACAATAAAGAATATGACAATAGACACACTTGTATCCAAACATACATAGATACAAATGATTAGTTATGTTGTGATAAGGCCAACTATGAAGCTGACATTAGTCTGTATCAAAGTGAATTAGAGAAATTGAAACTTTAGTGTAATTAGCAAGCTGAAGACAATGAGACAATCCGGACAGGTATTATAGCACATAATAAACAACTGGAAGAAGATAGACAGAAACTCACTAATGAGCTTCAGGATTTGCAAAATACTGCAATGACTCTAGATAAGTATGTAGAAGCCCCACAACTGACTATAGGTAATATAGATCCGAATGTGGTATCTACAATGTTGGCAAATACAGTCCAAAACGTAACGCCCACCAGGTACAATCCATTTGTAACTGATGGGGCGGATAAAAATGTAGATTCTGGTATCTACAAGAAACCAGATCATTCCGCATCCAGTGGAATGGTTGATTCGAACAGTACAACAGTACAAGTCGGCTCAAATCAAGCATCAACAAGTAGTGTGCCTACACCTCATGTTCCAAAACATGATCCGGTTGTAGGTCCGACACCGCGATACCAGATTTGAGTCATAAGATTAACACAACCTCCGCCATCCCAACCTCGTGTACCGGGAACAATAAGAAACTTGCTAACCCACCTTCTTATTTTTCCCAACCCGGACATAGCACTCCAGCAGGACCGAGATTGCCTAACCCCAATCCTGGCCCAGGCAATGCACCTAATATCGGACAAGTTCCGAGGTCACACCCACCACAACCTAATGTGGTAGGGGGTACTTACTTACCTAGACCAGCTCCTTAAGGACATAGTGTAGGGGTATGGTATTTACACTTTACGTTCATGTACCCCTGGGACTCAGACCTAGGTCTTCGGGTGTAGTGGGGGAGTCCGGATGGCAGGTGGCAGCACCTGCCTCTGGGTTCGTATCCATTACACCAGGGGGCCTATCACTCGTCCGCCACACGTCACGTGGCCGGTCTGAGTTTCGCGGGCTTTTCCCCTATATAAGGCTGGTTCTACCCCCATGTTCTTCAGTAGTGGTTTTACCCACTGCTCAACCAGGTCGTTACCCGAAAGGGTAACCGAATGCCCTAGTAGCATGTAGTCCTCTGAGGCTGTGATCGTATGTAACATAAGCTATGAAATAAAAGCTCGGTTGCCTACCCGGAAACTTTTCTCTCTCTTCGTTATGATTTAATCTAACTTAATGAGACGAACCATTACAATTATAATTCTGGAGGAGGGGGGTATTCCTATTTGGGAAATTCTTACAACCAGGGAGGTAATCAGAATAAATCCTACCCCAGGTATGCGCCTTCCGGATCATCCGGAAATACTGGCTACAGTGGAGGCTACCCTAGTGGTTCCTCTGGAAATTATTCTAATAGCGGACCCCCAGGAGGTAACCCTGGAGACGGCCCCGGTTGACCTGGATCTGGAGGATCAGGATCGGGTGGAGATGGCAGGAAACCGAATCGGAGAACATCCATGCCAGCAGGGATGCAAAACATCTTTGATAGAAGCCAATGTATCCAAAATTTGGGCTTTGACTGCTATCAGAAAGGAGCAGATGGCATGGAAGTCATGAACTGGAGCATGTGAGAGGCTGATAGACTATGAGGATGTAATAATCCGGCCCGTAGACAGGCAAGGATACCCACTCCCTATGATTCGAATGATCCATGGAAGGACAGGTATCAGGCTTTTGTCGATGAAGTTAACTGTAGCGGTTGGACAAAAGAAGAAGCTCTGCCTTACCTAATCTGCTGGTTAAACAAGGGCGGAAAAGTAGTTCTCAACCAGTGGAGAGCAGCGTACGGGATATACGGTACCTACGACCAATTAGTCGAATGTGCCGCGTACCTATTTGGTTCTATCGTAAGAGAAGATCCATGGGTAAGCTTTAAGAAGAAGACCCAGAAACCCAAGGAGTCTCATAAAGTCTTCGAGTTGGAGCTACAGGACCTGCTATCAAAAGTACGTCCAAATTGGGCTCATGATGACGATTGCTATCTGCAGGAATTGTTCACACAATTCTATAGCGGATTGCGAGAGCCGGATCACAAACAAGTAGTTTTGGATTCATGGAAGGACGAAACATCCTTCAGCGACCTCTTCATAGCCATTGATGGTTATGATATGAAGAAAAGTTTATTGGGTCTGGCACCTAATCTGCTACGAGCTGCTCCATTACAATACGGAGCAGCACCCGCTCAAGTATCTGAGACATTCCAATTGGCCCCTGTTGACCTACAGGAAGTTAATCAGGAAGACAAATACATCTCCGATGACAACGGAGAATATATTGGTTCAGTCCAAGTAGATGGAAAGTATTACCGCCAGAAACGGTATCGAAAAGTGAATCCCAAAGGAAAAGGAGTATCCGTTGTAAATAAAACGACGTCCGGGCCAACCCAGGCTAGTAATATTACAAGTACAACCATCCCTACCGTAGCAGCTGCTGCTGCCCCTACCGATCTGGTAGAGACACTAGTAGCATGGCTAACAGAAGCTCTGAGAAGGCCCCGAGTGGATAAATCTCAGAGAAGCTGTTTCCGATGTCAGAAATTAGGACACTATGCAGCCAAATGTACGGCTGATAGGCCTGTCCCTCGAGGAACGAGGTAGGCGGTTATTTTTTAGCCAGGGTTGGTAGTGCCCACCTACCCCCGGGTCATCCTTGTCTGGAATTCCTAAAAGGATGTGGATTGACTCCAGGTGTGATCAATGACGTCCCGATTGTCACGGACACGCCCTCCGTACTGAACGGAAGGCGGTGGTATGTTTGCCTCACTGTTAACGGAAGATCCGCTGAATTTCTTGTGGATACGGTGCTAGCCACTCCTGTATCTCTAAGGGGTTCTACGATCTTATACCAAATGACCATGATACTCTCATATCAGGAGGAAATGCTCAGACGGCTGATGGCAGTACTATGCAAAAGTATGGTAGAACTTGTGTGAAATTGCAATTGGAGGGGATACTCTGGTTGGATTTTGCATCCCTGTATAGTGTGGTCCTGGAGCCACAATCAGGAGTGTTGAGTGTGAAATGCCTGTATCCTGTAAAAGTTAGGTGTGTACTGAGACAAGTAAGTAGTATGGCTAGTGTGGCACACACTGTCCGAATTCCCGTAGGTGTAGCCTGCTATGTGCTCTTGAGGAGCGATCCTGTGATGCACAATAAGCCTGCAGTGATAGAACCGGATGTAATTACTTTATCAAGTATCGGATTGACCACCATAGATACTATTGTAGCGCATGCATCCTGGGTGGTAGTATCGGCGTCCAACACTGGGAATGCTACTCTCTACCTGAAAAAAGGACAGGTCTTCGGAAATGTTACACTTTCGGAAACAGTAACCGACAGTAAGTTGAAGTTACCCAAGGTAACGAATGACGATGATATCTCAGATGACTTATTAAAGTTGTATGAAGAAACTTCATTAGAGAATCCAGAACATCGGAAAGAGTTTTATGATTTGCTCCATCAGTATAGAACTGCCTTTGCCAAACCCGGTGAAAAATTGCGTACGACAACTACTAAGGCAGTACATAAAAAAGATACTGGAGAAGCAGACCCGTTTAAAATACCTTATAGATGGTTACTTTTAGCGAAGAAAAGAGTAGCTGAAGAGGAAATAAATAAGATGTTGGAACAAGACGTAATAGTCCCATCCAATAGTTCCCTATCGGTATCACACCGATCCATGCGTAGGTGGAAGGTAGAGAATGTCAGGTCAGGGGAAGTAGCTCAGAGGAAGAGCTTCCGCTTCAAAGTTGGAGGGTCCCGGGTTCGAATCCAGGTTTCTCCAAAGACTTTTTCCGCCGACCTCTACACTGGTGGAGAAACCGAGTAGTCCTGACCCGCGTGAGGGGGGGCTATGGAACTCGGTTCCTGGGTTGGTGTGATACGGCAAGCGCTTCGACTGCCCGGTACTTGTACCGGCAGTTGACCAAGGAATCGGGAATGCCTCACACTGCTTGATAAAGCCCAATCGTCTGGTTGGGAGGAGAGCCGGGTTGCTGGTCAGCAGTGGTCGAAGCTGGTTGGGGGCTGTGTAGGGGAGCAAGATTTCCCGTGCCCGGATGGCCGACCCGCAGGGGCGGGTCACCGGGTAGTCACATGTTCCCTATCGGTATCACACCGATCCATGCGTAGGTGGAAGGTAGAGAATGTCAGGTCAGGGGAAGTAGCTCAGAGGAAGAGCTTCCGCTTTGAAGTTGGAGGGTCCCGGGTTCGAATCCCGGTTTCTCCAAAGACGTTTTCCGCCAACCTCTACAAGTCCATGGAGTAGTCCCGTATGCATGGTAACTAAAAAAGATGGTACTATCCGTTGAAGTTGAATGGAGTAACAAAAAAGAATTTGTATCCATTACCGAGAATAGATGAAACCATTGACTCCTTAGGAGGCAATAGCTAGTTTTGTACCCTAGACTTGCAATCAGGATATTGGCAAGTGGGAATGAATCCATCCAATATGGAGAAAAGAACATTTTCGAGTCATATTGGATTATTCCAATATAAAGTAATGCCTTTTGGCTTGTGAAATGCACCAGCTACATTTGAAGCAATGATGGAAACTCTTTTGAGTGACCTGTTATGGAAAAAATGCCTAGTATACCTTGACGATGTAATAGTCTTCGGAAAGACATTTGAAGAATGTTCTAACAATCTCAAATTGGTCCAGTCAGACCTGAGGTCTCTCTGGAAAATCGAGAAATGAGAAGGTTTCTTGCTCAATGGACCGAGCTTGAAGTCCGGAAAGGCGTGTTATAACGTTGGAAGCCATGTAATAATGGTGAGAAACTCATACAAGTGGTTATACCACATGCAATGAGGCATGACATCATGTATTATTGTCATGGACATCGGACCAGTGGTCATTTTGGAAGGAAATGCTCATTAGCACGACTTTCTAAAAAATACTATTGGCCCGGCATGTCGCGAGATTTGCAAAGATGGGTAACCACCTGTCCGGACTGTTGTAAAAACAAACCCGGACCTGGGATGGGCAAACTTCCCCTATCTCAGGAACTTTTCGGAGTTAGATTCACGAGAATCGGAGTAGATATCATTAGTGGATTTAACACAACCGCTAAAGACAATACCTGTATGATGGTAGTGTGTGATTACTATACAAAGTATACTAAAGTTTTCCCACTACCGGATAACAAAGCAGTTACTTGTGCCAAAGCCTTTGTAAAAGGTTGGCTACTGACTTTTGGTGTACCACTTATGCTACACAGTGACCAAGGTAGAGAATTTGAATCGAATTTCTGGCAAGGGATGTGCGAATACTTAGTTATTTTCAAAACTAGAACCAATCCATATAGGCCACAGAGCGATGGATTGGTCAAAAAGTTCAATAGAACCCTTATTCAGGTCCTAAAGTCACTTGTTAATGAAAACATGGACGATTGGGACGAGCAATGCCATTTTGTGACCCATGCTTACAACAGTATAGTACATTCGAGTACCAACTGTACTCCGAACCTTTTAGTGTTCGGAGAGGATTTAATAATGCCTGCAGACTTGGTATTCGGAGTTGTAGGTATGGATCCAGAACTAACTTACCATGTAGTTTTCGTCGAATGCTTAAGGGACAGATTCAGGAAAGCATATGACTCTGTCCGAATTGATTTAGAGAAAAGTGCCAAATGGCAGAAGGTAGGATATGATACCGATTTAAAAAAATCGGAAATTCAAATCCGGAGATAGAGTGCTAAGGCTGCACGAACCACTTAGACATGTAAAATTAGCATCTTATTGGGACAGTCCTTTTACAATAACCCAGGTTATTAGTGATTGTACCGTAATCATCAAATCAGACCTCGGACGGCTGTACAAGTCGAACATGGCTAGACTAAGAAAATGGTCTGGGAGGGAGACCTCCACAGAAATGTATGGTGAAGGATTCGATAACATTCTGAATCTGAATCGGATAGTTAACCAGGTAAAGAACCCGATATCGAAGAGAGGCCGGGGTAGGCCTAGGAAGATATCTGAATCAGTACCGCCATCGCTAACACAGACTAAGCGTGGTCTCAGCAGGTGAAGACAATAAGAAGAGGAAAGGTGTTTCGAAGGCCAAGAAACACCTAGAGAAGGCTCTTCGAACTATCAGGTCCATAAAGGAACTATCCAAAGAGGGGATAGTCGTCCGCCGCAGCCCTCGACTTGCCCAGAGGACTGCAGTAACCTAACCTGTATACACAATGAGTGTAATGTTTACATTTAGAGGAACGGATAACAACTGACCTGAAAGGTCTAATTGTCGTCGCTGTATGATGTACCAGTGGGTAGTGGACGGATAGACGGATCCAAAGACCAAGCGAAGGAATGGAAACCGGCCGAGGATAACCAGTTTCCAGCATCTTATGATGGAAGGTACCTGTACGTCCACCTGGATCTACAGGCACAGATAGTACAAACTGGATCCGAAGGTGAGACTTGCTATCGAGGATGTGATGCACCCGCTCCAACTCGAGAGGACGCCACTGGAGTGGCTTAGGGATTAGACATGGTTCCAACGAGGATTGTGGGGGACATTGCCTTCTGAGAGTCAGAGAGTCAGAGTCAGCCTTCTTGCTGGGAGCCTATCCCAAGCCCAATAGATCTCAGTGGAATGTTACAAAAGATAACATTGATTGGGTGGGTTGTGTGTCGGACCCCCGTGGACAGACCTATCCCCACCCTAACACGGTCAGGCAAGACCTGCACACCCTTAGGGAATACAGAGAAGCAGCTTCCAACTTTGAACAGTGGAATGAAGGCTATTATGTAGCAGAATCCGAGATTACCCAGGTCAGGAACTCTTCCCTCCTAGAACTGGATTGTCAGGCAGCTCTCCATATGATCATCTACCGTCGTATGGCAGCAGAAGAAGAGGCTCGCAACAAAGCCCAAGCTGAGGAGGCGGTATCAAAAGTATCCGCTCCCCCGATCCCTGATCTCAACTTAGAGGCTAGAGGCTTGGATTCTCCTAAATCCACTTCTAGCAGTTCTACCAGAAAGATCCGGTAATCCCAAGTACCTCGGGTGAGGCTGGAAAGCCTGAACCCGGAACCAAAGATCCAGATCCGGAAGATTGGAAAGTATCCAAGAATAGAAGGTCTGCTTCACGTCGGCTTAAGAATCTACCCGATTCTGTCAAAGCCGAACCAAAAGCCAGTACCTCAGGTACAAGCAGTTCGAGTACCGCCATGGAGGTGGTCTCATCGGACGATGACTCTTTAGATAAGTCCTCAGTAGAGTGTGATGAGAAAGTGATCCCATCTACTCAGACTGAGGCAGAACGTTGGGCTAACGCCAAATCTGGGTATAAGTCCCCGATCCCGATGTGTTTCCAAGATTGCGCTTACGGAGTGAAGAAAGACGGTTCCACTCTGTATGCCTGCCCCGATCCGGTCAACAAAAATGGGGAATCTGATAATGAGGATTGGATGCGTCTTACTGACGAGGATCCCAATCCGAGCAAGGCCTATCGCAAGATGTGGCTGATGCTGAACAACACTGAAGGGTATTATACCTATACCCAGAGGAGGA